>JAPFFF010000024.1:0-1226918 GCA_039105265.1 Tritrichomonas musculus | reverse complement strand
AGCAGCATAAAGGGTTTCGCTTTGTTTTATGTCTATAGACATTTAAAATTTTGAAAATTTTAATTAAATAAAACTTTTTGAGAATTCAATTTGGCAATTTGAATTTATTAAAAATTATAAAAATTTTTGAGGATAAAAAAAAACCAATTTTCAACTAATCACATAAAAGATATGAACAATAAAGTAATTTTTATATAGAAATGAAATAATGAAGAGAAAATTGTATATCAATAATTTTGTGAGAAATATTACGAAACATTCCTTATTTTTGTTAATAGTAAAACTTATAATATAACATAATTCTATTAATGTATATGAAGAATGAAGTGATTCCACAGAGGGAAGAACAATATTGACAACCCTTATTTTTTTTTAAGATATTAGACTCATCTATATTGAGAGTTGTCAATTTGATCTCTGGACAAGTCTGCTACATGATCTCAAAATTTCCATACAATTATAAGATATGCTTAATTCTGATAAAAATCTTCCTCGCATTCACGAATACATGAAAAAGGTTTACAAAAGTGTAATTGGAATATATATGTACTTGAATGGTGAAAATTCATCAACAGTTATGTTATACTCTTTAAATCTGTTTAAAAAGTGGAAAATAAATGGGATTTTCGCTGACAAGTTCGGTGATATTGATATAGGATTCAAAAGAATAATTGTTTTTCTTTCAAAAGACAGATTGGAAAATGGATTGGACAATCTTCTTTTAATAATAAGATTAAAAAAAATCTATTATCATAATATGTAGTTATTTGAAAGGATTTCATAAATATCATTCTTGATTTCATTATCATTAAATATTTTAATTTAATTGTAAATTTTTTTTCGTCATCAACGTCCATTTAAATGAACTCGATGTTATAATTTTTATTCAATTCAAATGCTTTTTATTTTCATTTGGAATTAAATTGGAACTTTTGAAGAAATATATATGCATCATATAAATAAGTGATACTACATTTAATTTTAAATTCAACAAAATTTTTTTACAAAAATAGCTATATTTGGGTTCTTTACAATTTTTATTAATATAGTTTCTTTTTATATAATGTAAATTTCCATAATATTTGGAGTAAACATAAAATATAACAAAATATTTTCACATTTTAAAAAAAAAATTGAATTGAATACGATAAAAATTGAATGTTAAAATCCCATGATTTTTTTTTTTTTTTAAAGAAAAATTTTAAAGAAAAAGTACAGGTGGATGTAAACTTTTTCTGCGTAAAAAAACTTATTATCCAACAACCAAAATCTCTAATGGATTAATGAATCATTCTTTCTTCGTCAAATTTAGGAATTGTCCAATTGAATAGATGGTTTTCTTTTATATGGTGAAAAAAGGTCAATTTTTCTCCTCTCAAAAAAAGCATTCAATTTTTACTTCATTATTAAGAATGACTAGAACTCTTCGACTTGTTTATCCTGAATGGCAAGGAGGATGGCCTCAAAATATAGCCAATTGCTTAGGTAATAAATTCTCTGTGAAAGACACCCAGCTTGGTTACAATCTCGGATCACATATCATGAATCTTGTTGTTCCAGAATCGAAAGATCCAAGAGATTGCGCTGCAGAAGTACCAATTTCTACCGAATACAATGAAAAATCGTTGGCAATTGAAGATCATATCTATGCCAAAAGAACAATTATGTCGCATTTATCTAATGCAATTTCAATTCTTAAAGAAAAGAATCCTGAGCGAACTGTTGTCATTGGCGGAGAATGTGCAGTCAGTGTTGCACCTTTCAAGTACATGATCGACAAATATGGACCAGATAACGTTGCAATGATTTGGATTGATGCTCATCCTGATCTTATTATTCCAGGAGATGGAGACGAATCACGACAAGGATTCCACGAAATGCCAATTCCTCACATAATGGGTCTTAAAGGAACCGATAAAGATATCCTTAATATTCTTCCTAAAAATGGCAATTTAAAGCCTGAAAATCTTCTTTATGTTGGACTACACATTATTGGTGACATTGAAACAAAACGAATGGGTGAACTCAAACTTCAAAAATTGTCACCTGAAGAATTCAGAGAAAGTCCTCAAAAATTGAATGAGTTCATTCAAAAGACAAAATGCAAAAAAGTTGTTGTACATCTCGATCTTGACGTCCTTGAACCTGAAGAACTTTACTGCGCAGTTGGACGCGAGCCAAATGGAATGTACATCAGAGAAGTTATTGATGCCATGAATCGAATTAGCAACGAATCAGAAATTGTTGCTCTTACAATTGCCGAACACATGCCACAAATTCAAATGAAACTCAGAAACATGTTTGGTGAATTTTCACTTTTCAAATAATTTTTCTTTAAAATTTTAATTTATTCTATTTATGAACCTTTTTATCCAGATTTTTTTTTTAGATAGCGTGAAAAAATCAGGATTATAACTTTACATTAACATGATAAATGAAATTTAATATTAAACTTTGAGAATTAATCAATGTGAATAAAAACACTTTAAAAAAAGCATGAGTAAGGGGATCATGCCTTTTTCGATAAATGTGGGGGAAAATTCAAATAAGTAGGTATAACTTTATGTTTTAATTAGGTAATTTTTTATTTTATATTATAAATATATTATGCATATATATATAAAAGTTATACTATCCAGAGACGTCCAGGAAAGGCACCCATGTCAATAATAAATATATATATATATAAAGCAACTGAATAAAAACTGATTTATAAATCTTTGCTATTTGGTGCTTTAAATTAGTTTGTTTTTATTTCCTCTGAGATTTTCATAAATTTCAACAAATGATGGTCTATCTGATGGCTTGTATGACCAGCAACTGTCTATCAATTTGCGTGAAAATTCGCTTACACTGCTTGGTATTTCTGCTTTCTTTCCATTTGCAACGTCTCCGAGACCGATTTTTGGAAGTTCTCCTTTTGTGAGGATTGCGAAAACTACGACGCCAAATGCGTAAACGTCAACTTTTTCATTGCAGTCGCTTCTTTCTTGCAAAAGTTCTGGTGCCATGTACTTCAGTGTGCCTGTCATTTGTGTGCGACTCATTGTTTCAGAGTCCAAATTGATGAGTGTGCATAGACCAAAATCGCTCACTTTCACTTTATTCTGTTCATCGAGCAAAATGTTTTCAAGCTTTAAATCTCTGTGGATGATTCCAGCAGAATGAACTTCCTTCATTGCACTGCAAATGTCGACAATTGCTTCAATTCTTTCTTGCTTATCGAGCTTTTTGATCTTCTTCTTCAAATTCGACACGCAGTATTCAAGAAGAATCGCCGGAGCATGATTTGCATCGCCAAAGCTGATTCCAAGTGCTTTAATGATGTTCGGATGATTCAATTGATTTAGAACTTCGTATTCTTGCAGAAATCGTCTCATGTTATCAATGTTTATGACAATTTTATCATTATCGTCATCGTCATCATCGTTTTCTTTATAAAGTTCTGGATAATACACTTTTAATGCAAGGTGTTCTTCTCGAACAACTTCGAAAACTTCTGATGTTGCACCTCGGCCGAGTGATTTTATTTTGTTCATTTTGTCCAATGTTTCTGGTTCATAAATTTCTAAAGTTTTGAATGTAATCTTGCCTTTTTCTGATGCTTTTTCAACTCTATCTTCTTTAGCTTTCTTTTTATTGTTTTGTACTTCTTTTTCAAGAGCATCAATTCTTTTTTTTCAATTCATTTATTTCATGATCTTTCTTCTGTAGCAATTTTTGCATATCTTCTTCTTCTGAAGAAGAACTTTTTTTGTAATATTTGACTTTCATGTTTGGTGAATTTGGTGGCATTTTGCTGTCAGTAAGAACAAATGTTGTGTAGTTGCCAACGAAAACAGTTGCATTCTTTTTGATTGTCGTTTCTTCTGGTGGATAAACATCTTTTTTGCCATTTTTAGTGAGCATGAGTTCTCCATACAAATTATGTCCGCAGCCAAGAAACTGTCCACTTGATGTCTTGAATAGTGAATCGAAAGGTCCTGCAAAAGCTTCAACTATGTGATATTCATTTAATGAATCAATAATCGTGAAACTATTAACATTTTTTATGCTTTCTGGCATTCCAAGTTTACAAGCATCATTACTGCCACGACCATAAACTTTGCCATCTTTAGTAACAGCCAAAAAATGTTCAAAAGTGCCACTAATTTCATCAATTTCAATTCTTGAAAATTCCGCAATTTCTGAAAATGTTTTACTTTTTGAATCCAATTTATGTTCATATACTCGCCCGCTGATGCCAAGTGCAATGATGGAGAATTCGCAGCATGCAACTTTGGCAGCTTTGTCGCCGTCTGGGAGTTTAATAGCTTCAATTTCTGAGGCTGGCGATTTGAAGATTGCTTTTGTGATAATAATTACTGCGCCTTCTATGTCAATAACAGCGGCTGTATTATAGCCTCCAAAAAGTGCCAATGGGGTCCGTTTACCAATGTTTAAAAAAATTGTTTCCTGATCTTCATAGGAATAAACAAGCTGTGAAGGATGTCTATTTGTTTCTCCTTGAATTTGATAAAGTGTGTATGAAGAGCCACAAACTGCAGAGAGGAACTTGCATAAATGGCCTTTTTTATCAGTAATAGTAATTTTTGTATCATTTTCGAATAGATCTTTTGGTAAGGTTGAAGCAATTTTGCTTTTTCTGTTATCCCCAACTGCAAATGCTTCACCATTTTTTAAAATCCAAGCAGAATGTGAATAAGAAGATAAAGATATTAATGAAAGAATGTCTAGGTTAGATTGGCAAGGTGAAGTAAAACTGGTTGATTTATTGGTTTTATTTTTTAGGCTCCCTCCTAATCTAAAATCGGTATTTTTTCCACAAACTATCATCTTGGGGATAAAAATAAATAATAAACGGTCAATAAGATTATAAATTAGAAATTTTAAAAGTTATGCATAAATATGTTTTTATTTCATTCAGATATTATTTTATAATGTCCATTTGCCCAATCGGAAAGAGCTAAATCTTCCAATTGCTCTAATACTTCATCAGCATAAAGACGATCAACAGGATCGATAGAAGTTATGCCAAGGAAAATGTTAGACAATTGATCCAGTACTTCAATTGGATAATTTTTTCCTAACTTCCCCATTTCATCATTCATATCAATGAAGATTTCTTTAACAGGAACAACTCTATCTACCTTTGGATTTGAGAACATTTGAATGTATTGAGGTGTATTTCCATCTTGGTCAGGCCAGAAAAGGCTATAATCCCAATCTGCACCTTCACATCCGAAGAGCATTGTGAGAAAGATACCCGCAGATGAGTATATATCATAAAGAGGACCTGCTTGTAACATAGGCTTATCTGAATAAAGTGTTTCAGGAGCTCCAGTAGCTGAATGCTGGGTAATTTTTTCACCAAATTTAGTAAGTGCTCCTAAATCGATAAGTTTAATTGTATAATCTTTTGTAAGGATTGCATTTTGGGTTTTAATGTCGCAATGAACAAAATCTAAGCTTTGGAGGGTATGTAATGAATAATAAAAACTGCAAAGTGCTTGTATAGCCTCTTGGGGCTCCTTTGGAAAGCCTTTTGTACTTTCGAGAAAACTAAAATCTGGATCTCCTAATTTTTTGCGTAATTCGAATAGGTTGTAACCATCCGCTAATTCCTGAATAATACCCCCATCAGTCGTTTGGCCAATAACTGGGATAATGCAGCCTAATCCTAAAAGCTTTCCAAATATATCGGATTTTATTGAATCGCAGGCTAATTCTTTGGCTTTCAAAATTAAACTTTGGCTTCGTAAAAATTCATCATGCATTGCTTCAATACCAGTCTTATCAACTGGAAGTTTAATAATGAATTTCCATTCAGTAATTTGTTCTGTTTTAAAAACTGAGCCAAAACTTCCTGAACCTATTTTACGGCCTTGAGTAATTTGTCCTTCTTGTAATTTTCTACCTTGCAAAAAGTCCTGCACGAATTTTTCGTTAAGATTCATTGAATCACGAAGCAATTCTTCAAAATTTGCTGTTTTAACAACATAGTTATAATTTTTGGTGTATCTCGTTGTATAGCTTCTTTTTCTAGTTCTCACTGGCGCCATATCTAAGTTTGCTGGTGCCTTTGGTGCCCTCATTGTAAGTTTACGGGTGCGAGGAGGTCCACGTAGTGTTGGATTTTGCATTTAAGTGAATTTAAATCATTTTTCATATGGAACTCTTTTCATTCAAAAATAGAAAAAAATGGAAATTGAATGAGTCTAAAATTTTATATGAATTATAATTATGCAGCCAAAAATAATATATTTCCAAAATTAAATTTAAAATATATCATTTATATTAATTTTAAAAATATATTAATTAAATATATAAAATAAATTATGTTTAAATATCGATATATATTTAATAAAAAATTTGATGTAAATTCAATACAATATTCTCAATTTTTCATCTTATTAAAAATTTTCAGAAGAAAATGATGGGATTATTTTCAGTCACATCTCATTAAAAAGTTGAAACTAAAGCATTTTTAAATAAAATTTTATTTCATTATTTTGGTATGAAATTAGATTGTCATTAAAAAGTTCTTAATAATTTGTATTTTCCAATATTATTTTAGGGATAATAATGATAAAAAGAAAACTTAAATTTGCAATAGAAAACTGTAGATGAGAACTTTTTTGAAAAGATAATGATTAAAAAAAATCATAATTATAATTTATTCTGATCATACAAAAAATATTAGAGGAAATAAGCTTTATTTATAAAAACGCCTGTCTTGAATTCTAAAACGTTGTATTACCTCTAAAATCATATTTTTAAAAAGTTTTTTATTTCAATGATGTACATCCTTCTGTAATAAAAGGACCTCTTTTTGTGACAGATGAAGGAATAATTAATTTTGTCAATGATGTGCAATCTTTGAAAGCATAGCTGCAAATTTCTCTAACAGATGAAGGAATTTCTACATCAACAAGTGAGGAACATTCGGAAAATGCATATCTGCCGATATATAAAACTGAATCTGGAATTGTTATTTGTTTTAATCCGGATTTGCAGAAAGCATAATCATCTATTTTTGTGACTGAGTTTGGAATTGTTACTTGTGATAAAGACGTGCATCCATAAAAAACATAAGAATCAATTAATGTCACTGAAATGGAAATAGATATTTGTGTTAATGATTTGCAATTTTCAAAAGCATGAAATTTTAATAATTCAACTGTACTGTGAAGAGTCATTTGTTTTAATCCTGAGCCACTGAAAGCATATCCATTAATTGTTTTTACTGAAGATGGAATTGTAACTTGAGATAAAGATGTGCATCCTTTAAAAACATAACAATCAATTTTCGTCACTGAATCTGGAATAGATATTTGTGTCAATGATTTGCAATCTTCAAAAGCATTTGCAGATAATGTCATCACTGAATTGGGAATTGTTATTTGTGTTAAACCCGAGCCACTGAAAGCATATCCATTAATTGTTTTTACTGAAGATGGAATTGTAACTTGAGATAAAGATGTGCATCCTTTAAAAACATAACAATCAATTTTCGTCACTGAATCTGGAATAGATATTTGTGTCAATGATTTGCAATCTTCAAAAGCATGTGCAGATAATGTCATCACTGAATTGGGAATTGTTATTTGTGTTAAACCCGAGCCACTGAAAGCATATTCATTAATTGTTCTTACTGAAGATGGAATTGTAACTTGTGTCAAAGATGCGCATCCTCCAAAAACATACTCATCAATTGATGTTACTGAATATGGAATAGATATCTGTGTTAACGATTTGCACTTATTGAAAGCATATGATTTTATCGAAGATATTGAAGAAGGAATGGTTATTTGCTTCAATGATGTACATCCTTTGAATGAAGAACAATTTATCGTGGTTACAGAATAAGGAATTGAGATCGATGTTAATGAAGTGCAATCAGAAAATGCATATTCGCCTAATTCATTTAATGAAGAAGGAAGTTCTAGTTGCTTTAGTGAAGAACATCCTTCAAAAGCATTTTTTTCTATTTTGGATACCGAAGAAGGAATAGAAATTTCCACCAAATTCATGCAGCCTTTAAATGAGGATGGAAGAATTGAAGTAAGAGAAGTGGAAATTATAATTTTGGTCAATGATGTGCATGCTTTGAAAACCTCTGGTTTTCCGAGATCATTTATAGAATTGCTCATTTCAATTGAATCAATCCTATTATATTTTTCAAATCCACTTGAACTTTTTGAGAGAGATGATAGACTAGCATGTATTTTCACAACTTTCTGAGTCTTTGGCAATGAGTTCTGGAATGAAACAATCTTATCATAGGCATCTTTGAAGATTCTTGATGGATATTCCAAATGGAACAAGATATTATCAAATTGAGACAAATTGTTAACAAAATCTGATGTATCAAAAGATTTTTTATGAATGAAATATTCAATTGTCGAAGGAAAGAACAGTATTTGATATTCTTTATCTTCCAAAACGTCATTTTTGTCTTTTGAAATAATTTTGAAGTACTGATTGTTTCCAGTTTGTTTAAATTGCAATAAGTAAATCATAATCTTGTTTACTTTGATCAAAAAGAAGTTGCCATTTGCTGATTGCTGAGACAAAATCTTATCAACAATTTGTTTTTGTGCTTGCAATTTTAATTTGTTGAATTTGTGAATTGAAACAGTGTTTTCATCTGTTTTTGATATTGATGTTTCTGTTTCAGATACTTTAATATTTGAATCATCATCACGCTTTGTTTTTGACTTAGAACTTGATCCTTCATCTTCTTTGCTTAGCTTCTTCTTTGTGTCTTTTTCTGACTTCTTTGAGCTTTTGTCATGATGTCTTGATTTTGATTTTGTTTCATCGCTCTCTTTTTGAATTGGATTTTGAAGTTGATCATCAAGTTTCTTTCTCAGTGTTTCATTCTCCTTTTTGATTAGAGATATTTGGCTTTTGATTTCTTCATTCTCTTTCTTCATTGGTTCAACTATTGCTTTAATTTCTTCTTCATACTTTTTCTTCATTGATTCGTTTTCTATCTGTATTTGGTTGATCAGAGTTTTCATCTCTTCATTCTCTTTCTTTATTGGGTCAAGAATTGTCTTTATATCTTCTTCTTGCTTTTTCTTCATGGACACATTTTCATTTTGAATTTGGCTGATTTGGTTTTTCATTTCTTCATTTTCCCTTTTTATATGCTCTATTGAACTCATAACATTTTCATCAGTCGGAGGTATAATCGTTGCTGTGTCAGATGGTTGAATAACTGCTTTTTCTCCATATTTAGTCTTCAATGATTCGTTCTCTTTTTGAATTTCAGCTATTAGTCTTTTCATCTCTTCGTTCTCTTTCTTAATTGGATCAACAATTGCTTGGATATCTTCTTCATACTTTTTCTTCATTGATTCATTTTCTGTTTGAATTTGGCTAATTTGATTTTTCATCTCTTCGTTCTCTTTCTTAATTGGATCAACAATTGCTTTCATATCTTCTTCAAACTGTTTCTTCATGGATTCATTTTCATCTTTGATTGCCTTGATTGCATTTTCAATTAGTTCTTTAACATTAGTTTCTTTTGCGGTGCATTCAAGATCAAGTGGTGCTGCTATAGCCTCATCAATATCATCAGCATACAGAACAACTTCATCAACATCGACTCCTTCAAGATAATATTTGTTTTCTTCGTCGTCGCTGTCTTCATCATCATTTTTCGATGGGTCAAGATCTTTAGAAACGTAAATGTCGTCGCCAACTGAATCTTCAATATTGTAAGCCAACTTTTTGAATAATTCTTCAAAAGTTGGTCTTTCAGTTGGATTTTTGGACCAGCAACGTTCAATCAATTTTTGAATTGACTTTTTGATTGGAAAATCAAATTTTGGACGATAATTTTCATTGACAACTTTTTGATTGAATTGGAAAAGTGACAGTTTACCTTTTTCTAAAAGTGGATACGGAACACAATCTGTCACAACTTCATACATGAGGATTCCGAATGAATAAACGTCTGCCTTTCCATTGTACTTTGTTCCTTCAATGACTTCTGGTGCCATGTACATTGACGTGCCGCATTGTTGTGATTGGCTGTTAGTTCTGCCTTTTTCATATAATTTTGAAAGACCAAAATCGGTAATCAAAGGGAATAGATTGTCATCGAGTAAAATGTTTCCTGGTTTTAAGTCTCGATGTATGACTTGGTTCTTGTGTAGATGCATCATGCCACGTGCAATTCCAATTAGAATGATTTGCCGATTTGTATTGTCATATGTGCCCTTCACTAAGCCATTCTGGGCCTTCTGAAGTAACTCCGCTAGAGATCCATTTGGGGCAAGTTCCATGAAGATGGTAACATTGTTTAGATCGTTGAAATCTTTCATTGAATATCCAATAAAACGTATTATCGTTGGGTGCTGGCATTTTATTAGAATTCCAATTTCTCGATTGATCATTTGCTTGTATTGGGACTCGTTTTTATGGGTGTTAATGATTTTTGCTGCTAAATGATCACCTGTTTTATTATATTGAACAGAATAGACTGACCCGAAGCCGCCAGATTCAATTTGAGAAAGAATCGTGAAATCTTTGATATCAACCATGAATTTTTGATATCTTGGTTGGCATCCTTTACTTTTTTTCATTAAAGTAAATGTACTAACGTGTTTCTTCTCAATGTTAAACCGAAGGCTCCTCAGAAAACGACAATGATTTTCTTTCAAATGTCTTAAATTTTTATTCAATTAATTTGAAATAAAAAACGAAAGAATCAAGGATTGAAATAAAAAAGCAATGATTAGGACGTCATATCCATATAATTTATGAAATGTTAATTTTTATTAAGTAAAATGATCATTATTTATATTAATTGTATAAATCAAAAAAAAAAAAAAAAAAAAAAGATTCAATAATTAGGATAAACTAATAAATATTTGTTAGAATTGATCAAAAAATGATGTTTTTTTTTATAGAACTCTGGTAAATTGCATCATTTTTTCAATTAATAAAATTAAATAAAAAATAAATATAAAGATCTTTTGGATTCTTGTCATGTAATTTGATTCATCAATATAAAATATTGCTATTGAATTAAAAATATATTTTGAATACAAATTTCATTTTTCATAAGGCAAAGGGCTGGATTTATTCTTTATAGTATTTTGAAGTTGCTTTATTTTAAAATCAATTTCCTGTATAAAATTTTCTTGGCTAACTGTTGAAATGCTTTTGTGAAAAGTATAATTTCGTGAAAAAGTAAGAAATTCATCTGGATATTGTATTGCTAACCTATTGATAATAATATTTTTTTCTCCAAAATTTGCTTTTGTTAATTCTCTTTCTCTCATCAAATTATTAGGTTGCCAATTATTTTTGGCATTTGATGTGGCAATAAATAATTGAAAATTTTTAATAAAATCTTTGATATTATCGGTTTTATATCCCAGTTTTTTAAAAGACTCTATAAAATTTTGAAGATCAGTAATTCCTAAATTTTCCAAAAAATCAATATTAGGCTTTAGCATTTCTAGCATATAATATCTATCTTTTTTTAATTTATCTTTTAGCATTTCAGCTAGTATTTCATTTTTAGAGACATTTCTGTGGCTTTGGTAACACTTCCGTCTGATTGATATCATGAATTTTATGAAATGAAAGTGGAAAATTTTAAAAAAATTCAAAGAAAAGAAAACCATAGGGAGGTGTGGAAAAAAAAAAATTTCAAAGTGGAATAAATGGAAAATTTTATAATTGCGATTTTAATTTAACGAATGAGTTATCTAAAATCCCTTGCTGTTTATGGCATCATATGTTCATTATAATGCATCTTTTGGGAAGAGTTCATTATATTATTATACAACATGCATTTATGATTTCTTTATCAAACTAAAAGTCAGATTTGGACCAAACTTGGTTTCTCATCTATTATGATTCCTGTTAAAGTAACTTCAATTGGATATTATTCTTATTTAATTCAAAATTTGATAGATATTGTTTATTAAATAAGATTAATCTTTATTATAGCAACATATCAGCATAATTATGTTAAACAACCTAAAAAAGAAAAAGAATTCACTTTTGAAGAGTTGATCTTAGCATTCATTTAAAGCAAAGAAGAGTAAAAAAAAAAATTAAAAAAAAAAATAAATTTACTAAAAAATCCCATAAGTTTTTTTCTTCATAAACTTACAAAACGAACAATAAAATAAAAAAATAAAAATAAAATAATATCATTCAGGAGGTTGAGGATGTTGAATCAAATCATTAGAAATCAAATAAGTCATCACCTTTCCCTTACCTTTTAAGAAGACTTCGCCACGAGGCTGAATATTAAATTCGCTTCTATCCAACAAATCGACTGTATTTTGAGTAGTCTGTATATTTCCAGGAATATCTGTAGTTTGAAGTCTAGCAGCCACGTTAATTGTATCACCGATGATATCGAACACGGGTTTATCGGTACCCAAAACGCCAGCAATGATTGGACCGCCAGTATTGATACCGCATCTAACTTGTAAAGATGCGTCCAATTTCACGTTTACGTCATCAAGAGTCATCAAAGCTTCCAGACCGAACTTCACTGTTTGATTTGCATGCTCGATAGCTTTATCACCGTCGGTAAAGAGACCAGCAGCAGCCATGTAAATGTCGCCAATGAGCTTGATTTTAATGATCAAAGGATAAGAATAAAGAAGGTTATCGAAAGAAGAGAAGAGACAAGAAAGTGAACCAAGAATTTGATGAGGTTGTAAAGTCTTCGAATATTCACTAAATTTAACAACATCCAAATAACAAATAGTAGTATTAGGGACAGTGAAACAGATATCTTTTTCGCCTTGATTAATCATCATGATAACTTTTTCAGGAAGAATATGAAGAAGTAAGTTTTCACTTTTAGATTTTGCTTCTTCTGCATCTTGTTGTCTTTTAATCAATTCGCTTTCATTACGAAGAATGATCACGAATGATTGCGTTGAAACACCATCTTCAAGTTGCATTCCTAACAACGTTGTAGCAACAGGAAGAAGAGTTGAATTATCAGTGATGCATTGCATGTGATCTTCATAAACAGTTCCATTTTGACCTTCAACGATGATTTGCATTTCATCAATGATCTTGTTGGCATCATCAGGATGGAAAAATGACATGATCGGCTGTCCAAGAACTTGTTCTGGTGTAAAGCCGAGTGTCGCTGTTACTGCTGGATTGACCATTTCAACAACGCCGGTTAAATTAACACACATCATTGCATCCGATGAATTATGAAGAACACTTCGTGAATCAGATGTAATTGTATCTTTTTCTTCATCTTTATTTAGAAGGAAGTTTTTGAGATCTTTGTTAGCTATCATTAAATGTGGTGGAATTCTTTTCATCTCTCCTAAAAGTGCGCGATATGACATCGTTGCTGTTGATTTCAAAATAAATCCTCCAATAAAGACTAAGAAAGAACAAACAATTCCAAACACTAAGAAGACATACATCATGTTAGTTGTCTCTGAATTGGAAGCATCAGCAAGTTCAGTCAATCTTTCAATAGTTTCAACACAACGATACCAAAAATGCGAATTCAAAATATGAAACATTTGCGTAATTTCAAATAAATCGGATGCTTCACTTGTTTCTTCTGGGAACAAAATAATTGGCTGTAATAAATCATTCAATGAAGCAACAAGTTTATCACATGATGAACATTTATAAGCATCATGAAAATTGGTCGTTGGACCAACAAGTTGACAAAGTTCATTATAATTTAAATCATCAAGTCGTGAATCAACTTCAAAAATGGCTGGATTTGATGAATCTCCTCTTAACAAGTTTTTGTTAGCTTCAACAAGTCTTCTAAATGAATTATTAACAAGTTGAATTGCTTGTGGACGAGTGAAGAAATAGCTTGAGTTTGTTTCATTTAATGCAAGTGTATGATAAACTTGTATCAATAAATCTACAGATGAAATAAGTCGAATAACTGCATGATATGTCCAAACATTCAACTTATTAATATAGTCACAATTATTGTTTGAAAACTTGGTCATTCCAAAACAAATCATAGTTGTAAGTAGTGCAAAAATGAAGCATAAAATGGTGATTGGTGTGATCATTGGAATACCAACATGTGGTTCATTAATTGTGTTAATATCAATTTGCACATCTTTTCTAATTTGGGTTAAAATTTCATTTTTGATATTTTTATCAAATGACAAAAGAACAGATGTTATTTTATTCACGTGTTTCACATAAGCAAGTGCACAAATGAGCAATGGAATGAATGATATAATGAACATTATTAAAGGAAAGATGATTGAGAAAATCTTGTTCATGTTTTGAAGTTGAACATTCTTTTCATCAGCGTAACTGATGAAACTTTTGTAAATAGAATCAATCTTTGAAAAAAGAGAAATTTGATTATGAACAGCCTCGCAGAATAAATCATTGTTGTAATAGTCAATTGATGCATCTTTTGACAGCAAATAACTAAATATGAAATAACAATAAGACAGAACGCTGTGAAAATTCATGTTAATTGGCTTATTAATTGAACGATTTGAGCATTGATAAAACGGAACAGAACGATCAATCATGTTTGTCATTAATTCAACTTCATGATCACCCATGTTTGATTTAGATACTAAATCATCAAGTAGCAATATCATATCAGAGAAATATTCACGAGCAATTGATGATTCTCGTAATGCAGTTTCTTGATTATGAGTGAATTGAATGTAATTAGGTGAAGTACCGTCAGATTTCACTGAACTTTCAATTTCTGCAATGCCAGCAATTCTATTATCGCTCTCAATGAATCGTGTAATAATAGCAAAGCTTGCAAGACGTGTGTGAAAGTGACTCATGCCCAAATAGTTGATGTATTTAACACAATCTTTTCGGATCGAAAAAGCATCACGAATGTAAAAACAAAGGAAGAAATAAATAGTAACACTAATAACAAGAGTAATGATTGATATTATCGTAATAGCAGAGAATGATGAATGCGTTTTCGTCTTAAGAGCGGAATCAAAAGCAAGTCTCAATTTTGATTTATTCAAAATATTTTTGCCAATATTTTCTTCAAATTCAACACTTGAATCAACATCTAAGGAATCAGTTGAATTCATGATTAATTCAGTGTTTTGGACAGATGAATGGTGTCTCTCTAAAACTGCTCCTTTAACATCTAAAATACCTTGCTTTACATAGGCTGGATAGCTCCATACCATTGATCTAAAGGAAGCATCAACGGCAAAACTTGAACCAGTTTCAATCAACTCGCATTTCTTTTTCATTGTGATTGCAACTCTGAATTCGCACATACATTCAATAAGGAACGTTGCACATTCATCATAAAGTTTCGGTGAGTTCGGAAAGTCACGAATGGCTTCTACCCAAAGTGAATTAATTCTTCTTTGTTCTTGCGAAAGAGACTCGAAAATTGCAAGAGAAGGTTCATGAGCATTCCAAAAGGTCAAAGTGTTCATCAAGCATTGATTACTTTGGCTCCTCAACTTTGCAAGACGATCATTTGCATCTGATGATGACGATGACTGTCTAAGTGATTTGATACGATAAGTCTGATAGACAAGAAAACGATGCGCAAATGACAACTCTGGCTTCGAAGAAAGATAGGCGAACAATTGGTTCAAGAAATCTTTCTCTGATGGGAAGAAAGAGACGATTTGGATAACAGATGCTGTAACACGCTTTGTATGATTCTTTACATACATGTATTTCGGTAACGTCCAGTTCAGAAAAAGTGGAGCCATTTGAGTAAAACCGACATGTAAATACAAAATTGACTTGTCTTTGTTACTCAATCCAAGTCCATCGAAGTATTCTTTACAATTGCTGTCCGTCTTCAAATCAACATCCTCATCAGGTGACAAGTCATTCACAATTTTTTTGAATATGAATTTAATGACAAATGAAAGGACGATAGGAATTGCAACGATAAAAACTAACGTCGAAATGATGTTTATCAAAACATTGGGCTTATTTGAAAGGAAAGAAATGAATGATACGAAATCACCAAGTAATTCTATCAACAGAATTGATAAGTGGAAAATATTGGTGACTCGATGGTGAAATGGAAATGTTTTGAAAAAGTGGATACAGAGTAAAATTAAGAGGATAATTCGAACACCTTGAAAAACATTGACACTGTAATGCGGAAACTCGTAAAACATGTAAGATAAAATAATGGTAACCATATTTATCGTGTAAAAGGAAAAACTGACAAAAACATCAAAAGATGAAAATATCGTGATTGATATGCAACATGAATGGGACAAGGTGGCATGGCCAATATAATAAGTACTGGTAATTGTAATTAATATTAGTAGACTTAAAATGGCATATATCCAGTATATCCGATTTTCTTCGTATATTAAAATATATATCGCAGAGCCAAATAGGGAAGCCGATGGATAAAGCAAAATTGGAATAAAACATTCAATGATATAACGAGTT
This sequence comes from Tritrichomonas musculus, assembly GCA_039105265.1. Classification (NCBI taxonomy): domain Eukaryota; phylum Parabasalia; order Tritrichomonadida; family Tritrichomonadidae; genus Tritrichomonas; species Tritrichomonas musculus. The sequence continues at coordinate 1,210,502 of JAPFFF010000024.1, read as the reverse complement.
GTGTATAAAGACCATGTCCGGAATCGTAAATTACGTTGATAAAACCAAAGAACGCCTATAAAATAAATAATTAATAATATAGTTAACACTAAAAGAATAAAAAACACGACTAAAAAATTGATCTTCGATGGGGTAATATCTAAAAACCAAAATACTTGCGATAGGATTGATATTGTCGAAATATCGGAAGAGCGTTCTGACCAATAAATAGTGTTGGGCCAGAAACAGGAAAAAATAGTTTGAAGAGCGTAATAAAATCCGAAAATTGGTGATACAGATGATGGAATTTTTGTTAATTGGGCCATCTGATCAAATAATGGGAATAAAATGTCAATGCGAGAATATTTGCCTTGAATTAAAAGACTTCTTGTACCGGTGGCTACTCCATCAAGAACGGATCGTGTAATTGATTGATCCATTCTGGATTTTTCTCTAATGAAAATTATGAATGATTATGTATTCATAAGTATACAAAAAGTTTGATATTCTCAATATTTCTGAAAATTATAAATCTAAATTTCAATAGGAAATGTAGTTTGATTTTCATTATACCTTTTTTTATGAATCTGTTATATTTTTTAAAAATGATAAATGATAAATTTTTGATATATTATTTAAAAAGTTTTTATTTGAAATGGTTTAAACGTACAAAAGTTTATTATACTTGTTTTGGGTGTTGATGATTTTGTTTGTACTATTTAATCTAAATAATAAATAAAATAAAATATGTTAACAAAGAAATCTCAACAAAGATATCTATTTCTTACTTTTTTAGCATTTTGTATTAATTTAAAAAGTATAATTAGCAATATTAATTAAATATATAAATGTATAATAAATATTTTATTTTATATTATTTTTTTAATTAAGAAAATTTTGAATATTTATTAAGATAAAACATAACAAATTATTATTGTTATAAATGTTAATAAAACTTTTTGAAGATAGTATATATATAGAACAAATTTGTTATATTCCAATAAAAATTGAAAAATAAATATAAATAATGATATATATAATTATAAAATTTAAAAAATTCCTTAAATATCTTTAAATAATATCATTTTATATTTTCGTATCACAATTTTTGTTATTTTATTATTTTGAATGGTGGTAGAAAAACTGAATATATTTTGAATATAATAAAGACAATTTAACTTTTTAAATCAGTTTCTGAATAAATATAAAATATTTTTATCTTAAGAAATAATAGAGTAACTGCAACGAAATTTCTTGGTCACGCCCTCTCAAAAAGTGGACTGTCAAATTGATTTTTCTCATTGGTAAGAAGGTTTTATGATTTTATAATAATATAATGTAAAACATTATTTTGAGCGTTTGCACTTTTTAAATAAAAGTTTAAAATTCCTGGGAAAAATGTATAAATTCACGATGCTAAAAATGTGCATGCGGTCATCCTTTATTTGGTAAAAATATAAAATTAATTATAAATAAATAAATATCAAATATATGAGAATAATTCCTTGGTCGCGTTAAGCATAATTTTAATTTTATTCATGAAAAAATGTGTAAAATTTTGTAACAAAACAAAACATAGAATTCTTTCTTTTTAATTATCTTTTTGAATTGGATTTGAATTATTAAATGAAAGATTTCCAACCTAGTGAATCTGCAAGTTCTTAACTATTTCATGAATCCAGCTTTAAACCTAAAGAAATCCAAAAATAATTCATATTATAATTATCTATAAAATTTGAATTAATATCATGATTAATCATTTTTACATATATTAAACTATTTTTCAGTCTATTATAAAAAGGATCCTTTCATTGGAACCTTGCTTTTAATTAAAAAAAATACTAATAACCAACAAAAAAGTTTACAATTTATAATTATTTAGCATGCACTACATTAAATATCAATAAACAACTCATTGCAACATATATTTTATTATTTGCTTTCCGAAATAATAAATACAACTGATAAAAATTTTATTAAAAAATAGAATTTTCATATCACACTTCAAAAAAAATACGATCATGTTTTGAATTTGTTGCAACTACTCTGAAATAATATTATTTAATTAAATAAAATAGATGGCATATTTAATATAAAATATATATTGTATAGTTAAAATAAAAATAAAAAAAATTAGCTTTTATATAGGAGAGAAAGGTTTTTGATAGCTTGCTAAATAGTCCTTAGCAAATGAAGAATATTTGCAATGTAAAGAAATGCATATAACTATAGACTTTTATTGAATTATGTGCTGGGCCTTTTACAACATTCTAAAACTAAATTTTCTTTAGTAAAAATCATAGTATTTTTTTATTTTTCAGCCAAGAAAAAAGGTATTCCAAAAAGTATTGCTTTGATACTGTATTCCAAAAAGTACTGTTTATTAAATTATTTGGGTTATGTATCAAAGCAGTTGAAGTAGTTTTCACACCTGCCGGGTGATTTGCAAAAACTAAATCGAGTGACTTTCTCAGAATCATGGAGAAGGCAAGAGACCAGATTTGGGATATTTTTTAACAGGAGATGAATCTTGGTTTTATCTTTATTATGATTATAAACAATAATGAGTTCTTTCAGGAGAAGAACCTGATGTTCGTGCTTTAAAAACTAATTTCTTCTAAAAGTAAAAGTTTTAAATGCATCCTATCGCAAAAATAATATATTAGAAAAGTTAAATCATTTAGGTTGTGGCTTTCAAGATACAAATAGAATAAAAAGTAAACATACATAAGGATGATGCAATACCATGTATGTCAAAGAATTGATTAAACTGAATATTTTAGCATATTCATCTCTGCTGATAAAGAATTAATTTGAATTTGATCAAATACTTTTTTTTTTGTTTTCTGCTTTGATATAAATTCATTTTGTTTAGTTAGAATCAAAAGAGATAAATAATCAAATGATGTTATTAGCTTTATTTTCTATTGGCACAACACTCATTCATTAACACTATGCTTTTTTGATCTAATGACATCACAATTCTGTGTATTTTTGCAAATCTCAAATTAAAAGAACTACAATCGACATTCATTTAGAAGGTAGGTGACAATATTTGTAGGTTAAGTAGTGTTTCAAATTGTATTATTAAATCTCTTGGGAGATGGAAAGCATATGATTATATCAAATATGTAAATAACCACATGTAATATGCTGGAAGAGAAATATAAATAATTGCATTAGTGAACAAAAATCTCAATAAATATAACCGTTTTATTAAAAATTTTAAGACATTCAATAGATGTGCATAAAGTGATCATTTTGTGATATTAACACATAAAGAGAATCTTGGAATCCTATTAAGGGAAAAGTTGGCTCTTGATCTTTTTAAGCAAATAGACTATTGCCCATAAACCAATGTAGAAGTACCAACTTTGCCCTTAAATCAATACTTGGCGAAAATGAATGTAATAATCTTTTTTTACTTATCAGAAAAAATTCAGGAAAATTATTCAATGCCAAATAAATTATTATATGTATAATTATACATATAATAATAAAAGTTTGTGATGATATTTTAATTTAAAAATTATAATAGAAATTGTGATAGTATTTAAAAATTTGAGAGATAATTTAAGAAGCCGATAAATTTGAAAGAAAAAAGCTTTAGTTTAGTTTAATCTTTATATGAAGGGTGATTATTAAATCTAGACTTATTATCTATTTTTTATTTGGAAAACTATTAAAAATAGCTTATTTTACGGACACCGAAGTCTGAAACCCAAAATTTCATTTTCATTTTCAAAATTAATGATAACTACTCAAAATGAGAAAGAGAAACCAGTATGATTTTGCTCACAAAATTTATTTATGACGAAAGAAAAATAAATCGGATTCAATGATTCAAATACAAATCATCAGTTAAAGTCATTAATAATAACAATACAAAGAAATTAATCAAACTTATAAGTTTGATTTATACACTTTTTTATTTTGACCTTATTTCGTGCTTTTTTATTTTTGTTAATAATAATGATTACAATCAAACTTATATTGCATTGAAGAGTCTCCTTGTGTTGATGCTGTTAAAGCGTTTCTCTTCATAATGACAAGGAAGTAAACAAAAAGTGCAATAATAACTGCAACAACAACGATACATGCAATAATAATTCGAGCGATTACGCCAGCAGATAAACCTTTGTCATCCTTACTTTTATCTTGTTATTTAATAGACTTCAAGACAACGTTATCAGTGATATTGCAGCATTGTGGGCTGTTGAAGTTCTCGCCTCCCTTGCAATGCTCATTCTTACAATTATCGCAAGTTGTCCCGGCATTGCAAAGGTCCGTAATTCCATCATTCAATAACTCAATGTTTTTAACTGCGAGATCAGAACGACCTTGAAGGAATAGTTCATGTAATATTGTCATTTTCATTTACAAATTTTGTTGTATCAAACTTTTAAACTTTTAATTGTTTAGTGGTTTATGTTAAAGCAAAACTGTCAGATGGTTGAATTGTTCAGTGTTAGGGAAAATTGAGAAATACAGCTCCTAACTTTGTATGATCTGGCTTGTATTAATTCTAATATAAAAAAAGAAAAAAGAAAAAAAAAAGTGTCTTTTTTATACAAAATTTCAATAATTTTATGATTTTTGTTAAAAAAATAAAATTATTGATTGCACACTCAGATAAAATTGGCTTAAATAGCAATTGAGGAATCGCCTTGTGTTGATGTTGTAGAAGCATTCTTCTTCTTAATGACAAGGAAGTATACGAGGAGAGCAATGATAGCTGCAACAACAACGACACATGCAATAACAATGCCTGCAATGGCACCACCAGACAAGCCTTTGTCATTCTTTCCACCATTGTCATCACCAACCTGCTTTTTAGCAACTAAATCGTAGCCAGTGCTGGTTTTGACGCACTCTGGCTTGTCATTGAATCCTGAATCTCCTCCTCCATCATAATTTTCTCTGAGATTTTGGCACTGTTTTTCAACTTCTTTCATTTCTGCCTCTGTGGCTGATCCAAAGTTAAATTGAGCAAGAGTGAATTTTTCTTCTTCTAAGAGTTCTTGATCTGCATTAATCTTTTTCATTTCCAAATGTGTTGTGTTTAATACTGGGATAACATTTTCAAATATAATTGGAACTGGTATGTTTGTATCTTGAGTTCGATTATAATCAATGAAGAATTTGCCAACCTGAACTTCACCTAAAGGCTGATTTAACAAGACTTTTGAAAGTAATCCAACCTCAATATTTTCAATGATCATTTTAGCAGGGGTGAATGTTGCACCTCTTGCAAGTCTAGCATTAGTGCAAGTTGTCTTCTTGTTATCATCACTTGAACCTGTCACAGTTTTAGTTCCATAAATATCTAATTCGTTAATTGTAACATTAACTTTGGATGTTAAATCGAGTCTATCTTCATTTGGTCTAAGATTGCCAATATTAACATTCTCTGAATTCTCTTCAATTGGATCGACATTCAAACTTTGTCCTGCGCTAATAGTAATATCGTTCTTTGTTGGAATATTAAGTTTTGCACCATTTTGACAATTGACAGTCACTGGTGTTGAGGCAGATGCGTTAATAGTAACTCCATCATTTCTAGTGCCTTGAAGATCAACAAATATTTCTTTTTGAATTTGAGGAATTGTAACTGTTGCAACTTGGCTTGGAACTTCGAGTTTGTATGAATCAGCGGTTTGATCTAATTCTTTGCTATCTTTAACAGTATAAACCATATTGTTTCCTGTTCCTGTTGGTGTAAAATCTTTTCCAGATTCTAGAGCAACTGCCTTTTCTGGAACAGTTGGTGGAGGAATAGCTGGTTTAATAGCTTCAATGCATTGGTTGTTTACATAATCATAGCCTTCTTTACAAACGCATGTACCTGGATTAGCAACAGAGTCTTCAAAGTTATTATCTTCATCACATTGGTAACACATTCCATCATATCCACGTAAGCATTGCTTGCATCCAACAATATTTGAACAATTATAAATTTCTTCTATTATGCATGACTTAAGATCCTTTGATCTGATATATTTGTCTTCGCATTCCGTGCATAATAAGTTTTGCCCTTCTTCATCATATTCACAATCTGTGCAGTGTTCAAATACTGTTGAACATTTTTCTGGAATACATGGCAAGAATGGGCTGGCAAATTTATCTGTGGCGCATTGAGTACATTTTCCATCACTTAATCCATAGCCAATGTTGCATTGTACACATTTGTTTGCTTCAGAACATGCAGCACAGTTAGTAATTCCTTCTCCACATTCTACTTTAGAAATACATGTTTTAGATTTAATATCGGGTGTAAAGCCATCTGCGCATCCGCATTGATGAATTGGTTCAATTAATTGGAAATGATGGGCTGTGTCACATTCAATGCATTGAACTTTTTCATTGCATTTGGTACATCCAGGAATTTCAGAGCAATCCTTTAGAACGCAAGATCGTTTATCTTCGCCTAATCGGTACCCTTCTTCACAGTATCCACAATATAAAATGTTCTTTTCTGAGTAACATGTTGTACAATTGTCAATTGTGCATTCAGGTTTGCATGGTGACTTGTTATCTACATAAAGACCTTCTCCACATTTAGTACAAAATCCTCCTTTAAGGCCATAGTCTTGTTCACAGGCTTCACATATATTTGGATCTTCTTCATTACACTTTAAGCAATTAGAAACAAAGTTTTTACAAGAATTTGCATCGATATTGCGGTTGCATTGCTTTCCATCTGAACTTAATTTATATCCAGATCTACAAGATTGGCAAGTTTTAGAATCTCCAGGAACACAAGTTTCACAGTTTTCGACATCACATCCAGCAATAACAGATGAGACTTGTTCATCCTCTGAATTTGATATTGAATTTTCTGAGTCAGAGATAGATTGATCATTTGATGATATAGTTATTAATTGACATCCGCCTTTTCCATCAGATTCATATTGTTCAGGTAAATAGCATTCTTCGCACTCAGTCTTTTGTTGGTTGCATGTCTTGCACTTTCCTGCTGTTTCTGTTGCTTCTTCATTACATGCAGCGATTAATTGACATCCGCCTTTTCCATCAGATTCATATTGTTCAGGTAAATAGCATTCTTCGCACTCAGTCTTTTGTTGGTTGCATGTCTTGCACTTTCCTGCTGTTTCTGTTGCTTCTTCATTGCATGCAGCGATTAATTGACATCCGCCTTTTCCATCAGATTCATATTGTTCAGGTAAATAGCATTCTTCGCACTCAGTCTTTTGTTGGTTGCATGTCTTGCACTTTCCTGCTGTTTCTGTTGCTTCTTCATTGCATGCAGCGATTAATTGACATCCGCCTTTTCCATCAGATTCATATTGTTCAGGTAAATAGCATTCTTCGCACTCAGTCTTTTGTTGGTTGCATGTCTTGCACTTTCCTGCTGTTTCTGTTGCTTCTTCATTGCATGCAGCGATTAATTGACATCCGCCTTTTCCATCAGATTCATATTGTTCAGGTAAATAGCATTCTTCGCACTCAGTCTTTTGTTGGTTGCATGTCTTGCACTTTCCTGCTGTTTCTGTTGCTTCTTCATTACATGCAGCGATTAATTGACATCCGCCTTTTCCATCAGATTCATATTGTTCAGGTAAATAGCATTCTTCGCACTCAGTCTTTTGTTGGTTGCATGTCTTGCACTTTCCTGCTGTTTCTGTTGCTTCTTCATTACATGCAGCGATTAATTGACATCCGCCTTTTCCATCAGATTCATATTGTTCAGGTAAATAGCATTCTTCGCACTCAGTCTTTTGTTGGTTGCATGTCTTGCACTTTCCTGCTGTTTCTGTTGCTTCTTCATTGCATGCAGCGATTAATTGACATCCGCCTTTTCCATCAGATTCATATTGTTCAGGTAAATAGCATTCTTCGCACTCAGTCTTTTGTTGGTTGCATGTCTTGCACTTTCCTGCTGTTTCTGTTGCTTCTTCATTGCATGCAGCGATTAATTGACATCCGCCTTTTCCATCAGATTCATATTGTTCAGGTAAATAGCATTCTTCGCACTCAGTCTTTTGTTGGTTGCATGTCTTGCACTTTCCTGCTGTTTCTGTTGCTTCTTCATTACATGCAGCGATTAATTGACATCCGCCTTTTCCATCAGATTCATATTGTTCAGGTAAATAGCATTCTTCGCACTCAGTCTTTTGTTGGTTGCATGTCTTGCACTTTCCTGCTGTTTCTGTTGCTTCTTCATTGCATGCAGCGATTAATTGACATCCGCCTTTTCCATCAGATTCATATTGTTCAGGTAAATAGCATTCTTCGCACTCAGTCTTTTGTTGGTTGCATGTCTTGCACTTTCCTGCTGTTTCTGTTGCTTCTTCATTGCATGCAGCGATTAATTGACATCCGCCTTTTCCATCAGATTCATATTGTTCAGGTAAATAGCATTCTTCGCACTCAGTCTTTTGTTGGTTGCATGTCTTGCACTTTCCTGCTGTTTCTGTTGCTTCTTCATTGCATGCAGCGATTAATTGACATCCGCCTTTTCCATCAGATTCATATTGTTCAGGTAAATAGCATTCTTCGCACTCAGTCTTTTGTTGGTTGCATGTCTTGCACTTTCCTGCTGTTTCTGTTGCTTCTTCATTGCATGCAGCGATTAATTGACATCCGCCTTTTCCATCAGATTCATATTGTTCAGGTAAATAGCATTCTTCGCACTCAGTCTTTTGTTGGTTGCATGTCTTGCACTTTCCTGCTGTTTCTGTTGCTTCTTCATTACATGCAGCGATTAATTGACATCCGCCTTTTCCATCAGATTCATATTGTTCAGGTAAATAGCATTCTTCGCACTCAGTCTTTTGTTGGTTGCATGTCTTGCACTTTCCTGCTGTTTCTGTTGCTTCTTCATTACATGCAGCGATTAATTGACATCCGCCTTTTCCATCAGATTCATATTGTTCAGGTAAATAGCATTCTTCGCACTCAGTCTTTTGTTGGTTGCATGTCTTGCACTTTCCTGCTGTTTCTGTTGCTTCTTCATTACATGCAGCGATTAATTGACATCCGCCTTTTCCATCAGATTCATATTGTTCAGGTAAATAGCATTCTTCGCACTCAGTCTTTTGTTGGTTGCATGTCTTGCACTTTCCTGCTGTTTCTGTTGCTTCTTCATTACATGCAGCGATTAATTGACATCCGCCTTTTCCATCAGATTCATATTGTTCAGGTAAATAGCATTCTTCGCACTCAGTCTTTTGTTGGTTGCATGTCTTGCACTTTCCTGCTGTTTCTGTTGCTTCTTCATTGCATGCAGCGATTAATTGACATCCGCCTTTTCCATCAGATTCATATTGTTCAGGTAAATAGCATTCTTCGCACTCAGTCTTTTGTTGGTTGCATGTCTTGCACTTTCCTGCTGTTTCTGTTGCTTCTTCATTACATGCAGCGATTAATTGACATCCGCCTTTTCCATCAGATTCATATTGTTCAGGTAAATAGCATTCTTCGCACTCAGTCTTTTGTTGGTTGCATGTCTTGCACTTTCCTGCTGTTTCTGTTGCTTCTTCATTGCATGCAGCGATTAATTGACATCCGCCTTTTCCATCAGATTCATATTGTTCAGGTAAATAGCATTCTTCGCACTCAGTCTTTTGTTGGTTGCATGTCTTGCACTTTCCTGCTGTTTCTGTTGCTTCTTCATTGCATGCAGCGATTAATTGACATCCGCCTTTTCCATCAGATTCATATTGTTCAGGTAAATAGCATTCTTCGCACTCAGTCTTTTGTTGGTTGCATGTCTTGCACTTTCCTGCTGTTTCTGTTGCTTCTTCATTGCATGCAGCGATTAATTGACATCCGCCTTTTCCATCAGATTCATATTGTTCAGGTAAATAGCATTCTTCGCACTCAGTCTTTTGTTGGTTGCATGTCTTGCACTTTCCTGCTGTTTCTGTTGCTTCTTCATTGCATGCAGCGATTAATTGACATCCGCCTTTTCCATCAGATTCATATTGTTCAGGTAAATAGCATTCTTCGCACTCAGTCTTTTGTTGGTTGCATGTCTTGCACTTTCCTGCTGTTTCTGTTGCTTCTTCATTGCATGCAGCGATTAATTGACATCCGCCTTTTCCATCAGATTCATATTGTTCAGGTAAATAGCATTCTTCGCACTCAGTCTTTTGTTGGTTGCATGTCTTGCACTTTCCTGCTGTTTCTGTTGCTTCTTCATTGCATGCAGCGATTAATTGACATCCGCCTTTTCCATCAGATTCATATTGTTCAGGTAAATAGCATTCTTCGCACTCAGTCTTTTGTTGGTTGCATGTCTTGCACTTTCCTGCTGTTTCTGTTGCTTCTTCATTACATGCAGCGATTAATTGACATCCGCCTTTTCCATCAGATTCATATTGTTCAGGTAAATAGCATTCTTCGCACTCAGTCTTTTGTTGGTTGCATGTCTTGCACTTTCCTGCTGTTTCTGTTGCTTCTTCATTGCATGCAGCGATTAATTGACATCCGCCTTTTCCATCAGATTCATATTGTTCAGGTAAATAGCATTCTTCGCACTCAGTCTTTTGTTGGTTGCATGTCTTGCACTTTCCTGCTGTTTCTGTTGCTTCTTCATTGCATGCAGCGATTAATTGACATCCGCCTTTTCCATCAGATTCATATTGTTCAGGTAAATAGCATTCTTCGCACTCAGTCTTTTGTTGGTTGCATGTCTTGCACTTTCCTGCTGTTTCTGTTGCTTCTTCATTACATGCAGCGATTAATTGACATCCGCCTTTTCCATCAGATTCATATTGTTCAGGTAAATAGCATTCTTCGCACTCAGTCTTTTGTTGGTTGCATGTCTTGCACTTTCCTGCTGTTTCTGTTGCTTCTTCATTACATGCAGCGATTAATTGACATCCGCCTTTTCCATCAGATTCATATTGTTCAGGTAAATAGCATTCTTCGCACTCAGTCTTTTGTTGGTTGCATGTCTTGCACTTTCCTGCTGTTTCTGTTGCTTCTTCATTGCATGCAGCGATTAATTGACATCCGCCTTTTCCATCAGATTCATATTGTTCAGGTAAATAGCATTCTTCGCACTCAGTCTTTTGTTGGTTGCATGTCTTGCACTTTCCTGCTGTTTCTGTTGCTTCTTCATTGCATGCAGCGATTAATTGACATCCGCCTTTTCCATCAGATTCATATTGTTCAGGTAAATAGCATTCTTCGCACTCAGTCTTTTGTTGGTTGCATGTCTTGCACTTTCCTGCTGTTTCTGTTGCTTCTTCATTGCATGCAGCGATTAATTGACATCCGCCTTTTCCATCAGATTCATATTGTTCAGGTAAATAGCATTCTTCGCACTCAGTCTTTTGTTGGTTGCATGTCTTGCACTTTCCTGCTGTTTCTGTTGCTTCTTCATTGCATGCAGCGATTAATTGACATCCGCCTTTTCCATCAGATTCATATTGTTCAGGTAAATAGCATTCTTCGCACTCAGTCTTTTGTTGGTTGCATGTCTTGCACTTTCCTGCTGTTTCTGTTGCTTCTTCATTGCATGCAGCGATTAATTGACATCCGCCTTTTCCATCAGATTCATATTGTTCAGGTAAATAGCATTCTTCGCACTCAGTCTTTTGTTGGTTGCATGTCTTGCACTTTCCTGCTGTTTCTGTTGCTTCTTCATTGCATGCAGCGATTAATTGACATCCGCCTTTTCCATCAGATTCATATTGTTCAGGTAAATAGCATTCTTCGCACTCAGTCTTTTGTTGGTTGCATGTCTTGCACTTTCCTGCTGTTTCTGTTGCTTCTTCATTGCATGCAGCGATTAATTGACATCCGCCTTTTCCATCAGATTCATATTGTTCAGGTAAATAGCATTCTTCGCACTCAGTCTTTTGTTGGTTGCATGTCTTGCACTTTCCTGCTGTTTCTGTTGCTTCTTCATTGCATGCAGCGATTAATTGACATCCGCCTTTTCCATCAGATTCATATTGTTCAGGTAAATAGCATTCTTCGCACTCAGTCTTTTGTTGGTTGCATGTCTTGCACTTTCCTGCTGTTTCTGTTGCTTCTTCATTGCATGCAGCGATTAATTGACATCCGCCTTTTCCATCAGATTCATATTGTTCAGGTAAATAGCATTCTTCGCACTCAGTCTTTTGTTGGTTGCATGTCTTGCACTTTCCTGCTGTTTCTGTTGCTTCTTCATTGCATGCAGCGATTAATTGACATCCGCCTTTTCCATCAGATTCATATTGTTCAGGTAAATAGCATTCTTCGCACTCAGTCTTTTGTTGGTTGCATGTCTTGCACTTTCCTGCTGTTTCTGTTGCTTCTTCATTGCATGCAGCGATTAATTGACATCCGCCTTTTCCATCAGATTCATATTGTTCAGGTAAATAGCATTCTTCGCACTCAGTCTTTTGTTGGTTGCATGTCTTGCACTTTCCTGCTGTTTCTGTTGCTTCTTCATTACATGCAGCGATTAATTGACATCCGCCTTTTCCATCAGATTCATATTGTTCAGGTAAATAGCATTCTTCGCACTCAGTCTTTTGTTGGTTGCATGTCTTGCACTTTCCTGCTGTTTCTGTTGCTTCTTCATTGCATGCAGCGATTAATTGACATCCGCCTTTTCCATCAGATTCATATTGTTCAGGTAAATAGCATTCTTCGCACTCAGTCTTTTGTTGGTTGCATGTCTTGCACTTTCCTGCTGTTTCTGTTGCTTCTTCATTGCATGCAGCGATTAATTGACATCCGCCTTTTCCATCAGATTCATATTGTTCAGGTAAATAGCATTCTTCGCACTCAGTCTTTTGTTGGTTGCATGTCTTGCACTTTCCTGCTGTTTCTGTTGCTTCTTCATTGCATGCAGCGATTAATTGACATCCGCCTTTTCCATCAGATTCATATTGTTCAGGTAAATAGCATTCTTCGCACTCAGTCTTTTGTTGGTTGCATGTCTTGCACTTTCCTGCTGTTTCTGTTGCTTCTTCATTACATGCAGCGATTAATTGACATCCGCCTTTTCCATCAGATTCATATTGTTCAGGTAAATAGCATTCTTCGCACTCAGTCTTTTGTTGGTTGCATGTCTTGCACTTTCCTGCTGTTTCTGTTGCTTCTTCATTGCATGCAGCGATTAATTGACATCCGCCTTTTCCATCAGATTCATATTGTTCAGGTAAATAGCATTCTTCGCACTCAGTCTTTTGTTGGTTGCATGTCTTGCACTTTCCTGCTGTTTCTGTTGCTTCTTCATTGCATGCAGCGATTAATTGACATCCGCCTTTTCCATCAGATTCATATTGTTCAGGTAAATAGCATTCTTCGCACTCAGTCTTTTGTTGGTTGCATGTCTTGCACTTTCCTGCTGTTTCTGTTGCTTCTTCATTGCATGCAGCGATTAATTGACATCCGCCTTTTCCATCAGATTCATATTGTTCAGGTAAATAGCATTCTTCGCACTCAGTCTTTTGTTGGTTGCATGTCTTGCACTTTCCTGCTGTTTCTGTTGCTTCTTCATTGCATGCAGCGATTAATTGACATCCGCCTTTTCCATCAGATTCATATTGTTCAGGTAAATAGCATTCTTCGCACTCAGTCTTTTGTTGGTTGCATGTCTTGCACTTTCCTGCTGTTTCTGTTGCTTCTTCATTACATGCAGCGATTAATTGACATCCGCCTTTTCCATCAGATTCATATTGTTCAGGTAAATAGCATTCTTCGCACTCAGTCTTTTGTTGGTTGCATGTCTTGCACTTTCCTGCTGTTTCTGTTGCTTCTTCATTACATGCAGCGATTAATTGACATCCGCCTTTTCCATCAGATTCATATTGTTCAGGTAAATAGCATTCTTCGCACTCAGTCTTTTGTTGGTTGCATGTCTTGCACTTTCCTGCTGTTTCTGTTGCTTCTTCATTACATGCAGCGATTAATTGACATCCGCCTTTTCCATCAGATTCATATTGTTCAGGTAAATAGCATTCTTCGCACTCAGTCTTTTGTTGGTTGCATGTCTTGCACTTTCCTGCTGTTTCTGTTGCTTCTTCATTACATGCAGCGATTAATTGACATCCGCCTTTTCCATCAGATTCATATTGTTCAGGTAAATAGCATTCTTCGCACTCAGTCTTTTGTTGGTTGCATGTCTTGCACTTTCCTGCTGTTTCTGTTGCTTCTTCATTGCATGCAGCGATTAATTGACATCCGCCTTTTCCATCAGATTCATATTGTTCAGGTAAATAGCATTCTTCGCACTCAGTCTTTTGTTGGTTGCATGTCTTGCACTTTCCTGCTGTTTCTGTTGCTTCTTCATTACATGCAGCGATTAATTGACATCCGCCTTTTCCATCAGATTCATATTGTTCAGGTAAATAGCATTCTTCGCACTCAGTCTTTTGTTGGTTGCATGTCTTGCACTTTCCTGCTGTTTCTGTTGCTTCTTCATTGCATGCAGCGATTAATTGACATCCGCCTTTTCCATCAGATTCATATTGTTCAGGTAAATAGCATTCTTCGCACTCAGTCTTTTGTTGGTTGCATGTCTTGCACTTTCCTGCTGTTTCTGTTGCTTCTTCATTGCATGCAGCGATTAATTGACATCCGCCTTTTCCATCAGATTCATATTGTTCAGGTAAATAGCATTCTTCGCACTCAGTCTTTTGTTGGTTGCATGTCTTGCACTTTCCTGCTGTTTCTGTTGCTTCTTCATTGCATGCAGCGATTAATTGACATCCGCCTTTTCCATCAGATTCATATTGTTCAGGTAAATAGCATTCTTCGCACTCAGTCTTTTGTTGGTTGCATGTCTTGCACTTTCCTGCTGTTTCTGTTGCTTCTTCATTGCATGCAGCGATTAATTGACATCCGCCTTTTCCATCAGATTCATATTGTTCAGGTAAATAGCATTCTTCGCACTCAGTCTTTTGTTGGTTGCATGTCTTGCACTTTCCTGCTGTTTCTGTTGCTTCTTCATTACATGCAGCGATTAATTGACATCCGCCTTTTCCATCAGATTCATATTGTTCAGGTAAATAGCATTCTTCGCACTCAGTCTTTTGTTGGTTGCATGTCTTGCACTTTCCTGCTGTCTTCATTACATGCAGTTTCACTTATGCAATCTGGGGATAAATAAGCGCTGTTACTACAAGTATCGCATTCTTCTATATCGTTTTCTACATTATAATGACAAGTTTTACATTTTTCTGAACATTGAGAATCGCAAACAGTATCATCTTTCCCAATATAATATCCATCTATACATTTACATGAAGAAACTTCTGTGCTTTCACAGTAACAATTTCCTGTGGCTCCTGCTTCATTTGAACTTCCGCATTGATTTGTACTTTCAATCGCAGATAAAGTTAGAATATTCAAAATTAATATTAATAACATTTGTAAGATTTCTTAACTAAAAAGTGAATTATTTTTATTTTAATAATAATTTTAATATTTATTTTATTTTTATTTATTTTTTTAATTCTTTTTTTTTATTCTTTTATTTTATTATTATTATTATTATATTTTTTATTTATTTATTTATTTATATTTATTTATATTCATTTTTTTATTATTATTATTTTATTAATTTATTAATTCTTATTTTATATTTAATTATATTTTTAATTTTTATTTATATTTAATTTTTATTTATTTATTTATTTATTTATTTATTTATTTATTTATTTATTTATTTATTTATTTATTTATTTATTTATTTATTTATTTATTTATTTATTTATTTATTTATTTATTTATTTATTTATTTATTTATTTATTTATTTATTTATTTATTTATTTATTTATTTATTTATTTATTTATTTATTTATTTATTTATTTATTTATTTATTTATTTATTTATTTATTTATTTATTTATTTATTTATTTATTTATTTATTTATTTATTTATTTATTTATTTATTTATTTATTTATTTATTTATTTATTTATTTATTTATTTATTTATTTATTTATTTATTTATTTATTTATTTATTTATTTATTTATTTATTTATTTATTTATTTATTTATTTATTTATTTATTTATTTATTTATTTATTTATTTATTTATTTATTTATTTATTTATTTATTTATTTATTTATTTATTTATTTATTTATTTATTTATTTATTTATTTATTTATTTATTTATTTATTTATTTATTTATTTATTTATTTATTTATTTATTTATTTATTTATTTATTTATTTATTTATTTATTTATTTATTTATTTATTTATTTATTTATTTATTTATTTATTTATTTATTTATTTATTTATTTATTTATTTATTTATTTATTTATTTATTTATTTATTTATTTATTTATTTATTTATTTATTTATTTATTTATTTATTTATTTATTTATTTATTTATTTATTTATTTATTTATTTATTTATTTATTTATTTATTTATTTATTTATTTATTTATTTATTTATTTATTTATTTATTTATTTATTTATTTATTTATTTATTTATTTATTTATTTATTTATTTATTTATTTATTTATTTATTTATTTATTTATTTATTTATTTATTTATTTATTTATTTATTTATTTATTTATTTATTTATTTATTTATTTATTTATTTATTTATTTATTTATTTATTTATTTATTTATTTATTTATTTATTTATTTATTTATTTATTTATTTATTTATTTATTTATTTATTTATTTATTTATTTATTTATTTATTTATTTATTTATTTATTTATTTATTTATTTATTTATTTATTTATTTATTTATTTATTTATTTATTTATTTATTTATTTATTTATTTATTTATTTATTTATTTATTTATTTATTTATTTATTTATTTATTTATTTATTTATTTATTTATTTATTTATTTATTTATTTATTTATTTATTTATTTATTTATTTATTTATTTATTTATTTATTTATTTATTTATTTATTTATTTATTTATTTATTTATTTATTTATTTATTTATTTATTTATTTATTTATTTATTTATTTATTTATTTATTTATTTATTTATTTATTTATTTATTTATTTATTTATTTATTTATTTATTTATTTATTTATTTATTTATTTATTTATTTATTTATTTATTTATTTATTTATTTATTTATTTATTTATTTATTTATTTATTTATTTATTTATTTATTTATTTATTTATTTATTTATTTATTTATTTATTTATTTATTTATTTATTTATTTATTTATTTATTTATTTATTTATTTATTTATTTATTTATTTATTTATTTATTTATTTATTTATTTATTTATTTATTTATTTATTTATTTATTTATTTATTTATTTATTTATTTATTTATTAATTTTTATATTATTTAAT
Organism: Tritrichomonas musculus; assembly: GCA_039105265.1. NCBI lineage: Eukaryota > Parabasalia > Tritrichomonadida > Tritrichomonadidae > Tritrichomonas > Tritrichomonas musculus. The sequence goes on along the minus strand of JAPFFF010000024.1, from coordinate 1,193,252 downwards.
TATATTTTTAATTTTTATTAATTTAGAGTTTTAATTTAATTTTTTTTATTTAATTGAAGTTGCAGTTGCAAACCTGAAACCTAAATGGTGAAATTTTAGCAGAAGATCTCACAAATTAGGTTCTAGGAGTTTAAAATATGAGCTTGCTCGCAAAAAAATGTTCAGCATTTCTAAATCTCCGAAATTTAGCTGGTAAATTCTCTTGCACTAGAAAATGGCATGCTTCGCATTCAGTCTGTAGAAGAAGTTCAAAATCTAAGCCCTCTAGTTCGTGCTAAAAAATAGGCCACATTAATAAAAATACATATTGTTTTTTCTTTTTGAATATCTTCCATTGAATTTATTAATGGACAATTATACACTCAAAAAGTTGTATCATTCTTCTTTATCTGTAGAAATAATTTTCGCACGGGTGCTTTAAAATCTCACCATTTATATAGTTGGTACAGCCGTTTAGGAAATAAAAAAATTTTTTTGGGAAATAAAATAGCAAAATTTGAATGGTTTACATAGCCGATAAATTTTTTAGGAAATAAATTTTTTTGCATAAGAAGAATAATTTCAAAAAATCTTGTTTCAAATGAATGTATATCGATATTTCAGATTGTGAAAGAAGAATGAAGCCTTTATATCAATTTTTTAGAAAACTTCAAATATTTCAACAATATTTCATCTTTGAAGATTGATCATATTTTCATGTTGATGTGACTATAAAACTTTTTTATCATTATATCTGATGATTTTTCGAAGTGAATGAGAACAGTTCTAGATTTTTTTTTAAAATTTAATACTAATATTACCTATTTTAAATTATAACCTTAAAATGCCCACTTAGTTTGCTTCCACAATGAAGTAAAGCACATTTGAATTCGTATATTTTTGGTCCTAAAAGAATTTCAGGATTTACTTCTAAATTAGATGGAATTGGTACCGATTCAAGAGATCCATCACCATAATCCTGTCAATATGCATAATTAAGAGTCTACTTTCACTTTATAATATGTCATTGAATGTCTTTTTTCTTATTTCAATTTACTTTATTCACTCTATAATAAGTCATTGAATGTCTTATTTTTAGAATAATAAATTACTATTGGTGCAATTGAATAATTTATATATATTTATAAATTATTTTATGTGTAGAGGTATAAAAATATTAATCAATGAATGTCCATTTTTTTTTAATTATATATTTGTGAGAACTCATTGAATTTTTCAATATTTTATTTTTCATCAATTCAAAATTGAATACAATATAATTAAACATTATTGAACTAAGTTTAAACATTAATATTTGTTTTTGAATTCTGAATTAAAATTGTTTCACAAAAAAATTGGAATATTTATTCTATCTTAACCAAACTATATGCTTATAGTTTTTAATATAGAAAAAAGCATTATATGTATTTTTATATGATTTATGATTCAAGGTCAATATTTTCCTTGAAGCTAAAAACTATAGCTATATATTTAAACATATACTTACTTGAGTTCATACTAAAATACCTAATAAATGACCTTAATTTTTTATTAAATTAAACTATTTGGATGATTTTTGTTCTGTTTCTTCTCCTGATTGATCTTCTGCTATTCATTTGTGATATTGTATAAGAGCCACCAGCAACACCAGTGAAAATAACTCTATTCTCACCAATTACTGAATAAGGAATAGATTCGCCTTTTTCATTGACAATTTTAGAAGAAGTGATTCCTTTGCATTCAACAGTCAAATCACCAGAATAAGCAGGCTTCAATCTTACCTCTTTAGCAGCTCCATTTTCCCAAGTAACACCTACTACGACATTTCCTCTGGCTACCAATCCATCGTAATTTCCGGAGCCCCAAATAGCCGGAATTGTTGGCAAGATGTTTATATAACCACGGTTAGATTGCAGCAGCATTTCAGCGATTCCAGAAGTAGCGCCAAAGTTTCCATCAATTTGGAAAGGAGGATGATAATCCCAGAGGTTGTTATAAATGCCATTTGTAAGAAGACTTTTAACAAGAGTGTAGGCATGTTCACCGTCACCGGTTCTAGACCAAGCGTTAATTCTTTGTCCCATTCCCCATCCTGTTGTCTTATCGCCACGATCAATCAAAGAGACGATAGCAGCATCCATCCATTCTTTGTTGTCCACAGAGATTAAATCGCCTGGATAGAGACCAAGAAGATGAGACATGTGACGGTGACCTTTTTCACCAATTGATCCCAAGTAAGTCTCGCTGTACCATTCTTTAATTTGGCCTGATTCACCGATTTCAATTGGCTTTAATTGATTCAATGTATTGTTCCATTTTGGAATCAAATCTGAATCAACTTTGAGTACTTGAGCAGCACGAATTGTGTTGTGATAATGCTGCCAAATGAGCTCTTGTTCATAAGCATTGCCATTCGTTCTTGGTCCTTGTTCAGGTGAATAAGTTGGTGATGAAACAAGTCGATCATACTCTTTGTTATAGACCATTATTTGATCATAAAGAGTCGCTTCTTCTTTCATCATTGGATAAATCTTGTTACGAAGAGTTTCTTCATCTCCAGTGAACAAGTAATAATCAAAGACATTTTGAAGAATCCACAAAACAGCTGCAGGACTCCAACCCCAAGAAAACGCCCAGCCTGGACAAGTCCAACCAAATGGTGTATTTTGTGTATGAGCCATGAAACCGTTTTCTGGATTAGTTGAATTACTTTTGATTCCAGAGTAAATTTCAGCTGTGATTCTTCCTGGAATCCTCAAGCCTTCGATGTAATTCATAAGAGGAAAAGCACATTCATGAAGATTGGTGACATAAGTTGGCCAGTAATTCATTTGAAGATTGATGTTCATGTGATAGTCACTTGACCAAGGAACTCCAGTGACCATGTTGTTCCAGATGCCTTGAAGGTTGGCAGGAAGAAGGCCTTTCTCACGTGAGGAACCAATTGTCAAATACCTTCCATATTGGAAAAGTAAAACTTCAAGATCGCGGTCTTGGTCGGCTTCTCCTTTTCCTTTCTTGTAGTTAGACAGTTGCTCATTTGTTGGATATTTGGATGGCTTTTGTTTAAGGTCCAATGAAACGCGTGAGAAAAGATTCGTGTAATCTTTAAGATGATCGTTTCGAACTTTTTCAAAGCCTTTCAAAACTGCATCGTTAACAACTTTTAAGACGCGTTTGCCAACTTCTTCTTGCGTCTCTCCAGTTCTGTATTTTGGATGGATGTCCTTGTAATCTGTTGCTGCTGATGCGAAGATAAAAATGTCATTGGAATTGGAAATGACGAGTGAATTTCCGGAGGTTGAAATTGACCCTGACTGACCTGCTTGTGCGGCCAATTTAAAATTGAAAATCATTTGGTTGTCTGTTAAGGTGCCTTCAAAACTAATTCGGTCTTCGGCGGCTTTGATGGTGTTAGTTGAGGCTGCTTGGGTCTTAAATGTCACTTTTGTGGTCGGAAGGGTATCTTTGGTAGTATTAAGATGGATAACAAGAACATTGTCTGGATAGGAAACAAAGTATTCACGAGTGATTGTAGCACCTTTGTAGTCATATTGAACATAAGTAATCGCTTGGTCTAAATCAAGCCATCTGACATAATTTGAAGTATCGCTCTCTTTGAGATCTAGCTCAAGATTAATTTCCCCAAATTCTATGTAGGATCCATAGCCATCTGAATCGCCAACGAGTTGGTCGCACATAGTACTAGCTTCTGAATCTTTTCCATCGGAAAATAATTTTTGAATATTTCGAAAGGTTTCACCATATTTTCCTTTGTTAACATTGTTTCCTCCATTGTAATTGGGTCGTTTGGTTGAAGGGCCGCCTTCCCAAAGAGTCATCTCATTAAAAGTTAGTCGCTCGTTTTGAATCTCGCCAAAAACATTGGCACCAATAAATCCATTTCCAATGGGAAGCGAATTTTGTTGCCAATGATCGTCGTAATTGGGTATTAAATTTGTCCAATTTGGAAGTTTGATTGATGAGTATGGAAGCTTTGAAGCGGGCTGTGTGTACCATAATCGGAGCGGATTATCATTTTCGAAGCATAACGTTAATACTGTAAAAAAGAACATTTAAAGATTTATTTTTTCTCTATTGAACTGAATTCAATTTTCATTTCATATTTTATTTATATATATTTACAATTTTTTTGTATTATAATTATTTAATGATTAATTTTATTACGAATATAATATTTTAATTAAATTATGTTATTGAATTTATTAAAATATTAAAGAAATAAGAGGTTCAAAATAAAATATTAGTAAATCTTATTTTTATTTAATCTTAACTGAAGTAACGTAAAATTGAATTTTTCTTAATTTCAGTTACAGTCAATTTGTATTAATTGAATTGGTAAAAATTTTATTGTATAATTCGTTTATCTGTAAAAAATGTTTAGTGAATATATATTATTAATTAAAATTTTATAATAATAATGGATGATTATTATCATTTTTAAAAAAAAATGCTAAGTAATGTTATAGTATAATTTATTCATAAAAAGCATTACTTAGCATTTTTTTTTATTCATAAAAAGCATAAAAAGCATTACTTAGCATATCTTTGTTTTATATACTAGAATGTGGAAAATTTATTCATAAAAAGCACATTTAAATGCTACAATAAATATAAAACAAAGATATCGTAAAACCCCCTAAAAAACCGTTTACAATTTTTTACGGCGCTAAAAAACTATTCCTAACAAAATACCTCTATTCTTTTTAATACATTTGATATCCAGCAATTATTATTCAGATCATAAATAATAATTTTATTGAACTATTTCTTTTGATTTTCTGTTTCAATGAATATAATTTAGATATCAATCATTGAAAATAAAATTGGAGTTTGCTCTGATATAAAGCATTTAATTTGTGCATAAAGCAAAATTCTGTTTTTGTTTTTTGTTTCAGTTTTTGCCCCAAAAAGTTACTTGATCATCATCATTTATAAATCTTTTGAAAATCAAAATTCATTCTATTGGCTTTGCTTATTTGATTTAGCGTTATTAGTACAGTTTTATTTATTAAAATGATTACATTTAAAGTGCTAGAACATAAAATGATTTTTTTATTTTTTGTTTAATTACTATTTCATTTTTACAAAATATAAAATATTTCTGTTATTTTCATAAAAAAACAAATAATTATATTATTTAATGCTTTTTTATGAGATATATCAAAAATAGATTAAGATATTCGATCAATATATATTTTATTTATTTTTGAATAGTTTATTTCATTTTGTATTTTTTTAACAGATATTTTTAAAAATGGATAGCATAGTATAAATCAAATGATATTCTTAATTGATATTAAAAAAATATTCCTTGAATTTCTTTTCAAAAATAATAATTTTCATGATTTGAAGTAAATAAATGCATATATATATTTATAATATAAAAAACTGGTTATATAAAAATAGTTAACTTAAAAATTTTTTATATTAGAAAAAATAAATCTTACAATTTCATTGAAAAATTGAGAGTTTTTTGTAGGAAAAACGTATTTTATTGTATGCAATTATTTTAAATTGAGAGTTTTTTGTAGGAAAAACGTATTATTTTGATAAGAGAATGAAAAGTTATTAAAAATAAAATATATTAAAAATATTAAAATATATATTAATTATAATAATTTATATATTTATTTGATACTTAGTACGATAAAAAAAATATATCAAAATATTAAATATTGCTTAAAAATTGTTGATAATTATTAAAAATTGCCCAATAATAGGAAAATGAAAGTTTTAATCTTGAAAATATAAATAAATGTTTATATAAAATGTTTATAGATAGATTAATTTTCAATATCATAAAATATGATTTTCGATGTAGTTATATATCCAGACAGGATCATTATTCCCTTTTGAGGTTATATAATATTTTAATCAGTATTAATAGCTAATAATTAATAGACCATTATATTTTCGATTAGTCACAAAAACAGAAATTTAGGGGGTTTTGATATCGTAAAGATTTTGCTTTGAAATTGAAATTATTTTCAAAATGAATATTTTTAAATATTAGTTAGATTTTTTCTTTGTGTAATCTGATTGTACCTTCATATTTTTTTACAATTCCAATAAATTGCAATTATTTACTTTCTTTTCATCAAGAATTTCATTAAAACTTGAACAATCAGTTGTAGATTTAAGCCAATCACTTATTAATTATTTCTAGAGAACAGATGTGAAGTTTAATCTTAAAAATGTTTTCACTGCTTATCATAAAAATTTATAAGGAACACAAAACCAACTTTTAAGTTATATACCAATTCATCAATGATATCATGAGCTATGTATTTTTGCTTTCCTGCGATTATCATCAATACTAATACTCCAAAATAATATATTTAAATTGGTTCCATCCTCGTCAATTAGGATATTTGGTGGCTTCAAATTGGATGAAACATTGACATCAATTTCTTCTTTAATCTCATATCTATGATTGTTTGCCAAACAAATATAATTTGATATAGATTTTCCTCACAATGAAAAAGTTGAATAAAACAATTTTGGTTTCATTCAATTATATCAAAAAAATATTTCAATGCTTTTGTGGTTTGATGAAAACTGCTCCGACTCTATTTTTAGGTAGTTCTCAATTTTTTAACAAACTTTTTCTCTTGAATTCATTAAAGAAAGTAGTTATTTTTTATATATTCTTCAACTGTACATAGCATGAATTATTAAATGTGGCTATTGATTTTTATCGTGATGCTGTAGATAAAATATATCCTTTTTTTCAATCTTCGAATTTCCTCGAATAAATTCTATTAACATATTACTCTAGTCCTCATTAATCAATAAATTATTATTAAATTCTAAAATAAAATATTTACTATTAATAAAAATCAATTTTTCTAATAAAAAAGCAGGGACATTGTGTTGCTTGACCTTAGTTTTGTATAAGAATTATAATCATAAAGACAATATATATATATATAAATCATATGTAATTAAAATACAGGGTGCAAATTATTAGAAAAAAATTAAATATTTGAGTTATAAAAACAATCTTTTCATTATATTTTTATAAATTTAAAAATTGAATTGAAAAAAAGTACGATACAAACTTTTTAAATAAAAACTAAATATTAAAAAAAAAAAGCAATTTCATGATTTTTGAAGTGATTTTTTAATTAAAAAAATTATTATTTTAATTTTTTATTACGCCTTAAAAAAGAAATTATGGCTCTTATTGTATTTGGTCATCTGCTAGTGATGATCATCATTAATTGTGTTATTTCCTTTAGTAAAATCATATGATTTTTTCAATAAATCATTCTTATACGCAGAACATTTGCATCTTTTTGGTAAACCTTGATTTTTATCATTTTGTTGAGGAGAATTTATTCGCAAAGTGGTTTCTGGGTTCAAATAAAAGTCTTTAGAAGATTTAATGCACACTTTGCATTTATTCATATTAATACTTAAGATCTTTTGAAGTTTTTTATTAAAATTTTCAAATATAGTAGCAATAACTCTCAATAAATTTATCTATTGTATCATCATATCTTGCCTTCATCATCAAAGTGCCAAATGAATGCTACAACGGATTGTATGACATATATTATTATTTTGTTGTCGATAAATAGCTTTTCTTTTTAGTTTGTTACCTTTTTTCAATAAAATTTTGATTTTATTTTTAATTTATAAAGTTCATATATTTATTAGAAAAAGTTAATTATCCATCTATTCAATTTAAGTCGGACTCCCTTTGTTTGATGCCATGGCATCTCAAAATTGAATAAAAAATTTTCATCATATTTTTAGATTCATGAATATCTCAAAAGAATATATAAATCCCAGATGTTGTGGAGAAGCATATTCATAAATATTGTAAAAATAAATTTTAAATAAAGATTTGATTATTTCAATTATCTTTGCTCAACTTTTAGAATGACATAAATAGTAACAAAATTATATTCACTGATAATCATCACAAATCAGACTAAATGTAAATATTCAAACAAAAAATTTGATTCCATTACTCAATATTCAAGATATTAAAAACATCATTCTTTTGGTGATTTTTCTTAAAGTTTGATATCCAATTTATGAAATGATTTATTTGGCATGATAAACTTTCGATCAACCAAAGTTATTTTCAAAAATTTTTTAATTGTAACTATGACATAATTGAAAAAAATATCAGGAATATCAAGAACGATAAAATAATAGTTATTTTTTATTTATTAATAATTTATAATAATAAATTTAAATCGTAATTTTTATAACTATAATTATTATTAATATTTTTTTATAAAGATATTTAAGTATTTAGATTTGAATCATTTCAACTTTTTCAAAAAAAAATTTTACTCAAAATTATTTTTTAATTAGTTTCATTTCTCTTATGGAAGGAAATTTTGAAGCAGATGGTGATGTTAAAATTAGAGTTTTGGTTCCAGGTGTTTTAACAAGAACGATAATAATATCAAAACAATATAAAATTGAAAAATTATCCAAATGTCTTCAAAATAATTGGGAACATACTTTTGTATACAAAGGAAATATAATTGACTCAAATTTATCATTTAATGATATTGGAATATTTAATGGAGATATCATTATCATATTTCAAAAAAACTTTACTCAGTTTGATAATTCTGATTTAAAGCTAATGAAAATGTCAAAAGAATCTTTTTTCAGACACAAACTTGATATGACAACAAATAATAATGTTAAAAAGGAATTTTATAGGCTAAAAGATATGAGAGATTTGAAAATTGAAGGAAGTAGAAAATTATACAAGAAAATGATTCATAAAATATATCTTAAAAATAGAAAAGAAAATGATTTATATTTGACCAATGATTTGGATATTAATTATAAGCCTTTGCCAATGCCAAGTACTGAGGCTATGCCAATAATATGGTGAAGTATGTGTTATTTAAAAAAATCTATCTTTTTTGATACTTATCATATAATTATAATAAATATAATTTGTATACCCGTTCCGCGCTTTAATTCGAATAGTTCGTTATTTTAGTTTACTTAACGATTCTTTTTATTTTTTGTTAACTGGTTATTATCTTTAACGAAAAAAGAAAAACAATAAATTAAAAGAAATCTGATATATTTAACTTTATTTTTTAAAATCGATTTTGACATAATATTACATATTTATTTATTGTTTCTTCATATATAAAAAAAATGACAAATTTTATTTGGTCACTTTTTTTCAGTTTCAAACTACACTCCATCACGCTTTTAAGCTAATCTTTCTATTCCTTACGCCAGCCATTTTAATTTTTATACCAGATTTGCAAAACTTTTCCTATTTCATTCCAATTTTTCTCAATCTTACTAATTCTTGGTCTTATCTTTCTTAATGCTGATAACTCTTACTCCATTTTTTCATAGTCTTGTTCCGATTTCATTCCAATTTTTCTCAATCTTACTAATTCTTGGTCTTATCTTTCTTAATGCTGATAACTCTTATACCAGATTTGCAAAAATTGGAATGAAATGCCATTTTTTCTAATTTTTATAGCAACATTTCTTAATCTTTCTCAAACGTCTGCTCTCTCATCCATTTTTTTCGAAAATTAGGTAAAATATTTGAATCTCAGTTTTTTTTAAGACTTAATTTCAATTTTCATATTGAAAAATGATTAAGATATTATTACAACTCAGAATTTTTCACACTATCTTAAATTCTTGCTTAGAATTTTCAAAAGATTGTGATTTTTCTTCTCAATTTCGAAGCATGATGACTTTTTCTCACTAAAAATGCTTTAAAATCACCAACAAATTGTTATAAGTTCTTATTATTATCATTTTTCCTTTATTTTAATTAATTCAATACTATAAAAATTCAATGCAATACGATAAAAATTCAATGCAATACGATAAAAATTCAATGCGATTTAATCGTTTTTTAAGCTGAAAAAAACTTGAAATTAAATCATTGAATTATTCTCCTTTTATCTTCTACAAAGATTAAATATACAATTATTAATATTATTTTTAATGTAATATAGCTTTTTTATCATGCAAACCTTTTTATTCAAAAAATACTTCATATTATTATTTACTCAGATCAAACAAATTAAACAATATCCAATCATTTCTCAGCTTATTAATTTTTGCCAATAGTCTAATTTCTGTCCAACATCAATCTAATAGCAAATAATTTCATTTAACATTCATCAAAAAACAAAAAAGTTTTAAAACATGGATAAATTAATTTTTACAATACGATTAATAACAAAAACGTCGAGAATTATCTCCTATGCCTTATAGTTTTTTCAGAATTTTTTCAATATTATACTATTTTACAACTTTTTGCTTGAGAATGCATTTTTGAACCCAATATTTATATTTATTATTGAAAAAATCTTTTATATATGAACCGAAAGTTCCCAAATATACTAATGGTATCGAGATCTGATCATCAATATTTGAATGGAAAAAAATTCAACCTTTATTGAGTATCAATATAAATAATTATTTTATCAATGATGAATAATCCATTGGAAAATTTCAAATATCATTTATTCTTTGACATAATATTAAAGCATTAAAATTTCTACCATCTCCTTTTTTCTTTATATTTTAAATATTTAAATATTTGAAACTATAGCTAATATATATTATGTTTAATAATGAAAATATTTATTTGTTCCTGGGATATAAAAGATTTAAACTTTTTATACGTTTTTTCCATTCAATTTTTTCTCAGAAATGCTTTCAATTTTTTATACGTTAAAAAAGCATTCAAAAAAATAACGAACTATTCGAATTAAAGCGCGGAACGGGTATTTCCATAAAACCCCCTAAATTTCTGTTTTTGTGACTAATCGAAAATATAATGGTGTATTAATTATTAGCTATTAATACTGATTAAAATATTATATAACCTCAAAAGGGAATAATGATCCTGTCTGGATATATAACTACATCGAAAATCATATTTTATGATATTGAAAATTAATCTATCTATAAACATTTTATATAAACATTTATTTATATTTTCAAGATTAAAACTTTCATTTTCCTATTATTGGGCAATTTTTAATAATTATCAACAATTTTTAAGCAATATTTAATATTTTGATATATTTTTTTTATCGTACTAAGTATCAAATAAATATATAAATTATTATAATTAATATATATTTTAATATTTTTAATATATTTTATTTTTAATAACTTTTCATTCTCTTATCAAAATAATACGTTTTTCCTACAAAAAACTCTCAATTTAAAATAATTGCATACAATAAAATACGTTTTTCCTACAAAAAACTCTCAATTTTTCAATGAAATTGTAAGATTTATTTTTTCTAATATAAAAAATTTTTAAGTTAACTATTTTTATATAACCAGTTTTTTATATTATAAATATATATATGCATTTATTTACTTCAAATCATGAAAATTATTATTTTTGAAAAGAAATTCAAGGAATATTTTTTTAATATCAATTAAGAATATCATTTGATTTATACTATGCTATCCATTTTTAAAAATATCTGTTAAAAAAATACAAAATGAAATAAACTATTCAAAAATAAATAAAATATATATTGATCGAATATCTTAATCTATTTTTGATATATCTCATAAAAAAGCATTAAATAATATAATTATTTGTTTTTTTATGAAAATAACAGAAATATTTTATATTTTGTAAAAATGAAATAGTAATTAAACAAAAAATAAAAAAATCATTTTATGTTCTAGCACTTTAAATGTAATCATTTTAATAAATAAAACTGTACTAATAACGCTAAATCAAATAAGCAAAGCCAATAGAATGAATTTTGATTTTCAAAAGATTTATAAATGATGATGATCAAGTAACTTTTTGGGGCAAAAACTGAAACAAAAAACAAAAACAGAATTTTGCTTTATGCACAAATTAAATGCTTTATATCAGAGCAAACTCCAATTTTATTTTCAATGATTGATATCTAAATTATATTCATTGAAACAGAAAATCAAAAGAAATAGTTCAATAAAATTATTATTTATGATCTGAATAATAATTGCTGGATATCAAATGTATTAAAAAGAATAGAGGTATTTTGTTAGGAATAGTTTTTTAGCGCCGTAAAAAATTGTAAACGGTTTTTTAGAGGGTTTTATTTCCATTATCAAAATTTGTTTATTTCAAGAAAAAAATTCTATGAGTTATCACAAATTTTTATTTATTATTTATATTTTATTTCTTGAGTATTTTTGCAATATTTTGGCATTGTCGTCCCTGGAAATCGAAAATAAACAAACTTTTTGAAAGTTATATCTCAAAAAGTTGTTAGTACAGACTGTTTTTTTTTAACTTATCAAAATTGAATTCATTCCGAAAGTCACATTCAAAAAAAATTCTCTCAAATTTTCAAATGTTTTAGGAAAAAAGCGCGAAAAAAAAGCGCGAAAGCCGCTAATTTCATATCATCACAGCCGCCAATTTTATATCATCTCATCAGTCAACTTCAGATCACCTTAATAACCACCATTCTAGTCAACCAAGGTCGCCAATTACATATTGCAATATAACAAAAGGGAGGCTATCGCAAACACAAGTTACTAAGCAAAATTTCCAGATCATCGCAGCAACCAACTTCAGATCACCTTAATAACCACCATTCTAGTCAACCAAGGTCGCCAATTACATATTGCAATATAACAAAAGGGAGGCTATCGCAAACACAAGTTACTAAGCAAAATTTCCAGATCATCGCAGCAACCAACTTCAATCATCATAACAAAATGATCATTTTTATTAATTAAAAAAACTCGCTTTAAATTTGAATGCTTTTGATCTTTATCTTGAAATTAAAAAGGAATTCTCTCTAATTTTCAAAAAATATATGATTAAATAAAGATATTAAACAAATTGTAAATTATCATTTACAATGGACATTTTTAATATCTTCTTAAGTATATTAAATTGGTGCAGATCTCAATTTACTTCTTATATATTATTTTTTTTATCATCATTTTTAATTTATTAAATGTTGGATTGAATACAAACGACCGTTTAATTTCTAATTTTTCACTTTTTGATTGGAAAATTTTAATAATCTATATTATAATAATCTACAAATGAATGCAAATAAGAAAATAGTAAAATTATTAACAAATAAGAAGAAAATAAAAATATGCTTTTTTAAAACGATCAAAATTCGCCTTTTTAAACCTCATGAAGGTTAAAATAAATCAACATTTTATCAAAATCTATCACCAGAATCTTTATAATAATTTGATATTTTAATACATGCACGAATCTTGATCTATGTTTAGAATATCAGAATTTTTTAACAGAAATTGTGTCATGTTCAGAGGTCTTTAGAATCTTATCTAATTTTCAAACAGCTATGTATTATAATAAACAATCTGAATACATTTTTAATAATATTTAATAATCAAACCAAAAACTTGTTCAGTGAATAGATCATCTGCTGTTAGGCTTATTATTTTCGGATTCTCCTGAATCAATAATTGATTTGCGCTATGATATCGATAAATAAATATACACTGATGTTTGAGATCAATTTCAGAGATCGAGGATCTTTTTTTCAACTTTTGATATTCGAATTTTCAATTGAACTTTTTGATACATTTAAAATAATGTATTTTTCGATTTTAGTCTAAAAATAAACATCAATACATCGAGATTCTATTAAAGATTTCAACGCTAAGAAAGATCAATCACTTTCATCCCCATCTTTAGTAACATATACGAGTAGATGATGAGTATTCATTAATAATATTTTTATCACCTCTTCCAGAGCTATCACCATCTTCCCCTGCTCCTATTTACCAACAATTACATTAATGGAATTGTATTTCACGTTAATCTCAGGATTTATCTTATCGATGAATGCTCCACTCATATTTTTCTTTTTAATCGTTGTTTTTAACCATATTGTTTAACGATATATTCTCAGGTATCATGTTTATGAGATGTAAAAATACATTTCACAACAGCATTATTCTTTTCCCACTTACTCTTCAGGATAAGTAATTCCAGGCATTGGATAATCAGGATCTATTGAGGTATCTTCATCAGGGACAGCAGCTAATCGAGCATCAATGTCTGAATCTGAAAATGGAGCTGGTGGTGTTGTTGCTGAAGTATTGAATTTAGATGGACTCATGACATATTCACCTGGATGAGCTCCAACAACTCTTGAACCACCTACAACTGTGTTTATTTGGCTAATGTTGAAATTAACGACTGCATCATAAGCATTAGTATTCGTGTTATCTTTAAATGCTGATATCAGCATTGAGAGTACCATATTAATAGTAGCTGTTTTGCCGTTTTCACTACGTTTCAACTTATGGAATTCTTTCGTAGTGAGTGTGTTACGTGGATCAAATGTTGATTTAAATGATTGATTCCATATCGCTGATGAGATTTTACCGATGAATCTCAACTTTTCAGGACCCTTCAAAGCACGTCCGATACAGGCTTCAACTATTGCAACAGCATCATCAAAAAATATGCAGATAAATTCTTAGGTGTTGTTGATGTGTATCGCTTATTGTTAACAGCGCCTTTATAGAATGGGAAGTTCTGATCGTAGTAACTAGTATGGAAGAGAACTCTACCGACATTTGTAACTAAGTTTTGTGATGTATCATCATCGTAACCAAAATATTGAGGATTGAATTGATCGTGAAGGAAATCTCTCTTACTATATACTTTAACTTCATTTCCATGAGCATCAACATGTGCTTTATCTCACTAATTTCTTACTTGTGCACGTGCAGCCTTTGTTGGAAGTTCTGTGTTATATACTAAATCGTCAGCCCATTCACCGTTAACATCAGCGAGATTCGCTAACACTGCGGAACCATTAGGATCACGCTTATTCAAGTACAACGGGAGTTAGGTGATGATCGATTGTGTTTCTGTATCATAATTTCAGCGTTTTGTGGAGGAATATCACTCTTAACAAGTTTAACATCAGGCTTGATATCGAGAACGGTATTCATCATACCTAAACTACTTGTTCCTTTTCATTACCAAGAAATGCAAATTGATGAATACATTACCAAGATAGATGATTTATATCATCAAATCGAAAAAGGCAAATTATCATATGCGAATGCTTCAAAACAAATGAATTGCTCAATTTACCGATTTAAAAAAATGTTAATGGATTTAGGATATCATTTAATCAAAAAAAGCAGGAAGATTAGAAGTTATACCAACAGATGAACAAATTCAAAAAGTGACGGAATATAACGAAATTTTCAGAGTTTGATACAAAAGATGTCACACAGCATTATCAAAAAGAGGCCTTAAAATATCCCAAAACTTAATGCACAAAATATATGAAGAACAAAGTATGTTTTTAAAAGATTGACCAATAAAAAAGAAGAAACGTCCTCATAGATTTTTTTCCTCTATATAAAGACCAGTAGTAGAACACTGATTTGCATGAAGTGTCTATAACTACTGGAAGAGAAACAATCACGATATATCTGATTGCATTCATAGATGATTCAACCAGATACGTCGTGCATGAAGAACTAACTCCAAGAAAACAAGCCATAAATGCAGCTGATGCTCTAAAGAGAGCACTTCTGAAAATATACAGATCTCAAACACTCCATTCTGACAATGGAATGGTATTTTGGGGTGAAGATTTCCAAAAAGTTCTGGAAGAAAATTCAATAAATTTTACCACCACCACTCCACACACACCACAAGAAAATGGCAAAATTGAGCGGCGGTGGCAAAATTTTGATATGTCTTTATTATCATTAGATAAATCTTGATCAGTTTGTTCAAGAGTATAATTATTACTGGAATCATGCTTCATTGTATGAACGCTTCGGACGTAAAACAACCCCGGAAGAGGCAAGAAGTTACTTGGAGAGCTGGTTTGGCAAGTCTGATCTCTCATTTATATACACTCAGTAAAAAAATATTAATAAAAATAAGATTTTACATTAAATTTTGTCTTTTTTATTCATATTTTATGTTATAAATTGCTTTTAAGGCTGAGGAATCGACTATAGGAAAAATCCTGGTCAGGTCAATTTGACCTTATGGCCAATATATTTAACCATACTTAGAAAACCAATCAAACTTTTTGAACGAAAGTAAACGACTATATTTGAACAATACTAAACTCGCAATAAATAACAGCAAAACAAGTTAATTTCCTTCTAACGCCAGATTTTATCATAATCACGTTCTAACTATTCCTCATGCTAAACGTTATTCATTCTATTTACTAGCGATTTTATTGAATCAAATCATAATTCGCGAAATACAGTACGTTGAGTACAAAAATTACTAAATACAACATATTTAAACCTCGATTTTTATCATACAATCAAGTTAAAGATCATTTCCTTGAAATAATCAGCGTTTAAATATAATCGATGTTTAAATTAAATGATCTTTCATTATATCGTGACAAATCAGCGTTATTGGTATAATGCTTACTAAAGCATATTTATCATTTGAAGACATTTTGTACATCAAACACGTGTTTGATGTACAAAGAATGCTCATTAGATGGCTTATTAATTACTTTTTCTTTAAATTGGTATCATAATTATTCCTAGTTTAAATAAACTTACAAATATTAATATTTCTCATGATTTTTTTTAGATATTATAATCATTTTTTGGTGTACGACCAAATAAATTCTTAATTTTATAGATTTTTCAAAGACAGACAACCATTTATACTCTCAATTACTCATGAAAAAGGATAAATTAGTAAAAATATCAACATTAAAACTAATTCTTTTTTATTAAAAAACAACTTGATTCGTGCACATCAATAAATAGTTGAACTAGAAAAAATTCCATCAAATGGCGAGTTTGCTTGTCTTAATTTGGTAGATTATTTACAATTACGAGTTTCGTTGTTATATCTTGCTAAAACATTCACAATTGCGAGTTTTCTTATCTTATCTTGGTAGAATAATTACAATTACGAGTTTGCTTGTCTTATCTTGCTAGATTGTTTACAATTGTGAGTTTGCTTGTCGTATCTTGCCGTAATATTTGTTAATTACGAGATCGTTCGTCGTATCTTGTTCGAATTCATGCGTTCCTGCATTCGTTCTTATTAGTTTTGTGTTTCCACAATTGCAGATAAATGGCGTTTACTTTCGTTCAAAAAGTTTGATTGGCCATAAGGTCAAATTGACCTGACCCAGATTTTTCTTATAGTCGATTCCTCAGCCGCTTTTAACACTTTTTACATATTGCAACATGTAATTGGCGACCTTGGTTGACTAGAATGGCGGTTATTAAGGTGATCTGAAGTTGGCTGCTGCGATGATCTGGAAACTCTGCTTAGTAACTTGTGTTTGCGATAGCCTCCCTTTTGTTATATTGCAATATGTAATTGGCGACCTT
The DNA here is from genome assembly GCA_039105265.1 of Tritrichomonas musculus. Lineage (NCBI taxonomy): Eukaryota > Parabasalia > Tritrichomonadida > Tritrichomonadidae > Tritrichomonas > Tritrichomonas musculus. The sequence continues at coordinate 1,175,915 of JAPFFF010000024.1, read as the reverse complement.
GGTTGACTAGAATGGCGGTTATTAAGGTGATCTGAAGTTGACTGATGAGATGATATAAAATTGGCGGCTGTGATGATATGAAATTAGCGGCTTTCGCGCTTTTTTTTCGCGCTTTATTCCAAATCATTTGAAAATTTGAGAGAATTTTTTGAATGTGATTTTTGGAAAATTTTTTGGCTGCTATTAAAAATAATATTTCCCGTTGATTATGATATATAATATATATCATTAGTATTAAAATTTTATTTTTGATTTTTAGTGGAAAATATTCCATACGTCGCGTTTTATTTGCATTTTAATTTTTAATATTTTTGAAAAGTTTATTTAATATAAACTATTCAAAAACAATAAGATTTAAAATTGTTAAAATATTAAATATTGGTATTCAATTCTTTTTTAAAACACCAAAACTTATTTTGATATGAATACATTTTGACTATTCTTGTTTTGGCAAAATTTTCTTTTAATTTGATATTATTTTCAACATCATTAAAACACATTCAACATTAAATAGCATTCTGTATTATTTTAATTATTTATAATGCTTTTATACTCTGTTAATTGATAAATTTTTGTCTAATTTTTGATTGGTTAAACCAAAAAGCTGATTTTGACATCCATTTTGTAAATGAAAAATTCAATACTTTACAATTTTAACGTATAAATATCACATTCAAAAATATGGCTGAAATAAAACATGATGTATGGAACCAATTTAATCAATCTTCAAGTATATTTAATAGTCATTGCTAACTAAACAAATAAGCTATTATAAACTATTTTATTTCTGGAATTTAGAAATATTTTCCTTTCAATCCATTTTTGAAATCATAGCATTTCTATTTTTGCTCAATATTTCTGAATTTAAATAGGAAAGATCATTACATACCCTTATAAATAATATAATATGTGTTATAAAAAAAGCCTGTATACGCTTTTTGCTATATTAAAATAAGTTTAATTTCAAAATTCAAGTTTTTCATTTTTCTACAAAATGCAGAATTAATAATGTATTTAAATAGTTGTTTAGATAAAGATTATAATATTATAATAAAAAAATTAAATCTATATATTATTTGTAGAGAAAAAGTGAAATGTGAAGTGAGGACCCACACCTTTTTTTCAGAAAGAATTCATTTTTGATAAGTAAAAATAAAACAGCTTTTTAATGCATTTCTTTCAAAAATAGTCTGTGCTAACAACTTTTTGAGATATAACTTTCAAAAAGTTTGTTTATTTTCGATTTCCAGGCATGACATGCAATATTTTGGTATTAATTATTTAAATTAAAATCATTTATTTTTAACTTTTATCCCGAAGATGAAATTTAAATTACTAATCTGAAGCTTAAATAGTGAAATATCTGCAGAAGGTATCATAATTTAGGTTCCGGAAGCTTATAATATGAGATTTCTCCTAAAAAAATGTTCAACATTTCTAAATCTCCGAAATATAGCTGGTAATTCCCATGTGGTAGTCCAAGATATAGACTGAGAACATCCCTACGAAAGAAGTTCAAGATCTAAGTTCTCGAGTTCGTGCTAAAAAAAGTGGAAAATTAATAAAACTGCTTTTCGGTTTTACTATGTTCGCTATTTCTATGAGTTTCATCAAATATTTTTTTCTTAATATATTCTATGTGCTTTTTCAAAAAAATGAACTAAATTGAATGCATAATAATGATCTTTATTTCTAAAAAAGTTTAAATTTTTGTATAATGCTCTTTGAAAAAGTTGCTCCTAGAATTTTTTTAGACTTATCTCAAAAATTGATAAAACTCATATAACTTTTCAATTTTTATTCAATTTTAATTTTGTGTTTTTATTTGGCCGATTGGAATCGCCCTTTTAAATTTATTTTCTGATGATATATGCACACCTCCTTTCAAAAAGTAGACACCAAAATTCATTACTTTACATTCTGCCTTTTTATTTATAATTAATTAATTAATAAATAAATAATAAATAAATAAATAATAAATAAATAAATAATTAATTAAATTATTAAATTATTAAATAAATAAATAATTAAATAATTAATAAATAAATAATTAATTAATTAATAATTAATTAATTAATAATTAATTAATTAATAAATAATTAAGTAATAAATAAATAATTAATAAATAAATAATTAATTAATAAATAAATAAATAAATAAATAAATAATTAATAAATTAATAAATTATTAAATAAATAATTAATTAAATAATTAAAAAAAAATTTATTAAATAATTAAATAAATTATTAAATTATTAAATAATTAATAAATAATTAATAAATAATTAAATAATTAAATAATAAATAAATAAATAATAAATAAATTATTAATAAATAAATAATTAATAAATAAATAAATAATTAATAAATAATTAATAAATAATTAATAAATTAATAATTAATTAATAAATTAATAATTAATTAATAAATAATTAATTAATAAATAAATAAATAAATAAATAATTAATTAATTAATAAATAAATAATTAATAAATAAATAATTAATAAATAAATAATTAATAAATAAATAATTAATTAATCAATAAATAAATAAATAAATAATTAATTAATTTATAAATGAATAATAAATAAATAAATAAATAAATAATTAATTAAATAATTAATTAATAAATAAATAATTAATTAATAAATAAATAATTAAATAATAATTAATTAAATAATAATTAATTAATAATAATTAATAAATAAATAAATAAATAATAAATAAATAAATAATAAATAAATAAATAATAAATAAATAATAAATAAATAAATAATAAATAAGTAAATAATAATAAATAAATAAATAATAAATAAATAAATAATAAATAAATAATAAATAAATAATAAATAAATAAATAAATAATTAAATAATTAATAAATGAAAAAATAATTAATAAATAAATAAATAATTAATAATTAATTAATTAATAAATAAATAAATAAATAATTAATAAATAAATAAATATTTAATAAATAAATAAATAATTAATTAATTAATAAATAAATAAATAATTAATTAATTAATTAATAAATAATTAATTAATAAATAAATAATTAATAAATAAATAATTAATAAATAAATAAATAATAAATAAATAAATAAATAATAAATAAATAAATAATTAATTAATAAATAAAAAAATAATAAATAAATAAATAATAAATAAATAAATAATTAATAAATAAAAAAATAATTAATTAATTAATTAATAAATAAATAAATAATTAATACATAAATAAATAAATAAATAAATAATTAATAAATAAATAAATAATTAAATAATTAAGAAATAAATAAATAAATAATTAATTAATAAATAAATAATTAATTAATAAATAAATAATAAATTAATAAATAAAAAAAATAAAAAATAAATAAATAATTAATAAATAAATAAATAAATAATTAAATAATAATTAATGAATTAATAAATAAATAAATAATTAATAAATAAATAATTAATAAATAATTAATAAATAAATAATTAATAATTAATTAATTAATAAATAAATAATTAATAAATAAATAATTAAATGATAAATAAATAAATTATTAATTAAATAATAAATAAATAATTAATTAAATAATTAATTAAATAATTAATAAATAATTAATAAATAAATAATTAATTAATTAATAAATAATTATTTAATAAATAATACTTAATTTATTAATTAATTAAATAATTTCAGATACTAATTTTATATCGTAACATAATTTTTTTATCGTAACTATATTATTTTTTTAAGAAAAATTTTAAAATATAAAAATCTAATTTTCTAAATATTTATTGAAGATAATTTATTATAAATTATATCCATATATTTGTTACATTATAATTAATGTATCATATCATAATAAATATGAGATTCTTCCATATTGAGTGAGTTTTTCATTAAATTAATCAAAAAAATAAAAAAGAATTATTTCGTGATATATCGAATCACCTTTCAATTTAAACAAATATATAGCATCTATATACAATAACTCTTAATATTTCTTCATAGTGATTAATTGTGAAACAATTCGATTGTGATAAAATAGAACAAAACAAAACTAAACGACAGTTTTAAAATTATATAAAAAATAAAATATCGTATTTCTATGAATAATCCTTATTAAATGTAAAAAATACCATATTTTTAAATTTATAGGCATAATTCAATGCATTTATAATTCTAACATTTACTTTTGAATTCAAGAAGATCGTTTAATTAAGTATATTTTTCAAATATAAAATCAAATTCAAGGAGATCTATTTTTAAAACTTCCTATAGGATTTTTTCCAAAATCTCAAATATGTTATAATAGTTGACAGTGAACTATCAATAATATTAATAATTATATCATGAAAGAATAGAAAGGAGAACAAAAAAAGTTAAATTATTCGAACAACTGCGAAAAGTTTAAAATTCTTATTTTCGCCAAATTTTTGTTTACTATTTTCAGAAAACAAATAGAATTAAAACATTGATAGAGACAAATAAATGCCATGATAAATGTTTCAATTTGTATTATTGAGTTGATTTTATGAAAAATGGAATGTTAAAAAAATAATTCTTTTTTATAAAAAAGTATGATTGAAAAAGGAATAAAAGTCTCTTAACGAGTCTTTAATATCTAAATATTAGCCTAAAACATTTGATATATAAAATTCTCTTCGAAAATAATAAATAAAAAAGTTTTCATGTACGTTTGTAATATTTATGAAATTTAGCTTGTTTCAATCAAAATACACATATCTCATTTACAAAATATTATTTTCATGAATTATTAGAAAAATATAAGCTGTTTTATGCAATTAATACCGAATGATTGAAGATAATACTGATTATAATAAAAATTACTAAGGTATTATTATTTGAGAAATTTAAAAAACAAATAATCGATAATTTTCATAAGAAAGAAAACATAAACAATGGAATTTAATCCGGACACATACTTATTTATAATATGGGTTATATATATTAAAATATCAATTGATTTTAATAACTTAAGCTTGCTAAAAAGATACATTTATTTTTTTATATAATTTTAAAACTGTCGTTTAGTTTTGTTTTGTTCTATTTTATCACAATCGAATTGTTTCACAATTAATCACTATGAAGAAATATTAAGAGTTATTGTATATAGATGCTATATATTTGTTTAAATTGAAAGGTGATTCGATATATCACGAAATAATTCTTTTTTATTTTTTTGATTAATTTAATGAAAAACTCACTCAATATGGAAGAATCTCATATTTATTATGATATGATACATTAATTATAATGTAACAAATATATGGATATAATTTATAATAAATTATCTTCAATAAATATTTAGAAAATTAGATTTTTATATTTTAAAATTTTTCTTAAAAAAAAAAAAAAAAAAAAAAAAAAAATAACGTTACGATATAAAATTAGTATCTGTAATTATTAATTAATAAATTAACAATTAAATAATTAAATAATTGATAAATAAATAAATAAATAGTTAATTAATTCATAATTATTATATAAATAATAATTAATTTATAATTAATTAATTATTAAAAAATGTTTAATAATAAGTAATTATTGATTAATTAATCTTTGTTTTACCAGTATTTACAATTAAAAATAATTTAAAAGGAATTTACATATTCTGTTCATAAATAGATACTATAAAATCGTAAAAGAAATCTCTGATGAAAAAGAGCTTTTATATTTTTGAACAAATGAAGATGAAGCCTTTATTTGTTTAAGAGATCTGCAATTGAAAAATGATTGATAATTAAATGAGATTTCTGATGAATTAAATGTGATTTCTTCCAATGATAAACAGTCTAAAAATGCAAAATCTTTAATTGATGAAACTGATGCTGGGATATCAATTTTATTCAATGAATAGCAACAATCAAATGTTCTATCATTAATACATGATAATGAAGAAGGGATATTGATTTGATTTAACATCAAACAACCATTGAATGCATTACTTCCAATGGATGTTACTGATGAAGGAATAAAAATGATTTCTAATGATGAGCAACTGTGAAATGCATAATTACCAATTGATGTTACAGAAGAAGGAATTGTGATTTGAATTAATTTTGTGCAATTTTTGAACAAATAATCACTAATTGCTGATAGTGAAGAAGGAAGGTCAATCTGTGTCAGCGACTTGCATTGTTGAAATGCATAATTACCAATTCTTTCTACTGATGGTGGAATATCAATTTGTGTAAGTGATGTACAATTCGAAAAAGCATGATCACCAATTGTTTTCACCGAAGAAGGAATGACAATTTTTATTAGTGAATAACAGTCTGTAAATGCATTCTCACCAATTGATGTTAAAGTTGATGGAAGCTCAACATTAGATAACAATTCGCAATGATTAAATGAATAATCAGATATTGAAGTTATTGAAGAAGGGATTTTAATTTGAATTAATGATGAAAAGCAACTAAATGCATTTTTACCTATGGTTAACAGTGATGATGGAAGCTCATCCACAAAAAAGCACTTTCCTTAATATCTGCAACTGAATATGGAATTGAAATATGAATTAGAGATGAACATCCACTAAATACATATTCACTAATCGATTTTAATGATGATAAAATTTCAACTTGATTTAATGATGAACAACCACTAAAGGCATTTTTTCCAATGGTTTCAACTAATTGAGGTATTGTAATTTGCTTCAATGAAGAGCATTCACAAAAAGCATTTTCAGAAATTGATGTTACTGAGATTGGAATTTCAATTTGAACCAAAGATGAACATTTATAAAAAGAATTTGATTCAATTGATTCAACTGATTGTGGCATATTAATTTGTTTCAATGATGAGCATCTGAAGAAAGTGTTACTGGCAATGCTTTTCAAATCTGATTGGATGTCAACTTTAATGAGTGATGAGCAATTCGAAAAAGCATGACTACAAATTGAAGTAACTGATGATGGAATTGTAATTTCAATGAGTGAATTACATCCATAAAAAGCATAACTTTTTATTATTTTAACTGATTGCGGGATGATGATTTCATTTAACAAAGAGCATCCATAGAATCCGTTTTCTTCAATTGATACGACTGATGAAGGAATAACTAATCGACAAAGAGACGAACAATCCATAAATAAATTTTTGTTTATTGATGGAATTGATGAAGATATTTCAGCTTCTTTTAATGATGAACATTTTGAAAAGATAGAATGACCAATCATTTCAATTGATGATGGAATTTTAATCATTGTTAACGATGAGCATTCTGAAAAGGCATTATCACCAATTGAAGTTACCGATGGTGGAATCGCGAGATCAGTCAATGATGAACAACATGAAAATGCAAAATTGCCTATTGATAACACTGAAGATGGAATTCTGATTTGCTTTAATGATGAACAGTTAGCGAACATATAATCATCAATTGAAAACAAATTTGATTGAATTTCAACTCGAGTAAGTGATGAACAGTCTGAAAAGGCATAAGAACCAACTGATTCAACTGACGGCTGTATTTGAAATTCAAGTAATGATGAACAACCAGAGAAAGCATAATCTCCAATAGATTTTATTGACGTAGGAATTGAAATATTTTTTAATGACGAGCAGTTTTTAAATGAGTGCGGTTCAATTGATGTAACTGATGAAGGAATTGAAATCTGGCTCAGAGATATACAATTATCAAAAGCATGCTCCTCAATTGATACTATTGATGATGGTAATGAAACATGTTTCAATGATGAACAGTTTGCAAAAACATAACTACAAATAGATGATACTGATGGTGGAATTTCGATATTAACAAGTGATTTAAAACCTTCAAAAGCATTGCTACAAATGAACATAACTGATGATGGAATTGCTATTGAAGTTATTTGTTCACGATGATTGATATTAAACCTCTCTATCTTTGTTGCTAGATGTGATATTATCAAATGCTTTACTGTTTTGCATTTGTCAAATGCATTTGAATCAAAACTAGTTGAGCAAGGATTGAATTCGACTTCTTCAAGAAAAGTTAAATTCTGAAAAGCGCCACTTCCAATTGTTTTCACTGATGATGGAATTACTAGCTTTGTAATCGAAGTGCAATTAGGATAAAAAGTGCTACTGTTGATAGAACTATCTTCTGACAGAATTTCATAAGTTGATGATTGAATTTTTTTATTGAAAATTTCAGTTGAAAATTCAAAATTTTTTACTTCTGAAAATTTCAAAGCTGGAGCCATTTTTGAATAATTTTGATAACACCTGAAATGCTTAATATTCGTTAAATTTAGATTTAATCTTTCTTCATCTGAATGTTCGAATGATAAATTCATATCCAAAGAAAATTGAAAAAAATCAATGCTTTTCATTTGGCGGTTTTCATTTGACATGTGAATTGAAAATGTTAAAAGTTGATCAGGAATTAAATCGAATTTAAATACATTTGAATAATCACGCAGTAGTCTTTTTATTATCATTGTTTGATGTTTTTCAAATGAATGAATTGAAAACAAAATTGAAGCATCCGAACCAACTTTTTCAATACATCTGAATAAAAAATTTATGATTGACAACTCTTCTTCTTCACAACTATTTTTTTCCGAATAAAAACGCGAATAATATTCTGTAAGAATTTGATATAAATTTTGAATGGGCATTTTGATAATTCTATCCTCATTTACAAATTTAATTAAATTTTTAGCAACACTAATGATATCTTCAGAAAGAATTAAAAAATCGTCATTATTCTGTTTATTTATTTCAAGTTTGAATAAAAGATGGTCTAATACCAGCTCATTGGCATGGATTGATATCATATTTGAAATATCTTGTGATAATGTTTCGGCTTTAAATTTTTGTGAAAGGTATTGAATATAATGTATATCCGAAATATCGATTTGGCATTCTTTATTTTGCATCAGAGATATGAAATCTGTAATTGCTTTATCTGTAATATTTTGAAATACTTCAGACTCTTTTTCATTAAAAAGATCAATATATTCAACATTATCATATTGATTTTTATTTTCAACAAAAAAATAAGAATTCTTATTAAATATGTCATAATCAAAAGGGTATTTCTTATTTCTGAAAACAAAATATTTTGTTTTACGAAATGTTGGTGAAATAGAAAGCTTGAACATTTTTGATTTTTGATTGACACTGGATTTTTGCATTAAATGAAGGTATTAGGATAACAATAAGAAATTTCAGAATTTAATACAATTTTTTCTATGAGAGCTCTGAATTGTGGAAACACAAAAAATATTTTTTCATAATTTCAATAAAATGTTTGTTATGAAATTTTTTCCAACAAACATTTGATACTATGGATGTTCAGCAATATTTTACTGAAAAGAAAAAATTATATAATATTCTCCATGAATTTATTGAAAGTGAAGTTTCTGATGAGAATTCTGTCTTAATACAGAATTTGTCTTCAATGATTCAAAATAATCTTGAAAATCAAGAAGAATTAAAAGAATTGCTTACAATTGTATCAAAAATAGCAGATTATCATTGTCGTTGTCAAAATTTTAATGATAAAATTGAAACAATTATTACAATTATCGAGAATCAAATTAAAGAAAATATTTCAAACACTGAATTATTTAATATATTTAAAAATAATAAGAAAATCATTCATTTTCTTTTTAAAAAACAAATTTTGCAAATGAATAATAATATTTTAAATAACCAAAGTTTCTCTTTATTCTTTTACCCGGAAATAAAATTGTCAGGAAATATGATGAAAATAAAAGAAATTGAAAATAAACTTTTAGCTATTAATGAAAATATTTTTAATGATTTTGACCAAAAACGTGATATTGGTGAAAATGATTCATATATCTGCGAATTAATCAGAAATGATTCAGTTAAAGAATTTATTACCTATGTAAATCAGGCAAACATAAATCTTTCAAGCAAAATTAATTCATCAATTTTTGAAACAAATCCCATTTTAATAGAAAACGAACCAACATTAATTGAATATTCAGCGTTCTTTGGATCAATTCAAATTTTCCAATATTTAAGATTAAATAATGTTAAATTAACACAATCATTATGGTTTTATGCAATTCATTCAAAAAATGCAGAAATGATAAATTTACTAGAAAACGTTAAACCAGAAAAAACGAATTATCAACAAATTTTAGAAGAATCAATCAAATGCCATCATAATGAAATCACATATTATTTTCTTGACAATTACATTATAGAGCCAGAAAAAATAAGAAATTTCCAAAATAATATATTTGCATATTGTTTTCATTATCATAATTATGAATTCATGCCAATAGACATCAATCAATGCCCTTATATTCCATATTATATATTTCAATATGAATATGATTCAATGATACATTTTTTATTACAAAACCAAGGAATAGATCTAAATAACAAAATTGTTCTTAATAGTGATATTTTGCGATATTTCTGTTTCAATTATTAATATAATTCAAATTATTTTTTTGTTAACAGTGGAATTTCTATTCTTGCTTATTAATGTTGGTAAAATTTAATCATTTAATAATTTTAATAAAGTTTCATTATTATATCTTGCTGTGCATAATAATAATAAGAAATTGGTTGACTTTTTATTCCATCAAAAAGGCATAAAGATTACATATCATTCTTTCAAAGGTTCTGAATTAACTGAATTCAAAATTCCATCTACTGTTGTATCAATTGGGAGAGCATCATTTTTATTGAGTCAAATGCGAAATGTTACATTTGAATCCCCATCAATATGTGCCAAAATAGGATCTTTTGCATTTGCTGGTTGCCATTTTTTGACTCACATTACAATACCATCATCAGTAACATCGATTAAAAGTTATGCATTTCATGAATGTAAATTATTAAAAGAAATACAGCTTCCATCCTCAATAACAGAAATTGATGATAACACATTTTACTCTTGTCAAAGTTTGGAAAATATAATAATTCCTGCATCAGTAAATACAATTGGTTATTATGCTTTTTCAGGATGTCTTTCATTAACAAAGATAACAATTCCGTCAACTGTAAAAGAAATGTTTGATGGAACCTTTTTAGGCTGCAAGTCATTAGAGACTGTTTCATTTGAATTACCATCATCTATAACTCATTTAGTCCAAACTTTTCATGGATGCTCATCATTACAGTTTATATCGCTTCCTCCATCTTTAACTTCCATTGGGGTATCTTGTTTCGATAACTGCACAGCACTCAGAGATATTGTTATTCCATCTTCTGTAGAAATATTAGATTACCGTTCATTTAGAAATTGCAAATCTCTTTCTCATATTTCTATTCCCCCTTCAGTTACACATGTTGCAGATTCTGCCTTTGAAGATTGCTCATCATTAATTGACGTTGATATTCAATCAAAAAGCACTGAAGTAGATAAATATGCATTTTTCGGATGCTTTTCTCTGAAATTAAAAAAAGAAAAAGCAACAGATTTTAAAAATGAAATTGATGAGAAAAAGATTAAAGAAACAAAATGCAGGATATCATAGTAAAAAATTTAAAATTATTTCCAGATATTTGTATTTTTGATGTAAAGTGCAAGCAGTTTATTAGGATATGGATAACATTTTACAAAAATAATATATAATTGCCGGATCAACTTTGGTAATGTATGCCTTTAAAAATAATTTAATTTGTATTGTCATTACAAATAAGTATTTTATGATATAACTATCCAAAATCGACTCTATAATGAAATAATTCACAAAAAAGAAAAAAACTGTTTTTGTTTGTTGGCCAAATACATTATCAAAAAATCAAGTTTTGCATATTGAAAATTTCAACACTCCAAAGTCAATTTATTTTTTTCCAAAACGATGAAGAAGAAATCGAGAGAACGACGAGAAGAATTCTTTCAAGTGAGCAAATTTATGCAATTGATCTGAAACAATTTATCCATTATCTTTCGAAAATCACGCAAAAATATGCGATTGAACTCCTTAGTATTTATGATTCAAGTATTTATCATAAATCAACATATAATAGCTCTTGTTTTACTCCACAAAACCCGTGTTTCGATATTTATTGACAATTAAATCTTTTGCCTCCTCCAAATTATTATCCAATGTTGAACCCATACTTTTTTACTAATTTTCAATTTCAGCCTCAACAAGCCCCAAATATTCCTGCATATTTTAGTCCAATTAACCCAATATCAAATCAATATTTTTACTCTAATATGCCATATCTAATGTTGCCACCAAATAAAATATTTTATTTTTTTTTATGGACTTTAAATATTGGTTATCTAGTATATGCATAAAAAGAAATACGATAAAAAATGAGAAAAAAAAATTTATTAATTTGATATATGACAAGACCCTTAACTTAATAATTAATAGTTTTTTTATTTTTTCATTGCACAAATTGTATCGATATCAAAAATATTCTTTATTGTTCCTGAAGCCATTCCAATCAAAACCGAAATTTTACGGTCAGATTCAGAGTCAAGATTTCCTGATAAAGCTATTCTCTCTTTCAAACTTTCAAATTTATTCCTTAAATTTTCATTTCCAGGTGTTCCCATCATTTTTTGTTTTGTAGCATTAAACAGAGATTCAAAATTGGCTTTAAATTGATTATTATCATTTATTTGATCTACAGAATCCAAAACAGCGAAATCTATTTCAGTAGCTCCAATAAATACTCTTTTTGAATTTGGTTTAATTTCAAATGTTTTACTTTCACAATCACGTGAGAAAGAAGTTCCAACAGATAAATCGCCTCCGCTTCCAATAACATAAGTTGTTACATATTTAAATCGAATATTGTTATTGCCTATAATTGTGTCGCATATTTCAATATCTGAATGAGTCACTTTCCCATCCGTTACAAGAATCAGATGATCTCTCGGAATTGAATTATTTTCAGCTAATGCCTCTGCAATTACTTTAGGATAAGTATTTTCATTTCCTTCTTTTGTATCAATGATTCGCTGCATATGTGATCTACTTACTATTGTTGTTTTATCTCCCCATGTCATTATTACATCATTTTCTTTATAAAATTGATCAATAATTGATTGTACCTCACTAAAATAGAAAGAATTTTTAGACACTGATCCTGAATGATCAATTGCAAACAATTTTTGAAGATTTTCAATATCTTTTTCTTTATTTTCCAAAATATCGTAATTATCTGGCGTTTTTTGCAAATCATAATGTTGATTTTCATCTAAATTAAAAATAACTGCTTTTGGACGAAAGTCTTTTGGCTCAATTCCTTTAATTCTTTTAGATTCACACTGAGCAGTCCAACAAGCAATATTTTGGATATATCGGAAAGTTCCTTTTTCGGTCATTTTATCAAATAATTTAGTATACCCACAATCAATTATTATATCTCCTGTTGGGTTTGATGAATCACGATCGCCGGGATAAAACAAAGCGCTTATTCCATTTTCTGAGTCTTTCATAAAAGGAATAAATGGACTATAAATAGATTTATCATTTGGAGCAAAAGAAATGGTTTCTCCTTCATAAATTATTTCTAAATTATGTCCAAGAGGAGCTCTTTGATACTTATTTAATTCGACATTGGATTTATTAAAATAGCCAGCTTCTTCTAATTTCCCACTAATATCTGCTTTTAATTCTTTTTTACCTTCATGACTTCCTCCAACTCTTAATTCTGTCCTTGTATTATTCGCAAATCTAATTTTTTCTAAAAATAAATTCGTTTGAAATGTTAATGGTTCACCTTCTGAAAACAGTACCACGGATCCTCCATTTTGCCAAAATAAAATTAAACAATCGATAAATTGATCAACATAATATTGCTTTCCACCATCTGGAAGAGGTATATCGTAAGGTAGTCCTGATAATACCCAAGTTGCATAATAATCACATTGACCAATTACTGTTTGCTTTGTTAGTTCTTTAATTGCGTCTTCATAATTCTGCACTATTACGATGTTAATACCAAAGAACTCAACTGCTTTCTTAACACATACATTCTCATTTGCATTTTCTGGCTCAAGAAGAAATCTTGGAGCAACACTTGCTTTTTCTTGTAAATTTTGACGTGAGTCATACAACATTACGATTAATATCTTTTGTCCTTTTAATGTATCTTTCACAAACATTTCAGTATTCTTGCCTTCTGGATTATATATCTCATCATTTACTTTCTTACCTTTTTGCTCTTCATTATACATATCAGACCAAGCATCAGTTGCATGCTGTGTATCTTGGAGATATTTTTTGAGATCATTGAAAATGATTTTATCATTTTTAATTAATTTGTCAAAGATATCTGTTAAACTTGAGAATGAACATTTTTCAGGAGCAAGGACTTTGATTGAATCATCACAAAAGTCACCATAATCGTCACCAAAGCATGATGCCAATCCATTCAATAAATTATTTGGATTAGGAGAATAAACAGATAATGGGAATAAATCCTCAATTCCACTTGGATAAAGTCCTATTCCAATTCCAAAAATAGAAAAGCCGCATTTAATGCATGACATTATATGATTTTTAATTAATGTTTTTTGTTCTTGCTGGAAAATTCCATCTGTTAACACAAACATACAGCTAGATGCATCAATTGTTCTCATTCTTCTTAAATCATAAGCAGCATGAATTGCTGATTCGAGATTACAATAATCTGATTTTTGTTCTGATAGGCAGTTGAATAAAGATGGCCAAAATTGAGATTTATCATTGAATAGTTTTAATGAAGGTGTTTCACTACTTAAAACAATTGGTGCCGAATTTGTGGCAATGATAACATCAACACATGGAATATCAATACATGATAATGCCGAAAATAATACTTTGATTGTTTGATATGAATGAAATGATGCGAATGAATTAAAACATGATTTAGATGAATCAATTATAATTGATATTCCATAGTATCTAATCATTCCCCCTTTCTCTTCTAGATAAATAAGTGGATCAGGAACAGGATTTATCAAGTTAAAGATAAGGGCGGTAATGTCCATATCTGTACCAGTATCGGAAAGAACTACTTCAGATGCTTTATTAGGTTGAAATATTTTTTCAAGAAACGGCCTGTAAGAATTTCTATTATTATATACAATTTGGTGAATAAATTGATCAAATTCTTCCTTAAATGATTGATCTGGTAATGATTTTACCATTTTACATGTATTTCTTTTATAATACTCTAAATTCAGTTTGGAAAATTTTGATTCTGATTCGTTAAATCTCTGATTAATTTTACGATATACAGATGCAACTTCATTTACATTGTAAGTAATATCATATTTTATACTTTCAAAAGCTTCTTTCGATAATTCATTAAATTCGGGATTTAATTCAGGAAGGATATCACTATTTTTATATTCAAATTTGTATTTTAGATATTGAGGTCTGTTTAAAACATCGCTGAAAGTTGTGGCAATTGATTCGAAGGTATTATCATTTATATCACCATTGATATATGTTAATTTTGTAAATGAACTAGCATTTTTCACAACTTTATTAAAATCATCCCACATTTGTTGAATGCAAGAATATTTTTCATCATTCAAGAATTTTGATTTTACAAAAATCATTCCAAATGAATTATTAGGATTATTTAACAACAACTCTTTCCAACTTTGTGCTAAAACAAGATTTTCATCAATTCCATTTGAAAAAAGAAACATAGCTCTTTGTGTTCTTTCTTGATATGGACTTTTCAAGAATTTTATAGCATGATGAAAAGAGTCAGCAATATTTGTTCGAAATCTCTGAATAAAAATGCAATCGAAAATCCTTTGTAGAACCAAAATTGAAATTTCTTCTTCAAAAGGCTTTAAAACAAATCTAAATTTTGAATCGGCAATAATAGTAATTGAAAAGGGTATTTCAAGAGATGATAAGGCATATGAAAAAGATATTAATATCATAAAATTATATAACTTATTTTCTATGCTAATATAAGATGAACAATCAAATAAAAGATTACAAGTAATAAAAAGAAATGGACAATTAGTGTCAGACGCATATGAAATAAGTTTGGCAATTAGATTTTGTGAATTTTCAATCAATCTTTTAATTGGAAATTCAGATTCATTGGTGCTAAATAATTCATTTTGATGATCGATAATACACATTTGACTCTTTGAAAATTTCAATTTTTCATCTTTAGGCATATCTTTAATTCTATGTAAAACGCGTTTTATTCCATTTAATTCCGTGAATTTTGTAAAAAGCCCATCAATAGAACCTGATACGACAGTTTGTGAATGGAGGTTCTTATCATTATATCGATATACTTTTTTATTTTCTTTTTTCTTTGAAACATTCTCATCTGGACTTTCTTCTTCCTCCTCTACTTCATCTTCCTCTTCTTCTGATACATTTTTTTCTTCATCATCACTATATGCAACTTGCACAATAGTTAATTTATTCTGGTTTGTTGAAATTTGATCATAATTAGTTTCTGGATTATTAAAATCAGATGTGCGTTCAGACTCTTCTTCTTCTTCATTCAAATAATTTAATTTACTTTCAAAAACATTTTGTTCTGATTTTTGAATCAATAATAAATTTCTTTTGCTGAAATGATCATTATGTTTCATATAATGTTCTGAAACTGTATTTTTAGTTTTCCATGGTACAATTCTTAAAAGTGGCCTTTCATATTGTGGGGAGTGTACAAAATCTTGATTGATATTATAACTCTGATCATTTGTGTTCTGTGATAAATCGATGCCAGAAATTTCAATTCCTGCACGCTTTAAACGTCTGGCGCAATTTTTAAAAGATTCAATAAATGAATTTATTTGTGGTGATAATATTGATCTGTTTAGTTTTAGTTGTTAAATATTAATAAAAATATAATGATAAACCATTATTTATTGGCAAAATCTTTTTTCAAACAAAAATAAAAAATAAATAATTTATAGATCTTTTACTCTTCGGAAAAACTCCATATAGTAATTTCCTATTTGGTGGATTCGACAATATCTAGCCAAATGGCTATGATGAACATCAAAAGTTTGAATAACTTTTGAAATTTGGAAAACTGTACGTTCGTCGATCATAGAAACTAAAATTATTCCAAATAATGTAACATTGACAAATGCTTCTTCTTTTAAAGGATGCCAATATTTTAAAAAATCAATTGAATTCGTCTTCGAAAGGATCATCATCGCTCATTAAACTAGCCAATGGATTTTGTGTAATCATTGATTTTTCTGTCAATGGTTTGATTTCAATTCATTCATCATCAAAATGCTGGAATTGTGCTTTTCCTTCCTAATCAATATAATTGCTGCAATAACTGCAACTAAAACAGCACCACAGGCTGCATATCCAATTCCAATTTATATTCCAGGTGAAATTGAATGACTTTTATCAGATTCAATTCCAATGTCAATATTACTCTTTCTCATAAATGTATTTGACATTGAAAATTCAATAGATTTGGTGAATTCTTTTGAATACGTGAAAATGTCACTTTTTGTAAAATGAGAAGATTTTGTAAATATGTCAGTCTTAGTAAACAAATCAGATTATGCAAATTCGTTTGTAGATTTAAACGGTTTCGTTGCCACAAAAATATTAAATTATGCAAAAATGATGAAAACTCTTTACTATGCGTAAATTGAGGAGTTTGAGTAAAGCTTTCTTTTTTTGTGAAATATGATGTTTTTGAAAATCGATCAGTCGGTAGAAAAGCATTCGATTTAGTAAAATGGCGAGTGTGATCGAAATCTTCAGTTGGATTATAATAATCAGAATACGTAAAAGCTTTTGATTGAGAAAATTCTTTTGTTTCTGAAAATTTCTCATATACATGAATCCAAATGTTTTTGAGAATTTATCAGTTGCAGAAAAATAATTTGAATAAGTAAAACATGATGTATCTAAGAATTTATCAGATTGTTAAAACTTTTGAAACTCTGAGAAAAAATTTGAAGTTGTAAAAACACTTGAAAATGAAAACTTTAGACTCTTTGAAAAATAATTGATCTTTGTGAATTTATTTGTTTCAGAAAAACAACTTGAATAAGTAAAATACGAAGAACTTGAAAAATTATCAGATTGTGTAAATTTCTGTGAAAGAGGAAACACAAACGATTTTGGAAATTTTTGGGACCAAGAAAAACAATCAGAAAAGCTGTTTGTTTTTTCAAAAGGTTTTGAGGAAGAAAGCACAAATTAATTTGAAAATTGTAAAGATATAGAAAATACAGAAGATTGACTAAAATCAACAGTTGGGTGTGGCGTTGGAGTATTGATATCAGGATGAAATTTTTCAGTGTAAGCATCATCACCAGTTGGAAGTTTGAATGCATCAGAATAACAACCTTGATCAGCAGCACAAGTATCATTATTACAACCATAAGCAGAGCCATTTATTTCACCTTTACAATAATCATTAACAGCATAATGAGCTAAAATATTCAATGTAGGACTTGATGAATATGTACAATCCACTTTTTCAATCCAATATGTATTTAATTCACCAAAATCTTGAGCTAAAACGCAATTAACATTTTTTATTTTTTTAGTTCCATAATTGTCACTATCAAAATAATTTCCATTTGAGCCATCTTGATATTTGAATGCACAATCTGTAATATATATCATATGATCTTTTGGCAATTTAAAATATAAACATGCTGCTTGAAATTTGTTATTTATAAAGTTGTTCATTCCAAAATAAATTCCAAATGTCCGATTTTGTTTTTGATTACTAAGTAAAATTATTTGTCGTGAATCTAAGTTTTGAAGAGTATTCATTACCATATTTAAACATGATGGTGATGTAAAATCAATGTTTTGATGATTATCAGAATTTGAAATATTTACACATTGAATTTTAAGAGAGCAAGTTCCATGTAAATAAAATATTCTATTAACATTTTCTCTCCATTCATTTGTACCAGTTATTGTGGAATAAACCATTTTTAAAAAAGAATTCTCATGTGTTTCTGAATAGAGAAAAAGAGCATCTGAAGAACCGATTTTATCTAATTGAGAACAGCATATATGTGTGATCGATGTTGATTTTGAATTTAAATTGATTAAATGCTTTTGAACTTTACATTTAGAAAATGTTAGCCCAGTTAAATAAACAGTTGGATTTGCTTGTAATCTAATTATGAATTCTGATTCGGTAGTAAGTTGTAAAAAAAGGCAATCCCTAATAATTATTACCCATGTTGAACCTTTGCCATCATCAATTTTTGCTTCTTTTGGATCTTTAAAATCCATATCATGATAATATTCATTAACATCTTTAACTTTCATTATACCATAACCTTCTGAGATTGCAATTGAGCCAATTCCACGTGAAAATGTGCTTTTTTCCAAAATCAATTTAATATTATTATAAAAAATGTTTGGAATAAAATGATTGAAGTTCATTTTTGAAACTTGATAATAATTTCTAACAAATAACGGTGAAAAAGAATAAACTGATGAAAGTGTAAGTGCTGCAATACAGCTGTTTAGGAAATCAAATTTTTTTAATGAAAAAAATTTTTTTTTTTTTTAATTTTGTTTGAAAAAGTGAAATCTTAAAATTTTAAAAAGTAATAAAATTTTAAAAAGTAATAAAATAACTTTTATTCAAATTAAAATTGAATAAAAATTCACAAATTTTAAAAGGGAAATCGTAATCGCCCGTAATCGTAATTGCCCGTGGTGGTTTAGGTCAAATCTGGTCGAACGAGAATCTTATCTTTTCACCTTCAACATTTTCACCAAATGAGCAAATATTTTTTTTTTTTTTTGTATTAATGAGGTAAAATATTTGTTTAAAAGTGGAATGAGTGAATATATATTTTTTATCATCAATATGGTAAATTAAATTTACTGAGTGCTAACCTCCACAATCAATAGTTCTCAATTCTATATCTTGATGAAGATGGATTTTTTGTTTGAATCAAATTTTTCACAATTGAATGAAAATTTTTATATTTACACAAAAAGTATCCTTGACATAATCTAATTTCTTTCAAAAATACTTTCAGCTATAATTTTTTCTCTCAAATATAAATGCAAAATTTTCTCCAAAATGAGTGCTGATATTGAGGTAGATAAACAAGCCACTGATAATCTATCCTTAGGAAAAGGCGATGTGAGTAGATCAGTCGATCCTGGCTTGAATGATGCGAATAAATTAAGTGATATTAGCTCTTTAAGGTCCGTGAACCAAGAATTTGAACGTTATTCAGCATACAGGTTAGAATCTATCCTCAGTCCAATTGCAGCAAAAGCATCGAAAGCAGAGGAGTTTAATGAAAAATCATATTTGAAGGCTCTTGAAATTTTCAATAGCAATGGAATACGCGATCATAGTATTACTGAAGATTTAATTTACGATGAAAATCCACTTTATGGCCTGGGGGATCTTATTCGCGACATAGCTTACGTTATAGATAATTTTCCTGAAAACTCTCCGTATTTCGATAAAGCTTTTTTTAAAGAAATGTTAATCCCTCCGTTGGATTTTCGTGATGATCCATCTTTGGAGGATTATAAGGCACTTTCTTGTTATGTTGCTGGTCGATTCATTTTGAGTATAAACGGTCGAGAGCCTTTGTCATGTCCAAAAGAATTGAGAGACAATTTTTTCATGGTTATTTCTGCCAAAACAGGCAGGCCTACGCTTGATCCCGCCATTCGAGGAATTTTGCGTGAATTGTTGATACAAGGGATCATGCATGATGCACAGGTGGTTGATTTGAACAATGATTTCAAATTCTTTGGTGATTTCCGTTTTTTATCGTTAGTGGACAATTTGGATCAACTTTGAGAACTTTTTTGCACAATGCAGGGCCAACTTTTTGGATGCATTTGTCAAACTTTTCTTTTTTCATCAACAAAAAACTTTTTGGAAGGTTCAAATTGATTCTGCCAATTGTAACTTATCTAATGTCACTTTCATGTTAAGTTGCTTTTTAAGTTGAGTAAGTTCGTTTTCAACTTCTTCTAACTTAAGGAAAAGTGCTTCTTCATAACATAATCCCAAAGGGGTCATTCCAAGTGGATATTCGAGATCAGCTGATTTTTGAAATAATTCATTGAAACAGAATCGTTGAGATCTGCTTTTTTATGATAGAAAACTGCTTTTATGTAATTTTATTGAACTCCTTTTCCTTCATCATAAAAATAACCTAACTTAAATATTGCATTCGAATTACCATTATCTGTTGCTCTTTGATATAATTCGAACGCCTTCTTATAACTTTCTTGAACTCCTTCTCCTTCTTCATGAAATTTGATTAAAAGTATTAGATTTTAAAATCTCACAACAAGACTTTTTGATGTTTAACTAGTTATTCATCATAAAGAACCTAATCCACTTACAAACTAATTGAAATTTCAAATGCAGTTTCTTCTTCTATCTTATACTATACTACTCTAATCATATATTGAGTCAATTCAAATGGAATAATCCATTAAAATTATTTTTTTATGATAAATAAATGTTTTATTATTAAATATATTTTATATATATCAAGATAAAAATAAATATTTTATAACAGATATTTGAATGATTCAAATTTGACCTATCAAAATCTTTTTTTTTTTTTTTTTCAAAAATCCGAAGAAAATTTTCTTCGGATTTTACTTAATAAATGACTTATACTGTTCATTATAAATTAGACAAAGACGACACGTGGACAATAAAAGCTCCAAAAACATCAACTTTGGGTGAATTGCTCGACATAATTAACAAAAAACATCATTTAAAATTAATAACTTTATACTCGAAGGTAAATAATTCGCATTTAGATCTAACTGACCAACTTTCAGACTATTATACAGATGATGAAGTATTTTATGTGTCTGAGAGTGATGTAATAGAACCAATCGATTTTGAGAATAAGAGCAGCTCTCCCAAAAGCAAAGATCTTACACATTCTTTATCAAAATCACGTTCAAAAGGCTCTACAAAATCTTCAACAAAGGGATATCCTTCAATTCCAGATCCAAAATATCCATCAATACCAAAAGCAATGGTAAAAAAATCATCCGAGAACTCAATTTTGAAAACACAAATCAAAGGATTTCATGCTGATTTTAAAACCAAACAAGTTGAAAACGATATTCAACCAGATGAGTATTATATTTATTCCACTCAAAATTACCAGTCAATGACAACCCCGAAAAAAATCACCCTTCCAAAAGAATCGAATTATTCCTCCACAGAAAAAGCAATACGCAAGCTTCTCAAAATAAGTAAGGATTATCAAATACATATCTTTTTACCAGCAGGAATTCCCTTTGCCAAAAAGTGCCGAATATCAGGCAAAAAAATGGACAACACAATTGGCCACTTTTTCAATACATTTGAAGAAGCCAACCATGTTTTATACGTCGTCATTACGAGGCCGATAGACGATTCAATTCTTGATCGTTCTTTCTCAGAAATTTGTAATGTCAGTGACGATACGATGAAGCTTTTAACATGTCCCATTTGCGAGTGTCCGAATGTGAGTTACTCAAGAATGGCTTGTTTATTGGGCACTTTTTATTACAGAGGACTAAGGACATTTGATTTTATCATTTCTGTTGCACGATGCACCGGTTTTGCGCCTTTAGTATCATTTCTATCGTCCATGCTTTATCACGAGCCGATAACGGGATTAATGTTAGCGACCGTTAGTGCTTCACTTCACTCACTTTTTTCCAAGTTGTTACCGAAGTCGATTGAAGCGAAAGACGTCTTTTCAAAGTGCCTCGAGTGTGCGTGCTACATTGTGCACATTGAGGAAGCCTATCAAGAGAAGAAGAAAGGAAAAAATGGTGCAACAACTGCTTCTGATGATCCGATTGTTCCTGTTGAAATTGAGAAAGAAAAGGATGAAGAAGAAATTGCTGACTATCTTCACAATTGCTATTTTTCAGGTAATTTTTATAAGTAT
Source organism: Tritrichomonas musculus (assembly GCA_039105265.1). Classification (NCBI taxonomy): domain Eukaryota; phylum Parabasalia; order Tritrichomonadida; family Tritrichomonadidae; genus Tritrichomonas; species Tritrichomonas musculus. The sequence continues at coordinate 1,153,088 of JAPFFF010000024.1, read as the reverse complement.
TCGCCTGACATTGACGAGTCAAACGACTTTGAAACGGTTATATTAGAAAAAGTTCCAACATTCAAAATAATTGAGAACATCTTTAACAATTTCGCTTCATATCGTCCAATTCCGCCACTTTCAACTCTGCAGGTCAATGTGACGTGCATCATTCAGTACGTGAAGGGACAAACGCTGCTGTTCATCGGCGTTTATGATGCTGAAGACGATGAAGAAACGATCAATGTGATTGACCCTTTTGTTGGCAAGATACAGAAGGCAAACATCATGCGTCTTTCTGAAGATGTCTCGAAGTATTCTGAGGACACTGCGCCCTTGATTGAGTCAAATGAGGTTGAGGATTTGATTGTGATTTTGTTCGATGTTTCTGGATCAATGCTGTCACTTTACGATGCCAAAGTAATGGCATCGAGAAGGAAGTACGATAAGTCACATTCCCCTCCAAAAGCAGTTGTTGGAGATACCGATAGGTTCTCAATTGCATCACAATATCTCATCTCTTTTCTGAATCGTTCATTCGGATACAAATTGCCTCAATTAATCAGCCTTGTCTCGTTCAACAACAAAATTAAAGTTGAATGCAACTTCACCCCTCTTGGACCTAAGATTGAGAGCGCTGCAGCAAAAATGAAGATGGGTGGAAGATCCTGCGTTTGGGATGCAATTGATTTCGCTATCAACCAATTGAATGACTTCAATAAAGATAAAAAATATCCAAACGCGAAGCCTCGAATTCTGATTTTTTCGGACGGAATTGATAGCGGCTCAAAAGAGAAAAAAGAAGACGTTTGCCAAAGGGCAATTAATTCACATATAACCGTCGATTCTGTCATAGTGTCTCTCATTGATGAATGCGAAAGCTTGTGCAAATTCTCGCATTTGACGGGCGGTTATTCGCTTCGTTCTGAGAACATACATGCAGTCAATTCAATTTTTGAGAAGGAAGCCTTTTTGTCTTTGAAATTGAGAACAACGTCGGTTATTCCAGCTGACGAAATAACCGAAGAAGTCTTCGATGAAGCTGGTGGTCTTTTTGATGAAGATGTTGACAATTACGACTTCATAACGAAAACTCATCTTGTTAAACTTTCAACGCCGAATTTCGTCATGAGTCGTGCGAAGAAGTCAAAAGATCCTCCCGAGAGACGCCAGTTACGGTTATTGCGAGAATTGAAAAAGTTTCAATTGGCCAACGATAAGACAATGAAACTTTACGTCAATTCAAACGATATCAATAATTGGAAGGTTTACTTGCTTGGACCTGAAGGAACCTTTTACTCTGATCATTGGTGGTATTTGTCGATCACTTTTTCTGAGGCTTATCCGTTACAACCGCCACTTTTTCGGTTTATTTCAATTCCATATCATATTAATATTTCTGAGGATGGTCGCGTTTGCGCCAGCTTTTTGTATAAGATGTACAAGTCTTCTTTTTCTGTTTACGAACTCGTCAACAAAGTCAAAGATTTGATGAAAAATCCCGAAGAAAAGTTTCCTATTCAGGCCTATAAAAGAATGCTTTATTTCCACGATAAAAACGAGTATAATAACCAGGTAGAGGAGTCCTCTGAAAACATGCCTGATGAAATCAAGACTTACTTGACAGGCTGCAGAGTGGACGACGATTCTAAGTTCAAGGTGAAAAAGAATGATTTTGATGACGAAGATGACGATGAAGAGACTTTTGAAGATATTATTAAAAAATATGATATTGGACATGATAATACTGCTTTCCAAGGATCGATGTTCGTTCTTATCGATGAACCCGGGGAAGACGACCTTCTTTAGATTTTTCAGTGTTTCCAGTTTAATTTTTAAAAAAACAAAAATATTTTTAAAGATATGATCAATGTTAACATTGATAGACCAATAGAAATAGCAAATGAAAAGATCATTGGGCATTCGCTACAATTGAATCCATTAGAAAAACAGCTTTAAGATATTGTTCTGTATTTGACAGATCACTTGTCAATAAATATATTATTATATAGTCCTATTCAAAAGTGGTTTCGATGTTCATAAGTGGTTTCGGTGTCAGAAAAGTGGGTTGACATTTGAATTATATGGATGTAAAATGGCACTCTCTCAATTTTATTGAAAATTGTGAAGAAAGCTTTTTTAATATCCCGAAACCCCTCGAAAGTGTCAGAAAATAAAAAATCTCATTTAAAATTTACTGGTATAAAATGGAATGCTCTCAATTTTCTACTTTTTGAGAATATTCCGTTTTTTTACATTTTTACTAAAACCCCCTGCATTTTTGTTTTTATGAAAAAAATATATTTTAATAATAAATTTGGAAATATATTCCAATGTGGAATAAAATATAATTTAGGACCATCTTTAATTACTGAACGAATAAAAAGATAAATATTATTATTTTTTACATAACATAAAAATCAATGTTCTCTCCTGCATGATTGATTTATATATGTGCTCCATATCATTATTTTCTTTCTAATGAAAGAAAAACGAAAAATTATTATTATTATTATTATTAATACGATATAAGCTTATGGCCATGAGGTTTTTATGCGTTATATACTTATTAAAAAAATCATGAATGAATATTTTTTAATTTTATAATAATAATAGTTATTTTTTTATGATAAAATTGATGATTTATTGTTACAGAAATTCGTTATTTTTTATTTATAATAACGTACAAAAATACGTTTTTATATTCAAAAAAACACGTTTTTGACCATGCGAGGTCTCAATATTCTATGTGAATACGTTATAATTTGACATTTTTGAAAAATGAATATCCTAATATTTACTGAATAATATAATAATATTTATTTATATATGACTTTATATAAGATTATTATAATATTTATTAGTTTTAATCTTCTTCAAAAAAAATAATTAAAGGATTTCCAAAAATTGCCCATTTTAAAAAATTCGTTATTATAATATTCGTTATTTTAAAAAATAACGAGCCAAAATACGTTTTTATATTCAAAAAAACACGTTTTTGACCACGCGAGGTCTCAATATTCTATGTAAATACGTTATTATTTGACATTTTTGAAAAAGGAATATCCTAATATTTAGTGAATAATATAATAATATTTATTTATATATGACTTTATATAAGATTATTATAATATTTATTAGTTTTAATCTGCTTCAAAAAAAATAATTGAAGTGTCTCTAAAATATATAATTTTAAAAAAATCGTTATTTTAAAATACGTTACCTTTGAAAATAACGAGCAAAAATACGTTTTTATATTCAAAAAAACACGTTTTTGACCACGCGAGGTCTCAATATTCTATATAAATACGTTAAAATTAATTATTTTAAAAGATTAATATCTTAATATTTATATTTTATATGATTATTATTATTATCAATATATGGTTTATAATATATATTATGATTTATTATGGTATTATTAATATATCAATTATTATATTTAATCGAAATTTAAGTGAAAATAAAAAACATGTAACGTATAAAAATACGTTATTTATAAAACTATATTTTTGGTATTTGATTTTTTTTTTCATTATTTATTTATAAAAAATGGCAAAAAATAATTTCTTTACAAAGATTATTAGTTTATTTGAAAAAAAATGGTTCAAAATCTATGAATTATCTATTTATGTAAATATGCAACAATAAAAGCTTCATTTTGTAAAAAAAATAACCCATCTAATTTATAGTTGGGTATAAATCTTATTTAGATGAGAAAATAATACACTCATTGATTAAAAAATAGAAATAAAAAAAATCATCATCACGTAACTTCATACATATTTAAGTTGACCTTGTAAAAAATTATGGGTCTTATTTATCTAACAATTTAATTATGCTTTATCAGAAAAAAAAAAAATAAATCGTGTATCATTTATATCGCTAATATTCCATAAATATTTTCGATTAGAATAAAACTTTATATAAATATAGAAGCTTTGTAAATATTTATTATAAGTTTGTTAATGAAAAATATCAATAAAATAATGGGATTCCATATAAATAAAAACTTTTATTCTCCCGATAAAAATTGTAAACGGTTTTGGTGGGGGTTTTTTTTTACTTTATAAGTTGTCAAAAAATAAGAAATGCATTAAAAAATAGGCCAAAATTAATTTTGAATGACAGAAACCACTTTTGGACAGGACTATAATTAAAAATAAAGAAGAATCATCGAAGAAGCTGTAGTTTACTACTTCTATAAAAAAAATTTTTTTTGACAATTTATTGGCTGTTAACCATTATTCTTTTTTAATAAGGTTGGGTACTTTCTAAAGTTCTCAAATTATAAGATATTGATGATTATGAACGTAATAATGAAAGATAAAAGAAAGTAAACTGCCTAAAATAATTGAATCTTTGCTTTCATGATTTACTATTTATTGAGTTTTTATAATTCAGGATCCCTATGTGCATACTGTTCTTCCAGAGAATCAGAACCATGGTAATATTTCTTTTTATCATCAAAAGTAGCTATTTTTGACATTTCTGAATCTATCAATTCGAAATCAAAAATATCAAAGTTTGATGCAATATGCGATGGATTTTTACTTCCATGAATTGCAATGAAACCTTTTTGCACATGCCATCTCAATATGATTTGAACTTTAGATTAATGATATTTTTTTTGCCAAATTAGTGAAAACAAATTCTTCAATCAAGCCCTTATCACCATGATCTAATGGATACCAAGACATAAGTCTTGTCTCATATTGTTTAAGAATATTGATAATTTGGTGTTGAGTATAATATGGATGTGCTTCAAGTTGAATTACATGAGGTTGAATTTCACATTCTCCGAGCAATTTCTCTAGTTTTTCATCATGAAAATTCGAAATTCCAATTGATTTAACTCTCCCTTCTCGATATGCTTTTTCAATTTGTCGACATCCTGCCATGAAATTTCCAGAAGGCTGATGAAGGAATAATAAATCAATATAGCTTGTTTGTAGTCGTTGAAGTGTGTTATTAATTGCATTTTCGTCTTCGTAATAAGTTGGCCAAAGCTTTGTACTCAGAAAAATCTCTTCTCTTGGAATTCCTGAGTTTTTAATTGCTTTTCCAACTGCTTTTGCGTTACGATAAGCATTTACTGTATCAATTAAACGATAACCATTTTTCAATGCAGCTTCAACTGATTTTTCTGCTTCATCTTGACTCAAAAGAAAAGTGCCAAGCCCAATTGATGGAATTTTCACTCCATTAACCAATTCAAATATAGCTGCTTGATGATCGGCAGAAAAAAATAATCGTATCGTTTACGATATAATTTTATCTTTCAAAAAATGAGATAAAAAAAACTTTATATCTTTACAAAAAATATTTATATATTATATTTAAAACAAAAATAATAATAAGTATAATTCACATTAAAACATTTATCAAATTAATCAAAAAAATCAATATTTACAAATTACTAAAATAAAAAAAGGTTACAAAAAATAGTTTTGCTTGGTCAAAGATTCAGATATTTTCTTTTTCAGTAAGGCCTTTTGGCATAATTCATCAACAGCTCTCAATGTTCCTTGCAAATCATTTTCATTAATTAATCTTCCATGTTCGAAAAATAAATTTTTTATTGAAATAGCTAACTCTCTTCCAACATTCCTTGGATTCTTTTTCTTTGTAACTGAAGGTGCAAAAAATACTTCAGCATCTTTAAACATCTGTTTTTGCCTTGAATGATATTCATTAACAATATTTTGAAAAGAGTCGATGAAATTAAAAGTGCTATTTGATTGTGATATTGAACTTTCCGAAATATCATCATCTGGTTTGTCTATAGCTAGTATATTATCCAATTCAGCAGGTCTTTCCAAATTATACAAATCGCATAAAAAGGCTAATCTATTTTCATTAGGACAAGGAAATTCTACAATCCATCCTCGATTAACAAGTTCTGAAGCATATTTTGGATATTGCTCGTATTTTTGATATAAATTATTTGATATAATTGATCCATCAATTGAAATAAGCTTTTTTCCAAAAATCAATAGAATCGCTAAACGATAAGTTATATATTTGCTTATTGGCGTATCTTTAAATGAAACTTTTGTGGCATGACTGATCGATTTAAAATTTTTAAATGTCAATAATCCTGTTGCATTTGCATTGAAAACATGAATATGTGGTAAATATGGGAGACCTTCAAGAGATTCAATAGAAAAATTACCACTTATATCTAATATTTTTATAAGAGGTATATATGACGAAAATGAATCAGTTAAAAATTCATGTAGATCTACTTGAACATTATTTTTTAGATTTAACGTCCCAGTTTGCATGATTGGATGAGAATGGATTGTAAGCCATATAGGGTATTCTTTAATTTCATCCATTTTAAAATTTTCTGTTAACGTACAAAATGAAAATTTTCAATAAAAACGTGAATATCTTTGTTTAAATTATGCCTTCATATATTAAATAATGTAAATTTTTTTTTTTTTCAAATGACTTGATATTTTTACTCAATTTAAAATATATAATAAGATTTTTAACTCATCTATATCATACATTAAATTACAAAAAAATGCTTCTTATTTTGTCGATAACTTCTATTAAAAAAGAGATTTTTAAATTTTAGCACAGATTTATCAACTCATATGTATTGTTGAAATATAATAGCTATAAAATAAATATTAATATTTAATTCAGATAAGAATTAAGTTTTGCATAATTTGTTCAATTGATATAATTTTCCATAATATTTTCAAATTATTTCTAATATTATATTAGTAATATTAATAATTTATTTTTAAATGTAATAAGCTAGTACAAATTAAAATATTCAATAATATATTAAATTGATTTTGTATATTTTACAAATTATATTTTCAATTAAAAATCGGTTATTAAAAATCCTATTTATTTATGCTCACAAAAATATAATAAATTCATATCTTGAAAATGGAGGCACAATAAATTATACAAATTAAAGGATTTCTTTAAAAAATATATTGACACTTTACCGATTGTTGCTAAATACAAGATAGCTTTTAAAGTTGATGGTCAGTGGCATTCAAAACAATTGACTCCAGAAGTATATAAACAATTAATGAATAATCTTACCGAAAATCACTTTATATTTGATATTGAGAATGTTGTGCCAGAATATTTTTATGAAGAAGGTGCAGAAAAGATACCAGAATGGAGTTTATTTAGTGCTGTCAGATTTAATGAATTTAAAGACTTTAAAGCTAATAAGGATTTTCCATCCGGCAAACTCGTTTACAACGACGTTGGAGGTAGTTTCTTTCAATATTTAGTAAATAAGAATTGTCCCTTAAATGTTATAAAATATCTTAAAAAATTACAAATATTCACATCTCTAGTAAACAAAAAAGGTAAACAAAGAAAAGAATTAGATGATTGCTGTTTTATTTATGCTTTACAACAAACTGGATGTTATGATGATGCTACACTAAATAAAATGCGATTAAGAATTAACACACGATATCTCTCACAAAAATCACTAAATGAATTATGTATGGAGTTCAAACTGCATATTAAATTATCATTCATAGATGAAGATGCAAATGGCAAAAATAAGAAACGCTCTGTTAGGTCTCAAAAAAATGGCAAAGATAAATATTATTTAGGTATTGAAAATGCTGAGCCAAATAGAACACATACAATGAATGTATTCAATAAACATTATTTCATTGAAGAGAAAACACCTTTTAGTACATATTATATTAACCACTTAGATGATTGTGAAGAAGACAAATATAATAAAGAATATAAGCAAGACCACTGGATTAAAGCTCGATATTTTATTAACTCTTCTGACTTAGTACGTATTTTAATGAAGAACAATTATTTTTCACCCATAACATTTGGACAATATAAGATTTTAAACACAATATTCTATAAAGATTTAGACAGTAATATTGACCTTATTGACCTTGATTATAATGATGAACAATGCACAAAATTAATAGAACAACCTAAGAAAAAGATTAATAAAAAAGATGGAGAAAAAAGTTATTGGTATGCAGATTTTGAAGCAGATGTAAGTACTAGTATTCACAAGCCTTATATGTGTGTCGTACATAGTGCAAACGGAAATCACAAAAAATGTTTTAAAGGTGAAGATTGTAATAAACAATTATTAGATTATCTAGATGATGAATCAGTTGTGTATTTCCATAATTTAGCGTATGATATTAGAATGCTTGCAAACTTTGGCTTATGTAAATCTATCATAAAAGGTTCAAAAACTATGATGGCAGATATAAAATATAATAATAAAACGATTCATCTTAGAGATTCTTTACCAATATTATCATGCAAATTATCACAATTACCATCTATGTTTAATATAGATGGAGTTCAAAAAGAGATATTTCCATATAAATATTATACACTAGAAAGACTAAAAACAAATATTGGAATCATTAGTGAAGCTGGCTTAAATGAAGATAAGCAGTGGACCGATGAAGATTATATTTTATTTAACTCTAATATCGATAAGATTGAAGGATGCAGAATAGACGAAAAACACTTTGATATGTACAAATATGCTGAATTTTATTGCCAACAAGATGTTAATATTTTGAGAATTGGATTTGAAAAATTGCGTGAAGGATTTAAAGAAAATTTTAATATTAACCTTTATAAATTTATTAGTATATCATCTCTTGCAAATGAAGTGTTTAACCAAAAAGTATATTATCCTAATGGAAATCTTTATAAATTAGGTGGACATGTTAGGCATTTCTGTTCAAAAGCAATATATGGCGGTAGATGCATGACTGCTTACAATAAAAAATGGCATACTAAAGAAAGATTATGTGATTTTGATGCAGTTAGTTTATATCCATCTGCAATGAAAAGATTGTATACTGTTGAAGGAAAACCTAAAGTGATTCAACCAGAACAATTAAACCTAGAATTTCTTTCTAAACAATCTGCATAAATTGTAGAAATTGAGATAACAAAAATAAATAAACATTATCCAGTTCCATTGATTGTTCAAAAGATAAATGGGTTAAATAAAAACAACGACTATCTACCCAAAGGTGAATCAATAAAAATGATTGTTGATAATATCACATTAGAGGATTACATAGAGTTTCAAAAGATTGAGTTTAACATTTTACGTGGATACTATTGGGATGGTAAAAAAGATTATAGAATAAGAGATTGCATCAGTGATATCTTCAATAAAAGACTTGAATATAAAAAGCAAAATAATCCATTACAAAATCTCTATAAACTTATTATGAATTCATGTTATGGTAAAACAATAGAGAAACCAGTTGAAAAAGATTATAAATATTTACGTGAAGGAGATGAATTAGATAAATTTTGGCAGAAGAATTATAATAAAATAGTTGAAGATATTCAATTGAACAACTCTAACATCCACGCAGTTAAGACTCTAAAACAAATAGATAAACATTTTAATTTTTCATTGTTAGGTATTCAAGTTTTGTCTATGTCTAAGAGAATTATGAATGAAGTAATGTGTTTAGCTTTTGATATCGGATGCCACATTTATTACCAAGATACAGATTCATTTATGATTAAATCTAAAGACTTAGATTTATTACAAAAAGAGTTCAATAAAAAATACAATAGAGAATTAATTGGTAAAAATCTTGGTCAATTCCATTGTGATTTCCCTTCAATCAAAAATCATCCAGAAATGCCTGAATCAATTGAAGCATTCTTTTTAATGAAAAAGATGTATGTTCATAAAATAACAGATTCTACTGGTGATATTGATTATGTTATTAGAGGTAAAGGACTTACACAAAATTCTATTAAATACAAATATAATGAAGATTTTAATGGAGATGTTATGAAATTATATGAATCGTTATTTAATGGAAACTCTATAACATTTGATTTAGCAAAAGGTCAACCATGTTTCGATATGAACAAAAATATGACCGTATCCACTAGAAAAAAATTCGAAAGATGTATATAAAAACGTCAACATCGTGTATTATTTCATCAACATATTCTATTTCTTTCACAGTTGATTTAGCAAAAGAGAGTCTACTTAATGATTCTATTCCTGCAGCACCTATTCGCATTAATCCTGGACCGAAACCTATTAACATAGTACCAATATCAACAATACCTTGTAAAATATCAAACCAGTTAACTTTATTTGACATACTTTCTATTTGTGATTCTAATTGTTTACAATAATTTTGTAATTGAGATATATCATTTAGGGCAACATCAACTGTATTCCCTAAAGAATTTAACACAAACATATGACTCTCAATGTTTTCCCCAATTACCACACCAGATGTTTGAATATTATAGTTTGTAAAAAGAGTCGTGCATGATTCAGGTTTAGGAACAACATTATAATAACCACATCCATTGAGATATTCAAATGTATTTTCACCATAATATTCTACATTGCCATCGGCAACTTTGCTACGCAAATCAGCGATTTTAAATATAAGATTTGGATTAGTAGACATAAATAGTTTAATCCCCCTATTGTTAATCAATTTCTCTTCATGATGATATCCAATATATTCAAAATAATTATTGGTATTTACTTTATAATGGGGTGAATCAATTGTTGCATCTACATTAACTTTTATTTCGTATATTTTCCCATTTAGCGTTAATGTCGCAATATAATCACCTCCAACCCATTGGCCTCCACTATCGAACTCACAAACGATATCTATCCACCATTCTTTATCATTTTCACCTGCATAATCTAGTTTTCCTTTGTTTATTTTCAATAATCCTTCATTAATGAGAAATATTAATGCGTTCTGGTCTGAATGGAATTTAACAAGATGTGATAAAGTGAATTTATTAGCATCATTTTTGGCTATTGTTATTCTAGCTTCATTATCGCTATTTTGTATTAACTTTAATGATTCCGGAATATGTACACAATAATTGTTTCCAATCCATGTATCTCCTTTCTTTGTAAGCTTAAATGTTGTGCCAAATACTTCATCATTGAATTCAAATGTTTGTCCATCAATAAGTGTGTTAAATTCTTCTGTTCCTTCATCATAGCCCCAATAAGCGATATAATAATTGTCATCTTGTGATATGGACTTTATTTCATAGAAATCTGGTAATGGAGATCTAAATAATTTAAAACAATTATCTGCATCTATAGTATTACATTTAAAGTTTATTATTTTGTTGTCTTTTTTATTTATTGTCTGTTTAATTGGAGCAATAAATGTTATTCTTATGAATCCTTTTGTGAACAAATCAAATGGATCGCTTAAAATATTTACTCATATATAATCTCGCATAATCATCATTTTCAATATAAGATACAACATATTGTCCATCAGAATAATCAATGCGAGGATTAGTAAATTTATTATTTGCAAATGATATTATTCCTGAACCTAAAGATGTAGTAATTGCGAATGCATTTCCTGAATATGTTTTTGGTAAATCATAAGCGATTTCCAATATATTACAATCATTTGTTTCTTTTTTAGATAATGTTTTAACGTCTATTATGAATTCATCAAAGCCATCTACATATTCTAAATTACTCTGTGAATCAGGTTTATTTTCTAGTGTTGTTATTCTATTATCGTGATTGACAAGAGTTTGCTCTTGTTCACTCAGAGCTTGCGTATGATTTTCCAATATTTGTGATGTTTGTGATAATACATCAATGATATTATTATTTTTAACTATTAGATTGCCGTCTATTATAGCATCTGGTTTAACGCGTAAACGTCTGATTTTGATGTAAAACTGTAGTTTTTGAACACTTCTGGGGCTATGTAAGCGATACTATTTAAATTAGTCATTAAATTTTTATCTGTATTGAAAATTTTTGAGAGGCCAAAATCGGTTAATTTTGGATGATAATTTTTATCAAGTAAAATGTTGTCGAGTTTTAAATCTTGGTGAATAGTGTGGCGTTTATGGAGAATCATCATACCTCGTGCAATTCCTGATAATATTATCTGTCGTTTAGTGTTGTTTAATTCTGTTTGATCAACTTTTTCAATTAAATCAAAAAGTGATCCTTTTTCGTAATAATTGTGTATTACTGTAACTTTGTTTGATCCTTGAAAATCTTCGTATGAAAATCCTTGAACACTGGCGATTGTTGAATGATTAATATGAATTAAAAGAGTAATATCACGTAATAATAATTTGCGATCTTGAGCTTTCTCAAAAAGACTAGTTTTCGCGGAATATTGTCTATCTGTTTTTTTATTTCGAATAAAATTGGTAAAAACAATAACTCCCCCTTTGGGTTGACTAGTTACTTCGTAATTATTAAGATCAATAAGATATTTGTCATAAGATCGTTTGGATTTTGATCAGGGAGATCTTAAACGTGAATTTGATTTAGCGTCTGTTGGTTCTCGTGGACTTGAAATTGGCTCATGAAAAATATAATTTGATTCTGGCCTATCAACTGATGATTTGGATTTTTTAGGCGATATTTCTGGCTTTTTGATTGTTGGTTCTAGCTTTCTAAGATTCTTTAATGAAGTTGGGCTTGAGTTTGATTACATAAAAATCTAAAGTGAACGTTAGATATAAATTTTTGAAAGACATCTCATTCAAATAAAAATTTAGAATTAATGTAAGAATTTGTGTTATAATTTATTTTATCACCAACGAAAAAGATGACAATATTATTCAGTGATGATTTCGATGGTAACAAACAATATATTGATAGTCTTATAAAAGAATTGAAAGAATGTAAGGATAGTCAAAAATGTGAACAGTTACTTCAAGATATCGATTTAATACAAAGACTCGTTCAATCATCATACGATGCAAATGAATCTGATGAAGTATTTATATACGAATCCAAAAGTTGACTCTTCTTCTTTTTCTTCTTCGTTATTAGAGAGAAAGTGAAAATCATTTTCATTTGTTTGATTTGTTTTATCAGGTTCTCTTTTTATTGGCTTGAATGGATTATAATAATTGATTATTTCTTTTTGAATCCATAATATGAACACATATCTTCAAATTCATGATTTCCTCTAAGAAGAAAATAGCCTTTTTGTTTCATTACTTTCATTGTGAAGAATAAAGTAATATATTCTACTGTAAAGCAGCCTCTATCAACATAAAAACCAAGGAAAATGACTTTTAAATCAGTATTTTTTATATATTTGATGATACGGAGCAAATCATGGAAGATTCCATTAATATCACCAACAACAATTGCATCTCTATCAATTTCGATGATATTTTCTTCGTTTTTGAACTTAAAGTTGACAAGTTGACATAATTTGATTAGCAAATCTTCGTCAAATGATGGAATAGGAACTCAGCAGAAAAATTACCAACCGGACATAATTGTTCTTCTTGAAGTGAATCAATAAATGAATAAGCAAAATATATATTAGAAGATGGTTTATTCATCAAATGACTAGTCATTTGGAATCATGACCATCAGGATTAATAAAAGTTGGATTAGCTCTGTAAATGAAATGATCGGATTCAGGTAAGAAATCTAATTTAGTGAAAAAATCGGATTTTGTAAAATGATTTGAGCCGGTAAATTGATCAGAATTTGTGAAGATACTAGAAGGAGTAAGGTTTTAGTTCGTCCAAAATCATCAGAAGTAATGTGTTTTGTCAGGAGGTATAATTCTATTTTTCAATATTCATTTAAGTTATGATTATTTCGATCTCAGCTGAGATCTATGAAATTTGCATTTAACTTTATATTAATGATGCCTATTTTTCCCATTTACGTTGTGATTTTCTCATTTGAAAATCTTTTTTGGGATAATGTAAAATTATAAAAACAGAAAAAATGAAATGAAATGTTTATTATTTCTTTAAATGATCATCAAAGTAACGAGTGATAATTGTGTACAAATGAATTCTATCTTGTCCAAACATATTATGGCCATCACCGGGATATGTCATCAAATCAGGATAGGTCATAGCATTTTCACATGCTCGAATGAATGAAAGAGAATGTTGGGGAACACAAATATCATCGTTATATCCAAATATGATCATTAATCTTCCCTTCAATTTTTTAGCACGTAAGCACAAATTACTTGCTTTATAACCCTCCTCATTTTCTTGTGGTGTTGACATATATCTTTCACCATACATAACTTCATAATAAGCCCAATTAATAACAGGTCCACCAGCAACAGCAACTTTAAATGTTTCAGGATATGTCAACATTAAATTTGTTGTCATAAATCCACCATAGCTCCATCCATGAACACCTATTCGATCAGCATCAACATAATCCAATGATTTTAGAAATTCTACGCCTATCATTTGATCCTCCATTTCGTATTTACCAAGTTGTTTATATATTACACTTTCAAATTCATATCCACGCTCACTAGAACCTCTATTATCGAGTACAAAAACAACATAACCACGCTGTGCCATAAAAATTTCCCAACCTTGAGTCTTATACAACCATTCATTAAGAATCTTTCTAATGTGTGGTCCACCATATACATAAATCACACATGGATATTTTTGTGTTTGATTGAGATTAAGTGGCTTAATCAATCTGTAATGAAGTGGAGTCTTATTTTCATCATTACTTTCTAATTTGCCAACAGTAATTTCAGGTAAATTATATCCTTCATATGGATTTGGACTTTGATGAAGAGTTACTATTTCTTCATTTGTTGTATTGATTAAATCAATTTGTCGTGGAACATCAAATGCAGACCAAGTATCAAGAAGAAATGATCCATCAAAGGAAAGTGAAGCATTATGACAGCCTTTTTGATTTCCAAGTAATGAAAAACTCGAATTTTCAAGTGAAATGATGTATAAATTATGTTGTAATTCTAATTCACCAGTGCAATTGATAATAACACTTTTAGTTGAACTATTAAATCCAACAATTGAAAGAACAACACCGAATTTATCATCAGTAATTTTAGTTATTTCTGATGTTTGAAGATTAAATAGATATAAATGATCATATCCATCTTTTTCACTTGAGAAAAGAAATGAATTGCCATCCCATGGAAGAAATGTTACTCCTCTTTTTATATTAATGTATTTTGGACTCGTTTCTTCATAGAGTTGCCGGGTTTGCTTACCTGTAGAAATATCAAATTCAAGTAATTTCAAATGATTTTGCTGACGGTTTAAATTATATAAATAAATGAATTTGTTATTTGGATTCCATGTAATTCCACAATAGTATTGATTAGTATTATCGCCAGTGTCCAAATAAATTGTTTGTTGTGTGTTAATATCATAGATACCAACACTGACTTTGTGACTTGTTTCTCCAGCCATTGGATATTTTGTTGGTTCTGTATTAGCAATTCGTGTGGAAATATTAACAAGTGGATAGTCAGCAACCATGCTTTGGTCCATGCGATAAAAACATAGATATTCTCCATTCGGACTCCAAAAAGTGCCTCGATCGATACCAAATTCTTCACGATGAACAACTTGGCCATACACAATATCTCTTGAGCCGTCTTGTGAAATTTGGTATTTTCGCTGGGAATCGTATGATGAAATATATAGGTTGTGTTCAAATATCCATGCAAAAAGTTGTTTTTCCGATTGATGAGACAATAATTGTGATTTTTCTGGAAGTTTAGTAAATGATTCGATTTTTTCTTGGGTCCAATTGTAAAGAGTAAAATATCCTTTAGTTGTACATTGTATAATTGACTCATTTTTAAGTGGGAATGAAAAATTGTGAAAATCTAATTGATCGAGTCCTTTTGCTGAATCACATGAATTTAAGGCAGCTTTTATATCAATTATACCAAATAAAGTCTGCCAATTTCCATTATTATAATGCATGAAATAGTCATTTTTTAATTGAATTAATTCATTTCCCCACCAAAAGGTTTCTAAATCTGTTGGACAAAATTTTGTGTAAGTAGCTCCTCCTGGAAGAAGATCAGGTAGTGTTAATTGCTTTCCGGTGCTTTCCGTATTCCTCATGTAAAATGACCAATTAATGTAAAATTCAGAACTTTTTGATAAATTAATTGGTCATTTTTGTAAATTTAATAAAACTATAAATATCTTGAAATATTCTTATGATATTTTTTTTTAAAAAATAAATATATAATTATTTCATAAATATATATATATTTTAATATTTTTATATCAAAAATATTTTTTATTCATATTATATCAAATTTCATAAACCTGCATTACAAAGAAATACCGAATGTTAAATTAAGTAATATGATGAATAAAAAATAATTTTTAATTAAAATATCAAAATGTCATGAATTTTTTGAGAAATTTTTTGAGAAATGGTCCAATATAATTTTCTTTTAATATCCATGTTGGGGGAAAAATCAAAAACGCCTATTCAATTTTTTTCCAACTACTCAATTTTTCACTTTTTCTAAAGGCGTTTTTGATCAATATTTTTTAAAAAAATCAAAAACGCCACATTTGACCTTCTGCCAGGTAAAATTAAAAAACTCGTTTTTTCAAAAACGCCAGGTTTTTATTTTCATTCAAAAAAATAAAAATTAGAACATTTATATTGCATTAAAAAAAATCAATATCTATTATTAAAAAATGAAATTAATATATAAAAATTATATTTTAAATGAATGTGTTTTTTAGTTTATTTTCAACAAAAACTCAAAATCAGTAAATATATGACTTTTTAAAAAAACTCTATTTTTATGTTTTCACATATATTTTTTCATTTATATTATTTATATAATCAATAAAAGCGAAAATTTAAATAAAATATATTATTATTAAGGATCAAATAATTATCAGATTTTGAAAAAGAAGATTTAATTTATTCTTTAAATGTATATGTGTGTTATATTTTCCAATAAGTATCAATATGCAAATTAAATTTTGTAGAAAATGTTCAAATAGGTACTTTTAATTCATAAAAAAATTTTTCAATAATAAATGATCTTAATGAAGCATATTAAACAAATGGATGCACTTTGGTAATTTATTTATATCTTATGCCTTTTATTGGAGAAATTAAAGATATAAAAATGTTTTTATTTTCATAGAAAAAAAATTGAATGCATTGAAAAATTGTGAAATAAATAAAATCATTTTTTTTATGAATTATCTTTTTTTTTACACAAAATAACATGAGGAATTATTTGTTTTCCAAATATATGCTTTTCATAAATTAAAAAAATAATGACTGCTTTATGAAATTTTGTGTTTTCAGTTTTTGATAATCAATTTTTATAAAAAAAAAAAATAAGAAAATCAATTTTTAGTGTAAAAATGGCTTTTTTGTGATTATTTTCTTTTTATATAATTGTTTTGATTTTATAAAAATTGATTTTGGTGTTCTTTCCTCAAAATATTTGGATATTTGTGTACAATTTCCACCAATATCCTTGTTTAGCTTAATCAAAAGTTCTTCTTCTTGCGAACTCCATCGACATCTTTTTCCTAAATCATTTTCCAGCCTTGTTTGAATTTTTGATACCGTCGATGGATTAACATATATATCTGAAGATTTACAAAAAAATCTTGATTGAGGAACTAATTTGTTTTCTAATTTTTCGAATAATTTGAATAATTCTACTGTTGTTACATAATTTTGCTCCAACGAAAAAAAATTTTTAATTATTCTATTTGTATTTTTATAAATTGTTTCTAAATCAATAATATCTTTGTCTATATTAATAATTGAGCCATGATTTGTAACTCTATGATTCATTGTCCTGTTATATATTTCGATTTTTTTTAACCGTCTAACATCAATTCTAGAAAATTGTAAGAGTAAACGTTCAATTCTATTATTATTTCTACAGCTCATGCGTGCTATTCCAAAGTTGTGTTCTAAAGGGCTGGTAGAAAATCTATTTAGATCAATATAACCTTTCATTTCCGTAAGGACATAATTGAACGAATAAACGGTAGATAATATATCGGTTATTAAGTTGGGTTTGATTAAGTATTTCTGCGATAATCTAATTTTTGAGTTTTTTGATAAATGTTTGCAAAATGCTCGAATTATATTTAAAATGAATACTCTATCGTTTAAATCAATTATTCTGTTACTAATTGCCTCGTTTAATAAAACGAAAGGTAAAAAATAAACTGTTTCATTAAAATATGAATTCTTATATAATATGAGTATTTTTTCGAATGAAAACATACGAACAGCAAGACTCTCATGCATTTTCGTATAAGATGCATTGGAAAATATTTCACTAGGTAAATTTAAAAGAATACGTAATTGATCAATTATTAAACTATTCCTTTTGTGAAGTTGCTTAACAAAATGGTATCGTCCACGTTTTAAAATGTGTAAAACATCAGAAAAATATAAATAATTTTCAAAAATATCAAATAATGTACATTCAAATAATTCAATATTTTTTTTGTGGAATTTTGACATGCAATTATCTCCATCACTAGAAAATCCAACGATATTAAAACCATGATCTTTGCATTTTGAAGCTATATGGATCATAATTTCTGTAGTTATATTATTACATTTTCCAGAATTGGCTGGATGAACGTGAATTATAAAAGTAGGGAGGTTAGGATTGAGAGGGTGCATCGCAAATACAAAAAGTGCATTTACAATATAATTTGAATTATCATGTATAAATTTTTCAAATTTGTCAAAAGATTTTTCTAATAAAAAGGATTCTTCTAAGGTAATATCATTTGGCAATAAACCAGTGATATTCTTATTTTTATCTATATTTAGAAATGGTGATGAAGATAAAGCATACCATGCTATAACGTATTTATTATTAATATCATTAGAACAATTTTTAGCTCGATAGGCGATTTACGAGGTGTTGGAGATTGTGATTTCATTGGTCAAATAAGAAAAATTTGAACTCAAATATTTTCAAAAAGTTTATTTTTGGTTCAAACGGTTTTTTCTTAGAAATAAATACAATTCAATAAACTTTTTGATTAGTTTATGATTATCAAAAAGTTATATCGTTTGATTATATTATATTCAAAAATTTAGAATAAAGATTTGTTATATTATTTTTTTTTATTGTATTTTTAGTGATTATTTTGATTTGAACTATTTTTAAACAGAGATTTTCTAATTTTAATAATAATTTTTGAAAAATTTTTCAATAACATCTAGTAAATTTGAATTGATTTCCTTTTTAAAACTTTTTCAATGATAAAATTATAAAAATTTTATATAGTTACAAAAATGAACATAACTCAATTAAAAAATAGAATTGAAAAAATCCGCATCTAGGAATAATTTTTCAATATTTTCTTTTTATAAATAAACATTTTTATATGAAATATATCAAATACAGAAATGAGCTTTGCACGATCTTTTGAATCATTAAAAAAGCACTTTTTCTTGGTGTTCATTTTATTAATAACAAATTCTAATAAATCTAAAATTATATTTTATCTTATTAATATTCTTTTTTATTTTATTCGTATATTTATCGTGAAAATTCTATTTTAAAATCCACTTTTTGAGAGCTTGAGACTAATTATTCAAAAAGTTGTTTAGTGTCACTACCTTTAAACGTACTTATAATCAATATTTTCAGTAAATCATACAAAATATTATTTATTGAATATCTTTATATATTCTTAATTAAAAATCATATTTTGTACATATTTTAAAATCTACTAGAAAAATATAATGATATTATACTATTATATTTTGAAGAATATCATATAACATAAAAAATAATTTGTCAAGAAAAAAGAAGTTTCCATACCTTTTGTGAAGTGAAATAAATCATTAAAAATAATTAATAACTCAGAAAAATGTTTTAAGAAACTAGAAAACAAAAGTCTTATCCACTCAACCTTAATTTTGAATCATTTTCGGAGTTTAATTTTTTTTTTTTTTTTAATTAAAATGTAGTTTTATTATGCATTTTGACTGCATTGATTCAATGTCCTCTTTGTACATCAGTGTGAATTCACTAATGAAAATATTCAAAAAAATTATATATAAATATAGATGCTATTTAATTATATCCATAATATTTGAGATATTTATTAAATGTTTCATTAAATTCATTTATTTGCATTTTACTTTTTAGATTTAATATTTGCGAGCAAAACGGTACATATTTTTTAAATTTGGAACAAGAAATTGCTGTCATGCATGCTGTATCATAAACATTAGGAAACAAATCTAATTGAGGAATAATTGCGTTAATGTCACAATTATTATCATTTTCTATTAAAAAGCTGTTCTTTGAGTAAACATTGATTATTTGTCCAACAGGATTTGGATTCGACTGAAGAGAAGAGTTCTGTAAAAAATTAATAGAATTTTCGATATTCAAAGTTTGAAATGTTATACCTCGAATATCAGAATAAAATGATGCAGCTTTAAATGTTGTTCCTGATATTGAATATCCAGTTTTGCAATATAAATATATATATATATATATATATATTTATATGGATCTCTAAATAATATCAAATATAAATATATATAAAATCGATTATCTCAATAAGAATTTTATTTTATAAAAACATAAAAAAAAGATCTAATTCACATTTTAATTTTGGTCAATTTATTTTTTGTAAAAATAAAGTTTCAACGATGATTATTATTTATTTTTGTAGAAAACGTGAAAATATTACATTTGCACTAAAATTAGTTGAATTCAACTAATTTTTTATACCAAAATGTTTTTTATAATTATATACTATATATATGACTATGAATTACGATTGAATTTTATGATTGGGAAAAATTATTAGAATGAATTCTGAATATGAAAATATTTATTTCCTAAATCATATAATTCAAATTTTATTCGTGTTCGAATTGTTAAATAAAGCAGCTATTATATTCATATTTTTAATTTAAAGTTGTTTTTTTAAAAGAATTGAATTGAATGGTTTATTTTTTAACGTAAGAAAAAGCAATTCAAATACAAATGCTCAATCCTAGCTAAATTGTCGAAAATTTTTTTCGATTTTTTTTGATATGTTTACGGATTCACTCTATTCTACAAAATAAACGATAGTTCTTCCTTGAAGCTTATTCTAGTTAAAAAAAGTTTCTTAAAATGAATCTTTTTTTGCAATAGTTTTTTCCAAATATCAATCATTTGCAAATAAAATTGCATTAATACAGTTTTTATTAATATAACGCATTTAAAATTATTACTAATTTATTTTTAATATTTAAATCATATAATTTAAAATAAAAACTTCATAAATATTAAGACATATTTATATATTTTATTCAATATAACATTCAAATATTCAGAAAAAGTTATCATAAAAAAATCCATAAAATTTTTAAAAAAATCAAGCAAAATCCCAAATGAAAACATTTTTTTATAGTTTAAAATAGTAGAAATAATGAAACAAATATTATATTTTAATATTTTAATGCGAAAGTGTTAAAAAAATGCTTCTAAGGTCAGCGTTGACAACTTTTTCCCGCCTCTATATGTGAGTTTAAATATTTAAGTAATATAGATAGATTGAGCATTTTAAAATTTAATATTTTTTCGTATAATATTTTCAAAATATTTTTAGACATATTTTAACTTGTTGCATATTAATTTTCATCCAAATTTGTCTTATAAGTAAAGATGCCAAATACATCTTTTATGCTAGTTCATAAGATATTATTTGAAATATCATGAAATTCAAACATATTTAAGCTATACATATCACAAAATAACAAAAACGATCTTTTTCAAAAATTAATTCTATTTTCAGTAAATAAAAAAATTATGTATTGCTAGTTAACTAACAATTTTTTATTTAATATAAGTTTTTTTTATAAACTTTTTTGTATAGTCTTATGATTAATCGGAAAAATGAAATGGGTTAAAAAAATCTGATTCAAGCTCTTCATCATTATTTTTTTTTTTTTCTACTAAATTTTCATCATTTTCATAATTAGAGTCGATGCCATTGCCTTCTTTAATATCGATTTTATTATCTTCTAAATTTTCAACATTTTCATAATTAGAGTCGATGCCATTGCCTTCTTTAATATCGATTTTATTATCTTCTAAATTTTCAACATTTTCATAATTAGAGTCGATGCCATTGCCTTCTTTAATATCGATTTTATTATCTTCTAAATTTTCAACATTTTCATAATTAGAGTCAGTGTTATTATCTACTAAATTTACAAAATTTTCAAATTTAAAGTCAGTGTTATTATCTACTAAATTTACAATATTTTCAAATTTAAAGTCAGTGTTATTATCTACTAAAGTTTCACCATTTTCATCATCATCATCATAATCTGCTATTAATTCAATAAATATATCACTATCAGATTTTTCAGTGCAACCATTAAAAATATCTTGTCCTATTGATGTTACAAAAGAAGGAATGCATTTTTCTTGTAACTCTTTGCATCCTTTAAAAGTATAATCACCAATTTCTTTAACTGATGATGGAATGACGATATTCTTTAAGGATGAACAATTTTCAAAGCAGTTACTTCCAATTTTCACAACAGTTGGAGGAATCGTAACACTTTCTAATTGAATGCATCCTTTGCAAATAAAATTTGCAATTAAAGACAAATAAAGTGGAAATATTATTGATTTCAAAGATACACAATTTTCAAATGCACTTTCACCAAATGAATTCACTGATGAAGGAATATCAATTGAATTCAAATTTTCACATCCTTTAAAAGCAGAATTTCCAATAAGAATAACTGAAGATGGAATCGATAAGGATGTTAATGATTCACAATTTTCAAATGATGAATTTCCAATTGAATTCACAGATGATGGAATAGATATTTCAGTTAAAGATGAACATCCATGTAAAAATGAATCAGGAATCGATTTAAAAGAAAACGGAATCAATATTTTTTTCAATGATTTACAGTTATCAAAAACTTTATTTCCAACTGAAATAACAGATCGAGGAATTTCAACTTCTTCTAATGATGAACAGCCTTCTAATGCTGATTCTACTATTGATATAACAGAGTCAGGTATCGTTATTTTAACCAAGGATGTGCAATCTTTGAATGCAAAATTTTCAATTGTATTAACAGATGAAGGAATTTCAATTTCTGTCAATGATGAACAACCACAAAAAACAAAACTTTTTATTGATGTAATCAATGATGGTATCTCAATTTCGTCCAATGAAGAACAGCCATTAAAAGCATAATCATCAATCAATTTCACATTTTGAGGGATTTCAATACTTGTCAAAGACTCACAATTTTCAAAAGATTCCTTTCCAATTTTCGTTACAGAATCAGGAACTGTTATTTGTTTTAATGAAGAACAACCTTTGAACATATTATCTGGGACCAAATCAATATTATTTGAAAGTTCAATCGAATTACAACCTTCAAAAATTTTGTTACCAATTGATTCAATTTCAGAAGGAATTGAAATTTGAGTTAAATCGAAACATCCTTTAAAAGCAAACCAACCAATTGATTTAACATTAGAAGGAATAATAATACTTTCAAGTGAGGTACAATCTTGAAATGCAGAATCTTCAATAGTTGTTAATAAAGACTCTGAAAATGAAATATTTTGAAGATTTGAGCATCCGCAAAATGTGAATATTTTAATCACAGTAACATTAGATGGAATATTTATTTCTTTTAACATTGAACAATCACGAAATGCGCTTTGACCAATTGATGTAACTGAAGAAGGAATTTCAATTTCTGTCAATAATAAGCATCCTTCAAATGCACAATCTGCTATCGTTTGTACTGAAGGTGGAATTGAAATACTTGTCAATGTAAAACAATTAGCAAATGCTTTACATCCAATTTCTTGTATTATTGAATTTGGATGAATTGTTATTGATTCAATTCTTCCTATTTGTTGATAGTTAAATTTCGGAATAGAAGATATTGAAAAAGTCAAAATCAATTGTGTTAATAATGAACAGTTATTGAATGAACTATCTTTTATTTTTGTTGAAAAAATGTCAATTGTTACTTCAGTGAGACTTGAACATCTTGAAAAAACATATTCACCAATTTCTTTGACTGAGTTTGGAATTGATATCTTCTGGAGTAAAATGCATCCTTTAAATGCATGATCATCAATCTTTTGTACTGAAGAAGGTATCGTTATTTCAACTAGTGAAACACAATCTTCAAAAACAGATTTGCCAATTTCAACAACTAAAGGATGAATTGTCACTTTTTCTAATTTACTAAAATTATAAAAAATTGAATTATTACCAAAAGAACTTTTTTTAGATGAAGTAAAAATTCGATACTTTAAAAAAAAAAAAAAAAACTAAAGTTTTTTAGTAATGCAATTTTATTTTATAAATGAAATATTTGTTTCATTTGGCCTTTCAACATGAAGTCTAATAAAAATGTACGGAGATCGCTAGGTGAAATTGAATTTGAATAAGTTATAACATTTTTCGGTCCAATGTAATAAGAGCAAGGCCAAAATTCCCAATTATCATCTCCAACTTTCACAAACATTGCGATCAAAAATGCACACGGTGAGTTTTTTGATGGCATTGTAAAAGAGATCAGTTCTTTCTTTGAATAAGGATCAGACAAACAACATGATGCATCTGACCAAATCTTTTTTGTAGCTTGTCCTTTTTGTGTTGCATTTGATACACCAAACAAAGCTATGTATTTGACCGTTGCTTCCATTTTCTTCAAATTGAAAAATATTCTCTTTGCTGAGACTTCATTTTGTGAATAGTAATCAATGTAAATTTTCGCTGTTATATCATGTTCATTATAGAAAATGAAAGGATTCATCCCTTCTCCAGCATCTCCACACATCCAAACATGGAAGCTTAGATAAGTTGAAGAAGAGAAGGATAATGATGTCATGACTAGATCAGGCCGAATATCAATTGAATTTTTCCGATAAAGTTCATTAAGTGAATAACGTGTTCCTGGTTCAACGTCCAATCGAATATTGATTGCTTTTCCACTACCCACTATTTGAGTGCCGCCTAATTGAATCAACTTTTTCTGAGCATTTTGATCGGCCTCTGAATTTTGAGAAGGAACTTTTTGAATACTTTCATTTGAATTTATTGAGAGGTTACCGACCGTCACTGAATTTGGTGATAGAACGAGTTTTACTGGGAAAAGTGCGTACATGTTTTCAGAACCATTTGAACTTGCAACGTCAAGACAACTTGGATCGTTGAAAAAGAAGTATTCAGAGTGATTTGTTTCACTTACTTGTGTTGGTGCTGTGGCGAAATTAAGTGTCACTTTTCCTGTATAGCCCATAGATTTTATATAAAAGAAAAACTTGCCGTTTTTTACATAGTAGTGATTTATCTTGATGATTTGGGTGAGACCAGATGGACCACATCTAACTGACTCTTCATCAACGGTTATGTGATCGTTAGTTGATGGATCATATATTGTTCCATTATCTGTAACTCCTTTGCAAGTTAAATGCACTTCTTGTGTGTTATGCTGTAATGGTGGATTATATGTTAAATAAATAAATATTAGTGATGGATTTGATGCTGGTTTGGTTGGCAGACTTTGGAGTGGAAAATATGATATTGAAAAATTAAAAGTGGGCTTGAAATTACTTGAGGAAGAATAAAATTCTATGGCTGTACTTTGTGGCTGATTGTTTATAAAAGTTTGAATATTTAATGGAATATTGACTCGAGCAATGGAATTCTCAGCTAATAGTTTTTTTTGAAAAATAACGAGCTGAAGAGAATCAAAACAATAAAACGGAATTAAAATCTCTTCGTTATATTCTGGATCTGTATCCTTTACTTTATCTGTAATATAATAATCAAAATAGTTTTCAGTATCATTTATTTTTGGTATAACATGAACACATGAATTACATTTGTTTTGGAATAAGTCATGCGCAGAAATTATTTTGAAATGAAACATGTATTAATATAAACTGAAACCAAAAATAATTCAATAAAATTTTGGTCGCTTCAAAAAGTTAAAATTCAATGAAAAAAATTTATTTTTAATAGATTTATTAGATAAATTAGGAGTTAATGGTATAATCTGTATAGACTAACTATTGCATTTGGCTAAGGGATTGAAATTATCTACAAATTTTTAATTTTAATCACAATATTAGAATTAGAATGAAATCAGGTTCTTTGAGTTTTGGTGGGGAAAATGTAGTCATGAGATTGTATGAACCACAGATAAACCAATTTTCTTCGGATTTTTTTTTTTATTATTTTTGTTTTATAAATATAAAACAATAAATACTATAATATATTATGCTTTTAAAAAAAACCTTAGATTTTTAAAGTTAGCTCTCAATTTATATGTCACTTTTTTCCTATTGACATAGGTAACTATTTCAAATAAAATAATCGTAATTCAAAAAAATTAATCGTAATTCAAAAAAAAAAAAACTTTGATGAACTTCAATATTGAAGGATATATCAAAGAAAAAGAAGAAATACAAACAGTTCTTCTTGAATTTTTAGATAAAGCAAATGAAGCCACCGATGAATATCAAAATTTACTTAAATTTTTAGAAAAACAAAAAATCAAAGAAAATCGAAATGAATTAAAATTATTACTTCATTTATTATCAAAAATATCCAAAAACCATCATAGAAATTTATATTTTTTCCACAAAATTGAGACAATTATTCTATTTTTTAAAGAAGAAATCATCAACTTTTTTACAAATTCTGAAATCTTTGATTTATTTCATAAAGATAAAATAATCCTTCTATTTCTTATAGATCAATAAATTATATCAATTGATCAAACAATAATAAAATATATTTTCCAAAAAAGCAGAAAAGAGACCGTTAAAATAAGTCACTTTTTAAGTACAGAAATCCAATCATTTGTTAAAGGAGAAAGGAAAAGACGACTTGAAAGACAAATTTCTAGAATAGATCCGATAACATTAAACAATTTTAAAGAAAAACGGTTACTAGGTGAAAATGATTCAAAAATTTGTTCATTAATTCGAAATGATTCTGTTATTGAATTCATATCATATTGCACAAAAAATTGCATTTCACTTTCCAGTCAAATTAATCCATCAATCTATGAGACCAATTCATTTTTATTGAAAAACAAAAACACAACATTAATTGAATACTCTGCATTTTATGGGTCGATTCAAATATTTAACTTTTTAAGAATGAATAATGTTGAATTAAGTCCATCTTTATGGTTATATGCGATTCATGGTAATAATGCAGAATTAATTCATCTTCTTGAAGAAAATAAAGTTGAACCAAAAGATTAGACTTATAAAGAATGTTTAAAAGAAGCAATTAAATGCCATCATAACGAAATTGCAATTTATATCAAAGATAATTTAATTGATGAAAAGAAAATTAAATTAAAATTTGATAAAAATCATAAATCTTTTGCTTTTCGTTATTATAATTTCGTTTTTTTTGGAAAATCCAATTCATTCATTATTTTATTATGCATGTAAATATGATTATATAACAATCGTTGATTTTATATTTAAAACAAATAAATTGGATTTCAATCATACGATAATTTTCTTTTTTATTTATTTATTTATTCGAAAGGCATTTTTTTTTTTATGTATTTGAAATAAAGTTCTTTATAAAATATTTTTTAAATAAAATTTCTTTCAATTTGTTTGTTTAAATAAAATTTTAATTTTTGTTGGATTTTAATTTCACTCCGTTACATTTGGCTGCCATTAACAATAACATTGAAATTATTAATCTTTTGCTTTCAAATCACGAAGTTAAAATGGGAAAAGGATGCTTCAAAGGATGCAAAAAATTGGGACAAATAACAATTCCTTCTCATATAAAAAGTATTGAAGATTCTACATTTGAAGATTGTTCTTCACTTTTAAAAATTGAGTTTTCATCTTCATGTTCAATAGAAAAATTTGGTAAATTTTCATTCAAAAATTGTTTTTCATTGAAACAAATAAACATTCCACCATCTGTTAATGAAATTGAAAGCTCAGCTTTTGAAGGATGTTCATCATTGATTGAAATTATAATTCCAGAATCAGTAAATAAAATAGGCGATTATGTTTTCTGTGGATGCAAATTATTGAAGAAGGCAATTCTTCCTTCATTAATTAAACAAATAGGCCATACTGTTTTTCTATACTGTTCATCATTAAAAGAGTT
The DNA here is from genome assembly GCA_039105265.1 of Tritrichomonas musculus. Taxonomy (NCBI): domain Eukaryota; phylum Parabasalia; order Tritrichomonadida; family Tritrichomonadidae; genus Tritrichomonas; species Tritrichomonas musculus. The sequence continues at coordinate 1,125,149 of JAPFFF010000024.1, read as the reverse complement.
TGAGATTCCTTCAACAATAATAAAAATTGAGGATTATATGTTTAAAGGCTGTTCATCTTTGAAAAAAATTAAAATACATGATTCGTTAATTGAAATAGGTAATAATTCTTTTGAGGGATGTTGTTCACTTGAAGATTTTAAAATTCCTTCATCTGTTGTTTCAATTGGTTTAAATGCTTTTTATGGTTGTTCGTCATTTAAACAAGTAGTAATTCCTTCTTCTATAACTGAAATCAAAAGTCATACATTTAATCTATGCAAAGGATTGATTTATGTTTCAACAACCATAAAAAGCATTTAAACCAATTGAGTCTTTACAAAAGTATTTAAAGCATTTAAACCGATTGATATAAACTTTATATCTTTACAAAAAATATTTATATATTATATTTAAAACAAAAATAATAATAAGTATAATTCACATTAAAACATTTATCAAATTAATCAAAAAAATCAATATTTACAAATTACTTAAAAAAAAAAAAGGGTTACAAAAAATAGTTTTGCTTGGTCAAAGATTCAGATATTTTCTTTTTCAGTAAGGCCTTTTGGCATAATTCATCAACAGCTCTCAATGTTCCTTGCAAATCATTTTCATTAATTAATCTTCCATGTTCGAAAAATAAATTTTTAATTGAAATAGCTAACTCTCTTCCAACATTCCTTGGATTCTTTTTCTTTGTAACTGAAGGTGCAAAAAATACTTCAGCATCTTTAAACATCTGTTTTTGCCTTGAATGATATTCATTAACAATATTTTGAAAAGAGTCGATGAAATTAAAAGTGCTATTTGATTGTGATATTGAACTTTCCGAAATATCATCATCTGGTTTGTCTATAGCTAGTATATTATCCAATTCAGCAGGTCTTTCCAAATTATACAAATCGCATAAAAAGGCTAATCTATTTTCATTAGGACAAGGAAATTCTACAATCCATCCTCGATTAACAAGTTCTGAAGCATATTTTGGATATTGCTCGTATTTTTGATATAAATTATTTGATATAATTGATCCATCAATTGAAATAAGCTTTTTTCCAAAAATCAATAGAATCGCTAAACGATAAGTTATATATTTGCTTATTGGCGTATCTTTAAATGAAACTTTTGTGGCATGACTGATCGATTTAAAATTTTTAAATGTCAATAATCCTGTTGCATTTGCATTGAAAACATGAATATGTGGTAAATATGGGAGACCTTCAAGAGATTCAATAGAAAAATTACCACTTATATCTAATATTTTTATAAGAGGTATATATGACGAAAATGAATCAGTTAAAAATTCATGTAGATCTACTTGAACATTATTTTTTAGATTTAACGTCCCAGTTTGCATGATTGGATGAGAATGGATTGTAAGCCATATAGGGTATTCTTTAATTTCATCCATTTTAAAATTTTCTGTTAACGTACAAAATGAAAATTTTCGATAAAAACGTGAATATCTTTGTTTAAATTATGCCTTCATATATTAAATAATGTAAATTTTTTTTTTTCAAATAACTTGATATTTTTACTCAATTTAAAATATATAATAAGATTTTTAACTCATCTATATCATACATTAAATTAAAGTAAAATTAAGAAATGCTTCTTATTTTGTCGATAACTTCTATTAAAAAAGAGATTTATAAATTTTAGCACAGATTTATCAACTCATATATATTGTTGAAATATAATAGCTATAAAATAAATATTAATATTTAATTCAGATAAGAATTAAGTTTTGCATAATTTGTTCAATTGATATAATTTTCCATAATATTTTCAAATTATTTCTAATATTATATTAGTAATATTAATAATTTATTTTTAAATGTAATAAGCTAGTACAAATTAAAATATTCAATAATATATTAAATTGATTTTGTATATTTTACAAATTATATTTTCAATTAAAAATCGGTTATTAAAAACCCTATTTATTTATGCTCACAAAAATAGAATATAAAAATTCAGAAATTAAGTTATTTATACTCACAAATATATATTATATTCATATCTTGAAAATAGACCAAAAAAGAATTATGCAAATCATTATATAATCCAATCATTTATTATTAAAAAATATGAAATGTTTTATTTAAAATTTTATCGACGAATTCTCTATATGAATAACTATGCAAAAATTATTCAAATAAATTATTAAAGGAAACCCATGAGTTCTAAGGAATATTTGGACATGATGAAAGACATCGAAGAAAGCATTCTGAATTTTCTTGAAGAAGAAGCCAATTCAGAAGAAAACTTACTATTTCTCAAAGATAAATTTAATAATTCCAAAATAAGTGATAACCAGTATGATCTTTTGTCATTTCTACACTTAATTTGCACAATTGGGAATAATTTTCATCATTTCCCCAATTTTTTCAGCAAAATCGAAAGAATTTTACTCTTTTTCAAAGAAGATATCAAGAAATATTTATCAAATTCTGAAATATTCAATATTTTTAAGAACAACAAAAGGATTCTTTTATTTCTCATTGAACAGCATATAATAGTTTTTGATGAATATATAGCTAAAAAAATTACGAAGATAAACATATACATAGATTCCAAATATCCACAGTATTTTCAGCCGGAAATTCAGCCATTCATCAATGAAAAATGGTTCCCAAAATATAAACCAAAATGGAAGAAAAGTGGATGGGTTGAGGAGATAAAGAAAGAATTGCCCGAAAATTTTTATGAAAAACGAAAGGAAGGCGAAAATGACAATCATATTTGTGAATTGATTCGAAAGGACATGGTTGACGAATTTGTTGCGCACGTTATAAGAAATGATGTTTCACTTAACGCCAAAATTCAGCCATCAATTTATGAAACAAATTCTTTTTTACTTAAAAAACAATGCAATTTGTCATTGATTGAATATGCTGTATTTTTTGGCTCAATCCAAATATTTAACTACTTGCGACTTGAAAGTGTCAAATTAACGCCATCGATGTGGCTTTTGACTATTCATGGCCAAAATGCTGAAATGATTCATTTTATTGAAGACAATCATGTTGAATTAAAGGATAAGTCATACAAACAAGTCTTTTATGAATCAATCAAATGCCACCACAACGACATTGCAAATTACTTCGTAAACAACTTCTTGCAAAATGATGAAGAAAACTCGCAGGATACGTTCAACCAATGCCTCAAATATTATAATTTCGCCTTTTTGAAAAAAGAGTTCATTAGTGAAATTTCATTTTGCAACTTGTGCAAGTACGATTATTGTGCACTTATTGATGACCTCTTGAAAAACAAAGATATAGATATAAACAAAAAAGTAATTTCATTATCCTGTTAATACAATTTCAATTGATAATTATTTAATTATGTTAAAACCATATCTTTCAATAAAATTCAAAATCATATTTTTCAATGAAATTCAAAATCATATCTTTCAATGAAATTCAAAATCATATCTTTCAATGAAATTCAAAATCATATCTTTCAATGAAATTCAAAATCATATCTTTCAATGAAATTCAAAATCATATCTTTCAATTGGATTCAAAATCATATCTTTCAATTGGATTCAAAATCATATCTTTCAATTGGATTCAAAATCATATCTTTCAATGGAATTCAAAGTCATATCTTTCAATAAAATTCAAAATCATATCTTTCAATAAAATTCAAAATCATATCTTTCAATGAAATTCAAAATCATATCTTTCAATAAAATTCAATATCATATCTTTCAATGAAATTCAAAATCATATCTTTCAATAAAATTCAAAATCATATCTTTCGATGAAATTTTGATCAAATAAAAATTTATAAGACAGCATTATATTTGGCCGTTGAAAAAGAAAACATTGAAATTGTGAAACTTTTATTAACGAATGACAAACTTGATATCAATCTTGGATATATTTTTCATATTTTTTTATAAAATTCAAAATCATATCTTTCAATAAAATTCAAAATCATATCTTTCGATGAAATTCAAAATCATATCTTTCAATGAAATTCAAAATCATATCTTTCAATGAAATTCAAAATCATATCTTTCGATGGAATTCAAAATCATATCTTTCGATGAAATTCAAAATCATATCTTTCGATGGAATTCAAAATCATATCTTTCGATGAAATTCAAAATCATATCTTTCAATTACATTCAAAATCATATCTTTCGATGAAATTCAAAATCATATCTTTCAATCACATTCAAAATCATATCTTTCAATGAAATTCAAAATCATATCTTTCAATTGGATTCAAAATCATATTTTTCAATGAAATTCAAAATCATATCTTTCAATTACATTCAAAATCATATCTTTCAATGAAATTCAAAATCATATCTTTCAATGGAATTCAAAATCATATCTTTCAATGGAATTCAAAATCATATCTTTCAATAAAATTCAAAATCATATCTTTCAATATAATTCAAAATCATATCTTTCAATAAAATTCAAAATCATATCTTTCAATAAAATTCAAAATCATATCTTTCAATGAAATTCAAAATCATATCTTTCAATGAAATTCAAAATCATATCTTTCAATGAAATTCAAAATCATATCTTTCGATGAAATTTTGATTAAATAAAAATTTATAAGACAGCATTATATTTGGCCATTGAAAAAGAAAACATTGAAATTGTGAAACTTTTATTAACGAATGACAAACTTGATATCAATCTTGGATATATTTTTCATATTTTTTTATAAAATTCAAAATCATATCTTTCAATCACATTCAAAATCATATCTTTCAATTACATTCAAAATCATATCTTTCGATGAAATTCAAAATCATTCAGGTAATAATCAAATGGAGCAAAAGGCATCCTTGCATCTTGCAGTTGAAATAGGAAATCTTGAAATAATAAAACTTTTGCTCGGAAAGAAAGAGATTGACATTAATATTAAAGATAGTCATGGAAAAAAACCAATCGATTATTCTAAAAATCATGAGATTAAGCAATTACTTTCAAAATGATTTTCCATTTTTTTTTTAAATTTCAATTAATAAAAATTAATAAGCTATTTTTTCTTCATATCCATCTCACATTACAACTGTAAAAACGTTATTTTTTGATGTTGCATTAACGTCTTTGATATTTTTCAAAAGACATTAATGTTGGGTGGAAATAAAATTTTCCACTTTTTTCACTTCACATTTCGTTTTTTTAAATAAAAAAATAAAAATTGTGAATTTTTTGAATTTTCTCAAAAAAAATCACTATTTTTTAAAAAATTCACAATTTTTATTTTTTTATTTAAAAAAACGAAATGTGAAGTGAAAAAAGTTGGAAATTTTATCATCTCCCCATAAATGTTAGGGTTTTAATCAAAAAAACCAATTCAATTTTTTTGCTCTTTTCAATTTTTCACTTTTTGTTAAGGTGCTTCTGATTCATTTTTTTTTAAAAAAAAAAAAAAAAAAAAAATCAAAAAAACTTAAAATCTTCAGAATTTTTCTCAAAAAAAAGTTCCGTTAAAATCAAAAGCACCTAACCTAATATTTTCATTCAAAAAATACAATATTTAAATATTTAAATATTTAAAAATCTTTCCATAAGAAACATCAAAGATCGAGATCTGAACATCATATTTTGAATGAAAAAAAAATCCGCCTTTGTTAAATACTAAATTAAATAGTTTAGATACCAATAATGAATAATCCATAGGGATTTTATGCATATCATTTATTTTTTGATATAATATTAAAGATTTAAAATTTCTACCATCTTCTTTTTTCTTTATATTTTTATTATTAAAAGGTTTTAAGTCAATGTTGTTAATAATTGCATTTAATTAAAAATATGTTTTTTTTTCTTGAGATAAAATCATTTTAATTTTTTTATTCGTTAATTACATTCAATTTCCTCTCAGAATTTCTCTCAATTTTTTATTCGTTAAAAAAAGCATTCAAAAAAATAACGAACTTTCCAAATTGGAGCGCGAAACGGGTATAAAAATATATTTTTAATAATATTTAATAATTCACATTATTTTTATTTTCTAATAAATTAATATTATAAAAATATATTTTTAATAATAGAGCCCCGCGTGAAAAACTTTTTTTTGGAGAAAAAAAAACTTTTTCTGATATAAGTACACTTTTTCATAATATAAGTTTTTTATTTCCGAATAAGTCTGTTATTCCGAATAAGTCTAAATTTCGGAAAAACATATTTTAATTTAAATAAAATTACTTATTCAAGAAAACATATGTTATTTTCCAAAAAATTATTTATTTAAACATGATATATATATATAGAAATTTATAAATATCTAATTCTCTGAAAAAGTAGATACATATTAATAATATTAATCATTTTTTCGAGTAAAATGCAAAGATATAAAAATAAAGAATATTTGCAATAATAATCAAAATTTTTTGTCAAGTACGCGATTTGAAAGAATTATGTTAATAAAAAGGTAATACATATTAATAATATTAATCATTTTTTCGAGTAAAATGCAAAGATATAAAAATAAAGAATATTTGCAATAATATTCAAAATTTTTTGTCAAGTACGCGATTTGAAAGAATTATGTTAATAAAAAGGTAATACATATTAATAATATTAATCATTTTTTCGAGTAAAATGCAAAGATATAAAAATAAAGAATATTTGCAATAATATTGAAAATTTTTTCGTCAACTACGCGATTTGATAGACTTGCGTTAATAGAAGTTTGTTCAATTTATAATATATTGATTAAAGCTTCGAATTGTGAAAAAAAACAAATTAAAAAATGAAGTTTTAGTTATTTTAACGTCTTTGATATTATCTTAACGTCTTAATTCAAAAAGTTTTGAAATTAATTTCCGAATAAGTCTGTTTTTCCGAATAAGTATTTTTTATCATAAAACAAATTTTTATTATGAAAAAGTCACTTTTTCTATAAAAAAATATTTATTCTAATATAAATGATATTTATTCGAATAAATATTTATTCATTATAACAAACTTTTTCGTAATATAACAAACTTTTTCAATAATAAGTGGGTTGAATACGCACAGCTCTAATATTTAATAAATTATTTTTTATTCTTAATATATTTTGACTTTTGTTATTTTTCAAAACAGTATTCAAATGATCCCAATTAGGAAATCCCATCAATTGAAAAAGTTATTTTTCCCACTCCAGCGGTGTTTTTACAACATTGAAAAATTGAATGAAAAATGAGGTGAGTTCCCATTTAGGAAGTCGCAGCCTGTATCATCATGAGTTTCAATTCTTTTTATTTGATCATTTTGATTATCTTGACTATCTTGCTCTTCTTGAATATTTTGTTTTGTTTTTTTTTATGTTTGATCTTCTTTTGTAATACAACAAAAAGAACTCAAAATCATCTTTGATATAATTATTTTTTATAAAAGGCTAAAATATGTTTTTTCAGTTCTCATACCTCTATCTTATTCATTCAAATTTATTTTCTGAGAAAAGTCTTTGATATTCATATTTTTATTACAGGAAACCCATCAATAAAAAATTAAAAAAAAAAAAAGTTAATAAATATAGAAGTTTTTTTTTTAAAAAGATTTTTTTATTAAGATTTTTCAATCAAAGCTGATTTATAACTTAAAATTAGATTAATTATTTTTTCATTTTTCTTTTGTAATGCTAGTTGTAAAGGAGATATATTAATAAACAAAATAAAAATTTCATTAAACTGTTAGTTGTTTGAATGCTATTCATTATTTTATTTGAATTTTTTCATTAAAAAAAAATATTCAAAATTGAATAAAAATCACTATGAAATGTAATGAGAACATCAAATTTTGCAACTTTATGAAATATTTAATTATTCAAACATAATGAAAATAAATTAATTTGAAATTACATGAAAAATTAATTGTGATTGAAACGGAATAAAAAATGATTTTTCATGAAATTGAATTAAATTATCATTATTTTATAATTATATAAAAATAAATTCATTTCAAATAGATTTAACATTTATATCTAATTCTGGTCGTTTTAATATTAGTGTAACAATTTTTTCATTACCTTTCTCAATAGCTAAATTCAATGCTGTTTTATAAAAAGATATTTTACAAATTTCATCAGCAAAAAAATATTAGAAATTACATTCAATTTTAATTTAAAAACATAATTAAAATATTAAATATATTAATGAAATAAGAAATATTATATTCATTAACGCAATTAATAATGACTGAATTAAATTTTATTTATCATAGCAACAATGAAATTTCTTAAGAAAAACGATGAAAGAAACTTTATTTAAAATTGATATTCATGAAATTTTATTTAATTTTCAATCATTAATTTGATTACAAAAATTATTTGAAATTTTTATTATATTAGAAAAACATATTATTTTTATAAATTGATTTAATGTTAACATTTAATGCTGGATGTGATAATAAAAGTTGAATTATTTGATCATTTCCATTTTCAATTGCATAAAACAAGGCTGTTTTATTTAAATTTTATAATAGAATTTCATTTAATTTTTGTTAAGAAATATATGCCAAATAAGAAAATATTTAATCATCAAATTGTATTAAAACATAATTGTATAAATTGATCTTGTATATAAAACGTAAACTGAAATTTTATTAATATTTTATTTCAAATGCTACTAATTTAATTGATTTTAAATATAATACAAATAATTAAATTGCAAATGATATTAAAAATTCAAAAATTTCAATTTCATTATAAGATTACAATAGTGAAATATAATTTAATCATAGAATTTTGAATTGAATAAAAATTAAGTGATTTTTAATTAGTATACAATTAACATTAATATTTTTATTGGATAATAAAAGTTTTACATATTCAATATTGTTATTTTCAATAGCTAAATGCAATGCATATTTATGAATATACAATAAGTAAATTGTATAAAATTAAATATATAAAATTCCATAAATTTTATGAATTTTAAATGTAATTAAACTATTTCGATTAAAATTTCATTTAAAATAACTGTTGTAATTTCATAAGATAATGATTATCTTTAAAATATCACAAAAATGATTGAATATAAATATTAATATGAAATAATAAAATTTCATTTTACAAGTTGAATTTGAAATATAATTAAAATAGAATTGAATGCCATTAACCAAAATTCAATCAAAATTTTATTGAAATCACAAAATTGTAAATTAAATTCAATATTTTTACTAAGAAATGTAATAAAAGCTTCACTTTCGAAATTTTATTTATACTTAAATTTCAAATTCTAATACAATTAACATTTGTTTTGGGATGTGACAATAAAAGTGATATAATTTCAAGATTCTCTTTTTCAATTGCAATATATAATGGTGTAATATTAAAAAAAATTTAATGAAATACTATGACCAAAATAATTTAGAAATTACATTAAATTTTTTGTCAAAAATTGAATAATTAATAATATCAATTTAAATATAATGAAAAAGGAAATATAGAATTACATTAAATATGATTTATAAAACTCTATATAATATAATATTTTGAATTGGATTAAATAATATTATATTATAATATGATTAACACAAAAATGTATTGAAATATCATTTAAATATTTTGGTAAATATCATAATTTTTAATAAAAGAAAATTATATTAAAATGATTTTAAAGAAATTTCATAAAATTAATTATTTTCATACATATGTATAAGCAAATTCGTAATTTAAATAGGCCAATTGTTTACATTAATATTTGGATTTTTTAATAAAAGTTGAACCAAACCAATGTTTTCATTTTCAATGGCAATTTTCAATGGCGTTATATCAAAACAATATGTTTTAAAATATTATTCAAATAAAAGTAAAACATTGTTTTGTAAAAAAATGTTAAAAACGTATTCATTAAAATATTAAATTTGTTAAATATAATTAAAATCGGCGTTTTAGAATTCTAAAAATTATAAAAAAAATTTTAAACAATATCCGCGTTTACATCAAAATCTGGCCTATTAAGAAGTATCTCAACAAATTTTATATATTCATATTTAAACAAGTAAAAGTCACAATAGGGATTTGTTAAAACATTCTCTAAATAAGTATAATTAAATGATTTAAATATTTGTTTATGATTTTCATCTAAAATTTTTGAAATTTCATTATTTTGTAAGTTTGAAAGAAAATAATTTGCCAATTCATTATGATGACATTTTATTGATTCAAATATGAGTGAAATTTCATTTTGAATAATTTTATTTTCTTCAAGAAAATGGATAATTTCAGGATTTCTTCCATGAATTGCGCAAAACTTTAAATCTGGATTTATTCTCACTTTATTTATAAATAAATATTTGAAAATGCAAATTGATCCAAAAAATGCAGCATAATCAATTAATGAAATTTTATTCTCATTTAAAAACTGATTTGTTTCAAATATTGATTGTTCAATATTTGAATTCAATCTAAAATGAATTTTATTTACATATGAAATAAATTCTACAACAGAATCTTTTCTGATTAATTGACAAATATAACTATCGTTTTCTCCTTCTTTTCTTTTTTCATCAAATAAAGCTTTTTCTTCTTCAGATTGAAAATTAAAATCATTTGAATAAATAGAAATTGATTCATTATAAAAATAATCTTTTAATTCAGATTTTAAAATATGAATTGAGATTTCACTATCAATTTTAAAAATTTGCTCCTGAAATAGAAATAACAGAATTCTTTTATTGCTTCGAAATGTATTAAATATTTCAAAATTTGAGTAGTGTTGATTTATTTCATTTTTTAAAAATAATAAAATTGAGTCAATTTTGGTATAAAAATTAGCTGTTCGATGATGATTATTTGCTATTTCAACTAATAAATCGAAAAATTCTTTAAGTTCATAGCAATCATCATTAATGTTTTGATCATGTAGGAACTGTTTGAAAATTTCTAAATTTTCGTTCAAATTATTTTCACAATCAATATATTCTAGGAGATTTTCTTGTATTATTTTCATTTTCTTTAAATGATCAATGTTTTTGTTTTCCATATGATGTCCTTTTAAGCAATTTTTTTTTAAAATATTATGGGCACAAATAAGAGGTGTCAAATTTTTTAAAAAATAAAATTCCGTAATTATAAATATAAAAAATAATTGAATTAATAGATGTTCTTTTCAAATATAAAATATTGCTTTCTAGTTATCATCATACATCGAAAAAAACAGTTCACAATTTTCATTTTTGTTGAACATTTTTTAGATATGTGGCCATTATTTCTAATCTATTTCTTAGCATTTTAATTTAAAATCATATACTGTACAAATATAATTCTTAGACTTTATTTTATTTTTCTTCTTTAATAGTAAAACAGAAAAAATGTCAGTTTTTAATATCTAATTTGAAATGTAACTTCATCACCTTACTGCCCCTTGCTCTTTTAATTTTTCAAAAATAATATATCATTTATATGCTTTTAAATAGAATTAGTTATGCTGATTAAGATTTGCCAAGCATAAAATAAACCTTATATTAATTTTTTAAAACATCAAAAAAACATCAAATATAATTTTTAATCAGTTTATATCTTAATATTTATATATTATTTCCATAATAAAATAATATTTATAAATATATAATATTTTATATTATATATATAAATTATATTAAACTTTTTTTATTATTTTAATATTAAAAAAACATTGAAATAGCATTGAAAATCTGAATTTTTTGATATTTTTTCATGTTTTTTCTTAAACTTTGAAGATTATACTGAATTAGGAAATCTATATTTTAACAATACATTATAATTCATGTTTTAATATAAAATTATGTATGAAATATTGATTGCTAGTCAAAATATTTATGAAATATTTTTCATTTGTATTTTTTATCACAAAAATTGTTTTAATTTATAAATATCTTCCTAGTTTCCTGAAAATTTTTAAATAATATCACAATATCTTTTTATAATAAATCTTAATGATTTATTTTTATATTAAAATAAAAATCGGTTCTACAGTTTTTGAGTTTCATGGAATTATTAAATTAAAACTGGCATATTTGTATTAAAATACATTTTTAAAGTCATTTATATCTCCAAAATAATTTAGAAAACGATATTTAAACTTGTATTTATATTTTTCTTTAAAAAATTTATGCAAATAATATTAATTTTGATATTCAAGCAAAATTTCTAAAAGTCTTCAAATATGTAGTGTGAATCATTATAATTCTTATATACAATTAGAGCAGACAATAAATGTAGTAAAGAGAGAAATATTAATCCATAAAAAAAAAAAATATCTTGTATGCAGTCCTTTTTTTTAAAATATTAAATACTTAAATGCTAATATTTTATATTATATTTCCAAATAGCTAAATAATATATCAATTATATTTATGTTTTCATAAGATAAATGAATATAAATATAAAAAAACCTAAAATTCAAATTATTCAATATATTTCTGAGAAATTACATTAAATCAAAACTTTTTATATGAATTATTTGAATTAAATTTCAAATAAAATACGTTTATGAGATTAATCAAAATATTTAAAAAATTATTTTTTTCAATGCATATGTAGTTTTCGTATTTCTCTAATTGTTAATTTAAAAATATATAATTAATATTATATATTAATATTTTTAATATAGCAAGAGGCAGTTGATAGAATCAGATAAATGTGTTTGATTAATTGAATTTTTGAAAATAAAACATTATTTTCTTTTATCTTTTTTTTAAAAAAATAATTTTCAAATTATTATATATGTTTCTGCTTTATAAAATTACATATATAAATAAAAACATTTAAATGAAGTAATTTAATGTAATGACATCGAAATCAATAATAATATTATTAAGTTGATATCTAAAAAACTGTAGAAAATTTTCAAATTAGGTTTAAATTACAACTTTTACATGATGAATACTGCATGATATTTTTGTTTAAAAAGAAAAAATTCAGTAGATTTTTTTTTTGGCACCTCTCACAAATATAAAAAATTTTAAAAATTTTTGAATATAAATATTTTTTATAAAAAATTGTTAACTACAGCAACCATATTATAAAAATTAAATTCATAATTTTTGCTTTTGATTAATCAATCTTTTACTACAGATTTCCAAGATTATTCAATGAATTTTGATTACCAAGTTCGATTGCTCTTTCATATTATTAATATAATCTTGTTCAACACCTAGGCCATTTACATGCATAATACCTAGACAATTCATACTATTAGTATTACCTAGTTCCGCAACTTTTTCAAAATATTCTTTAGCTTTATTGTAATCTTGTCTAACGCCATCACCATTTTTATAACAAACTCCAATTCTAGTAAATCCATCTAAATTTCCTTGATTGTATGCCTTTTCATAATACTTAATTGCATCTTCAATATTCTTTTAAGAGCTCCAGTTAAAAATGAGGCATAACAGTTTCCATGATCTGATAATTTTCATATTCTGCAAAAGAAAATAATTTTTCTTCAAATATCTCCTGCAAATTCTTTACATAAGAATTATACTGTTTATATTTAAATCTTGAAAAATTATATAAATCGACTAAAATTAAACTGATGAAAAAAAAATTATCTATAACTTTAAGGTATTCGATACTCCAAAGAAAATACTGAAATTGTCAAATGTTTTAAATTTTATATTTATGGTATATCTGTATTTTCCTTTTTAATGTTTATTATCGTTCATCAGATTTTTTCGGCTGATATAAAAACTTTGAATCTGTTTTAAATCTTCATTCAGTATTTTCTTTTTTAACTGCAATATGCAATGGAGTATAATAAAAAACTAAAAATTACATCAAATAAATTAAAAGAATAAATTAAAATAAACTTGAAATTAAAAGCCAAACCACTTTTTTCATTCAATTATTTTGGCATAACAATATTTTATTTCAAATTAAAATTTTATAACTTTTTTTTTCAATTTTCTTAAAAAGCCAAATATTATCAGAAAAATATTTTTTTAAAAAAATATATTTATCACATTATTTTAAAACTATTTATAATTCAAAATGGATTATAATATTTCCATATATCTAAAATTTATAGATAAAAATAAAAACAATTTTTTTATTTTAAAATAAAATAAGATATTTAACAAATTAATTTGTGTATTGAAACTTTATCAAAAATTAAGATCCTCAGAAGATCATACCAATCTTCTTTAGCTCTTTCAAACTTCCAACAGCAATATATACATCACAATCTTTATTAAATAATACTTCTTTAGTATATAACTCTTTTTTACTACTTCTTTTCAACACGATTATTCCTATCTTACTCAATAAACTTCATTAAGCTAAAATCAGAAGCGCTATTTTACACCACACGTTTTATTAAACAAAAGTTCTTCATATTGTAACTCATTTCTACAACTTTTTATATTTCCAAAATTATTTCTCATCACGCCTTACAAACTTCCTCAGACATAATCAACAGCACTATATACATCACAGTCTTTATTAAATAATACTTCTTTACGTTATAAGTCATTTCTACTACTCCTTTTTTAGCATATCTTATTCTTATCTTACTCAACAAACTTCCTCAGACAAAATCAGAAACGCCATTTTACACCGCATGTTTTATTAGCCATTAGCTAAATATCTCAGCAAATAATTTTCTTTAATAAAAGATATTTTAACATAATTATATTTTTTAAGTATAGAAAATTTATAAATTGAAGGAAATTAAAACTCAGACCATATTTTTAATGCAAACTAGTATTAGCCAACCGTCATTTATCCATTCAAATTAATTTCAATTAAGCCCGTATATTTTGAGAATATACTTTGAATTGAAAGTAAAACCAAGAAATAAATTTAACTATATCTCAAAATATATGCAAGATTTATATTTATATTTATAAATGTTTATTTGTTAATTATAAATAATAATAAAAGTATAACTAATAATATATCATTTTTCATTGTATTCGCAAAAAAAATATTTTTTTATTAATTTTATGAAAATTTTCATTTTTTTCTTTAACGACTCTCCCAGCTGGAAGCGAATTATTAATAAAAATGCTATTCTCAATTGATAATGCAAATATCAAACCACATTTCAAAGCAAATGTTAAAAAATTAGCTAAATATGGAATTATATATGTTGGGCATCCATTAGTTTACAGTTATTTTCCTTTTTGTAAAGAAAAAAAGAAAACGCTATTTTTTACTAACGAAAACAGTCATTATGTACAATAAGAAAAATGCGAACAATGTATAGAATTTAAATAGTATTTCGAAATGTCTAATAATCAAATATTAGATATGATTGCTGATTTTTTAGCCTCATATCAGATTTCAATTAATGCACTTTGCTCAATTATATTTTCTATTATTATACAATATTCAAATCCTTTTATATAAATTTTGGAGAAACTGATCCATTTGAATTTTGGAATAAATTGTATATAAGGATAATAAATATGCTTTGCAGCGGGGCTGCAGTAGAGCGCCTCTTTTCTCATCTGAAATTTGTTTATGGAAAAAAGAACTATATCAAATCTGATGATTTGCTAAATGAAGAATTAGGAATTAGAATGGGAAATATTTATTCCATTCAAAAAGAATAATTATTTTCCAAAATATTTTTAAAACATTAATAAAATTTTAACGATCATTTTTTCTATTATTTTCTATTATTTTTCACTTCATTCATTTAAGTTCAGAAAAATTCAGAAGATAAATGAAATTCTGCTACATGATATTTTCTCACAAAAAATTGTGAGCTATGACGGTTGGCTAATACTAATGCAAACGCGATGTAACGATCAAAAATTGAGATAAAAGATTTTAACGATCAAGTAAAGTATTCAAATCATATTCAAATAGTGGTCTGACTTTTCGGTCCCAGTTTAAAAATAAAAAATTGAAACTCGAATGATGTTTTATTAAAAACAAAAATTTCATTATTTAAAATTTTTTAAAATAATTTCATCATTTGATATTAACTTCATATGATTCAATTACTTCAAAAAAATAAACGCAATTTTTATTTTCTTTTTCTTTTATTTTTTGGTTCATCGACTTCATCTTCAATATAAAATTCAAGAAGTGCATTTGACACTAATGTCATTCTTAATAACGATGATGCAAATTCATCATCATTATCAATCAAATCATTAGCTTCACCGAAATCAAGATCATCACTAATTTCGTTATCATTATAATCATCTTCATCTGAAAAATCATCATTAAATTTTGCAGCATCTCTATTTATAGAGTTCATTTCGAATTTATTTCTTTGAAATTGATCAGAAATAGAATTATTATCATCGTTATCGAATGAATCATTATTATTTTGATTACTTTTACGTTTTTTGATAAGTTTTGGTGGTTGCTCATTTTTAATGTTTTTCTTATTTGAATTTCTATTTTTCTTGATTTTTTGGTTGTTGGTGTTGTTATCAACTTGTTGATTTGATTTTTGATTTAATTGTTTATCTTTTTGTTGGCTGTTTGTTTTGTTATCATTGATTTTAGGTTTAATTGTTTTGATGTTTTTGTCGGTTTGTTTGTTAATTTTTCTGTTTTTATTAACAATTTCTTTTGTTTGATTTAACTTTTTGATCATTTTTGTCTGTTGATTGATTGTTTGGTTGTTGATTGGTTTTATTATTATCAGGCTTCTTTTTTTGATTGATTTTTAGATTGCTTTCATTATGGTTGTTTTCACTTCGATTTGTAACTTTTTGACTATTTTCGGTTTGAGCGTTTGGAGTTGTTTTTTGAATTCGTTCATTTGTGTTATTTGATTTTTTTGTTGTTTTCGTTGTGTTTAATATTACCATTATTGTTATTGTTATTTTCTTGGCTGCTTATTTTTGGATTTCTATCGGTTTGTTTATTGTTGTTTTCTTCTTGATTGTTGGTTTTCTGATTTCTTTCGAATAGATTGACGACTTTTTTGTTGCTTTCATTATGTTTGTTTGCTTCTTGATTGTTGACTTCTTGCTTCTTGGTTAAATTTCTTAACATAGCTACTCATGGATAGAAAAGCCATTCAAAAAGTGGCGTAGAAAAAAACGATTGTCCGAATCAAAAAAACTTACAGCCATTAACAATTAATTATCTTTACATAAATAATTGATCTCTTGATTGTTTTAAAAAAATTTTTTTAAATGATCCTTTTGCTTCTTTGCATTTTGAAACTTTTAGTTTTGATTCTTGTTGAATAAAAATCAAATTTTAATTATAATAATGTACAAAAAGATATTTTTTTTTGTTTTTTTTTTTTTTTTTTTAATTTTTTATTTTAAGAGAAATGATAAATAGCACACTGTTAAGGTGAAGTGACCATCACAGTATTCAAAAATAAAAACTTTTTGATAAATGTAATTAAAACTTTTTGATAAATGTAATAAGAACTTTTTGATAAATGTAATAAGAACTTTTTGATAAATGATATTTAATTTTGGCGCCTTTTATTTTTTAGACTTTAAAACGATTATCTAAATACTCGATAGCGATTATCTTAGACTTTAAAACGATTATCTAAATGCTCGATAGCGATTATCTTAGACTTTAAAACGATTTCCTAAATACTCGATAGCGATTATCTTAGACTTTAAAACGATTATCTAAATACTCGATAGCGATTATCTTAGACTTTAAAACGATTTCCTAAATACTCGATAGCGATTATCTTAGACTTTAAAACGATTATCTAAATACTCGATAGCGATTATCTTAGACTTTAAAACGATTATCTAAATGCTCGATAGCGATTATCTTAGACTTTAAAACGATTTCCTAAATACTCGATAGCGATTATCTTAGACTTTAAAACGATTATCTAAATACTCGATAGCGATTATCTTAGACTTTAAAACGATTATCTAAATGCTCGATAGCGATTATCTTAGACTTTAAAACGATTTCCTAAATACTCGATAGCGATTATCTTAGACTTTAAAACGATTTCCTAAATACTCGATAGCGATTATCTTAGACTTTAAAACGATTTCCTAAATACTCGATAGCGATTATCTTAGACTTTAAAACGATTATCTAAATACTCGATAGCGATTATCTTAGACTTTAAAACGATTTCCTAAATACTCGATAGCGATTATCTTAGACTTTAAAACGATTTCCTAAATACTCGATAGCGATTATCTTAGACTTTAAAACGATTTCCTAAATACTCGATAGCGATTAACTTAGACTTTAAAATTTATACTATACCACATAGACGAAAAGACCAAACATAATTTAAATGAATAAATTACTTATTGAATATTATTTTTATGAACATTTGATATTTTAATAGATTAAAAGTAAAAATATTGGAATCATTAATATTTTACTAAAATTGTGAGAGCTTTAACAAATTTTGAAAATATTAAGAAAAAATTCAAATATTTAAATATTGACGGATATCTTACAATATTGTAAGATATTAAAAAAAAATGCTAGTAAAATCCTAAAGTTTTAATAAATATGAATAGTTTTTTTTTTTTAGTTTTTAATTTATAGCAACATGGTTTCAGAATTATTTAAATGTAGTATTCTAAAATCTCAATTAATCATTTTTTTCATCTTGCTTGTACAAATTTATTATAACTAACTGATTTTACAGAAATTTATTCGACTGTTTCTCAGTAATATAATTTAATATTAAATCGATATATTTTAAAAGGATACGCCAACTGTTTAAAAATCTAATTTTTCTTTTATGAGCTTATTTTATAAAAAAAATGAGACTTAGGTTGATTAAATGAAAGTTTGTTTTTCGAAATAATTTTAATTATAAATTTTCTGCTAGATTTGGAATTCAGGGAGTAGCCATTTGTGTCAATATTATAATCATTAATAAAAGTAACCTATTTTATACTGTTTTTTTGGCAACACATTACATATTATTATTTAATCTGGTTTAAATATGGTCATAGTGGCGCTTGCTCTATATTTTATTATCTTTTTGAGGAATTAGTTTTGTGGATAATATATCTTTTTGAAGACTTCCATATTAATTATTACCAATTTTGAATATCAAGTTTAAATTAGAGTAAAATACCAGTAACTTCAAGAATATTATTGTAATTATGTCGCTATATTCCATAATAGTTTCATTTCGGTATTACTATATTCCCAAATAATTTTAGATCTATAATTTAATTTCACAAAAAGTTCTTATTACATTTTTCAAAATGTTCTATTACATTTATTAAAAAGTTCTTATTACATTTATCAAAATGTTCTATTACATTTATCAAAAAGTTCTTATTACATTTATTAAAAAGTTCTTATTACATTTATCAAAAAGTTCTTATTACATTTATCAAAAAGTTTTATTTTTTGAATACTGTGATGGTCACTTCACCTTAACAGTGTTAAATCTATTCTACCCCTTATTTTAATTATTAAATAAATGCTAATTTAGTTATTTTCGTTTGCCTTCAACGATTTCATAATAGGCTTAGGTATGTCAATCCAATCGTTATTATTTGGTTCATTACGAGTAGCATGAAGGATATCGACAAGTTTAGCAGTAAAATGCTGGCAGTTATTTGTTGGCCAGTTATAATCTTTGGCTCCCCAATTTCCACTGCCTTTAACTTCTTTGATGAAGTCGAATAAGTTCATCTTCCTCTTTGTATTAAGTTTTACAGGGTCAATTGATGGATATCTTTGCTTGAATTCACCGAAAGACATCACGAAAGCCTTAGCGCCATCTTGGCCGAGATAGCTGTCCAAATTGTGCTTATTCCAGTATTTTCCGTAAACAAAAATCGCACCAAGAGTATCATCTGATGGTTCTTTCTCACCTACCCAGATTGCAGAATGAATGAAATCTGGAGCTGGAACGACATGACCAAAGAGTCTTCTAGCGTTTCTCATTAATTTAACAAATATATTCAAATTGACAACAATGTTTGGTGATGTTCCAAGATAAACACTGTTGATTTTGATGTTTCCTAATGTTTTTGCACTTGATTCATCATCGTCGTCGTTGTCTTTATGTGAACTTCCTGATTTCTTCTTTTTGTCACTACTTCCACCACCGCTTCCGCCATCGCCATAAGCATTTGGAGATTCAACTTTTTCACTAGCATCGATGTTTGCACCTGATTTAAGTGCACTGCATCCAGAGAATGCATTATCACCAATTGTTGCTTTTCCACCTGCATGAACGTGAACATTGCTGAGTGATTTACTATCACTGAATGTTCCTGCTCCGATATCAACGTTACCATTTGTATTGACGTTGACATTCTTTAATTGATTGCATTGACTAAATGAATTTTTTTCAAATGAAATTGTGTTTGCATCAGCAAGAAGAAGTGCACCACTGTTTTCTGTTGTGTTTGTTGATGTTATGTTTAAGTTTTCAATTTGTGATGAAATAAAGCACGAATCTCCAAGTGTGACATTTGATGGTGTGTGAATAACAACGGATGTCAAATTAATGCATCCTTGGAATGATTGCTGGCCGAAAATAATTGGTCCTGTTGAAGTAAGAACAATTGATCCAACATTTGATGAAATAAAGGAAGTAATTCCGAAATCAATTGTGCCATTTGCAATAATTGTGAAATTATTAAGTCTTTTAGTTTGCTGATATGCTTGTTGTTCAAATGTAACATTGCCATTGCTATGGATGAAGAATTCTTTGATTGAGGAACTAATAAATGCGTCTTCTCCAGCGACAAAGCTTCCATTTGTAATGACTGTGAGCTTATCGAAATTGGCAACTTGTTGCATAGCTTGTTGAGCGATAACAACATCAAGATTTGAAATGAGAGTAACTTCTTGAATTGCTGCTGCAATAAATGATGAGATTGCCAAAACAATTCCACCTTGCTTTGATTCAATGTAAAGATTTGTGATTTGTGTGCATTGTTGGAATGATTGTTGTTGAAGTGTGACATTGCCTGTTGCAATCATTTTTACTGCTTCAATGGGAGATGTAATAAAACAATCTAATCCAACATCAATTATTCCTCCAGCAACTAATGTTAAATTTGCTGCTTTTGTGATTTGCTGAAATGCCTGTTGACCTAAAAGAATATTTTGTCCTGCATATATTTCAATTCCGCCGAGTGTTGCTGATATAAATGCATCTTTGCCAATTGTTACAGTTTCTGTTGCATTAATTATGATCGATCCACTATTTCCAGATTGTTGGAAAGCCTGATTCTCTAAGGTAACTTTTGGAGCTGTAATGGTAACTTTGGTAAGCGCTGTTAAAGCTTGAAATGTTTGCTGACCTATTGTAACTTGTGTTGTAGATGTAATTTCACATGATGTTGCAGTTTCATGCCCTGCTAAAGATCCATATTTTAAAGAGTTTGAATCAGGATCAGTAATTATAAGCTTAGTGCCATCAGCTGTGATAGCTGAAAATGCTATAGATGCTAAGTATGATAGAAGAATTATCATATATAAAAAATGATATGTTTTTGCAAGCTCTTCATATCCTCATATTTTTTTATTTTATTTTTAATGTTTATTTTAATTTTCAATGCCTTTATAAAATTAACATTGAAAAAGTTTTTATTTAATATGATAACTGCATGGAAATAACTTGTTTTTTTTAAAAAAAGATTTCAATGCATTCTCATTTATATTTTCAAAAGTTTTCAATACATTCTTTATTTTTATATTTTATCTGCATTTTAGCGAATATAAAAAATCATTACACTTAAAAAATTGCCATGCTCATTACATCAAAATATATCTTTTTCATATATAGAAAAGTTGTTTTACTTTAATGAAATTTTTTATATAAAAAATATAAATCAATTGAATTATCTTTTTACAAATTCAAAAATTTATCTTCATTCAAAATTCGATGATATTATAAAAACACAAATTTTGCAATAAATAAATTGGTAATCAAAGAACTCCCAAAGTAAAAATATTTTATATAGTTTATTAAAAAATATTTATTAAGGGATTTTGTAATATCAGTTTTCGCCAATATAAGAAATAATAATTTTAACTCAAAATATTATGAAAACTAGAAATTTTAATATAAAATGGATTCTATTTTGTTATTTTCGATTTTTAATCATATTTTAATATATAAATTAGTTACTGAAGAATGAATTCTCATCCACTTTTTATGATGGAATTTTAAATTTTTGAAAGAAAATTTTTTTGTGATTTATCGGTAATACCTCTCAATTTTTTTGAGTTCAAAATAGAATTATCTCAATAAATATTATTTATAAATAATATTTTAAATTAAATTTTTATATCAAATGTGTTTATTTGATTTCAAGAATAATATATAAATAAAATTTTTTATTTTCATATATATATATATCAAAATTAGATAATCATATTCATATTATTGATTGCAATTTTGAACCTCTTTTAAATGCCATCTTTTTAAGATTGGGACAATAAATGAAACCATCTCCACAAATCTTTTCAACAATCTTTGGAACATAGAACTCTACAATTGTAGTACTTCAAAGTGCATATTTCCCAATTATTGTTAATTCTAAGTTTTTTTTAATTTCAAATTTTTTTATTTTAGAATAATTCTCATATACATAAGTACTGATGTGTTAATCTTTTATTATTCATATGAATTGCATATAGTAAAACATCAAAATTTTCTTTACTGTTATCACTTTTTCCAATGATAATTGTTTGATCTTCATCTGTATATTAGAAATTCTTGTTTTTTTTTTTTTTTATTTTATTTTATTTTTCATTATTATTATTATTTCCAAATTATGACTTTTTTAGTAATTCAATTGATTTACCCCAAATACTTTTGAAATATATCAAAAAATAACAATTACAATTATGATTCTATTTGATAGATTGTTCTTACAAAAAAATGTTGTTTTCCTCGATTTATAAAGCGTGTCATCAATAATTGGAAGTTCAAAAAGCTCAATTATCTAGTCTTTTTTCTTTTGGCATATTTTGGTTTATAATTATATATTCCAATTTAATATATTAAATATGTCTTTTTATATTAATAAAATAATAAATAGCTTTTATTTATGAAAAAATGGGTTCAATTATGTAGTATTTCATTTATGATTTATTAATTTAAACTATTCTGATCCTAAGAGTTCATCTGAATTTGAACTGAATAATCTCAATAGAATTAGATGGCTGACTGGAATATGAATTGATATTTCAGGGATCTCAGGAATGTTAATAACTTCATTCCGTATTTTTTCTAGGGGAATGAAAAATTCTTGAGTTTTTTTGCTAGGCACTGGCATAAGTTGTTTTAAGAATGAATATAAAAAATGATATAAAGTTGAAATTTGAATTGAATAGTCCTATATTTTTTTGAATTAAAAATTTTCATTATGTCATAATTTTCAATTGAATTTAAATGTTTTTGTCATTGAAATTTTTTTGAATATAATCAAAACAATGACAAAAAAAAATTTTTAATTTTGATACTGGAGAGAACTATTGTCTCTAATAATCTAGATCTTTTATTATATGCGGTATTTTCAAAATTCAAAAAATTGAGAGAATAAAAAAAAAGTTAAAAAAGTACCGACATAGGGAATCGAACCCTAAAATTGGAGATGAAAGCACCATGTTTTACCATTAGACTACGTCGGTTTCTTGTTTATTATATGATAAATTAGCATTTAATTTAAATTTTATGTAGCTATTTCAATTCTTTATTAAAAATAAAATATGGATATAATTTTTCATTAAAGGCAAGATCTGAGTATTTTATCTCTTTAAATTATGCTTAAATTCAATTATTAAAATACCTTTATTTTATTTGAATAATATTTCTATTTAAATAGAACACTGTTACTTCCACCACCGAAGCAATAACATCCAGGTTTAATGGATCAAACAATAATTGCAATGATTTTTATTACCAAGACGGATAGTCGATATCCATTTTATTCTATCTTTTTTGGTTGAGACATCATCAACCAAGACCATATCACATCTTTCAAATCATTAGCCAAGCGATCAAATTTAATTAATTCTTGATTAATAACAAGGTATACATAGTCTTTTGGAATGTTGATTTAATTAACTAACAAACAAAAAATTACTTAATTGTTATTTATAGATGCATTTTTCTTTACAATTTATTAGAAAATATTAATTGATTTATTGATCTTGACTTTTTTATGTCACTTTTTAGTTAACATAACTAAGCTTGCTATTCTAATATCAATTATCAGGTTTGGCACTTTTTTTAACTCAGATATTCGATAATAAAATGCTATCGATTGGAAATTTTAATTGATGAATTAGATTATCAAGTATGAAAGGTGATACAAAAAAAATATCCTTTTGATATCGAATCTTTATAAATCGATATTAATACCTGAAAAAAACATTAAAAATAGTATTTAAATGGCATAAAATAAATATATTCCAACTTATTATGTTAAAGAATCAGCTTTTAAAAAAATTTATAACGGTTATGTGAAGTAATAAGTGAAAAAAGTTTACAAAATTTTGATACGTTAAAAAATTTCCAATATTGATAATCGATCTTTTTTTTTTTTTTTTTTTTTTATTCATTATTGATATCAGAGATAAAAATTTTGATTTGATATCGATATCAAAAATCGAGACTTAACAAGCCTAAACATAGCTTTTATTCATATGTTAAAGATAAAAAATATTTTTTCATTAATTCTTGATGTAATTAATGTATAAACTACCGTTTTTTATATGCTGTTACAGATGTTTGATAAAATTAGAAACAAAATATCTAACCCTTCGGCGGTTTTGTAAACTACGGCGACATCACCTATTTTTAAATAGTTTATGCCGATTTTTGGAATTACGGCACATGGAGTTGAAATTACGGCATATAAAAAATGATAACTTTTTCAAATAATAAATGGTCATACCAAATTTTTTGAATAATTACTTTGAATACTTTATATTATATAAAAAAAATTCATTTTGATAAACTAAACAAATTTATTACAGAAGTTAATCTCAATTGCATATGGTTGTCCTTGCAGTTATATAAGTTGATTTTATTCAGCATCAGCATAACATTATTTACTCAAATCATCTTCGCCTGCTCAAATCAATTATCCAATTTCAATCTCATAACTTTTTCAGAAGGCTGAAGAGTCTCCTCCATTTATTATCAAACGTGTAATAAAGTATTACTGATAAGTAATTATATTAATTGAATTTAAAAGATTTTGAAAAAATAATATAACTTAATTTCTTCTCAAAATCGACCAAATAAAATATGGCAATTGTATAGAGGGGTTTCGGCAAAATTACGGATTTGACAACGACTCTCTCCAACTACGGCCTACGGCCGTAAGGGTTACAAATATCATTGAAAAATAGGCTTTGTATATCGAAATTATTACAAAATAATTCATATACATCGAATGTCATGTGATTCATAGACATCGATAAATCAAAATTTTATTATTTATAAATATCAAATGTCATTTTACACCAGCAAATGAATGATAGATAATTCAAAGATATTTTTTTAAAAATGAAAAAAAGTAACAATTAGTATGTATGGATAGCTAGCTTTATTACCTTTAATTTCAAGCACTTTAATGATATTTTCTTATTAAAATTAGTCGATTAAAATAGTTTTTAATATTTGTTTTTTTTTTTCTCTAAGAACTGGATAGATTTTATCTTGGTATGGAGCATATTTTTGAAAATAAGTATCAATCGAACGACTTTCACTTCGTTTTATTTTTTGAAATCCTTTAATATTTTTAACAAGGAAATTGTTATGTATTTTGACAACATATTCTTTTTTGAATTTTTTTCTATTTGTGAATATATTATAAAAACCATTTTTGAAACATTGTACTTTTTCCGAAAGAGGCAATATCGTTTTAGGTCTCCTTTGAAGAGGTCTAGAAACATTGCTCTCCTGATTTTGGTTATGGTTATTATCAAACCATGTTGTTACATATGGTTGACTGCTTATTTCATTATCATATGTTTGAGATTGCTGATTGATATTATTATAATTGTTATTTTGCCGTGTAGATTGATTATTTGCAACAAGATCGATAGAATTACTGCTGCATTTTTGTGCTGTATCTATAATATTCATGCTTTCTATTTCAGATGAAAAGTCGTTGCCATCTGGCCAAACACAAAAGTCTTCATAAGAGTCAATGTCATCAAGATCAATATTTGGATCCAAATAATAGGTATTGGACATTACTGCAAATATGAAAATGAAGATAAAATAGCATTTAACGGCAATGCAAAATGAAAACTTTTTCTTTACTTTATTAAGTAAAATTTCAAATTCAATGTAAAATTTTTAAAATTTAAGTTTTGCCATATTGAACTAAAAGGTGCAAAAGATATTTTTTTTTAATTTAAGTATGTTAGATAGTCCCATTTTACTTTTTCTCATCCAAATGGGATTAAAATCTGGGATTTATCGGATTTTTTTATTATAACCATATTATTGTGAATTTATTATAACCATATTATTATGAATTTAAAGTATAACCATATTTCTGTGATTTTAAAGTAACCATATTTTTGTTAAAATATATTAATCCGATTAAATTGAAAGGGATTCTCTTTATTTTTGAGAGAGTTCTGTTCAATTTTCTGAGATTTATCGGATTTTAACATTCAATCTTGGGATGAAAGTATTGAATTTTTGGATTAAACCACTTTGAATAAAAATAACAAGCAAAAAAATGTCAATAACTTTTTATGAAAAAAAAGTTATTCAAAAAGTGTTAATTGAAAGGAATTCGAGTTTATTCGGACCTACTTTTTCGCTCAAAAAGTAGGTCGTATAAACTCGTAAATTTTGTTTTTGAAATGATTATTTTACCTTATTTATTTTTAATTAATTATATATGAATAGAGAAAAAAAAAAAAAAAAATGATAAAATGGCATTATACACAGAATATCTTAATAAATAAGGGTGTGAACTAAAAGGTCTACAAATGTTCAAAAGAAATCCACGAAATTTTTTGAATCAAATACGATCAAGAAAGGTCAAATAATTGCTTTTCATTTAGTAAATGATCTTAATCCCAAAAAGAATTAAAATTATTCCCATTTAATCCTAATGTATCAACCTTATTTAATGCATATAAAAAACCTAATAAATATTCTTTTTTTCACAAAAAAACTTATGTCCCATTTTTATGACAAAGTATCATTAGATAAAAAAACCTTAGTCATTAATGTCGATTTTTAGTTTATATTTTAGTCATTATTTTTGGATTTCGAAAACAAAGTTTGAATTCTTTGCTTAAATAAATAAACAAGAAAAAGCAATCAGTGATAATATATAATATATCATAACACTCAATTATTTATTAATTATAAAGTTATATATCTTTATATCCTAATTATATCTACGTTGGATGAAATTCCTATCACAGATGTATTTACAAATGACGGAAGTGAGATTTGATTCAAAGAAGAGCATCTACTAAATGCATAATTTCCAATTGAATTCACAGATGAAGGAATTGATATTTGAGCCAATGCAGAACAACCACTAAAACACCAACTTCCAATAGAAGCAACAGAATCAGGAATTAAAATCTGATTCAACGAAACGCATCCATTAAAAGCACTATCACAAATAGAAGTAACTGAAGAAGGAATCAAAGCCTGCTTCAATGAAGAGCATCCATTGAAAGCACTAGTTTTAATAGTTGTTATTGATGAAGGAATTGTAACTTTCGTCAATGACGAACACCTGCAAAAACAATTCGTTTCAATAACATCAACAGAAGATGGAATTTCTATTTGCAATAAAGATGAACATTCTTCAAATGCTGATTCTCCAATCGAAGTAACAGAAGAAGGAATCATGACTTGTGACAATGATTTGCATCTAACAAAAGCAAAGCTTCCAATTGAAACAACAGAAGATGGAATTGTAACTTGTGAAAGTGATTGGCATTCATAAAAAGCACCTTTTCCAATCATTGTTACGGAAGAAGGAAGAACAATTTGTTTCAATGACGAACAATTGCTCATTGCACGATTTCCAATTGATGTAACAGAAGGAGGAATATTAATTTGTTTCAATGAAGTGCATCGATTGAATGTGCCATCTTTTATTTCTTCGATGTCAAATGGAATGGAAACTTCAGTCAATGAAGAACATCCATTGAATGCATTTTCACCTATTGAAATTACAGAGGAAGGAATTTTTATCTCTTTTAATGATGAACAACCTTTAAATGATGAATTTCCAATATAAATCAGACTTGAAGGAATTGTTATTTGCTCCAATGATGAGCATCCTTCAAAGGATCCATTTTCATAACTTAATATTCGTGTAACACTCGAACTAAGCTTGACTATGTTTATATTGCTATTATCAAGAAAGCGCTGATCTGTTGATGTTATTCCCTTTACAGAAACACAAATCTTCAAATTATTTGAAGTTGACTTTTTCAAATCCAGAACTTTTTCAAACAGATCGTCAAAATGCTCAGATGGATACTTGACATCAATGCAAATGTCATCAAAATTAGTGATAAGATTTTGTAAATTTTCTGAGTTTATTTGGCCGTTTGCATACAAAATTTCAGTCATTTCCCAATTTATTTGAATTTGCTCAATATTTTTTTCTGACTGAATAAGAGCATATTTGGTCATTTCTTGTCCTAATTCAGATTTTTGCTTCTCATTTGTCAAATATGCAAATAAGTTATATATTTCATTGATATGGTTGCTCTTTTCACTGTTATTCATTGAGTTGATTAATGCAACGATTGAATTTTGAACTTCAATTTCGTATTGATTGAAAATCGATGATGTCATGTTTGTGCCATAAAATATAGACGATTCATCATCATTGATACTTCTATCGCTTGATGAAGATATAATCAAACGATTGAATGAACTACAGTTATCAAAGGCATTAATTGCAAACTTGGTATGAACAGGATCAATTGTAATTTGTGAAAGATTTATGCATCTATTGAAACAACAATCACCAATCATTTCAATTGACGAAGGAATCAAAATTTGTGATAGAGAAGAACATTCATTAAATGAGTTATTGCCAATGGAAGTGATTGTAGATGGTATTGAAATTTGCTTCAATGTTGAACAGCCATTAAAAGCATCAGATGGAACATTTGTCATTTGATCGGAAAGAACAACAGATTTGCATCCATTGAATGCATCTGATCCAATATTTTTTACTGATGAAGGAATCGATATTTGCTTTAATGAAAAGCAATCTTTGAATGCACTATTGCCGATTGATGTTACTGATGAAGGAATCATGATTTGACGAAGCAAAACGCATCCTTTGAAAGCATTGGATTCAATTGAATGAACAGATGATGGAATCGTTATTTGCTTCAATGATGAACAACCGTTAAATGCATTTGATGGGATGATTTTCATATCATCTAAAAGTGTCACTGAAACGCATCCATTGAATGCATTTGATTCAATTAAAGTTACAGATGAAGGAATTGAAATCTGCGTCAATGATGAGCACCCATAGAAAGCTTTTGCTCCAATT
Organism: Tritrichomonas musculus; assembly: GCA_039105265.1. Lineage (NCBI taxonomy): Eukaryota > Parabasalia > Tritrichomonadida > Tritrichomonadidae > Tritrichomonas > Tritrichomonas musculus. The sequence continues at coordinate 1,095,791 of JAPFFF010000024.1, read as the reverse complement.
GATTCCACTGACGATGGAATTGAAATCTTTGGAAGTGAAGTACAACCACAAAATGCATTTTTTTCAATTGATTTAACCGTTTGTGGAATTGCTATTTGCTTCAAAGTTGTGCATCCGCTAAATGCATTTGCAGGGATATTTGTCATGTTATCAGAAAGTGTGACTGAAACGCATCCATTAAAGGCATTCTGATCAATTGAAGTCACAGATGAAGGAATTGAAATCTGCGAAAGTGAAGAACATCCGAAAAAAGCTTTTTCTCCAATATAAGTAACTGACGATGGTATTTCAATTCGTGTCAATGATGTGCAATCATTGAAACAATTCGATCCAATTGCTTTTATTGAATCTGGAATGACAATTTCCTTTAATGTTGAACATCCATTAAAAGCATTTGTAGGAATGACTTTCATTTCGTCAGAAAGAGTAACAGAAACGCAGCCATTGAATGCTTTAGAGCCAATCAAAGTCACTGTTGATGGAATTGAAATCAAAGATAACGAACGACAATCTTTAAATGCATTGAATCCAATTGATGTTACTGATGAAGGAATTGAAATTTTGGTCAATGAAGAACAGCCTCCAAATGTATTGAATTCAATTGTTGTCAATGATGATGGAATTTCTATTTGTGATAATGATGAGCATTCGCTGAAAGCGCTGAATCCAATTGTTTTTACTGACGAAGGAATCAAAACTTCTTTAAATGATGAACATCCTTTGAATGAGTTCCTTCCAATAGCTTCAACAGATGAAGGAATTGTTATCTTAGTGATGTTTCCGATTTTTTTAAACAAATCCTTAAAATTTGCATCTTCGATTGAAGAGACAGTTGACAAAAATACAAGATGATTCAAATTCTTACAGTCATTGAATGCATTTAATTGCAACTTCGTTTTATAAGGATCAAATTCAATTTCATTCAATTGTGAACATCGATTGAATGCGAAGAATCCAACCGATTTCACAGATGAAGGAATCGTTATTTTTTTAAGTGATGAACATTCACTAAATGCATATGAACCAATTGATGTTACAGAAGAAGGAATTGTTATTTCTGATAATAAATAACAATTAGAAAAAGACTTCTTGCCAATCGTTGTGACAGTCGATGGAATTTGAATTTCATTGATTGTAAGATTTCGAAATTGGCCGTCTTCAATTTTTGTTTTATCTTTGGGAAGATTGACTGGAACTTTTAATTGTAAATTAGCAAAAATTATTGATATTTGATTCTTCATTATATCCAATTCATTTTCATATTTTCTTTCTTTTTCATTCATTTCGTTGCGAAGTTTTTCATTCTCTTCTTCTTGTTTTTTCATGAATTTAAAAATGTAATTGAAAATTTGAAATAAAGATGATCTAACAAATTGAAAATCAAATATATCATTATTATCCTTCATTTTATCAATTATGTACATTAATTCCTCATCTTTAAGTATAAGATCATTAATTAAAAGTGTCGCAAGATAATTTTTGTCATTGGCAAATTTTATGAGAAATTCAATGATTTTTATTTTTTGATCTTTCTCGTTTTCTCCTTGTGTTTCATTGAATATATTGATTATAAGACGATGAAGAACTGTTATTGGTAATCGAAATAAACGGTCGTCTGACAAGTATTCAAAAAAGTGCTCTTTGAAAATTTCTTCATATTTTCTTAAATTTTTATTAGTTGTTTCATGACTTTTTTCTTCAAGATGATATGAAATAAATTCTTCAATTAATTCTTGATAATGAAAATCAATGTATCTGTCTGTTTTTTCTTTTAATCCGTTGACTTTAAATTTATATGATAGATAATTTAGGTCGATTACGTTTAAATTATTAATCCCGATTTCTTGATTTTGGAAATAATAGAAAAAGCTGTTTATTGATTCTTCTGAGAGAAATTGTGAATAATCAGATTCAGATAAAAGATATATCATTTCATCATTTTGTTTATTATCGATTATTGAAAAATATTCCGAGAGTTTGTTGAATTGCTCAAAATCAATTGGAATTATTTTATTCCGATAAAAGAAATTAACATTTTTCATTTTGAATAAAGGTTTTTTTGAAAATTAAGATTATATTTTTTTTATGATTATCTCCTTATTTTTCAATTATTACTAATAATTTAATAATTAATATATATAATATAATGTATATATATAATAAAAATTAATTTAATACTTTTTTATTTTATTTTTTTATAAAAATATCATAAGTTTTATAAAGCAAAATTGATGTCAGATTTTACATTCAAATTTTTTTTCGCACTTATTGATTGGTATAAGAGTTTTTCTTATAAAGATGGATTCAAAATTCTTGGGACAACTTTCAATTTTTTTCAATGTTTCTCTGAAAATCTAGCATTCTACTTGGGACTTATTGACCTTTACGTATTGAAAAAGTTTATCCCAAGCCTTTTGAATCTTAAAACAATTGGTCATTATTAGTTCTGGTATTTGCCATAATGGTGCTTTAAAATTTGGGTAAAATTAATTTATGAAAGATTTGAAAAAAAATTTTTTATCTTAGTAGGTTACAAATATTGAGAAGATGATTGTTAATACCTGAAGATCCAAATGAAGCTGTTATTTTTATTTCATCATCAATACTTGATTTTTCATGAAGAGGGACAAAAATTCTATTAATTGAAAACGATATATAAAAAACAATTAAAATATTCAAAGAATTTATTTTAAATTTTATTAACCTCATACAAATTTATCAGGCAGTCCAAAACAATTTGAATCAGGCCAAGACGCTTCAACTTACTGTATTTGTATATATAGTTATGTTTGTTTTGAGGAAAATGTTAGTTTTGAAGGAAAATCTGACAAAAAGACGTTAAGGAAAAAATCTATTTTATTTGCTTTTTTTCCAGCAACAAATGAATAATTTGATTTTTTAAGTAATAGCAAATTACCAACAAACTAACATGAATTAAAATAACCGATGAAATGAACGTTTATAAATTCATACAAAAAGATATCAGATTTGATGATCAAAAATAAAAGTCAATTAAAACAATTAATTTTATGATTTGCGTGTTTAAAACAGATTAATTTAACAATATTCGGTATTTTTAGCCTATTCTAAATCGCTGGCGATGAGATAGTTTGAATAAATAGTTTTTTTTTTTATTATCATTTTTATTTTGATAATATTTACTTAAATATCAAATATTTTTTTAGAAAAAGCAATGTAAATATAAGATTATCATTCATTATATATATTTCTATTATCAGCATTTCATAATTCTCAATATATATGAAAATTGCTGGGGTTTTTAAAAAAGTCATCAAAAATGAATTGTTCAATTTTATAACAGAAAAAATAAAAACTGCATAGCAAAAAATATAATACGCATGGTTTTGAAATAAGATACTAGCATAATATCACTTTTTTAAATCCCTGTAATAATAAAAATGAAAAAACGTGTTTTTATTTTTAATACATGTATTAAATATTGATATAAAATCTATATTTTTCAAAAAAAATATATCAATTACATGCATTATAAATTGTATTATTGCATTATAACGTTTAAAAAGGAATTAGTAAACTAAGTTTTTTAATTATTACCTTATTCACAAAAAAATTGAGAGTTTTTAATTCAAATTTTCTATGAGTCTTCAGAAAGTAGAACGATAAGTAGGGACAAATTATTTTATTAAAAATACCATATCTTTCAATTTTGAGAAGATGAAAATAAAAAAAAAAGAATATAAAAAAGTTATTTATTCAGGAAAAATACATTTCAAATAGCTTTGGGAGCCTTTGAGGGCTAAGTCCAATTGGTTAAGGTAATAGCGGGAGCCTCGACCTGAGATGAATGAAAGTATTCATGCCATTATAACTTAAAAAAAAATATTTAGCTTTATTCAAATTTGAGAGGACGATAAGAAGGGACAAATTAAAAAACTTAGTTTATTTTATATTTTGAGAAAAAGTTAAAAAAAAATAAAGATAAAAGGGGCCGCAAACGAAAAATAAAATAGTTATTAATTTATATATAATTTTAAAATATCAAGTAAAACTTAATTTGCATATATTAAAAATTGTTTAAAAATTTTATGTAGAATTACTAAGATAAATATATTTTTAATTTATACGGTTATTGTATTGAAAAAGTTGTATCTTATTTTTCTCTTACAACTTTTTCAATATTTTTTTTATAAGAATATATAAATATGTATATTTTATTATTTACATAAAGAAAAAAGTGAAATAAATGTAAATTAAATTGCTTTCTGTTTGTATTATTTATAAACTTGCTTTAAAAAAAAAACTAAAATAAAAATATAAACAATATTAAAAAAAAAATTAATTTTTATTTAAAAAAGAAGCCAATAGTATTTTATTTTCTAATCTTCTTTTGCAATAGTTTTTTAATGTATTGTCTTCTTTTTTTAACATCATTAATAGTTCGACAAATAAATTTTTGAGCTAAATCTTTGTTTCTTATTTTGGTTGGAGCATAGTCTGCAAATATTCTATCTTCTTCAAGTGTCCATTCTCTTTTGGATATTTCAATATATCTCTCTTGTATAATTTTATTCAATTCATCTTTTGAACAATTAAATTTGGCACAATATTCATCATTTAAAATGTCTTTTTTAAGCCAAAGACTATTATCAATGAAATGAATTTCTTGATTACTCCATATTTTTCTTTTGTACTGTGATATAGAAACCAATCTAAGCATTATTTGTCCTCCGCTTGTTCTATTTGGTACATTTTTAGTTCGAAAAGGAGCATTTCCATTTAATAACTCAAGAGATAAAATTAATTCTTTCATCATATTTTCATCGAATTTCTCATCCATATATGAAAACAATAACTCGCATAATTCAAATGCAGAATGATCAAATGAAAATTTCACTTCCTTTTCAATTAAAGGAACACCTCCTAAATTTAACCTTTTAGGCTGTTTTTTGACATATATATTTTTAGCAACTCTATTAACATATTCATAACGGGATAAATTGTGTAAAATAGTCTTAAATGAATTATCATAATCGCAGAGCATTCTAATCAAACCAATGAAATTTTCGGTTGGGTGTGAACAAAAACGGTCAAATGCTGTCAAAAAGTCATTTAAAGACTTTAAAGATATCGCATAGTATTGAACAAAAAGTGTATTTATTATTCGTATTGCTTTGGCATGAGAAATCCACAAAACACTTCTTCCATCAGAGCACTTTTTCAATGCAATTGTTTCTGGGATTTTATTATTTTCGAAGAAACTATAAAACTTTATAAAAATTAAAATAATTGTTTCCAAAAAATATTGTCTTGTATATAAACTTAAATTAGTATTTAACAATAATTCATTCCAAAAACTTAAAACGATAAAAAAAAAGAATGTTTCTGGGTTCGACTTATAAAAAATTTTGATAGAATTACCTATCGTAAAGATATTGATTGGATAACAGTCATGTAGTTTTGCTAAGGACCCTCGGTCGGTTAATGCAGATCCTAAATGAAGAATATCTTCAATTGCTTCGCTGTTAATGGGAGAGTTTTTTGTTTGTGGATTTACGACGGTTAAATCGGTTAGCAGTTTTGAACTTAAATTTTTAAAAATGTGTAATGGGTCACTGTTCATATAAACATCGCTAAAAGTTTCAAAAAATTAAAAAACCGATTGTAAATTAATTGAATTGACATTTTTAAAGAACTTTTCTTTTAAAAAATTAAAAGCAATTGAAAATAAAGGATCATAATAGCGATCGCCATCTACGGAAACTAAAATAATTTTAAACTTCGTATTTTTTGATTTTTCAATGATAAATTTAATTTTATCAAATGTATTTGAATTTGCATTCCCTGTTTCTTTTGTTTCCAAGTGTAACGGAAAAGGCCGAATGTTTGTGTCAAAAGGTAAAATTAAATATAAAAAAGAATAATTGTCATTAGCATCCAGAGTATTTATTGAAAAAGCGTCAACGCTTAACGTACATTTAATAACGTTCTGACCAAATAACGATCCTCTTTCATTCAAAATTTGTTCAATTGAATTTATATCGGTCAATTGCTTTTCCACTTTTTGAACGTAAGGAGAAAAAATTTTCCTCAATCGTTGCTCTGAAGGAAATGGTAATTCACTTCTTACAACTCTGTAAGCACTTGAAGATATCGAATAAATCGTATAACAAAAAAACTTGGTTTCATCTGAGTAATTACGATTATTTGGACATTTGACAATAAGATTGTGGTCCAAATCGTCAATTATTGGGGACCTTTGGGTGAAGTTAAATGAATTATTCGTTTTAATATTATCTGATTTTGGATCGACATGCTGATCGATATCGAAATTTGGTTCTTTGGATCTTATGTAATCTAATAAATACGAAGCTCTTTTGGTTACAAATCTTAATTGAATTTTTAAACTTCTAACTTCTTTACTGAGCAAGAAAATCCTTCGACGTAGTTTAATAGCTCGCATTTTTAAATAACAATAAATTCAAACAAAGCCTATTCAAATATAGGAAAAGCAATACAGTTTGGACAAATATAAATTCAATTATTAAAAAGCAATATACTTTTTTTGAATATATCTGTCCAAATAAATAATCAATTAATTAAAAATGATACTCAGAAAAAAAATTCAATGGACTCAGAAAATATCTTAATCATACTCAGAAAAAAAAATACGTTATTAAAATATAAATAAGAAAAGCTTTGAAATTAAATTAACTTTTTCTCTAAAATGATACAACAGTTTATGATCTATCTTTGTCAACATATAGATAATATATTAACTTTTAATAATCTGCTATTAAATGCACGAATCAATTATTCAGTTTTGTAAAAAATTACGTTTTTATAAAAATAACGTATTTTATCTGAATTAAACTGATTTTTCATATTTTTTCTGTGCAATAAATGATGATCATCTGTGTATCATTTCATTTATATGGGGAAAAATTTCATAAGTATGTTATATTTTGAGAAAAATGAAAAGTAAAATTGAATTGAAAAGGACGTTTATAATTTCGTTTTCGGCCTTTTAAAGATAAAGATAGAAAAGTATTCAATTTTAAAATCTGACACAATTTAATAAATAATGAGTTTTTTTTTAGATTTTTTAATTTATTTAAGCATAAAATAAAAATTCTTCTCGGCCATTTTTTTTATTTTAAATAAATTCACATATTTCACTCTAGATGATTGATATCTCAACTTCCACGAAAGATAAAAATATTCTGTCAGGCCAAAACTAATATTTTTTGGTATTAATTACTATACATTCGAATTAATGATGTATCATTTAAATTCTATGAGATGAAGATTATTGATTCACCAAGATTCCATTTATCAAAAAAATATAAATACTTGCAATAAATTTTATATTAATAAAAATCACGCAAACACTCCGAAGTGCTTATAAAGCCTTTTATGCTCCAAAAATTGATTTAAAAAAATTTTTTACATCTACAAAATAAATTGAATATAAATTATTTTTAATCTTTCAAAATTGAATAACATGTAAAATAAATAAAATTATCAAATTTTGACTGAAGTTTGTTCAAAGCTTACTCTTAAAAAATATAAAAATATATTATCTAAACAATATAATTTTATCTCATAATAATGCTTATTTATTTTTTGATATTTTTTGGCTTTTTCAAAGGAAAATAAAATAAAATAATATTCATTTAAAATGAATTATAATCTACTTTAAATAATTAAAAAATATTTAATATGGAAATTTATGAATGCTTTTTGTGTCTAGTTTCTAATATATTATATATTAAGAATTTTTTTATTGTATCTTTTTGATAGATTCATCTCAATTTAAGAAGGTAAGATTTGAGAGAAATTGTGATTTATTTCAATATTTATTCACAAATATTTCCAACATCCTCTCAATTTGTAAAAAAAAAAAAAAAAAAAAAAAAAAAAAATAATATTTAAAATTTCTTGCTAAAAATAAATAAGAGTATATTTATTTTAATTAAATTAAGAATTACTCAAATATAAATGATTTTTTATTTGGTTTATTGCATAAATTTATGGAAATATTAGTGAAAAGCTCATATTTTAAGTAATAATATTTCAGTTATAAATATTGATGCTTTGTAAAATATTGAATATTGAGAACACTATTTAAAAGAATGATTTTTGGTTCTTTTTCATTTTCACATTGCCTTAAAATATTATGATTTTCATAATTTATCATGCCATGTGAATTAAAAAAAAAAATAAAATTTTTGAATAGGCCTCAGAACCGCAGCCTTTATCAAAGTCTTTTGATCCAATGAATTCTTTTTTCAATGATAATCATGTGGAATTAATAGGGTTTTATGTTTTCTTTTTGATATTCTGTAAAATTAAAATAAGTAAATATCTGCGAAATATTTGCACATTTATTATCCCAGGGTTGAAGGAACCGCCGGTTTTTAATCCATTAGTAATATCTCCAGCAACATATAAATGTTTTCCATGCGTATATCACATACATCAAAAAAATGCTGATAGTACAAAATACGACTTTTTATGTTCGATTTATTTCAATAAAATTATTGGACTTTTCCCATATGTCAGAACATTTCGTCAAAATAACAAAAATTCTCCAATAATTATTTTTCTTAATGAAGAAGGATTTCTCAAAATCAAATATCTCAATAAAGTTGCTCTATTCAACTGTGGTGTAACCATTTTCAATTCAGGGAAAGTTCACAATCATTTACGAGGTTTACAAATTGTCAGATTAATATATTTTTATGATTTTCTCAAAACTTGTAAACATTATTTTAAAAGGTGCATTTTTACAGATGGCTTTGATGTTTTTTTCCAAGGTGATCCGTTTACAACTGATTTGAAAGCCACTAATCTCTATTTAACAATTGAGAGTGAAACGAACAACTTTTTGAATACTTCATATTATGAAAAATTTCCATCATATTACAAAATCATCTGTTCTCATAATATTGTCAACTGTGGTGTCTTCGCAGGCGGGACTTCGATTTTGTGCAGGTTTCTGTCCGTCTATTTGAAGATGTTTCCTGGAATCATCGGAATTGAGTCGCAAACGATCAACTACAACAATCCTTACTCCGATCAAGATGCCTTGAATTATTTTGTATACGTTTATATAAAGAAAATTCCTTCACTCAGAAAAAAATTGGTGCTGCTCAACACAAGTTCGCCTTTCGCTTCAATGATCGGAGAAATTCGATACAACACGCCTAACGTAACTTGGGAATTTCCAGAGTTTTCGGTGTTTTATAACGGAATTAGAAATAGACCACTCTTAGTGCACCAGTACACTTATCATGGAAAACTGACAGCCTCACTGTTGAAAGTCTGCGGGCTTCTTGAGCATCAGAAAAACTATACTGATTATTATAGAGTTTAATTTTAATAAAATTTATTATGATTTTACCAAATAATTTTTGTTTTGAAAGAGAGGAAAAAAATTCATTTAATTTGAAGAATAGATGATTCCATCTTAAATTACCATTGATGTGATGCAATGCTTTCAAAAAGTGGTAAATATTCAAAAAAATTTTTTTTGAAATATTTTTCAGTCCATTTTCATATGATTGATGCTCATGAATAAAGTTTTTGTAATGATAAGTGATTTTGACTTGATCGATATTCTTTTCAGCTCAATTTGATCAAATTTTCCAGTGGGAAAAATTTGGAAAAAAAAAATGCAATTTGTCAAAAATTTGATCAATTTTTGAATTAGATTTTGTTTATAGAAAAAAAGGTCATAATAAAGAATGCAGCAAAGGCATGATTTCATATTAATTTTTAAATCAAAAATCTACCAATTTCCTTTTGATTCACCTTTAATTCAGGATGTTGATCCAAATATTTTTAATTTGATATTTTATGAAAAAAAATATGAAATCAAATCAAATGTTCAGGAAGATACATTTTTGTCATTTATCAATTATTGGTTTTATCGTAAAGTTCCTATAATCAACGATAATAATTTTGATGATTATTTAAAGTTAAGCAAAGAATTTGATGTTATGAATAGTCTAATAGATATTTATTTAAAAAGCAAAATAAAACATTCCAATAAGCCAATTGACGAATTAGCAGAAAAATATCATAAAATAATTAATCTTTTATTCAACAATACTGGAATAAATTCAGATTCAGATTACTTCGAAATTAGATCAAAATTATATAAAGCCTGCAAAAAATCAAATGTAGAATTAGTTGATTTATTAACAAGAAAAAAAGTTCTTGAAAATAACATCATTTATGTTTTGAATGAAAAAGATAAAACCGCTTCAGTTTTTGATTCCAAAGACGTAAAAGACATATTTATTCCCCAATTCATCCAACATAAAGGAATTGAATATACAATTACGAGCATTCTGGAGAATTCTTTAATAAGAAAATGTGATGAATACATGTTGTCAAAAAAAGTGACAATTTCCAAAGATTCAAAAATCAGAAAGATTGAAAAATGTTCAATTTCTTATGATTATGATGATTTAATGATTCCAGATTCTGTTGAAGAACTGGAAAATTGTTCTCATTACAACAATTATTTGTTAAAAATCAAAGTTTCTCCAAAAAACAAGAATTTTATTTTATTCGATGATAAATACATCATTGGAAAAACAGATAGAAAAAGTGATGAGTTTGATTCTCTTGTTGTTTTTCAATCAAAAGATTCAGAAGTTAATATTCCATCTTTTATTAAAAGGATTGAGTCCTATTGCTTTGTTAATACATATGGAAATGATACAATTAATATTCCTTTTGATTCTCAACTTCGAATCATTGAATCAAATGCATTTACTGGTACTTCAATAACGAAACTATTCATTCCAGAATATTTGGCCGATTTGAATGATGGCTGGTGTGAAGAAACAAAACATTTGATAGAAATTAAAGTTCATCAAAATAATAAGAGATTTATTTATTTTCAAAATAAATTGTTGATTTCAAAAACAAATGAAGAAAGTGAAGAATATGATAAAATAATATTTTGTCGTCGAGATATTGAAGAAATTGAAATTCCTTCTTTCATTAAAATAATTGGTTCTTATTCATTTAATAAATGTGATAAACTTAAAAGTATAACATTTGAATCAAATTCCAACCTTGAAGTCATTGAAAAACATTCATTTTCATATTCATCTATTGAATCCATTTCAATTCCACCAACAGTCAAGCAAATAAAAAGGTTTGCATTTGCAAAATGCAAAAATCTTAAAGTATTTAATATTCCAAATGATTCATTACTGCAAAAAATAGATCATGATGCTCTTTTTCTTTCATCAATTGAAAGTATTTATATTCCTGAAAATGTTGTTCAAATACAAAATGGATTGCTTGAAGCTCTTGGTAATTTATTAAATGTTACAATATCTCCTAAAAATAAATGTTTTAAATACATTGATGATAAATTCCTTGTTGGAAAAAAAGATTTAAAAAGTGATTTATATGACTCGCTCGTTTTTGTTAAGAGATATGTTTCTGAAATTTCAATTCCTTCATTTATCAAATACATCGAACAATATGCGTTTTACAGTGTCAAAAGCATTAAAAACGTTTATTTTCCTACCAACTCAAATATACAAAAAATTGAAAGATTTGCGTTTGCTTACACTTCAATAGAAAGTATTTCAATTCCATCAACTGTTACAGATATTTGTAAATGTGCATTTTATGAATGTAAAGAATTAAAAAAAGTTGTTTTTAATGAAAATTCCAAACTTCAAAAAATAGAAAAATATGCATTTTCAAACTCATCAATTGAAAGTATTGTAATTCCATCGAATGTCACTATTATCGGTAAATATGCTTTTTCTGAGTGTAGAAATCTGAAAAAAGTTGAATTTAATGGTAATTCAAATCTTCGAATAATTGAACAATTTGCATTTCAAAAATGTCCATTTAATGAATTTACAATTCCATCTTCTGTTGTTTATATCGGTGATTATGCCTTCTTTAATTGTTTCTTTGATACATTTAACATTGATTCAGCCTCAAAACTGAGATTTATTGGTAAAAGAGCATTCTATTATAGTGGCCTTTCGACCATTTCTATTCCGCCTCTCGTTGAAAAAATATGTGAAGGAGCTTTTAATGATTGTATAAGACTTAAATCTGTCTATATTCCTGAAAACTCAAAACTAAAAATATTAGAAGATATGTTATTTGCACTTAGTTCAATTGAAAGTTTTGAAGTTCCTTCAAGTGTCATCATTATTGGAAACGAAACTTTTAAAGGATGCAAAAATTTGAAAAATGTTGAATTTCCAAAAGATTCAAAACTCCAGATAATTGGAGAAGCTGCCTTTTGTAATTCAAATATTGTAAATATGACCATACCATCTAGTGTTACAAAAATTTGTGATGCTGCATTTGAAAATTGTATTAAACTTGAAAATGTCAATTTTTCAGAAAATTCTGAATTAATATCAATAGGAAAGTATGCATTTGCTAATGCAAATATCAAAAGCATCAATATTCCATCTCATTTAAAAATAATTTCTGAATATGCTTTGTCAGTGTACAATTTAGAAAAAGTTGATATTCAAGATGATTCGGAGTTGAAAACAATTGAAAAAAACGCTTTTTCAGAATCTGAAATCAAAAGTTTCTTTATTCCAGAATATTTGGCCGATTTGAATGATGGCTGGTGTGAAGAAACAAAACATTTGATTGAAATTAAGGTTCATCAAAATAATAAGAAATTTATTTATTTTCAAAATAAATTGTTGATTTCAAAAACAAATGAAGAAAGTGAAGAATATGATAAAATAATATTTTGTCGTCGAGATATTGAAGAAATTGAAATTCCTTCTTTCATTAAAATAATTGGTTCTTATTCATTTAATGAATGTGATAAACTTAAAAGTATAACATTTGAATCAAACTCCAACCTTGAAGTCATTGAAGAAGATGCATTTTCATATTCATCCATTGAATCCATTTCAATTCCACCAACAGTCAAATCAATAAACAAGAATGCATTCTACTCTTCACAACTTAAATATGTATATTTTCAACCAAATTCTGAACTTGAAATGATAGGGAAAAAGGCATTTTCGAGAACAGAAATTGAAAGCATTTCTATCCCTTCCAATGTTACACTTATTGCTAATCATGCTTTTGAATATTGCGAAGAATTAACAAAAGTAATAATTTCAGAGAATTCAAAACTTCAAATAATAGGGAAAAAAGCATTTCAAGGCACAGCAATAAAGAACTTTTTCATTCCTGCTAATATTGTTGAATTAAAAGATGGATGTTTTGATTATACAACAAGTTTGAAAGAGATAAAAGTATCACCAAAAAACAAAAACTATAAAAATATTGAAAATAACTTAATTGTCTGTAAAACTGATCTGAAAAGAGACATTTATGATTATCTATTGTTTTGTAAGCGTGATATAGCAAACATAACAATTCCTTCTTATATCAAACGAATTGGAAAATATTCATTTCATAATTGTAAATACATAAGTCATATTTCTTTTCCACAAAACTCTGAACTTGAAATAATTGACGATTTTGCTTTTTATTCGTCATCAATCTTAAGTTTTTCGATTCCCAAAAATGTGAAAACAATATCACGATTTAGTTTTGATAAATGTAACAAAATGATTTTAATTGAGATCGATGAAAACACTGAATTGTCACCAACGCTAGAAGTTAATGTAAAAGATTCATCTATTGAATATGTCATGATACCTCCAAATTTGCTAAATATATACAAATATACATTTATTATTTCAGATTATGATCGATAAATTCAATAAATCATTTTTTTAATACTTCTTTTTCTCTTTCTTAAACAATTTCTGGCTAAAAAAAACTTTGTCTGTTATATAATTCTTTGCGATAAATTTAAAATTTTGTGAAATGGATACAACGAAAAAATATGTGAATGTTGGAAATTAAAAAAAATTAGGAAATAAAAAATTCGAACTTTGTACTGTATATAATAACAATTGAACTAACAATAGTTTATTCTCCAAATTTAATTTTTATATATAAAGTTAAGAAATACATTTTTCAAAAATTGGAAGTTATTTTATGAAATGGCTTTTATCTTCTTTAAAACAGTTCTGTGTAAACTACAATATGATAACGGTACACCATTAAAAAGGCTCAAGGTCGAAAAGTCTTTTAAAAAAATGGAAAATAATAATTAAAAAAATTTTAAATTTATTTTTAGTGAAAATCACTAATTTAAGGATTAGAAATCTTTTTTTAGACCTCATTTGCATCATTTTCATTTTGTCCTTCTTGTCCAGATGATTCATTGCTCCTTCTCTTTTTAATAACCAAGAAGTACACAAGGACGAAGACAACAGCCCCTACGACAACCACTACGGCAATAACTATTCCTGCAATTGCTCCTGCTGACAGTTTATTTCCATCATTGCCACCATCTTTTGATGGATCCTCTTCACTTTTGCCTTGAATTGCATATAAACGATAAACATCTCTACCATTTGAAGATTCATTCTTGCATTCAAAACCATTCAACTGTGAGTTAGTTACTTCAATTGTTGAAACGCTCTTCCATTTCTCACAATCAAATGATTCTGATGATTCAGCAAGTAGGTATCTATCTTGTGAAAGAGTACCTGCTTGTCTATTAGTTATTTTTATATTATCTGGATTGCTCTTTAAGATTCCTCTAATAAATGCTTTATTGCTCTCTTCTGAATTGAGATTGAATGGGAGATTGAGTGATGATTTTGCTAAATTAACGAATTCATTTATCTTAAGGCTGGATGAAAGGCCGAACAAAATTTCGCTGGTTATCGTTGCATTTTGAATTTCCGCATCGGCTGTTTGCTGAACTTTCAATGTTTTAACTGTAACCTTTGAACTATCTGGCGATTGAACTAAGAGTCCTTGTTCCTTGTTAAAGTCAACAACATCAATTTCTACAGGAACAGATGGAATTAAAGAAAAGCTTTTGGTTAATAGTTGGACTTGATTAAGAGTAACTTTGTCAGCATTTTTGGCACCTTTAATTTCAACTTCACCTTGTCCTTGTTTAATAGAGGCACGAGTATTTCCATCTAAATTGATTGTAACTTTTTGGCCAGATGTGACAATATCAAAGTTCTTTCCTGAATTTGAATCTTTCAACAGAATTGTGATATCTGAAACACTGTCAGTGATTTCAACAGCCAAATCTTTTTTAGCAGGATTACTATTAATAGTAATTGTTGAAATCTTTTTAGAGTCTAGTTTAATTGTTATTTGATTTTTATCATCTTTTAGTATGTATTTGGAACCATCAAAAACAAAGTTTCCATCTTCGGATATTTCAGAATCATCAACTACAATGTATTCAGGACTGAAGTCCGGTCTATCTATTCCATCAAGAGGTTCTGTACATTGACCATTTCCAGAAACAGTGTAGCCATCATTGCACTCTTTGCATTTATCAGATGAGCCAGAAATGCATTTTTGGCAGTTTTCGACTTTGCAAGGAATATCGCATGATACACATTTCTTATAATCTTTTGAAGTTGAATCTTCATTAACACAAAAGCCATCATTGCATTCCATGCATTGATCTGAATGGCCAAAAATGCATTGTTTGCAATTTTCAACATTGCATTCTTTTTGGCATGGGAGACATTTCTTATAATTGCCATCGTCATAAAGGCAAAAGTCATCAAAGCATTCCATGCATTGGATTGGATTTTCATATTCACATTTAAAGCAATTTTCAACTGCGCACTCAGGAACTCTTCCATACAATGAAACGCACTTTCCATATGTTGGTGAATTTTTATCATGGTCCATATAACTGTGATCTTCACATTCAATGCATATTGTGTTATCTCTTGGACAGAATCCGCAAAATGGATCAGCGCATCGGGCACATTTTCGAGTATCTACGCCATTTTCAATAACGAAACCATAACCGTTTTCTTTGCATATTTCACAATAATTAGGATCAACTTCGCAACTTTCACAGCCAGGTGGGCATGGTATGCATTCATCAGTAATATTATTTCCGTTTCTCTTAAATGTAAATCCTTCAAAGCATCCATAGCATTTATTAACATCAACATCGCATTCATAACAACCAGTAGGGCATGCTAAGCATTTACCATAATTTGAGCCATAATAAGAAAATGAATATCCGTCCTGACAAATAAAGGTATCAGTTGGACATTTATTATTTGGACATTCAACGCAATCATTATTACTAGTCTCATAACCACTTTCGCATTTACGACAACCTCTTTCACCTATTTCAATGCAGTGCTCGATAGATTTAAAGACGCATTTTTTATTATCATCAAGCTTAAAACCTGTATAGCAACCAGTGCATGTGGCACTATTGGAACAACTTGAACAATTTTCTGGACAAGGTTGGCAGTCTTTAGACTTTTGTCCATTTTCATCGGTATAAAAGTCGAAACCAGTTTTGCAATTTGTGCACCCTGTTTCTGAACATGTGCTGCAGTATTTTGGGCATGAAATGCATTTACCAGTATATAAACCATCTACTCCTTTTTCGTGATAAAAGAATTCTGAGCAGTCTTCACAATATGAAGCATCATATTTGCAATTTTCGCAATTATTAATGCATTTTCTGCATTGAATGGTATTAGGTTTAGATAAATCTATTACAAATCCAAAATTGGGTGCGCATTCATCACAATTATTTGACAAGGTGCAACTAACACAATTATCAGGACATCTTTCACATGTATTTGTAATGGTTCCATCATTTTCAACTTTGAAGCCAAAACCATATCTGCAATCATTGCACATTGAATTATCTTTATAGCAACGTCTACAATCGGCAGGGCATGGGCCGCATTTACCTGTTGATGTGCCATCAGCATTATGAATAAATCCATAGCCATCCTTACATCTTAAGCATCTTGAAGAGTCATAAACGCAGGCATCACAATTTTCAGAGCATTTTTCACATTCGCCAGTTTGTTCTCCTTTTGGTCCAAGTTTAAAGCCGTATCCTTCTAAGCATTTTCTGCATATTTGTGCATTATCAGCGCATTCCTGGCAGCCGATTTTACATTCTTGGCAATTCTTACCTGGAACTCCATCCTTGCCAATAACAAGACCGTATCCATTATTGCAAAGTTGGCATTTTTCTGCACTATCAGGGCATTGTTTACAATTTTCACCGCATTTCTTGCATTGATATTTACCATCTTCATATATTAACTGGTAATCTGAATCGCATTTGCTGCAAATTTTAATATCATCTTTGCAATCTTTGCAATTTGCAACTAAGCACTTACTGCATTTGGTTTTATCAGTCTTCCCGCTATTGTCAATTTCATAGCCATATCCATCTGAGCATTTTGTGCAAGAGTCACTTGTGCATGATAGGCAATTTGAAGGGCATTTCTCGCATTGTCCTGTGCTTTCCCCATTTTGGTATACTAATCTATAGCCTTCGACGCAATTTTCGCATTTGGATGAATCAGCAGAACAACTGACACAATTATCAGGGCATTTGGCGCATTGATAGGTATTCTTACCATTTTCATATACAAGACCATAATTGGTAGAACACTTGGTGCATTTTGTTGAATCATCCATACAATTATCGCAATGATCGGGGCATTTGGTGCATTGACCAGTTTCCTGGTTATTATCTAATAGTTTACCATATCCGTAATTGCAATTGCGGCATTTTGATGAATCTGGACAATCATAACAATTATCGGGGCATTGTACACATTTATTGGTTTTCTCGCCATTTTCATATAGCCATCCATACCTCCTATCACATTCAGTGCATTTAGAAGAATCACCTCTGCATTTATAGCAGTTTTCAGGGCAAGGGGCGCAATCAGCAACAGTTGTTCCATTAATGATCAAAGGACCAAAATAGTCGCCAGAGCAACTATCACAATATGATGAATCTTTTTTGCAAGAGTTGCAGTGATCTGGACAATGAGCGCACATGCCTGTATTTTCTCCATCAACAATTACTGGTCCATAATCAGAGCTGCATTCTGAACATTTTGATGAATCTTCATCACAAGAGTCACAATTTTCTGGGCAAGAAAGGCATTTTCCGGTTTTATTGCCATTGATAACTTCTAGTCCATAACCTTTGTAACATTCGGAGCAGTTGGTTACATCTTCGTCGCATGAGAGACAATTATTGGGGCATTGTTGGCAAGATGTTTCACCTGATTTGGGATCAATAAAGACTCCAAAGCCATATTCACATTTTGTGCATTTCATTGTTCCATTGGAATCTTTTTCGCATTCTGAACAAAGTGTGGGGCAAGGTTCGCATAGGCCATTCTCTGAAATTGCAAAACCACGAATGCAATATGTGCAATTAAATCTATTTTCAGAGCATCGCCTACAATGATCTGGACATCTGCCTACATCACCAGTTAAATTCCCATTTTTATCGAATATTAGGCCAGCAGGTTCATTATTAATACCATTGCACACTTCATAATTTTCAGAGCAATAATCGCAATCATCTGAGCAGTAATAGTAATATCCTGTTGGCTTATTGTTTTCATCTAAAACAGGGCCATAGTTCATAGTATCCTGAGGAGTTAGATAATTTGTTTTGCAGTATCCTCCCATAATGCAAAGGGAACACTTACCTGTAGGGAATCCATTTTCATCAATAATTGGGCCGTAATAAGTACGGCATCTTGTGCAATTCTTGGAATCATCTGAGCATCCATCATCTGCGCAATTGGCAGGGCACGATTCGCATTTTCCTGTTGGAGTATTGTTTTCACCTTTTGCTAATCCGAAGCCACTTTTGCAAGATAAGCAAAAATCTGGGTCATCAGAACGGCATTCTTTGCAGTATCCGTTGCAATTTGTTGATATCTCTTCTTTGATTTCTTGAAGAGAATAAAAATGAGCTAGAAACAATGATATCAAAATCATGTAGGTAGATAGATGAGTAAATTAATAAATAAATAATAACGGTTATTCAATAGGCTACACCTTGTTTTTTTATTTGCACCTCCTATTCAAAATAAACTATATTTTCTTCATTAATAAATAGGTTTCAAAATGAATTTATGCATAATTTAAATAATATATATAATGTAGTATATTATTTATAATTTTAAAATAAATATAAATGGGTAGTTATCAATATAATGCAATTTTAATTTAAATGGAAGGTGCAAATAAAAAAAAAGGTTTATTCAATTATTAGATGGTTATTATCAAAAATAACCGAAAATTTTTATTCAATTGTCAATCACATTTCCACAATTTTAATTAGATCTCTCAAAAGTTTTTGTAAATAAATAAAAACTTTTTTAGTTTGTATTTTATATAATTCGATATTAACTTATTTCCATCTAAAACAGCTTTTGGATATTTCAAATAAATAAACAAATACTTTTTGAAAGAAAATTTAAAATTTATAAAATTATTTTAAAAATATCTTCATTCAAATTTGCATTTTGAAAAATATTATTAAATAAATATTCATAGATATTTATTTTAATATTTTAAAAGCAAAAATAATCTGGAGAAAAATTAAATTTATTAAGATTTTTATTTTTTACATTTAATAATTTGTTTAAGACGAACTTAAATATCCCTTTTACATCCAAAATTTTACTAATATTCTTTGCTGAAATAAACTCAATAAAATAATGTTCATCTCTTACACAATTCTATGAAAAAGTGAATAAATTGAATAAATTTTCTCAAAAAAATTGAAAAAATATTATCAATTTTTTTTCAGAGGAAATTTTATGGATTTTTAATTTCATTGAATCTTATTATTTTGAATAAATTCTTTCAAATATTTGAGAATATTATATCATAAACTGAGTTCAAAAAACTTTACCTTCATTTCATATTTTAAATCATTTTATCTTTTTTATCAAACAATTTAATTGCATCATTCTTTAGTAATAATATATTATATAATTAGCATAATATTAATTAAATTATAAAAAATTAATTCATATTTAAAATATAAAGATATAATTATTTTAAATTGAGAGGGAGGTAATGTTTTTTGAACAAGGTTTATATTGCTTTGTTATTTGAAACATGTTTATCTTCATATATTTATTGAATTTCACAAAAATTAAATATATATTAATGAAATAATATTCATTTCATATCAAATAGTAAGATGTTATAATTTTATAAGTATAAAAAATTGGAAAAAATAAACGGTTATCCTCAGTCATTACCAAATTAAATAAAAATAGTGGTTTAATAAAATATTATTTAAATCCTTATATTCTTTTTCATTAATTTTTTTACATTGTTTTTTTCAAATAGTTTATTAATTTTTGAATAACGTAAACTTTTGAAAATGTGCGAAACGATTATTTTTTAGTCAAATTAATATTATTTTCTCACATTGGCCAAAAGAAAAAAGTTTAAAACTTTGGATCGTTTGTCCGATAAAGAAGACCCAAAATTATAAATCTCGTAAAATTATACGGGTAATAATGGAAATTTATTGCATCACGAATGCCAGGTCAATAGGAATCCACTATAAAAAGTTTTTATTACACATATGTAGAGAGAAAAACAGTTTTCCCAAATCTTGGACGTACAGATAAAATAGCACCCGGAGTTAAAAGCGAGGATATCGATAATTGCAGAAGATTCAGAACAGCAGAACAGCATTTATTAGATATCAGCTACAAGTGCCAAGTTATGGCCAAAATTCAAATGGTCATTGGAACCGAGTCAAGCAAGCTTATAATCAATACCGAACAAAGCTTGTTTACACCATTGATCTAAAGTTTAAACACGATATAATTATAAACTTTTTCTATTATTTTTATTTTTTTTAATTCAAAAATTCTGAACTTATGCTTCCAGAGGAAAAAAAAATGTTCATCTCCCGATAGCTACTTTTTTAAAAAACACATAGAAAATTTTAAATTAAATACATTCAAAAAAATTGTGTAAGAGATGAACATTATTTTATGAAGTTTATATGCTTTTTTAATCATTGAAATAAAAAAAAAAGAAAGAAACAGTGGTGTCGTTACTGGCCACATGAGTTATAATATGTCAATTTTACAGAGATGATAATAAATTTTTTTTAGACATAAAGTATATAATTATATAATTATTAAAATATATACAACTAATGAAAATCCTTTGCTGAGTAAACTGAAATGTATGTAAATTATAAAAATAATGTGTAGTAATATTTTAACAAATTTTAATATTTTGTAAACCTTAACAATTTTCCAGATTATAATTTCCAGATAATGCCAAATATATTTCCCATGGTCTCTATAAAGCTGTTAAGAGCTCAATTTTCATAAATGTTTACAGATAATTTATCCTAAACTCTTCTTCCTATAACCAATATTAAGAATCCAATATTCGAATTAATTAATATTATTAACTTTCTCGATAAAAATAGTTCATCACCTACTTCTTGGTTATTAAATGCATGTAAAGCCTCCTGATCTTGGGCTTTTTATAAAATTCATGAAATATAAATCGAGAATTTTATCATAAAAACTCAATTTGTAAATAATTCAATTCGCCATATATATATAGGTCTAATCAATCAAATCAATTTGGCAAAGTTTTTGAGAAAATATCAAAGTTACGCATATCTTTTATTTCTTTCTTTTTAATGATTGCTAGATTTTATTTTGAGGCAGTGATTATTTAAATTACAGAGATTACGAAATTATATACATATAAATTACAATTTTTCAAAAGAATCGATCTACATTTATATTGTACTTCAATTAAAACATTTATAAGAACAAAAAAACAACAAAATGGCAAAATTTACTTAGATAATCGTATATTTTGGATATTAATAAATTGAAAGATAAAAATAAATAATTGAAATTTAAAAAAAATTATTTTCTACAACTTTTTCTAACTTTTAATTTTCACTTCACTCATTTGTACTCAGAATAATTGTGTGCATTATCAAATATAGATTCATGATAAAAAACAAATATCTTTGAATATATTTATGTAAATTAAGGAATAAGATGATTTATTTAATACATAATTAATTAAACTATATTTTAAAAAATATTTATTCTTAACAATCCAAGTTATTAGATTAATATAAACCTTCAATTTGGTAAAAATTTATTATATAAAGATATTTTTTGATATTAACAGGAAGCCATATTATAGTATGATAATCATATCTGATCGAAAACATCTTATAATGATTTTTTTTGCTTTTTTACTAATTTCGTTTCTTTTTTTTAAACGAAATCCTATTCAATTTTTAATTTATTAAAATGAGCCAATCCCAAGCTCAATCAAAATACAAAAAATATATGGTTGATATTAAAAACTTTAAAATAGAGCATCAAATCCAATCAGGAGGTTTTGGTTCAATTTTTTCCGTCCAAAATATTAAAACCGGTGATATATTAGCAGCCAAAATTATAAACAAGCAAAAAGACGAATCACAATACAAAAAAATGATAAATAGAGAGATTGGTATTATGATCCGATGCCAGCACCCGACGATAATAAAATTTGTTGGATACTCGCTCAAAGATTTTAACGATCAAGCTAACGTAACTATTTTTATGGATCTTGCCAAAAAAGGTTCTTTATCAGATTATCTCGAAAAAGTTCGAAAAGGTTTGTCCGATATATTATTTGATAATACAGTCCGACAAATAATCTTAATTGGAATTTCGTATGGAATGATGTATCTTCATCATCGTCATATCATCCACCGTGATCTCAAGCCAGGCAACGTTCTACTTGATGATAATTTACATCCAATTATAACGGATTTTGGCCTTTCAAAATTCAATGAAAATAATTACTCATTTGACCAGTCACAGCAATGTGGCACTTCTATTTATATGGCACCTGAAGTTTTTGAAAATAATCAATATAGTGAAAAAGCGGACGTTTATTCGTTTGGAATTCTCATGTATGAAGTTGTAACTGATTCAATTCCGTATCCACTTTTTGAGAGCAAAAAAATCACGCCAATAAAATTTGCCAACAAAGTTATATATGAAGGCTATCGTCCTGAATTCAATGTACCTATTAAACTTAGTTCAAAAAACATTACCTCCTTTCAATTTTGAAAGGTTTATATGTGGTTATATACAAAAAGTTTAATGATCGAATAAATTTGAATGAATTTATTTCAAAAAAATTGAATATTTAATTGAAATAAACGGTCTCATTTTTTTTTGGAATGTCGAAGAGTTGGACTCCTCTTACAGAAAAACAACGATTGGAAGTAATAAAGCAAGCAGAAACAAGTGGACATAATTGGACATCTATTGGACAATCAATTAATCGAAGTCCTGAAACATGCAAAAAGTTTTATCAATCTTATAAAAAATTTGGAACAATTTATCCAAAACAAGGCAGACCACCCAAAATAAATGACGAAGTAAAACAAGATGTGGTAAAATCTATGAAAAATAATCCCAAACAATCATTAAGTGATGTTGGTTCGCAAAATAACATTTCAAAAACATCAACAAAGACGATTCTTAATGATAACAAAATCAAGTATTATCAAATGACTCCAATTCCGCCACTAGATGATCAGCATAAAACTGCAAGATTAGAATTATGCGATATAATTCTATCATATCATTACCTCCAACTCCCACCCATTATTTTCACCGACGAATCAACCGTTTGTGAAAATCTAAATGGTGGTGGGATTTGGAGGGAATACGGACATCATCCGGAAGAATGTTTTTATTCAAAAGAGCAAAAACCACTTTCGGTGATGATCTGGGGCGGAATAGGCCCCAGAGGTTTTCGTACGAGGTTGTTTTACTTTCAAAATCACGTAAATTCGCAATCGTACATGAAAACATTATTGGATAACAATATCTTCGGAGAAATTGAGGCCATATTTGGTCGGACGTATGTGTGGCAGCAAGACAATGCGCCATCACATACGTCATATTATACACAAGGTTTTCTTAGCAAAATAATACCAAAAGGTATAAAATGGCCTCCAAGAAGCCCAGACCTATCACCAATTGAACAGGTCTGGGCTTATATAAAGAAAAAGTTGGCAGGGATGCATTTTAAAACAAAAGAACAACTTTTTGAAGCCATTGAAAAAGAATGGATCAACATTCCAAATAACAAATTACACAATTACTATTCCTCATTTTGGGCGAGATGTTATCTCTGCCGACAATAC
The DNA here is from genome assembly GCA_039105265.1 of Tritrichomonas musculus. Taxonomy (NCBI): domain Eukaryota; phylum Parabasalia; order Tritrichomonadida; family Tritrichomonadidae; genus Tritrichomonas; species Tritrichomonas musculus. The sequence continues at coordinate 1,071,700 of JAPFFF010000024.1, read as the reverse complement.
GACGGGGAGGCTTTAAACGGTAAATGGGGTGAAGTTAAGCAAATTCATAACCAATATCGAACCCAATTGTTTTACCAAAGGGATGAAAATACAGGTGAAGTTTTCATTTACGAGCATTGAAAAACAAAAATAAAATTAAACTTTTTGATAGCTTTTTTTTTTTTTTTAATTGAAAAAATAATCAACATGCTTTTTATAAAAAAAAAAAACATTACCTCGAAAAATTTTTAGATTGAAAAAGCACATAGAAATAATTAAGAAAAAACATTCAATATTTTTTGTGAGAGAGGTAAAGTTTATTTAACGGAGTTTAAAAGTTCCATTCAAAAATTGATTGAGAGATGCTGGTCAAAAGAGGTGAAAGAACGGCCAACTTTTGAAGAGCTATTCAAAAAGTTGGCATACAATATTGAGGATTCAATTAACGATATTTATGATAGTAATTTAAATGAAGACCAGAATGATAAATATTACCTGGAGGACGTTGACGTTGATGAGATTCTTTTGTATGCCTATGATCTTGAAAATACGAAAAATTCTGAAAATGACGAAAATTCTTTAAAATTAATGGAAAAAATTGAAAGTTTAATTGGTCCAATAAAAGAAGATAATGCTAGGCTAAAGGAAGAAAATGCACAAATGAAGATGAGGCTGGATTGCATTCAGAAAGAGAATGAACAGATGAAAAGAAAACTAGATGATTTGGCAAATGAGACAAATAAAATCAATTCTGAACAGAAAGAACAAATAAGCTCTCAAAATAAAGTAATCAGCCAAATGAGAGAAGAAATAAATAAATTGAAAATGGAACAAAAAAGTCCTAGAACTGCATCAGCAGAGAGCAAGAAAATTGATCAAGCAAAAAAGACTGAATCTGGACGAAAAGATTCTCCTTTTTCGTTTTTACTTGCACCAATGTCTTCTGAATCAGCAGCATCAAGCACGCCATCACAGACAGCAAAAGGTAGCCTGCCTGCTGCATCAAAAAGTGCATCTTCAGGATCGACAGCATCATATAGTGGATTTGCTACAGCATCTAATGTTAGCAATCCGCCATCTGCTTTTTCGTTTGTGCCAATGTCTTCTGAATCAGCCGCATCGAGCACGCCATCACAGACAACCAAAAGCAGCCTGCCTGCTGCATCAAAAAGTGCATCTTCAGGATCGACAGCATCATATAGTGGATTTGCTACAGCATCTAATGTTAGCAATCCGCCATCTGCTTTTTCGTTTGTGCCAATGTCTTCTGAATCAGCCGCATCGAGCACGCCATCACAGACAGCCAAAAGCAGCCTGCCTGCTGCATCAAAAAGTGCATCTTCAGGATCGACAGCATCATATAGTGGATTTGGTACAGCATCTAATGTTAGCAATCCGCCATCTGCTTTTTCGTTTGTGCCAATGTCTTCTGAATCAGCCGCATCGAGCACGCCATCACAGACAGCCAAAGGTAGCCAGTCTGCTGCATCAAAAAGTGCATCTTCAGGATCGACAGCATCATATAGTGGATTTGCTACAGCATCTAATGTTAGCAATCCGCCATCTGCTTTTTCGTTTGTGCCAATGTCTTCTGAATCAGCCGCATCGAGCACGCCATCACAGACAGCCAAAGGTAGCCAGTCTGCTGCATCAAAAAGTGCATCTTCAGGATCGACAGCATCATATAGTGGATTTGCTACAGCATTTAATTTTAGCAATCCGCCATCTGCTTTTTCATTTGCACCAATGTCTTCTGAATCAGCCGCATCGAGCACGCCATCACAGACAACCAAAAGCAGCCAGTCTGCTGCATCCAAGAATGCAACATCGGGATCAGCTTCATCATGGGGTCGATTTAATACAACTGCACCGCCTGCATTCATTGGAGCATCTACTAATGTAATAAATAAACCTTCATCTTTTGCACCAGCAGCCAATGTGACTAATGCGCCTGCGCCAAGTCAGTGGGGAACATTAAGTCAAGGAAATGCATGGGGAACATCAAGTAAAGGAAATACATGGTAATAATTTAAACGAGGTGATTCTGCTTTGTGTGGTCGATTAAATCAGGGTATCTGCTTGCTTTAAAGACTAAAAAAAAAAAAAAAAAAAAAAACAGGCAGGTGATTTTTAAAAAGATATTTTATTTTAAAAAAATATATAACTATAAGCAGCTTTTGCAATTAATATGAATTTTTTTTAAATGAATGAAAATAACAATTATGTTATACAAGCTACAAAAGCATCAAGCTTTTGGAGATCAATTATATAATGATATGCGCTTCGTCCATCTTGTAGATTTGGTTTATAAACATGATTTAATTGATTAATCTGAGATATTTAATTGTTTTTAATCATGACGATACAAAACAAATAAATAAAAAAGTGAAAAATATTGTTTTTCCTACTTTTTGGCCATCCATTTTGTTAATTTTTTTATTATGAAATGTTTTTGAAGAGCTATTTATTAATAATTTCTTTTAGATAAAAAATATTATTTATTTATAGATATAATGAAGTTTTAAATAAAAAAATAAATCTATCAAAATATAAAAATTTGATCATGAATTTTTGAGATGTAAAAATTGGATATTTTTTTAATATATCGATAAATATTAAAAATAATTATATTTTTAAGCTTTTTATGTTTTAAATATTAATTAAACTAATATTTAAGTTATTTATAAGTTTAAAAAAAGAAATTGCATTTAGATATCATTGTTATTTTTAAAATTGATTCAAATATTTGTATAAATTATTACGATGGTCTATTTAATCTTTTGAATTTATAAATAAACAAATTCTTTCAAAGAATTACTACATGCCTCTGTATACGCAAATACCAATAAACAATCCCCAGTTACATAACTAAAAAGACTTAACGTCAATTACTAGAGATGAATATGAAAATTATTTTTTACCACATCCATCTACCAAATTTGAAAGAATTATGAGAGTTATACTATTTTTTGTAACATTTGGGCCTTTAAGAATGCTTTTAACAATTTTTTGTATTATTATTGGAGTTTCGCAAATGCCAATTTTAAATTTTTTTAAAAAATATTTTAAAACCCCAAAAGATTATAAGCTATGGGCTCAAAAAATGTTATATCCAATTACAAGACTTGGTTTATTTTCCATTGGAATTCTTCATATTAAAAAAACAGGTTCTATTAGACCAAATACTCGAACAATCGTTATCAACCACTTAACATTATTTGATATATTTGTGGTTACTTCCCAATTTGATAGTTCATTCTTATCTATGGCTAGTTTGAGACATATATTTTTCATGAAGAGCGTAGACCAAATATTTAATATGATTTACGTCGACAGATCAAAAACCAAGCAAGGAACAACTGAAGTTTTATGTAAATATCAAAATGATTATTCTAGAGTTCCTGTAGTTATATTTCCAGAAGGGAAAGTAACAAATGGGGATATATTGCTTGGATTCAGAACTGGTGCTTTTGTAAATGACACACCACTACAAGCAATGACTTTAAGATATAAGTTATGGTTCTGCCCAAGAGGAATGTCAACAATCGCCTGGATTCATAATAATTTTTTATTCTATATTTGGCAAGTTTATACGATTCCTTTTATGACTCTAGAAATTAACTGTTTGGATCAAGTTTGCTTTGAAGGTTCTGGAAAAACGCCTCATGAAAAGGCAAAGGAGATTGAGTTGATGATGGCAAATTCATTGGGTTGTCTTGCAGTGAAGCAAACAAACAAAGAGTATTTCAAGGAACATATAAGTGATTCGTAATTTTATAATATTGAGATAGTGTTTTCATTTAATGTTGATTTAAATGCATCAAAAAATTTGAATGTATGTTTGGTCAATAATTTGAATTAACTTTTCTAATCTAGAACTAACCTATAATAAAAATGATAACTAAAATGATTTTGTATAAAAAAAAAAAAAAAAATAAATAGTAATTTATTAAAACATATTCATAATTATTTCGGAAATCATTTCTTTGATATTTGTTTTACTTTTTTATTGCTAGTTTTATTATTCGCAGTTTCTTTTTTGACTTTCTTTTCAGTCAAGTATGTTTCTTTTGGAGTTGGGCGTTGTTTCATTTCTTTTGATTTTTTAATATTTATATCTTCAGGAGCATCTTTTGCTGTTTTTGATTTACTGTGATTATTATTATCGTTTTTAGTAGTATTTTTCGTTTTATTTTTAACTTTTTGACTTGAATTTGTCAATTTTTCATCATTTTTATTTTTCGCATTCAAATTTAAATGAGTATTGAAATTAGAATTTTTATCTTTTGTTGATATATTTATTGGATTATTTGGATCTAATAAAACTTTTGGATTTAATGATGAAACAAGATTTGTGCTTTTTTTATTTGCCATATTTTCTGTCGGTTGAACATTAAATGGATATTTCGGAGTGCGATGCGGAGGTGATTGAAGCGTTTGTCCCATTTGTGCTGTTGTAGCTTGTTCACGATTTGTTTTCCGTCTTGTTTTTGTATTTACAACTTCAGATGTCCTTAAAAATAGTGAATCTAATTTGGATTTTCTTTGTACTAAATTTCTAATTTTGTATTTAGGCTTTTCTTGAGGATTTCTAATTTCTTCAAAATACTTTATTTCTGTGTCATTTTGATCTTCATTGTATTCTGAAATATCTCTTATTCTTGAATTTATTTGTATTTTCATTTTTTTCGGTTTAAAATCTATTTCTCTGTTTTCTATTTCGTCTTTATTTTTTCTTAGCTCAATATCATCTTTTTTTGTCTTTTTATTTGAATTAGTATTTTGATTATTTGCTGGATTGTTTCGTTTTTTGTTTGAAATGTTATATTCTTGGTCATCTTCTATATTTTCATTTGAATTATTACCTTTTTTTACTGGGGTATTTACGATTAATTTGAGACTGTTTGGAATTAATTTCTTTTGAATAATCTGTTCTCTTAATTCTTTTGCTTCTATCAAAAGACGCGAAATTTTGATTTTAAGTTCCCAAATATCGAGAAGAGCTTGCTGGCGAAATATCTTTATAATTTGTTCTTGTTCTAATTCGAGTTTTCCTTTTTCTTCGAATGTCATTTGTTTAATTTCTTCTTCAGATGGTAAATCTGAGCCTCTAATCATAAAAACAATTTCTTTCAGCAGCTCATTTTCTTGCATTTATATCAAACTTTTTCAATATTTTCAAAAAGTCCAAAAAAAAATATCAAATATCTTTTTCTATTTTCAAAAAAGCAGGAATTTTTTGAAAATAAATATGTTAGTTTTTAATATTCTATTTGATATTCCTATATATTGATGGTTGTTAAAAAAAATATAGAAAAAGTTTAAAAAAAAATCAAATCGCAACTAATTTATAAAAAAAAATAATTAAATTTAAAGGATATCTTTCAGATCATTTAGAAGAGAAGGAATTTCAGTATCAATTCCATCAATTAAATTAAATCCATTTTCTTTAATATAACTGATTATTTCATTGAAGCTAGGTCTATCTTCCGGTGACTTGCTCAAACATTTATAAATCAAATCAGCTGATACTTTATTAATATCTTTGGGGATTTTTGGCATTTTTTCATTTATTAAATAATTCAGATTAGGAGGTATTCTTTTTGATAAAATGAAATATAAAATACAGCCAAAAGAATACACGTCAATCTTTTCAGTATAATTATTATTCTCGTCTTCAGCAAATTCAGGTGCCATGTATTGAATAGTGGTACCCACATTTGAATGACTTCCTTCAATTAGAGTGGCAATGCCAAAATCGCCTAATTTAGCATGATTATTAGCATCAAGTAAAATGTTTTGTGGCTTTAAATCTCTATGAATAAATTTTGCTTCATGAACGTATTTCATTGCATGACAAATTTCATAGATGATTCGAATCAATTCAATTTTTGTCAATTTATTAATCGATTCATCCAAGTTACTGTTGCAATATTCAAGAACAATGCAGGGTATGTCTTCATCATTTCCCAAGAATACACCGTAAACTTTGACAATGTTCGGATGATCAAGAATTTTTAAAATTAAATATTCTCTGAAAAACCGTTTAATATTGTCATTATCATTATTGAAGTCAATCTTTTTAACTGCCCAAAAGTTGTCTTTATCGACGACTGAATCATGTATTTGATTCACTTTGTAAACAATTGATTGTCCGCCGTGTCCAATTACTATTTTGTTCTCCAAAAGTTGCTTGATGAAATTTGAATCATAAATTTTCACTTCGGGTGGCTTCAGAGTGTTTCTGGCCGATGCCTGAAGAGTCTGTGGAAGGATGAAAACTTGCAATGCATCATTTACATCAGGTCGAACATCTTTAATTAAAATATCATTTTTGAGAATTGCATAATCATGAAAAATAAAGATGTTGTTTGGATTGATTTTTCCTTTCATATTAGATATCAATGTCATTGTATCGTTGACTGTTGATTTATCAGTCAACTCCAAAGTGAGTTCATGTTGTTCAATAATTTGGAATTTGCATTTAAAATGTTCAACTTTTTCATTAGAATTTTCTTCTTCTTTTGGAGCTTGTTGATTATCATTTTCATCATTGTCATCATTAGTAACCTTTGATATTTTGGGCTTGAATTTCTTTATGCTCACTTTTGGTTTCTTTGAAATATTTACAGATTGTGTTTTAAACTTGTCAATTTCACTTTCGTCTGGCTTTTTGATTGGTTCTGATTCATATCTTTTTAGCTGCTGATTAAAGATGATTTCCATGTTTTTACTTGAATTTCTATTTTGATTTATATTTTGGCCAATAGAAGGATTCTTTTTTGACTCTATAGGAGGTGTTATTAATGGTTTCATTGGAGGTAATCCAATTGGTCTTATAGGAGGCAATAGATCTGACTCCATTTTAGAAATTTTGTTTGGTTTTTCATCTTCATCAATGACTCTATATTTGTATTCAATATTCAATTTATCTTTGACAATATCATACAATCTTCTCGAGTCATCAACAACTCCATTTTGATGAGTTAAAATGATGTTTTGTGGCAGAGTTAATATTTTCTTTGATATGTAATTATTTTTCAGATATCTGACACGGTTGCATTCGGAGATGCATTCTTCATGACGAACACAAACAGGGAAGTTCATTATCTGAATATCAGGAATAACTTTGTGAACCAGCAGCAATTTTTTCAATTCATTAAGTCTTTTTTTATAATCAACTTTTTCAAAGCACTTCTTCAAATCATTATAAGTGAAAATTGAAATGTCTTCATTAACGTATTTTTTCTTAATGAATGCAATAGCATTTGAAACCGTTACAACTTCACTTATGGCAATTTCTTTATCACCCAAAGAGCCTTGGAAGAACAGATGCGCCTTTTTGCAATTAAAGTTGAAATTGTAACTTTTGTTCTCTAAAAGATTTTGAAAGCCAAATGATTTGTCACCTTGTTTAAGCTCAATTCGATAATCAATATCAAATTGGCGTTTAAGGTGATTGATTATGTCCTCTGATGATTCATTCTTAGTGAAGTAAATGTCTTCGTTGAATGCTCCATCAGCCGTTGTTATGTGAACTGGAAAAATGTCATTCTTTTTATTGATGTTAATAACCGCCTTGTGAGGAATTTTAAATGTGCTATATTGCTTGCAATCAAACTTATCCAAAATGAAATTAGAGAAAGAAAAATAAAATGAATCTAACGATAAATTCCATATTTTCAACTTTTTCTGAACAATCGATTTTATGTTCTTAATTGTTTCATCATGATCGACCAAAACAGAAACTATTTTACCTTCATATAAGAAAAAGATTTGATCTTTCTTTTCATAGTTATATGACACTTTTATTTCTGCTCCATCTGGAAGAGCTGCTGCGTTAAAGAAAGGTGGAAGAATGGTTTCTTTTGAATTAAAAAAGTAGGAAAAGTTAATTTGATTCTCATTCAATTTAAAAATCTGACTTATATATGAGCCGGTCTTTTCAAATTGTTCTTTATCCAAATTGAAACTAATTTTTAATTCAGTGCCATTAGAAACGGTTATGGTCAAATTGTCTTTTAATGAATTCAAAATTACATATTTGAATCTTTGCTTGAAGATTGTCGGCATGTCTGTCGGCTTCAATTCCATGAATTCCATGAAAATTCTATGATTTTCATTTCTATTTTTCATATCAGGAAAAACTCTGTCGATTATGTCATTGGATGTCAATGACATTTCATATTGGTAGCTTTTCATGTAGTTGCCTTTCAATGTAGATTCTTTATTGGGTTCATCAATGTTGATGTAATCACGAACATAAATCTCTTTCGATGTTTTTCCTTCTTGGTAAAACAAGCCTTTGATTTCAATCATATTATCTTTGTCATACATGACGTCCGATAGTTTCTCAAAAAAGCGAAGATGACGGTTTTTTATAGTAACACCAAACATGTCATATTTAGCTTTCTTAAAATTGAATGCTTGACGGATTTCCTTATAAACAGCAGCGACCAGATCCATAACACGCAAATCATTGCCACTTAGATTTACAGAGCAAACCTTCGTTTCATTGTTTTCATCAGTGAACAAGTATTTAACTGTTCGATTAGCTGATTCAATGAATTCATAATTAAAGCCATCATTCTTCACAATTTTAATTGAATCCAAAGGACGATGCAAATAAAGATTCGTCACTTTCTCAAGTTCCATATTGTCAGGGACAATAAACTTGTATTTTTTCAGAATTTGGCTCTTGTCATGTGAAAGTTCAGAAAAAGTTCGAATATGACATGATTGCTTTGAATAATTGAGAGTAATTTTGGTCATCTTATCTTTATCATCATAATTGTTTAAACACTCTATCAACAAAAGCTTCCCGGTGCTGTCATGCACGAAGTGGTTGTTGATGATGACTCCGAAATTGTGGTTCTCAAATTTGTCTGTCATTTTCAAGTCTTGGATGGAAGTGAAAATTGAGAGTCCGTTCACTTTTTCATTTATTTTGACATGTAAAGTTTTGAACTTTTTGAAATAAAGATGAGTGTTGTAGTTAAATCGAATCTTAAAGTCTGATTTCAATTGAGAACCGTCCTCTGAATATGCAACGAACAGACCTCTGTCAATATGATAGTCTCTCTCAAGAAAGCATGTTATTGTGTAAATAGTGGCATCGTTATATAGTTCATATTCTATTTCAATTGGTTCTTTGCATGTTTCTATCGTAACGGTTATTTTAAACGGTTTTCCTAAATCTTTTTCAATGTATTCAAAATCAAAAATTTGCATTTTCTTTGAAATCTCTAAAAGATCGGCATTGTTGATCGTTTCTAGGTTAGAACCTGAGAAAAGTGTCTTGATTTCTTTCTTGTAAGAAATGTTCTGTAAGTTCATACGAAAATAAGCGGATAAGGCTGATTTAAGGTCAATTAATTTTGATCCGTCTTTCATGCAAATAAAAAAGAGCTTGTCCAATAATACGTTGTAAATATGATAACCATCTGCTACATGAATAATAAATGGATCTTCTTCTGTATTCTCAAATTTAAATAAATAAGAATCATCTGGGATTATTTCATCATTATGTTTAATAAAGATATTTTGTGGAACAGTGAAAAATTCTTTGGCAAAATAAGATTGAGCATCAAAGCAGGTAAAGTTATATTTAATATCAATGGCGTAAAGATAGTTATAATGATTCAATGAAAAAAAAATTTTCTTTTGTTTTATGTTTATCAGTTCAAGTCTTTCATGTGGGTCATATCCGATATCAATCAAAAAGGCCTCGCTTTTTTTATTTAGAAAAATAGAATTATAAATGAGTGAGAAGTTTTTCTTCTTGGATGGTTCATCTTTTAAAATAAAATCAAATACATCTTGAGTATATATGGTATCATATGGCAATTGTCTTGGTTTGCCAAGGAAATTTACCAAAAACATTTGTATGTAATTTGAAAATCTCAGTTTTGAATAGCATAACTATTAATATCTCGTTAATTAGGTATTAAAAAGCATTATTTAATGATTATTTATGTTTAATATCTTTATTGTATTTTGTTTATTATTTTATTTATCAAAGATTCAATAAAAAAAAAGTAGAATAAATTTGATGAATATAAATATACGTTACTTCATGCGTTTGTTTTGAATTTTTTTTCTCAAAAACTTCATTTGAATGTTTATTTCGAAAATATTTATCGTTATTTTAGTTGGACAGTTTACCATTATGTTTTAATGATATTAAGCATAAATTTGTTTTGATAAGATTTTCGACCCTTTACGTTTCAAGCTAGTTCGTTTATTGATATTCTCTCAACATATTTCTTTCTTAAAAGATCGTTTCATATGAACTCTATGGATGAATATATTACACATCAAAAAAAGGATTTTAAAGATATAAACAAATTAAAAAAGTATCGTAGGGTTTAGTAAAAATGAAAAATAAAAAAATATGAAGAAAAAAATTTTAATAAAAAAGTTTCACCGTATATTCTTTAAATTACGTAAAATAATATTATCATTTATCAATTTTGATTAGATAAAAAAACAATCACATTCAATTTTCTATACTCATTCAATATTCAAAAAAGGATTATCAATATTGATTAGATAAAAAAACTATCACATTCAATTTTCTATACTCATTCAATATTCAATGATCAATGAATAAACAATGATCAATGAAACATTAATATTTTAAGATAATAAAAGTATTTTTTATATATTATTAATTTTATATATCAAATATTTTCTATATTTAAACGTATTTTCCCCTTAGAAACAAAAATCTAAAAATGAAAGAGAAGAATCCTTATTTTATGACTTTCTCTCAAATTTTAAAATAAGGATTTGAATTCATATTATACGTTTAAATTCAAAAACCTCGATTTTTCAATTAAATTTTTTAAAATTCAAATATACAAATTTTTCTACGATAGATCTTATTCCTATCTAATGAAAAATGGTTTAAATATAATATACTAATTAATTATTATATTTGTAATGCAAAATAAGCAAATTCAATAACCGCCAAAAATCATTAAAAACAAAGATAAAACCATTTTTTATAGCGACCGTTTAGAGTACACCCTTATATTAAAAAAAAAAAAGTATACTACACCCTTAATATGAGGATATTTCAATTTATTTTTTTAATATATATATTTCATATTATATAAATCATATTTTATGAGTTGTTTAATGGATGAAGTATTTTTTATTTATCAAAACAATATCTTGATATTTCCCATGGAAAGAAATAGATTCAAACAGGTTGGAATGCATTATTAATAATTCAATGCACCTTTCCCAGCAGCTGAAGTTATCGTCTGGTACGAGCTGCTGGAAAAGGAGCAATGAATGTTGGACAAAAAGTTACAAGTTTCTTTTCTAAACAAGTATCGAAAGTTAAAAAAGTTGAATATAGATCACTTTTCCCGTTCTGTCAAAAAGCATGTCAAAGCTTGATTCGTTGGAATATTATATGGAAAAAGATTGATAGTCAAGCTAAAAAGATAAATGGCAAACATCTATACATCACATAATTGGTGATCATTCAAAGTGTACTAATGACCCAAATAAAGAAGCATTCGTTTGGAAAAAGGCTGTTGAAAACGAAGAACTCAGGAAAGACTTCCATCGATTCGTTGATGATATGTCAAAAATTGTTGACAGAGTTGATCCCTATTTAACAACAACTCTTAATGAATCACAAAAAAGAACTAATTGTGGATTAAACTTCCAGAATATAGAAGAGATTCATCCAACCGTAAAATATTACAGAGCAAGTGCTTAAAATGTGGGAATGGTTTTTTAAATCACCATTGCATGAACACTCATATTCAAGAGTGTACAGGTATTCATCTTCTTTATTACTAATAAAGAAGAGTCAGAAATTACAGAGTTTCAAAAAAATTTAATTAAGATATTAATATCAGCGAACATTATTATTTTTGTTGATTGGTTATCTGTTTTGATTCAACTTTTGGCTGCATTGCGGTTAGCCATGTCACAAACAACTTGGGGGCTGGGGGTAAAAAATTAGAAACAAAAGAATGCTAAAAATTTATATTATATTTTATTCTTTTTAGGGGTATGAAAAGAACTGCTATTTAGTCTTCGGCATGTCCTATTATATATGAAATAGTTATGAAATTTATTGAACTTGATCAAAAAAAAAAAAAAAAAAAAAAAAAAAAAAAAAAAAAAAAAAACTCCTAAATAATTATTCCCTCATCAAACCATATTAAGGTTTAGAAATTATATTATTTATAATCCATAACAATTAAGCCAAAAAAGATGTTACTTAGAATAGGAATTTCGCTCATCATGGTATGATGATAAATGGTGGAACAATTAAAGTCAAATTAACTCTTTTTATTTATTTAAAGTCAAATGTATATGATGATGTATTTATTTAAAGGATAATTCAAAGTCTATGTGCTGCACATACAATAAATTTAATAGCAAAATCGATATCATCAAAAGAAGCTCCTTTATTTATAAAAAAAATATTTAAAATTTTTTCAACGCAGAAGCTATCGTGATTACCAAAACTACTTCTCAGCAGTTATCCATACTGTTTTACAATGTTGTAGCCTTGGATCATAATTAAGGCGCGCTAAGCCCGATGCCAGCATCAACGAGTTCTAGGCTTGGGGAAATCGGCTTACAGAAGCTTAATGTGTTGGATTGGTTGGCGAATGCCAACTAGGAAAGCGATGTGATTCATACTTTATCGAAAATCTGTTAAATTTCAAAATTTTAACGTTTTTTTTTTTTTTTTGGATTGGTTGGAATGTCCCAAACTACCACTACTCCAAGAATCAAAAGCGTGAAAAGTTCGAATATGACATAATTATGAATTTTCCTGAAAATAAAGATCAACAATCTTATCTTAGTGTGTTATCAACAATTGAAACTGGTAATTTTGAATAAAAAAGAACAAACTTAACCAAATTTAATAAGAAATATGCACCTATTAAATATTTCAGTTCCATAGTATCAAGAAAATTTGACATTATAGAAAGATGTTATCCGCAAAATCACAAATGATTATGTTGTGCCAAATTCCAAAACATTTACAATCGATGAAGATAAAATAATAGTAGTATCATATAGGTGGTGGTCACTGCTTTTCCCCAATCTAAGCGGCTTTCCTAATTATCATCAAATATCATCATCTCAAAGATAATAAATTCATTTATTACTAGATCATCCAGCAAAAAAAGATATCTCACTTTTAATTAATTGTACTAAATGATATGGAAGAGATAAACTGTAAAACTTCTTATTATCACTACTCTTAAAAGGAGCAAATAGTAACCATTTTTATTATAAATACTATTGAATGATATTCAATAACAACATTCAATTTTTTTTATATTGGAATTAAAATTTATTGCTGAATAACTTAGTTTTTAATAGGATAAATATATTTTTTAATTATAAATAATTGTAAATCATGTTTTTTAAAATAAAATCTAATTATTAATTAAAAATATCCCGAGATAATTATTATTTACTTAACATTATCTCAAAAAGTTTAATGTATTGAAATTTTTATATTGTTTTTTGAACTTTTCATATTTTCAAAATCCAAATTAAAGAATATTTTTCACTCCTAACATAAATAATTATATATGCTTTCTATAGATTTTTATACTTAATTAATTGAATTTTTGAATGGACATATTGTATTTTTTTTTTTTTTAAAAAACATGCTTTTCTTTTTCATGTTCTTTTTTAATTTCGCAAATGGATTAATATGGATTGAGCCATCAGCTGATTTAGACTATAATTGCAATCAAAACCAAGCGTTTCAATCGGAAGTTGGAAAAACATATTTTCGTCTTCCTCCAAGGGCACAAAGCATTGTTCGCCCTAGAATTTGGCAATTATCACGACATTCAGCTTCAATATCAATCAAATTTATCACAAATTCGTCTCATATAAAAATTCAATATGACAGAGAAAATCCAAATAATTTTGCTATGATGAATCAAATCGGTACATCAGGCATAGATTTATATGGATATGACGAAAATGGAACTATACACTTCTTTGCAGGCACATATTCTTTCGGATCTAGAGTAACATTTGATTTCAGTGAATATAATAAATCGGTAATATTTTCTTATTTACTCATTTTGCCTTCATACGATGTTATCAAACCAAATACCCTAAAAATTGGTTACGAAGAAGATTCATATTTCAAAATCTTTGAAACTGAGCTAGAAAAGCCAATTACTCTTTATGGAACCTCTATTATGCATGGAGCCTGTCCAAATAGGCCAGGATTGTCTTGGGTTAATTGGGTATCTCGTACTCTTCAATTACCTGTCCATAATTTCGGCTTCATGGGCCAAGGAATGCTCGAAAAAGAAGTTATTGATTTGGTTATGGAAGAAGAAGCCAGAGCCTTCGTCCTTGATTGTCTCCCTAATCTTGTATTTGAACCTGTTAACGACGTTATAAATCTCACGATTGAAGCTTACAAACAAATACGAGCCAAATGGCCAGATACTCCCATAATCTTAGTCGAATTTGGTGGTTATACGAATTACGAATTTAGCAATCAATATCGCACTTATACTGACAATATGAACACGGCCTCCAGAGAAGCACTTAAAAAACTTCAAGAAGAGTATAAAGCGACCAATCTTTTCTATGTAACTCAAGAAGAGCTCGGCATTACTAGTGATGATATATCAGATCCTGTCCATCCGATGGACAACGGAATGCAAAAGCAGACCAATGCAATCGTCAAAGTTCTCCGGGAAGCCTTAAACATGCCAGAATCGGTCTCTCATTTCACCACGCAAATCCCTGTTCCACAACATAGAAACCTGAACTTTTTCAATGACCATCAAAAAGTTCTCAAAAAGTTAAACGCTCAAACCAAAATCAGTGAAAATAAAGTCATCATCGGTGACTCATTTGCAGCTGGTTTGACTGATCTTGACGGTTACTTAAATTTAGGCATGAAAGACGATAGAATTGAGAACGCGCTCTATCGTATCTATCACGATGAAATGTCAAATATGAGTCCTCAGAAAATTGTCACTTTTATCGGCTCAAACAACGTACCAATAAATGACAAGACCGAAATCGTCGAGGGCATCAAGTTCCTGCTGCAGCAGATCCACGCGAGGCAGCCTGAAGCGGCTCTTGCAGTCGTTGGAATTCTGCCGAGAACCGGCTACGAGGAGACCGTTAAAAATATCAACCTTGAATTGAAAAGTGCAGCTGAAAAGGAAGGCTGGTCTTTTGCCGACCCTGGCCAAGGCCTCCTTGACGGCCAGACCGGACTGATTGACAAGCAATACTTCTTGGAAGACGGATTCAATTTGAATAGTCAGGGTTATGAAGTCATCAAGCCAGTCATTGCTGCTTTATAAAAATATAATATGTTATTGTAATTCAGACTAAGTTGAAATTACTAAATACATTTTTTTTTTTTTTTTTTTTTTTTTAAACTGGCTTTCTTTTTTGCATCCAACTCAATTTTCAATTTATCATTGAAAACCAAAAATTTTTTATTTCAAAATTTCGGTGTTTTTTGTATTTGAGAAATTCTGATTGATACTTATATATTATTCTCTTATTGGTCTCAAAAATAAAAATTGCTTTTTTCGTGGATGCTGAAAAGAGTCAAAATTATAACGTTTGTTATAGAATTTCAAGATGTTTAATTTATTCAAGGATAACCGTTTAAGATGGCGTTTAAAAATTGAATTAAAAACGATCATACATACTGGTTTATAGTTGAGAAGGAAAAAAATGAATAAAAAAGGTAAGGAAAAAAATCATAAATTTTTAAATGAGCTTATTGAAACCTTTTATATCGAATTAAATTATTTCACAAAGATATAGTTACACTTTCCATTATGAAATCGAATTTTTCCGTAATCATAGAAATTTTTAGTTACTAAAGTGGATTTTTCGGTTATAATCCTGAAAAGACCATAATAAATGTTATATTTGTATATGTTAATAAAGAATTCATGGCGCCTTCTTTTTGGGATGCATTGAAAAATTAATAAAACTTTATTAAAAAATTAAAATAGGTATTTCAATATTGAATGGATTGTCTCAAAAAGTAGGCCAATGAATTTGATTTTATCTCAGCTACTTTTTGAGACGAAGTCTCAAAAAGTAGCTGCCATAAAATCGTAAATTTTGTTAAAGGTTTTGTTTATTTTCTATATTTCAACATATACTTTATACCAAAAAGATTTGTTCTTATATTTATAATCCGTATCACTTATATATTATTTTTTTGACTTATAAAAATTCGTTTTTTAGGATAAGTTGATATCACAATATCTAATTACTTCTTTTTTTACTCATATTCAAATTTTAAAAAAAGTGATACAGATCATAAATATATGAACAAAACTTTTTAGCATAAAGTAGATGCTGAGATGTTGAAAAATAAACTACACCCTTAAAATGAGATTTATTTAAAATTTAAAGAACATTCAAATTTGATCATTGCAAAATTTCACAGCTAATTTCTAATAAAAAGGAGGGTTTGCAATATCATTTGCCAATGATAATAAACCTTCTAGTAGTTCTGGTGCCCACAATAATAATTGATGTCTCTCACCTCTTGGTGCTCTCGTATTTTCTTCGTACTCTTTTTGTGCATAATCTCGCAATGCTTGTGCAATTTGGTTTGTTTGTAACATAAAGGGCTTTGGTCCCCATCTATGCGGGTGTCGTCGATCTTGCAGCAGTTGCAAAGCTCGCTGCTTTAGTTTAGCATTCTGAGTTTGATGCTTTTGAACAGCTTCATTTAATTTCTTCAAAGAGTTTTGAAGTTGGCAATTTTCATTAGTAGAATGATTCAAATCATTTTTTATTGTATTCAATTGCATTGTAATATTTCCTTTTTCTGAATCGAGTTTCTCTATTTTTAAAGTGGCTACTTTATAATTATTATCAGATTTATTCAACTGATCTATAAGTTTCTCCTTTTCTGAATTGAGATTCTCTATTTTTAAAGTGGCTTCTTTATAATTATTATCAGATTTATTCAACTGATCTATAAGTTTCTCCTTTTCTGAATCGAGTTTCTCTATTTTTAAAGTGGCTACTTTATAATTATTATCAGATTTATTCAACTGATCTATAAGTTTCTCATTTTCTGAATCGAGTTTCTCTATTTTTAAAGTGGCTTCTTTATAATTATTATCAGATTTATTCAACTGATCTATAAGTTTCTCCTTTTCTGAATCGAGTTTCTCTATTTTTAAAGTGGCTACTTTATAATTATTATCAGATTTATTCAACTGATCTATAAGTTTCTCCTTTTCTGAATCGAGTTCTTCAATTTTCATATTTGCATTTTGTAGATCGGTCTTTAAGCTTTTAATCTTTTCCAAGTCATTTAAGTGATTTTGCTCACATTTACTTAATTTTTCTTCAACTTCTAAAATATATTTTTCTGAATTTCTTGGTGCAAAATTAAAATGTTCACTCCTATTCATGACAGAATTACGTCTGTTTTCAACTAACTTCATTTCTTTTGAGTCAAGACTATCAAGAAGAATGTATAAAAGATGTCTGTTTTCATTATTATCTTCGTTAACAAATCTATATGCTAAGTCATGATCTATATTTTCTCTTTTAGGATGGTGAAAAATGTTGTAAAGAGAATTGATTGGAACTTTCTTTAAATCGTTAAAAAAATTGGTGAGATAATGATTTAAATTTTGTGAAATCTTTTCTTCGATGATGCTTTTATCAAAGTTGTTATGCTCATTAAGATTGATCAAAATATCAAGGTTGTAAAATGGAATATATTTTTCCTGTTTGAGATGTTCAGTTAATAATCCAAATTCTCGACTTAATTGTTCATATTCCCAAATATTGTCAACAGTGATTTGAGGCAATTCATTATTATCCCAATATTTTAAAAATGAAACAAGAATTTCATCTCTAACTTTAGATTGCACTTCATATCGACAGTGATCCAATAAAAGATTTAATTGATTTTCTTTATCTTTTGGGATCTTTTTAACATTTCTTATTGTGCAAGGAAGTAAAAATTCTTTATTATTGTTGATAAAGATGTAATTACTCATTGTTCATCAATAAATAAAATTAAATGCAATAATGGGCACAGATTTGGATGAATATTAAAATTAATACGAATTTATATTTATGCCCTCAAAGAGTATAGTTTGATAATTTGGTACACTTGCCAATAATAGATTTCCAAATTTTGTATTTTTTGTTTTTGTCTTTGAATTGATAAAAGGAAAAAATGAATATTCTTGGAATAAATATATAATTGAAAATGAAAAAATTATTCAACATTAAGGTACAATTCTCATACGTTTAGTAACTGCAAAACTTTTTGACACTTTAAGAAAAAGAAAAGACATGTTATATAAAAAATATTTTTTAAAAAATTATATATTTGAAAAATTTAATATAAAAAATAAAGCTCAGAATTTTAAATCTGACACTCATTCAAAAATAAACTTTTTCTGAGAGGTGCACTTTCACAAAATTTTAACGTTCTCTTTCTCAATATTTAACGTATGAGAATTGTACCTTAAAACATAAGATAAAGAAAATGAATTTTTGATTCACAGCTAACCATATTTTTTTTAAGTCATTAAAAATTTTTTTGCTATCGCAAGCTTCAATGAAACAAAATAAAGAAGAACATAAAACTAATTTTACTTTTTAATCAAAAAGATAAAAATCATATTAAACTCACTGAACTAAATGATCTCTTTTTGAATAGTTTATTCTCTGAAAAAGTTTCTATCGTACTTCTGACTATATATTTTTCGTTTATTATATTTTTATTTTTTTAAACATATAAATAAATATTAATACCACTACTTTTATTCATACTTATAATATTTTTCATCACCTTCATTATCATCAACATCATTATAATTCTCATTATTTTCATCATCATCTTCGTCTTCTTCATCATCGTCATCCTCTTCACTGCTGCTGCTTCTTTGTCCATCTTCATTCTCGTCCTCTTCGTTTTCATCTTGCTTGCTATCGTTGTCGTTGTCAGTGCTGCTGCTGTTTTTGCTCTGTTTGTTGTCGCTGTCATCAACGCTGCTGCCGTTTTTCTCGACGCTTTCGTTGCTGCTTTCCTTGTCGTTGTCGTCCTTCTCTTCCTTCTTGGGATGGTTGTGCTTTCTGTGCTTGCGACGGCGGAATGGAAGAGGAATCCGAATTGATTTCTTCTTCTTAGCCAAGCTGTAGTAATTTATGAGTTCTTCGTCCTGGTTGAAGAAGTCACAGAAAAAGCGAATAATTGAATGCTTATAGAATTTTATTGGGTGTTTCAAAGCACTCAAATTTTTGACAAATTGGCCAAAATATGAAAACTGATCATCAATGGATTGAATTTCCACTTTAGCTGCCTTTTTATCAACTATCCGAATTAGGCAAGAAATGCCTGGAGGAACCAATTTATATGGAACTGTAACTGGTTGCGTATATGTATCTACAAGAAGTCGAAATTCGGGTCGTTTTGAGTGCTTGTTAATCTTTTTAAGACACCAGTTGACAAGTTGATCATGTGTTAGTTTCGGAAGTGAATTTTCGGGGAGATAATATGTATTATAATATGAAATAAATGGAACTAAATCCCCGTAATTTATATAACTTCGTATGTAAGAGGAACTTATCTCCCATATTTCAGGGGATAAACATGCAACTGGGGCTAAACAAATAGCTCTTACATTTAATGTGGGCATTTCTTGTTTGAAAAGAATGGACATCATACCTGCAACAGCACCACCTAAAGAGTGCCCAGTAATTATAATTGGCCTGTTGTTTCTCTTTTTCGCTAAATCTCGAATTTGTTCTTTAAAATCGTTGAAAATGTTTAATGCAGTAAAATAGACGCCTTCGTGGACATGTCCACGCTCAAATTGAATTGCAGCTGCTAAGAAATCAACATGCCAATCTTCTAAACAGGCTGATCCTCGAAAAGCAATAAATATGGTATTTAATTCGTCGCTATTTATGACAAAATATGGCACTCTGTAATAATCTGATACTGTACATTCGTAAACTATATTGGAAAGATTCGGTGGTAGATGCCTTTTGCTACTTTTATAGTAAACTGCATTAGATAATAAGCCACAATGAAGAAGATCAATAACTTGATCATTACTTAAAGTTGTAGCAGCTAACTGGGGAGATTTTGGGAGACGATGAAATGCCATCTTCCAAATGAGATCTGGTAATGGCGTACTAACTTTGGTTGTTGGATCAAAAAAAAATGAACTTGAGCGTTTAACTATCTTTTGATTTCCAGAATCAATATCATCATCATCATCTGCCTTATCGACTCGTGTCGATTGACTATGAGACATCTTCTTCATTTTCTTAATAAATGATCGGAAATTTTTATCTCAAATTCATTGAATTTTTGTTAAAGAAGATGTTTAAATTTCAGATATTATAGAAAAAAAATTAAATTGAATTTTTCATTTTTTTCTATTATGATTTTAAACAAATCATAATTTAAATAGATGAAAAAATATCCTAGGCTTTTGTGTCCAAACGAGTTTGTATTCAAAAAGTATCCAATGGATATTCATTTTTGTTCGTTATTTTTTGAGAGAATTTGAGGATCCAAAATAGTCAAAATGGACACTTTAATTCAATCTTGGATACACCTTTCAATTTTCATTGATTATTTTGAATATATATTTCGTTTGACCAATTATATCGCTCCAAATTTACATTGAATTTTATTTTTTATTTCAAATGTTGATCTTCTTGGTCAAAATCATTCTTAGTGAATTTGAAAAGTTTATAATTCATATTTGAGAGGTTTTTTAAAAATTAAGAATAGTATGTGTTTAATACATTTATTATTGCTTTTTTTTTTTGATATTAATGAGTTTATTAAAGTAAAAATAAAGTATCCAATAAAAATTTTTTTGGATACTTCAACACAAATCTTTGAATAAAATACTAAATAAAAAAGCAGTTTTTTGTCCACAAAAAGTGATAGCTTTTTACAAAAAGTCGAAAATGGACACTCAGTTCACTGGATACAAAAGCCTAGAAAATATCAAATAATTCATAAAAATTCAAAAAATATCACGAATAGTATTACTTGATTAAGATATATAAGAAATACTTTTGAGCAAAAGAATTACCATTAGAATTTTCCGAATTTTCAATATAAATCATTTGTAATTCTTTCTAAAAGAATTGAAGATTAATTTAACCAAGATATGAATCCAATTTTTGGAATATAATCAAAGCTTAATGGATTGAAAATTTGAATTTAATCAATCTCATTTAAATACAACCAAAACTACATTTTAGCTTTATAGGTTCACCTGATGATTTAGGACCCGCATACATCATAATAATTGGATTTCTTTACATTAAATTGAATAAACTTATTTATGATACAAATTAGCCTATTTTATATTATTTTCAAAAGAAAGCTCTCAATTTTCAGTTTATTTTGACTACAATAAATAATTGGCTTGTTAAGGTACAATTCTCATCAGGGATGGTCAACGTTGAAAAAATTGATCAACGATGACACTTTTTTAGAGGCTCGTTGTCAACGTTGACTTCGTTAATTCAACGTCAACGATCAACGAAAAAACTTTCGTTGAATTTAATCGTCCAAAAAAAGAGCACTTTTTTATTTATATCGTCGTTGAATTAACTTTAATTTACCATTTTCAAATTTATTTATACATTTAATATTTATATCGTTACTAAAGGTGATAATCATTAAAATAAAAGTATTTAAAGATTTTAAAATTTTGCATTGAATTTTTTTCAGTTTTCTGCAGAAAAAGTTTTCTCTCAATTTTTTCTGTAGGTTCAATGTTGAAATAATGCGTTGATTCAATGTTATTTCAATGTTGACCTCTCGTTATGACCAAATTGAAACGGTTTTAATCAACGGCCTCAACGTCGTTGTCGTTGACATTCAATTCAACGAGATAATATTTGTTTCAACGAATTTAACGTCAACGTTGGCCAACCCTGATTCTCATACGTTTAGTAACTGCAAAACTTTTTGACACTTTAAGAAAAAGAAAAGACATGTTATATAAAAAATATTTTTTTAAAAATTATACATTTGAAGAATTTAATATAAAAAATAAACTTTATTTTTTAAATCTGACACTCATTCAAAAATAAACTTTTTCTGAGAGGTGCACTTTCACAAAATTTTAACGTTCTCTTTCTCAATATTTAACGTATGAGAATTGTACCTTAAGTCTCGATTTTCGATATCGATAATTGATCCTTTTTTTTGATATCAATATCAAATCAAAAATTTTATCTCTGATATCAATAATGAATAAAAATAAAAGATCGATTATCAATACACAATTTAAGATTTGACATTGAATGCTTTGCATATCATTAAAGTATAGTTGAGATTCCATTTTTTATAATACACTAACTGAATAAGAAATAGTAATTACCCAGAGCTGTTTTAATCAAAATTAGGCCAAATTAGCTCACAAAATAATACAGATACAATGACAATAGAAAGACAAAAGCGACATTTTTTTTGACGATTTCTTCTTTTAATGCTCAATAAAATGGTATATTTTGTTTGAACATAACATCAAAGATAAAGTTTAGCTTGATAAATGAATTCAAAAAGTTGAATTAATAAACGGAATGATTCAATTTTCGGCGGTTAGAAAATTAATTTTAAACGATCAAACTCAATATTTTTGCTTTAAAATTTTATCTCTGATATCAATAATATATTTCAAGGCGTTATGTCACTAAAAATTACAGGAAATTTGAAAAAAATTTTTGATAAAATGTTCTACAATAACAGTTCATTAATTTCTGTTTCAATTCCTTCTAGTGTAATCTGCATAGGCTTAAAATCATTCAGCGATTGTTGGAACATTACTCAAATCACAATTCCTTGCTCTGTTGAGTCCATTGAATCGGCATTTCAAAATTGTCCACAATTGCAGCAAGAACGTTTTAATGAACCTAGCTCATTAAGGTTCATTGACGATTATGCATTTAATTGTTCTCCATTGCTCTCGGAAATTGAAATTCCATCATCAGTAACATATATCGGAAAGAACGCATTTGATGAGTGCAAATCATTGGTACAATTTACAATTCCACCATCTGTACCAATAATAAATAAAAGCACTTTTAGCAAATGCCAATCGTTGACTAAAATATCAATTCCTCCGTCAGTCACATTGATTGATGAATTTGCATTTTACAAATGCATATCATTGAAAGAAATAGATATTCCTGCGTCTGTTTCAATGATTAAAAGCAGCGCTTTCTTTGGCTGCCAATCATTGAATAAATTTTCAATTCCTTCAGAAGTGACTTCTATTGATGACTATGCATTAAAAAAATGCAAATTATTGAAAGTAATAGAAATTCGTTCATCTGTAACTTCAATTGGAAAATGCGCATTTAATGAATGCCAATTATTGACTAAAATATCAATCCCTTCATCGGTGAACTCAATTGGCGACAATGCTTTTAATGGATGCATTTCATTATCTGAATTAACAATCAATTCATTTCCTTTATTTGGTAAAAATATATTCTTAGGTATCAAATCTCTTAAGATTTTAGGTAATATCACATGCTTTCCAAACTCTTTATTTGACAAATGCATATCTTTAACAGAAATATCTTTACCCTCTTCTGTAACATTAATTGACGAATATGCCTTTGCTAATTGTTCATCACTTGAAAAGATCATTTTATCTTCGTCAGTTCAAAAAATATGTTCCAAAGCTTTTAATGGATGCAGATCTTTAAAGCAAATAACAATTGAAAAAGATTCTTTCCGGCGATGCTCATCATTAACGCAAGTAACATTCGAAGGACCTTCATCATTAACTACAATTGGTGACTTAGCTTTTGATGAATGCAAATCATTGATTCAAATATCAATTCCTCTGTCTGTAACGAAAATTGGTGACTTTGCTTTTGCTGATTGTTCTTCATTGACTCAAATAATATTTGAAGCTTCTTCATCATTTATTTCTTCATCATTTTCAATTGGATGCAATTCTTTTCGTGGTTGTATATCATTAGAAAAAGAAATGTTTGAATCATCATCTTCTGCTGTTTCATTTGGAGACAATGCTTTTCGTAATTGCTCATCATTAAAACATTTGATATTTGAAGCGCCTTTTTCTGTTTCGTCAATTGGAAATAACTCTTTTTGCAAATGTTCAACATCTAGAGGAAATTACAATTCAATCTTCTGTGAAGTCGATTGGTATTCATGCATTCTGCGATTGTACTTCATTAGCTGAAGTAACAATTGATGAGCCTTCAAATATAGCTGCAATTAAACTCTTTACTTTTAATAATTGCACGTCATTAAATAAAATAACAACTCCTCCATCAGTAACATCAATTGAATCAAGTGCTTTTAATGGATGCAAAAAACTTACCAAATTAACCATTCCTTCTTCTGTAATGGAGATTAAATCCAGGGCATTCACTGATTGTTCATCACTTGAACAAGTAATAATTCAATCACAAATAACAGTAATTGAAGAAGATACATTCAAAGAATGTAAATCATTGAAACAAATGAATATTCCTTCTTCAGTTGAACTTATACAAAAAAATGCTTTTAATGGATGTTCATCATTAAGAAAAATATCATTTGATACACCTTATTCAATTAAAACAATTGGTGAATCATCTTTCGCTTGTTGTTCATCACTCACTCAATTTCTTTTACCACAAACATTAAATATAATTGCGTTGAATGCATTTTCAGATTGTTCATCACTTACACAAGTAACAATTCCTTCTTCAGTGACAACAATTGAGTCAAATTTGTTCAGAAATTGCTCGTCACTTTCACAAGTAACAATTCCTTCTTTGGTGACGATAATTGGATCAAATGCATTCGAAGGCGGCTCATCACTTTCACAAGTAACAATTCCTTCTTTGGTGGTGATAATTGGATCAAATGCATTCAGAGGTTGTTCATTATTTACAGAGATAACAATTCCTTCTTCTATAACAGAAATTGGCGAATATGCATTTTTTGGTTGTTCATCACTGTCTCAAGTTGACATTCTTTCACAGCTTACTTCAATCAACAATTATTGCGTTTGTAAATGCATTTCATTATCGCAAATAACAATTCCTTCTTTAGTTAGAAAAATTGGAGATTTTGCATTCTCTGGATGCTTGCAATTGAAAGAAATAATAATTCCTTCACTTGTGACTTCTATTGGCAACAGTGCTTTTAATGGATGCAATCTAATTGAAGAGATGACGATTCCTTCATCAGTAGAAATAATTGGCGAAAATGCATTTTGCAGGGCATTGAAACGAATAACATTTGAAGCACCATCATCACTAACTACAATTGCAAAAGCTGCATTTCAAAATTGTTCATCATTGGCACAAATAACTCTTCCTTCAACATTGACTGAAATTGGTGCATTAGCATTCAAATTGTGTTCTTCATTAACTCGAATCGAGCTTCCTCCATCGATAGAAAGAATTGAAGATTCACTCTTCGCTGGATGCTCCTCATTGTCTGAAGTGATAATTCCACAATCAGTGACATCAATTGGAGACAACGTGTTTAGTGATTGCATATCGTTGTCACAAATAACAATTCCTCGTTGCGCTACCTCAATTGGAAACAACGCTTTCAAAAGATGCATTTTATTGACAGAAGTAGATATTCCGCCATGCGTCAAATCCATTGGAAATAACGCATTTGATGGTTGCTCATCATTGTCAAAAATAACAATCCCTCCTTCTGTTCGTTCAATGGGAAGTGGCGTTTTCAAACAATGTAAATCATTGAAACAGTTTACAATTCCTCCGTCTGTTGAAAGGCTCGGAAACAATGCTTTTTCAAAGGATGATTGATCGTTTTTATTTCTATTTTTGAATGATATTTTAGTGGATAATCGGCATGGTTAAATATTAAACCATCTTAAACGGTTATTCTGGAATAAAACAAACATCCTGGAATTAATTAACAAACGTTATGTTTTTTCTAATTATTATATAAATCATTTTTTTATTATTTTACTGATATTGAAATATAGAAATATGAAAAGAAACGAAAACGGAAGAATTTTTTAAAGATTTTTTCTAAATATTTTATAATTAATAAAATATTATAAGTTTATATTTATAATCTTAATTGTTGTTTTTTAATTTCATTCCAAGATATATAAGATTACTAGGCGAACTTTTTGAATAGAAAAGCTTATATTTATAATACATTAAGTAGCAGTACATAATATATAGTCAAATATTGTACATAGCTCTGTTATTTTAATAATATGAGTCTTTTTAATATCTTTGTCATTACATAAACTTTCATAGATAATTCAATCTTTCAATAAAAAAAAGATTTGCTATTATTAAAAATATATTTATTTGAAAAATGTCTACAGATTATTATTTCGTATTCATGAAATTCTAAAATTGGAATAATATTTTTCATAAATTATTGTTAATTGAAAAGTATTCAACTATAATTAAATAAAATATTCAATAAATAAATTAAAAATCATATTAATATGCTTATACATTTTTGATTCTTTTAAATATTGGAAAAAAAAAAAAAAAAAAATCGAAATTTTTCATCAATATTTAAACGGTCGTTTATGTGCTCCAAATAAGTTCATTCAAATGGCCGTTTAGGTAAAAAATTCTATCAAATGGCAATAGGATTTTTTTAATATAATATCTTTTTTATTAATGATTATTAAATAGTTAAGGTTATTCAATTGTGTGATAAACGATAAAACCTCAAAAAAAACCCATAATTTTCAATTGATTGAAAATTGTATAAAAAGAAAAATGCTTTAATTTTAACTAAACAAAATGTATACATCAACTGAAGTTGCTTGTTATGGCCTTATTTTTATGTTGAATTCGATTCAGTATGGATTCATCCTTTGTTTTGGAGGATATCCGATAGAAGAATTTAAACGCAAATATCCAAATTGGGATTTCAACAAAGAAGCAAAAAATATCACGTATTTCAACAATTTTTTATCAATATTTGGATCAATTGGAGGCTTTTTAATATGTCTTTTAGTACGCTTGACTGATTCCAAAAAATCCGTATTTTATTTCAATATAGCTAATTGTTTAATATGGCTTCTTTATTTCTTCTTTACACCAAAGTTATTTGTTTTTGGAATCGTATTAAGATCATTACAAGGCGTTTTAATGGGTGGTTTGGCAAGTATTACGCCAATATTAATGACAGATATATCACCCAATGACATTGTAGGCATGCTTGGATGCTTGAATCAATTTGGCATCCTTTTAGGAATGATTATATTCACAATCATTGGATCACATGTAAAATTCAATGTTTTAGCGATAATTGGTGCAATTGAAACCTTAGTTTCCGCTGGACTTATTTGGATTGTTCCTACAGACATAATTAAAAAAGAAAAATTAAAAGCACTTTTTAATCGAACAAATAGAAAAAAACTTATTATCGGCATGCTTGCAATGGCTTTTCAACAATTTTGCGTCAATCCATATCTTGACAACCTTGGTGACATTTTGGCTGACACTGGAATTTATATAGATGAGAGCATGCAATCAGTTTTAGTCTCAGCTGCTCAATTAGTCAGTGTTTTGATTGCTGCCTTTAATATGGATGGAATCGGGAGAAGAAAAATGTGGGCCTTTTCAAGTTGTGGCATAATACTAAGTCAAGTTTTGTTTATTGTTTGTATGAGTACAAAAAATGATGATTTTATTTGGGTTTTGGCTTTATGCGTGTTTATTTATATGCTAAGTTTTGGACATGGATTAGGACCAATTCCTTGGTTTATCGCTCATGATCTTTTCCCAAAAGAAATCCGTTTAGAAGGCCAGTCATTTATTGCATTTGTAAACATGCTTTGCTCAATTGGGATTAATGTAATGTACACAGATATCAAAGAAAAAATAAAAGAGACTTATTTTATGATCATATTCATGTGTATCACAATTTGGGCCATTCCTTTTGGATTGTATTTCATTCCAAAAAAGAGAGTTTTGAATGATGAAATTTTGACTTTAATTTAACATATAGAATTACTGTTTTTTTTTCAATTCATTTCATGAATTTGATTATTTATATTATGTAAAAAATTTGAAATATATTTTATTTTATTTTTAGATCAAAAGGAAGATAATGAAAATTGGTCATTTATGAGAAAATTTTTTTTGACTTAATTCTATTATTTCCTACCAAATTTGGTTTACTTGTGAGAAATTATTTGGATAGATTTTAATATTTCATAAGTGAAATCACATAGTATTTTTAATTTTTATATTGGCTCATTTTTTGCCTTAAAAGGTTTTGTAACAAACCAAATGACTTATTTAAGAATTGAAAGGTGTACTGAAAATGCTAATCCTCTTCTAATGAGATAAATGATTTAATATTTATATTTGATCATCATTATATAGTAAATTGAACGAAAATGCTTGATTTCATAAGTTTCAATGATTTTTTTAAATAGATACTGAAAATGCTAATATAAATAGTATTCCTTCTTAAATAAAGCTTTATTTAAAATATATTGAAGATCAAAATGCTTAATAACAATTTGAATCATCTTCGTTATATCAGAAATATGATAAATTAAACTATAATTAAAAATTAATGAATAATAAGCATTTTTAGCCTCGATTTTATGTTTTTTTTTTGTTTTTTATAATTCAAGCTTTCAAAAAGTTTCAAAAGAAAACGGAATATCAAATATTGGTGAATAGATGGAAGTTCAAGAATATTTAGAGACAAAAAAAGTCATAGAAAAAACTTTTATCGATTTTATTGATGAAGGGAGCCATGCCAGCTTTCAGAAAATACTCAAATTATTAACCAATTTAAAGTTCGAGGAAAACCCCAGAGAAACAAAAGCAATGCTACAGATACTTAATTCCATTGCAGATAACCATCACCGAAATCCAGAATTCTTCAACAGGATCGAAAAGATACTTTTACGCAATTACCGAAATATCAAACGGACCTTTTCAAATAAAAATGAATTCGATATTTCTACACTGAACAAAAGAATTGTATTTTTTTTAATCGAAGAAGGATACATGACAATTAATGATTGCATAGACAGAAGCCCATCGTTCGCCTCCTTTTTTTATCCAGAAATCGGATCGACTCTCTCAAATAATTTGAGAGCAAATTTGAAAGAAAAGTTTCCAGAATTGAGAGAGAAAAAAATTGATATTAAAAAATTCAATGAATATAGAAAAATTGGAGAAAATAATTCACCTATTTGCACTTTGATTCGTAAAGATTCACTCGATGAGTTCATTGAATACATTCAAAAAGAAAAAATTTCACCTTCAAGCTCAATTAAACCGTCAGTCTTTGAAACAAATCCACTTTTATTTGATAAGGAATTGAGTTTAATCGAATATGCGGCTTTCTTTGGATCAATTCAAATTTTTCAATACCTATTGAAAAACAATGTCAAATTGACCAAATCAATTTGGCCTTTCGCAATTCATTCAAATAATATTGAAATAATTCAAGTTCTTATTGATATGAAAATCGGAGTTGTTAAAAATCCAACCAAATATCAAAATCCAAAGCTGAAACAAACGAAATTGCCACACATGGTCACCCAATATTACATGGCCGATAAAGCTATCAAAAAGTTGTTAATTGAATCGATTAAATGCCATCATTACAATGTTTTCAACTTTTTGAAAGAAAAATTAGTCAATATGGAAAAAGATAATGAATTGAATGATGATTACCAATTTAAAGAATTTGTCGTTGAGAATGACAAGGCACTTTTACCTTTCATTTTCAAATATTTCAATTACAACTCTTTTCCAACTGAAATTGAGGATCAAACTTTATTTTATTATTTGTGCACATATGATTATGCTTCATTTGTTGATTTATTCTTGAAGAAAAAGGAAGTTGATATTAATGCAATTTTGGTTTCAAAATATTTTTTTCAATGAAATTTCAAAATTTTTGTTTTAAATCCAATTTTTTCTTTCAAAAAGTTTAATAAAGTTTCACTTTAAAAAGGTTTGAATGATATTCCAGCATTATCTTTTAAAATGACGTTATCAAAAATATCTTTAAATGGTGTTTTCATATTGAAATTTCAAATAAAATTCTTAATAATTCATTTGAATGAAATTCTAACAATTTGTTGTTTTTAATTCAATTTCAAATCACTTTTCTTTTAAATTATGTTTTTAAAATAAAACTTTTTTTTAAATGAAATTACTTTCACAAATTTTAATGGACCTGTTTTAAATAGTGCTGTTGAACAGAATAGCATTGATGTCGTGAAAATTCTTCTTGAAATTCCAAAAATCGATGTGAATATTCAATCAACAATTTCAACTTTTTTTTTTTAAACAGAATTTCAAACAACATCTGTTTAATAAAAATATTTCTAAACAAGCTTTTTTTGAATTGGATTCCAAAATAATATATTAATCACATTCCATTATTTTATTTGATTAATTACGTTTCAATTTCATTAGTTAATTCAATTCTAAATTTTGATTTTTTTTAATGAAATTTCACATTCATTTTTTAAATCAAATTTCTATCATATTTATTTATACAATTTTAAATTAAACCGTTTTTTATTCAATTTCAAATCTTTTTTTTTTAAATAGCGTTTAAACTGAAAATTTCTTTATATAGTTCAAAAACTTAATCATTTTCTTATGTGGTTTTAAAAAACCAAAATTTTTAATGTAATTTCTTTTTTGTCAATTTTTTTATGAAATTACACAAATCAACAATTTGAATAGCATTTCAAACAAACCCATTTCAATAATGAAGTTTGAAACAAAATTTTTTTAAAATAAAGTTTTAATATTTAATTATTTTATAGAACACCATTAAACATTGCTTATTCCAATAGAAATCAAGAAATGGCTGATCTTTTATTACAACAAGAAAGCATTGAATTTGGCAAAAAAGTGTTGGCGAATTGTTTTGGCCTCAGTGAAATAACAATACCTACAACAATAAAAGTCATTAGTGAAAGTGCATTTCTAGATTCTTCAGTTACAAAAGTTGTCATTCCACCTTCAGTAACAACGATAGAATCCAGTGCATTTAAAGGCTGCACTCTTCTTGCCCAAATTGAAATTCCTGACTCAGTCCAGTCGATTGGAGAGCGAATATTTGAGAAGTGCATTTCACTTAAGAAAGTCACTTTGCCATCATCACTTTCATCAATTAGTAACTTCGCTTTCTTCGAATGCGCACAATTGGAAACACTCGAGATTCCTTCTTCTGTGACAACAATCGGAGAGAGTGTTTTCAACAGTTGCCAAAACTTGACGAGAATAACAATTCCTTCTTCAGTCACTTCGATTGAAAAGGAATGTTTTTACAATTGTCCAATTTTGAATGAAGTTACACTTCAATGTAACTTGACGGTTTTGTCAAGTTCAATCTTCAAAAAGTGCCATGCATTAACTTCAATTCAAATTCCTCCTTCCGTCACATTAATTGAAAACGACGCTTTCTGCGAAACTGGTCTGAAAGAAGTCACTTTTCCTCCATCGGTCAATGCAATCGGATCACATGCTTTCACTGATTGCAAATCGCTAGCGAAAGTCGTCTTTACTAAGTCAGTTGCACTGATTAGTGACTTCGCATTCTCAAAGTGCGTCTCATTGAAAAATGTTGACCTTTCGTCTTCTTCAATTACATCCTTAAAATGTGGCACTTTTCTTGTTTGTACCGCCCTTGAAAAAGTTGTCTTTCCTTCATCATTGAAATCAATCGATGACAACTGTTTCGAGGGCTGCGAAGCTCTTGATAACGTAGATTTGCCTTCGTCTGTTGAAATCATCGGCAGCTCAGTTTTTAAGGATTGTAAAGCATTGAAAAACGTGTCCTTGTCGTCATCGTTGCAGTCAATGGGATTCAATGCTTTTCATGATTGCTTATCACTGGCGAAAATTTCGATTCCTTCATCTTTGAAAGCGATTGAAGCTGGCACTTTTCGTGAGTGTTCTTCTCTCTCTGATGTGTCAATCCCTTCATCGGTGAAATCAATAAAAGAACACGCTTTCACTGGCTGTATCGTGCTTAATGAAGTGGTAATTTCATCTGATGCTGAAATTACAAAAACTTCTTTCCCGCCGGGAACTAGAGTTGAAAAACAATAGCTAAATTTTTTATTTAATGAATTATTTTTTTTTTTTTTTTTTTAGGTAATTAAAATTTAAATCAAAAGGTTTGGAATGCTCCCCTGTTATTGAATCTCTTCATTTTTTCTGTGACAAAATATTTGAACTTCTGATGAAACACTTTCACATTGTTCAGAAAATTGCTCTCCTCAAAAACAATCATCCAATAAAATTCATGCAACAACAATATTTTCATGATAATAATAACAATCACATTTCTGAGATATGATAAATTATTCAACAAAATCGTTTCTTTTTTTTAAATATAAAATTAAAGAATAATAATGACTGAATGAAAGATAAGACATTTATAATATTTCTGTAGTAAAAAACCAGAATAAAATAAATTGTTTATATATGGATTTCATTGAGTGAATTCATTATTCAATTTTCTCTTTGAAGTTAACGTATTTAAAGAAATAAATCTTTGAAAAAGTGGTTATGAAATAATGATTTCCATTTTTGGAAATATTTTTTAACTTGTAAAAAATGAATATTGAAGAATTTGTTGGAAAAATGAAAAATATCCAGAGTTCTCTTCTGGAATTTCTTGATGATGAATCAGATGCTGAAGAAAAATATGAAAAATTTGTTAAGCTCATCACCAGACTACAAATAATTAATGAAAAACATGAATTTAAAGCATTATTGCAGTTAATAAATCAAATTAGCGACAGCCACCATCGAGTTCACAATTTTATTTCCAAAATTGAGCGACTTCTAGAATATTTCAAAAAAGATATCCAAAAATATTTTTTAAATTCTGAAATTTTCAATATTTTTAAAAACAACAAGAGAATTCTTCTATTTCTTATGGAAGAAAAAATAATGACAATCGATGAATATATTTTTTCTCAAATAATGAGAGATGAATATAATAAATTGAATTATCCAGAATATTTTTTCCCAGAAATCAAACCATTTCTCACCAAAGAAATCATTGAAAAATACAGCAGCAAAAACTCAAATATAAAAAATGAAGAATTAATTTATCAAATAAAAAATGAAATTGAAAACGATTTTTATGAAAAACGGAGAGAAGGTGAAAACGACGATTACATTTGTAAACTGATTCGAAATAACGAAATCAAAGAATTTATTGCATTTGTTAACCAAGCACATTTGCCACTTGATAGCTTTATCAAAAAATCAATCTTTGAAACAAATCCTCTTTTGATTGATAGCGAAGAAATCACTCGATTAATTTATAAATATGATATCAAACTGATTGAATATGCTTCATTTTTTGGCTCTATTGACATTATCAAATACATGCACCTAAATGGGGCTGAATTGACATCAAACATGTGGTATTATACAGTTCACAGTCGAAATGCAGAACTGATTAAATATCTTGAAGAAAATCACGTTCCGGCACCCTATGATGATTTTAATCCAATTCTTAGTGAATCAATTAAATGTCATCATAATGAAATCTCAATCTACATCATTGAGAATTTAATTAAAGAAGAAAATTTACAAAATGATATTAAGAACAAATATTTTATCAATCTTTATCGATTTGCTGTGAAATTTTTCAATTACTGTTTTTTCCCCGAAAACATGAAATACAAAAACATGTTTTTTTATTTATGCGAATTTGATTATTATACACTTGTCAAACTTTATTTGGAAGAAAGAAATATTGATGTAAATGCAAGAGACATTAAAACATTTAATTATTCTAATGACATTTAAAAATCAAAAAAGATTTCATAACATTTAGATCTGTTAATTTTTTTATTCAATTGAAAATTTGAATCATTTCATGGAATTATAACTAAAAAATTAAATAATACTGCTTTGATTCTTGCAGTTTATAATGGCAATTTAGAAATTGTTCAATTATTATTAACACAAGAAGAAGTTGATGTCAACATACAAAACATTAGTGATATTAGAATCTATTACTTTTTCATGCAATTAAAATTATTAATCATTTATAGAGTTTCACTTAAATATTTGATAATACCCCGCTAATTCTTGCTGCATTAAATGGATACACAGATATTGTTCGATTATTAATGACACAAAAAAATATAGATATCAACATCAAAGACATTTAATATATAAAAAAAATCCATTATGTTCAAAACTATTCTTTGAATGAAATTTCAATTTTTTAATCATTCATGGAATTTTAATAGAACATTTAATAATACAGCTTTAATTTGGGCTGCATTGAAAGGCCATACAGAAGTTGTTCAACTATTATTGACAAAAGGAGATATTGATGTTAATATCAAAAACATTAAAAATAACATACATTTTATGGCATTCAAATCCAATTTTTTTTATTTCATTTAAAATTTGGATTATTTATGGTATTTAAATCATTATATGTAATTTTACGGCATTGATAGATGCTGCACAGTATGGCCATACTGAAATTATTAAAGAATTAATATCAAGAAAAGACATTGATATAAACATACAAAACATTATAATTAAGAAATATTAATGACATTTTTGTCTAAATTTATTTATTTTGTTGAAATACCAAATCTTTCATGGAATTTTTGGATGAAAATGTTTACAAAACAGCAATTGACTGTGCAAATGAAAACAATCATCAAGAAATTGTAGATCTCCTAACCAAAGATAAAGAAAAAAACTGCCAGTAAGAATATATGAGCAAACACTTAAGAATTTAACATGATGTTTTCAATATATCTTGAGATTGATCTTTTCTTCAATTTCAGTTTCTCCATTTTTACTTACAATAAACATTTTTGCTAATTGTAGATGAATAAATTTATTTTTATTTTAGGAAATGAGAAAATGTCTTTTTTGAATTAAAATTTCTGAGAGCTTTAAAAAATCGTTTATTTTCCATTTATTTATCGATAAATGATATTTAGATACAATATATTTTGCGATATGTCTGTAATAAAATGACCGAAAAGTTTCGATATGTAGGCGTTTATTTAGAATTCGAATTTCGTTAACTTCTTGATAAATCATTAGCGTATCTAATATCGAGTTTATTGTTTGGTAAAGTTATTTTGCACTTTCTTTGTCTTTATTCGGATATTTTGCAATTTGATAAATGAGTGGTTGAACAAATGAATTCACCTATCTAAGGTTAAATATTTTCACAGATTTACAACAAAACCAATAAAATTCAATAGGAATAAAATGAAGTGATATCATTTTTTCAATTTTACAATTAAGAATTTAATATTTCTAAGGTTTTTCAAATTTGAAAAGAACCATATTCAGTTTTTGAGAAAAGGAGATGAAAAAAATAAAGTTTAAAATTTTCATGTTAAAATACTATCACACGATTGTACTTATTAAAAAAAATCTTTTAATGCTAAAAAAAAACTAAACAATTTTTCAAAAAAAAAAAAAAAAATTCATTTATCATAGCATTTTTATATTATTTAGTTACTTGCATTATTTAAAAATTATTAAAAATCGCGATAAAATGGTTAACAAAAAAAAAAAATATTACGAATTGTAGGGAGAGGAGGGTACTATTTTCAGAATCCAACAAATATAAAATTTGTAATTATTATTTCTAAAATATATAATCATTTGCCTTAGAATAAGTAATTTTGCATTTTCACTTTTATGATCCACAAATTTTCATATATACTGATTTGATTTTGTAATCAATTTAAAGAAATAAGAATGAATTAATTTTTTTAAAGCGTATGTGTAATAACTCGGTGGGATTTGCCAATCAGAAAATATTGAAAATGAATTAATTATCATATACATATATTTTAAATATGGCTTAATATTATTTGGTACTATTTAAGTCTTTTTTAACTCCATCTCCAAATTTCAAAAGAGTTCCATATATGTTCATACCTGCTAAGTGGCCATTGTCTGCCAATATTTTGTCATATTTCGCTGCCTCTTTGTAATCTTTTCTTACCCCGTTTATTCCATAGTAATAATTTTTACATTTTAGTAATATTTCCTGGTTGCTTGTCATTTTGTTATATGAAGTCGAAAAACGATAAATTTGAGAACATTACACAAAATCATTATTATTTTATTTCTTTATAATAAATGGAAACAAATACTGAGGAAAAAATGAATGTTGGTCATGAAATAAATTTTACTTAGAAAATTTAGTTTTTCAATTTGGTTAACAAAAAAACTCAAAAATTGAATTGATTTTGGTCATAAAACACAAACAATTTTCTGAGAATCAGTTAAAACAATTCACATAAATAAAATGACTGGAGCAAAACCATTCATTCCAGAAAAAGTTAGAGAATTCTTACCAGAAGAAGTAGTCAAAGCTTTTTAAAATGATCTCAGGAAACCAATTGCAAAAGGAAGATCAAGTTCTCTTGCAGATGACATAGAGCTTGATTTTGTATATTATGGACAAGAGAAAAAAATTTCTGGAAACAAAATGGGTAGCTTCATTTATTACCTTTTATTTAATGCTCCAAAAGATGAAAATGATCAACCAAATGTAAATCCATTTTTGGTTGAATTCGATAAATTTTTAAATTAGAACCAAGAGATCGTATAATTTTGTATAAAAAAACGCTATATTTCCAACATGAAAATGCTAATGAAGAAAGTGGCATCGAATTTTATAGAAGTTGTTCAAAAATTAATCAAAATTTGTTAAAAAAATTTACTTTTCAGGTAAAAGCATTTGATCTTCGTATTGGAAAAATAATTGAAGAAGAATGCGACTTAAATATGTTATTCAACTATTTCCTTCCATACCAATTTTGCGAATATATTGTAAAAAAGAAGAAATACACAGAATTTTATGCTTGGATAAATGAAAAAGGGAATCGAAATAAAATGACCTTTGAAAAGTGCTGTCACATGAATATTCCACAATTTCAAGAACTATACGAAGAAATATTTAAAGGAAAAAAAAATAAAGAAAGAATCGTTTATAGATCTTGATAAACACTTACAAAATCATTTTCGTGATTTGATGAAACATAAATTTTATCGAGAAGTGACATTTTTAATGGATCATGGCATGCCTTTTGATGGTTGGGTCAATGGTCGTTATATAATAGAAGATATGATTGAAACTTGCGATTCAAATATGCTAAGTTTGCTTGATAAATGTGATCAAGGTGAAGTTGTAACAGCAATGAATTTTGTTCTCTCTTGTATTAATAATGAAGAAAATAATTCAATTACAGATTATCTTCTAAAAAGAGGTTATAAACTAAATGAAAATGGAATATACCTAATTTATTCAGAAAATAAATCTAAATATTCAAGAAATTTGGATATTATTGATAGATATCTTCCATCAGATACTAAACTTGACTTTTTGAAAAATATAATCGCAAATATACACTTCAATTTACTTGATGAATTTATTACAGAGTATGAAGGCCGTTTTGAAACAGCACATGATGATATTGATTCATGGGGTTTGACAAAAAAAAAAAAAAAAAAAAAAAACTATAAAAGATTATGTGAAAAATTTAATGTTTATTACGAATCATCATCATCTGATTATAAACCAAGGAAAAAGAGTCGTAAATATGACAATGATGACAGTCCGAAACCAAAACCAAAAGAAAAATGTGTAATTGTTTCTGTTTGCTATAAATGCGCCCAGAATCATATATGTGCCGCATGTCATGGTGATACAAATAAAAATGGTAGTTCAGCATTTATATGCACAAAACACAGAGATGAATTAAAATATAAATGTCCAATATGTGGAAATCGTGAGAATTGAAATTCCGAGAATTATATTGAAGCAATTCACCTATTTCGAAGTATGGCCATGATAGTTTTTTTATTCATAAAATTTCAATAACTCAGAAATCATCCCGGGAAAATTGAGAACCTTGATTGTAAAACAGTGTTAAAAAAAAAAAAATATGGGATGCAACGATAAAAAGTGACTTAATATTTAAGCTCTAATAAAAATCATTAAAAACAGGAAATATAAATTAAGAGAACTTTAATAAATCGAATAATACCTCCTTGATACGAAAATATCTATCAGAAGTCAAAATATCACTTACAAAATTCGTGAAGGTCTGTTTGATTTGAAATATTTTTTTTACAAAATATATCATAAATATAAACGTTATCTTCTTAATGTAATGATGACTAGTATTTCAATGAATGAAGGGTTGATTTTTCAAATCTCTCTCTTCCTGCCTTCATCTTTCTTTGTATTTAAATATAAACTTGATTGCACAAACTTTATCTCTCTCATTTTTTCTGAAAGCTTTACATTTCTGTTTTGTGATCAAATACTAATTAGCAATGGTGATATGATGAAATTTATCTTGGAGTGATGCAACTTCTTTATTCATTAATTTTCCAATTTACGTTTAAACATAAAAAAAAAAAAAAAGAATTATGAATAATAATTTCCATTAGGAAATAATAAATATCATTGTTTACTATATATACAAGTTTTTAAGGTTAAAACTTAAACATAAAAAAGTTTTTATAAACTAAAAAGATCGATCATGATATTAAAATTGAAAAATAATACTTTCTATAAAATGAATGGAATGATTCTTTTCTTTTTCAACACTTCTGTTCCAAATTCTTTGAGATACAAATTGTAAATTGAAAAGGCTCTAGGAACAAGATTTGCAATTGACCAGAAAACAAACAAAACACCACTGAGACTTCTTGTCAAAATAGCATATCCTGTCCATTCTATAATTTCACCAAGATAATTAGCAGATGTAACAAAACGATACATTCCTCTCTGTGGCAAATAATGCTTTGTGTCTCCTGGCTTTCTCAATGTTCTGATAACATGATCTGAATGGATATTAATAAACATTCCAGCAAAAAATACGGACATTCCAAGATAGAATGATGATTGCTTGAAAAGATCGTTGTAATAATTTTCATTTGAGATGTTGAAGAGCCAGTTTCCTTGCAGAATTCCATTGCAAGTATTGAAAATTGCACCCATTAACATAATTGCAATTTGCATTTTACTTTTTCCTTTAATTAAAAGTGGGAATATGAATGAACGTTGGAAATAATGTAATTGAAATAAGTAAAAGCATGATAATGTTCCATAGCTAATATGACGAGCATCATTATTGAAATATGCATTTAAATAAAAGATCATCATAACAATTAAAACTGGACATTCCATCAAAACCCAAGCAATTTTATTTGGTAATACAAAAAATGACCAAATAATTGAACTTTTCTGAAATTTCCCATAACCAGCTTGAACAAAAAATAATGTTATGAAAACGAATAATCCAACAACAAACATTATTTTAATGAAAGCATAAAATTGTGATGGTGATAAATACATAAGTGAAAATAATTTCATCATGATTTTCTTGATATCTTGAGCAATCAAAGTATCATCTATAGTTCCAATGACTGGTAACTTGTCGCTTTGCATCAGTAAAATATATAATGATTTGATTTTTTTTTATTATTATTATTATTTCATTTCATTTTCATAAATTTAAATGATAAATATATTTATATATTTTATCAATATATAACTCAATTAGATTGTGAGAAAAATTGAATTTTTATATTTTTATTAAAAAAAAAAGGTGTTACCACCTTTTATACACATCTGTATGAATAAATAGAATTCTATGAATATATCAAATTATTGATATATTGATCTTGGTGGTCTCTACTCAGCAGCAACAATCAGCATTAAAGGATCAATATGAAAATAGAAGAAAATATGAAAACAGGATATGTACCAGCTTTCAATCTTCAACCACTGATCAGAAACTGGAAGAAATCGAAAATATTGAAAATTATCTGGTATTGATTATTTGAATTCAAAACCTTCGTAAAATAATTCATTGATATCTTTCTTATTTGAATAATCATTTTTTTAGAGGACCAGTTTATCAAATAAAACGATGATTTTTTACAGAAAAAGTTTGATAAAAAATTTTTTTATGAAATTTTGTTTTTGCAAAAAATAAAAATAATTGATATTTTTCAATTATTTTCTCAAGATATTATTAAAATGGAGTAAAAAAGAATATTTGCTTAATATGTCATTTCATCTAGTACAAAACATTCTCAATAAATCTTTAACAATTAATTATTTGTATCTATCAAATGACTTCGATAAATGCAAATATGATGATACAAATGTGAAATAAGTCTATTTTGAAGAAAATTTAAGAAATTTTGTTGAGACATAACTTTAAATAGCTATAGTTATATGTATATAATGGAAAAGGAAAATAAAATTTTTTAAGATTTATTTTATTGCTCTTTCAATTTTGAGAGGGAAAGCGTAGTAAAAGCCGATAGAGAAAAAAATACGTAGTAAAAAACGATAGAGTAAAAAATGTGATAAAAGTGATATGAAAAATAAAGAAAAGTGAACATTTTCCATTAATTCAATATTGAATGAAAAAAAAAAAAACATAAAAAGTAAATTGAAAATATTATTCAAAAAATAGTTTATTGAAAAAAATACTGATTCATGATATCATTTTTAAAAAAAGAACACGAAATGTGCGATATCAAAAAGATCAATGACAGAAAAGAGATCAATGATCAAACATGATCAAAGTTTGATAATTTCACATTCAAATCCTATTCTGATCAATACTTATGCAAAGGCCCACTTTATAATTTACTTTACATATCCAAACCATTACAGAAGTTGGATGTGGCCCAAACGCACCAGCAAGTCGTTTCTTAAATCAAACTTCAAAGCATGCAATCAATTACACATTTCTGGAGCCATCAAAAGCTTCAAAAGAACTAATTCCATTTGTTCAAAGTTTGAAGAATGGCTCAAAAGGTGTAATTATTCAACAACCAGCAAGTTCTAAAGAAGCTATAGAACAACCACCAGCTGATGTTGTAGTTGCTAATAGAATGATCCATGAATGGCGTTTATATGAATTATCGCAAAAGCACGAATGGACTGTTAAGGATGCAGTTCAAATCTTGCTTGGCTTAACAAAAAGAGGAGGTCATGTAATCGTTGGCGATTTTTGTTTCGACGAAGAATATGAACAATTGAATGATGATGATCCTCGTTTAATTGAATTGGTCATTCGCATGAGCCAAGAAACTATATTACATTAGATCAAATCAAAGAAGCTTGTAAAGAATTAGGAGTAGCTATTTCATATAGTGTTGTTATTGAAAAGCCAGAACCTGATACACATCGCGTATATTGGATGGCAGTTATTAACAAAAACTAAATCATCAGATAAATTTATAGATTAATTAAATTTTATACTATAGAATAAATTTTATTGATTTAATAACTTTTAAATTAGTTTCAAAAACATTTAAAATCAAGTTTAATTTAAATCATTATTTTGTCCAAAAAAGTGTCAAAATAACGAATTTTTTAAGAAAAAGTGAAGGTCAGGACAGTTATTTCACTGGACAGCCAACCCTGGATCAAAAAAGATATGATAACTTTTTGAATGAAGGGCGGGGAAATGTTATTTGCACCTTGGTGCCCTCGGTCATTTATATATTTCTAAATCATATTGAATGAAATGACAATTAATGGATGCTGACTTTTTTTCTAAACTTTTATCATTGTATAAACAATATGAAATAAATAAAAACAATTGGGCACAA
The DNA here is from genome assembly GCA_039105265.1 of Tritrichomonas musculus. Classification (NCBI taxonomy): domain Eukaryota; phylum Parabasalia; order Tritrichomonadida; family Tritrichomonadidae; genus Tritrichomonas; species Tritrichomonas musculus. The sequence goes on along the minus strand of JAPFFF010000024.1, from coordinate 1,030,060 downwards.
TGTCATATTAAAATGGAATATTTATATAAATAAAATGTTTCTCAAAATACACATTTTTTTTTTCGGAATTGTTATCATTCACATAAATCATGATATGATACAGATAACATTGATTATGTAAAGGTCCAAACCAAATGGTTGAAAGTTTAATAATAAATAAGATAATAATCAATATTCATACTTATGTCATCATCGATAAAAAATTGATCATCATCAGTTATATTTGCTTCAAAACCAAAGTTTAAATCATCAATAACAACTTTCTCTATTTTTTCAACTTTTGGGGTTTGCTCATTTTCAGATTTATTTTTGATGGATTCAATTGAAGGCTGAATGCTTTTGTTATTTCTAGCATTATCAACAGTTCGTTTGAGAATTGAAATCAAGTTTCCTATTTTATCTTTGTTTGGTTCATTTTTTAATAAGAAATCATTTAAATATTTAATAAAAGTTTCATGAAAAATAAACAAGAAAAAACAAAGAATTATGTTTTTGTCTTTGGCGTTTGACTTTTTAAAAGTTCGAGGAGTGATCCATTTAAGATTACATTTTTTTTCTTCTGAAATATTACTAACAATATTAAAGATTGCATCATTATATAAAGATGCTTTTTTGAAACCATTTATCTTAAATAACTCTATGACGTTAGGGAAAATATATATCCCACTTGAATATAGGCTTTCAACAGCAGGGAAAAGCATTTTCAATACACTGATTCTTTCTTTGTTTTGGCGTGGATTTTGTAACTCTGCAATTATTTCGTTACGATATGATAGCTTATGCAAATCATTCATGTAAATAAATAAAATGATTTCTCGTTTGAATTTTTTGAATGCTTCCTCAAAAAAATTGTGAATGACATATTTATTGTTCAAATGTCATGAAATCTATTTATCCAAAAGCAAAAAAATTGATTAATTTTAGATCATAAATATTTAAGGATGCAATTAAGAGAAAATTAATTTTTTTTATTTAATTTTAATTTTTGTATATAGAAAAATTTATGATGAAAATGAATAATGGGTGAACAAAAATGCAATCCACGAAGTTGAATCAAGGAGTAAAATCCTAATACCAAAACAAGACATCAATCTTAAACCAAAATTTTTTTTTGTTTGAAATTGGCATGTTATTTCAAGACACATAAGAAAATTCATAGTCTTGTTTTTTTGTCTCAGCTCTGTACATTAGTATGGTTTTGACCCCAGCGATGAGGATATGAATTAAACCAATGATTCCAATGCACTTATCTCTCTACTGATTTGTAATCAATTTTTTTTGAATTTATTTATCTATTTTTTTCACATTAAATTATGATGCATGAAAAAAAATTGCTGAAATTGATGCATATATGGTATTCAATGATTTTCAAAAATATGCAAAATTTTATTTATTTAGAATATAAATATAATTTTAAAAAATTCTTTAACAAGCAATTAATGAAGTGCCCATCAATGATTGAACACGCAATTACTTTTTCAGTAAATTCAATTAGAGATTCTGCTTTCTCATTGTTGACAGAATCAAAATTTTTTCTTCTGTAAAAAAAAAAAATAGAAAAATTCTCCTGGGAGGAATCGAACCTCCTTTCCGGGTTTATCAGACCCGTGTTCTAACCAGTATACTACAAGAGATTTCTTTTTAATATCAATTTCTTTAAAGTATATGTATTCTAATACTTATTATTCAAATATAAAATAAAATAATAAAAAACATGTATACATTCATATTTCATTGTATTTTTTTACATTTTATTAGGCAGTTATATATATATTTGATAATTCTCAAGATATTGATATAGCAATTTTTCAAAATATTTAAATGCTTTAACGATCAAAAATTGAAAGTTTTTATAAAAAGTCGTAAAAATGTTTTCTGGTGTTATGAACGTAAATGATCCTTATGTGAAAGTAATACATAACGGAGAGAAGCCTTCCCACGGTCGTATCACTTATATCGGCTTGGGTAATTTGAGAAGAAGAACAGATCTCATTGTGGATTCGTCTATGCCAAATACGACTCAGCCGCCTAAGGATGATGCTAAGTTTCCTATTACAAGTACAACGAATGACAGAACATATGGTCTGAGTTTTTTACTTTCAGTTTATATATTCTATTTGTAATTAAACTGGTTTTCATTTTTGCATACAACTCAATTTTCAATTTATCATTGAAAACCAATAATTATTTATTTCAAAATTGAGTTGATTATTTTCATTTTTCAATACTCAATTGATGTTTTTTAAATAAATATTGTAAAGTGTGTCCACTATTAGGAAAGTTAAAATTGTGAAAACTCATTCAATATTTCTATGAATACTTTAATAAATTTTTTATTGAAATTAAGAAAAAAAACTTAATCAAGATCCTCTAGCTTATTTAGATAAAATGGTTGTAAACAAGAGATCAATGAAAGTAGTATTTAAAGAGGCAATTGATGTAATTAAAGCGTTTTATATCAAGAGAAGACATTGATGTAAATGAAGAATCATTCCATTATTCAATTAACATGCTATTAAAGTTAAAACAGCATCACACCTTACCGTTAGAATTAGTAACATTGAAATTATTCAGTCATTCAGTGAAAATTTGTAGTTTAATCATTTTACTGACGTTCAATTTCACAAATTCTTTCTGCATAATCATTCCTTGTGCAAACTGACTGAATGGTTTGCCAGATGGCTTGAATTCAAAGCATATGGCAATTGCCATCTAAATATTGGTAGTCAATCAAATATTTGAGATGAAAACACCAATTATCATCAGATATTTTATTTGTTGTTGTGAATACTGCCAATATAATTCTAATTTGCATTTTAATATGGATCGTTTATAATTTTTTATATGAACCATGAGTATCCAATCATGATTTAAGACTCGGTAATAGAAACAGAATATTCAACTTCTTACGAATTATCACTATTTGACGAAGAAACCGCCAATAACTTCTGCATCAAAACAGTTTAATCAAAATAATATGTTGCTAAAATATTTTAGCATATTGAAACACTAATCTTGATTATAATTAGAAGATAAAACTTCATTCAATACAAAACAGAGAAATCGTCATAACTGTAAAGAATCAGACGATTGCCGGATACTTCTTTTCAATAAAACTTTCGATTAAAAAAATGTTTTTGATTTACGACAATTGCTTATATCGGATTAAATTTATTATAGTATTGACTATTAAGTTCACATTTTATGCACTACCTAATGCGTGTATGCGATCCATACTATTACATTTTTATATAAAAAAAAAATTAAAAAGATTAATTATTAATATTTATATATTTATTATTATGTATATCTATTTGAATTTAATCAATTTATTTTAATGCTGGATGATCGTTTGTGAAATCTCTGAAGTCAGCATCCATTTTGGCTTTCATTCTATTGAAATCATCATCAAAATCATCGTCATGATGGAAACCAAAATCATGATCGAAATCAATTGCTGGAACTTCACAATCTTCATTTGTTGTGTTTGTTGTTGTGTTCTTGTGTCCTTCTGGATCTATTGTTGTCTCAGTAACAGTTGTAGTTTTATGACCTTTTCCTTTTTCATCGACGAAAATCTCGATTTTAGTTGTTTTTTCAACTGTTTGGCCATTATTTGTTACCGATTCGTGATTAGTTTTTGTGCTAACGCATTTCAATTGTGGTTTTGGCTCTTCAACAATTGGAGATGGCTTTGGTTCTGGCTCTGGCTCTTCAGCTGGGACGCAATCTGACACTTTTGAAACAATTCTATTTTCTTCGATCTTAACAGCTGGAACAACTGGAAGATTTTCTAAGCAAATTCTTGCAGCAGCCAATTGTGTTAATAAAACTTTGATATCCATTTCGTTTTCTGATTCTTCTGGTAGGATGTAAACTGGAATTCCGAGTTGTTTCATGACATCAACTGCAAGTTGTGCATTGTGTTGTGAATCTTGTGGATTGAGACTGCCAAAGTTGACTTTATCTGGTGCAAATGAATCCAATAAAGCACACATTGCTAGTGGGTATGGTTGGAAATCATGAAGATTATACTTGGATAAACGTTCGTTGGCCCAGAACATAAGAATATCGTTAAAGCTCATTGATTTTGTCTTTTCGTTGTTTAAATCGCCATATGATGCTCTACCAATGGAATATCTTTCAATGAGAGTCCAAATGTAGCCACGGATAATTTTGACATTGTTATCGTGGATATCTTTTCCGGCAATACCAATTAAATGGACACCATCTTCAAAGAACATTTGAACTGATAAATCACTGTTTTGAATCATTTCAACAGGTTTCTTTGGATCTGTTGCCCATTGTTTTTTAGGTTCTTTTCCTGTTAAAACCTTGGAAAGTTCGACAAATGCAACACCATTTGATAAATCTTTGGAGATCTCGTTAACTTGGATACTTGAATTTCCTTTGGCTAACTCGTTAGTGAACCATCGACAGAAAACTTTATTTTCAAGTTCTATGTTTTGTTTAGGAGTAGAAGTCATTGCTTGTAATTAAAAAAATGAAATGAAATCTATTTTCATCTTTGAAAGAAGGGCATTAAATTTTATAAAAAATTTTGAATATAAAATAAAATTTATATTCATAAAAATTTCTTAGAAATTCAATAAAATATTTATATAAATATTGAATATCTCAGAAACTTTTGTAAAGAATAATAGTCAATTGTATTGAATATATGGATGATATTTCTATTGAAAGTATTCAAAAATGGAATCTTCAAATGAATATGATAATCACTATTGAAATGATAGTTGCCATTGAATATTCGACTTGTTATCGAACTTAATAATTTGAGATGAAGGAGTTGAGAGTATATATACTAATTGAATGATGGCTTGTTATTTATATTAAAAGGCTGATATATAATTTGTTTTGTGAAATAATTACTGATTTCATTAAATCCGATATTGTGCTAAATACAACAGACCAAATCATTCGAAAAACAAATGTTAGATTTATATACATTTCATTAGTCTATTATTGAATGGAGGAGTTGAATTATCATCGAGCACATGGAAATTTGCAATTCATAGTCAAAAAGCAGAACTTATTAAATATCTTGAAGGCAATAAAGTTTCGCCACCAGAAAACAATTATGAAAGAATTCTTGAAGAATCAATTCAAAGCCATCACAATGATGTTTCAAAATAAATCATTGATTTTTTAATAAATGATGAAGATCTGCATAATAATATTGAAAAAAGATCTTATGAAAATCTTTATTTTTATGCAATTAAATTTGATAATTATCTTTTTTACCCAAAAAAATTTGATGAAGACTTGAACAAAATCCAAGTTTTTTTTTTTTTTTTTTTTTTTTTTGAGTTTCTTTTTCTTGTCCAATTGAACTTAGTAAAAGATTAAAGAATTCAACAATTTTCTTCTTTTTATTGTGTTGACAACTTCCTTCAAAATGCACGCATATTCCTAAATCGGTTGTTTTCGTATGCTCGATCAACATTTCTTGAGATGATATGTGCTTTGTTGATCGTTGTGCTGATGTCAATACATGTTTGTTTCGAAACCTGAATTTTTTCTTCTTTTTCGTTATAATCATTGATGCAAGCGATGATTTTGAATTCTTTTGAATCATCAAATTCAATCAATCTTAATAATCCTGAATTTTCTATTTGGAATAACGATGTCAAAACATACATTATACAAAACATATCTTATTTCTATATTTATAAAACAAAACAAAAAAAAATGTGATATGAAATTTCTTAGGAAATTTTCAATTTTATGAAAAAAACTTATGAATGTTCTTTTATTCACACATAAATGACATATATTACACTTCTATTTGTAGAATTGAATTCCATATAGTGTTCATCTTAATAATTTATATATATGAATTCTTTGCAAGTCAAAATAACAATCTTAAAAAGTTGATCATTTTGAAAGAATTGTTTTAATTATCCTCTGATTGTTATGTGATTTGGCATTAGATTTGAATATTCATTGCATTATATTTACATTCATTTTATATCTTCAAAAGTTTCTTTATTTTATTTACAAACATAGTCAATTGCTTTTTGATTTCGAATATATGTGTTTTCCAGTAGTTCATAATGGTCATTGTATTGAAGGATAAATTCTGGATCTGGAGTTTTTAATGGAACTTGTTATAATGAAAAAGAATATGTTTAATTGGAATTAATTTTCATTTAATATATAAATAAATGTTATTTCCTTTATTTCCTATTCAATAGTTCATTTAATATATAAATAAATGAATATATAATCAAATCGTGTTGCTTTTATTAAATAATATCTCAAAATATTATTTGATTATTTCAACCATCATTTTTTATTATGCTGAGATAAATATATATTAAATTTAAATATGTTATTTAAATGATATTTAATTTGATTTTGAATAAGATATTTGGATAAATTATTTTATTTGCACTTTTGCATAAATTATAATTCAAAATATTTTATAAGGTGAAAAATAATATTTTCAAATCACATGTCGCATATTTTCATTTTTTTTTTTTTTAATAATTTCTCTTATTTATCATCTTTCTTGATGGAATACGATAAATATCTTGAACGGAACAAATAATTATATAATTTACTAATTGAATTTGTTGATTGTGAGAAAGATGATCTTATTGAATTAGATGAATAAATATCTTTTATAAACGAAAAAGAAATTAACAAAAGGAAAGACGAATTTATGGAATTTCTTTATTTGTTATCACATATATTTAATCATCGTCATCGAGTATCAAAGTTTATAAATAAAATTGAAAGAATTCTTTCCGAAATGAAAGAAGACATCCAAAAAATATTTTATAATTATGAAATATTCCAAATTTTTGAGAGCAGCAAAGGAAAAATACTAATTGAAGAAGGCATAATTGGTATTGATATCTATGAAGGATGGTCAGAAGTGGAAGGAATAAATATTTTCAGTGATCTAACAACTATCAAATCAAAAGTATTGATACAAACCACAATTGTCGATTCTACTTTTAAAGAATTCAAATCACTACGAAAAATCACCATTTTATCCTCAATAACATCAATTGGAAAATCAGCATTCAGTGGATGTTCATCATTAAATCAAGTAACATTTGGACTTCCTTCTTCAGTAACTTCAATTGGAGATTATGCTTTCAGAGGATGTTCATCATTGACACAAATATCAATTCCTTCTTCTGTAACTTCAATTAGAGATTCTGCTTTTTATGGATGTTCATCATTGACACAAATATCAATTCCTTCTTCTGTAACTTCAATTAGAGATTCTGCTTTTTATGGATGTTCATCATTGACACAAATATCAATTCCTTTTTCTGTAACTTCAATTGGATGGAATGCTTTCAGAGGATGTTCATCATTAACACAAATGACAATTCCCTCTTCCATTGATCTATCCAATATTGAAATCGATTCTAAAGTGAAAGTGAAGAAAATCTAAAAATTTATATATTTTCAGAAAGATTAAATTCAAAAAGTGGATTTTTTAGTTAAAAAACATTTTTCAATTTTGAAACACTACTGTAAATTTGAATTTGTCGCTTTTGGCAATATTATACAGAGATGATTAACATTCGAAATCCTTAATATAAAATTTATGATTGTCTCTCAAAATTGAGAAGTTCAGAATTTTGAATTCAAATTTTCAAAAGTCATATTTCAATAATCACTCCAAAATGGTCAGATACAACAGGTCCATTATTTCCATAAAAATGACTCTTGAGCTCTTCACATTAACTTGATTACAGCACTAGATGTGGTCAATACGCATTCCATCATGAACTTGTTTGTAATCTTCAGAAAAAGTTTTCCAACCGTCAATAGATCCTTTAACTGTAAAACCGTTATCTTTTTCTTCTGAAATTGAGTACGTATCGTACCAACCGTCACTTTTTATTAGATCATAACCTTGATTTCTTATTTCAGAAGGACTGTTAAAATCTCCCATGAGCCAAACGTTTTTGGCTTCATTCCTCTTTTTCTGAAGATTTGAAAAAAAAAACGTTTCCATTGTTCTGAAAAAGGTTCTTCTTTATCTTTCCACCAGCCCATGTGAACGGTAAAAAACCAGTCGTTGCAATTTGCTATCTGTATGCCTAGTACTTTACGAGTCTTCCAGTTTTGGTAATCTTGTATCTTACTGATATAAAAAGAATCGGTAGATATGATTTTTTCACCAAGACTGATAAGAGCCATGCCTTCATCGTATTTTTCATAACTTATTTTTGATGAAATCCAGGTCCAAGAACAAGATATGCCTGCTTCGCGGAGCAATTTGGCTGTATTTGCTGCATGATTATCTTCCCGTAGAGCAGTCTTTTCATTAGAACATGGGTAAAATCCAGTAAGCAATTCTTGTCCTGCTAGTGGAGACGTGATGGTCTGGTTGACTTCTTGCATCGCAATGATATCAGGCTTGTGGAATAAGCTGTGACTAGGGCATTTAGTTTTGATTGAAAGATGAAACTTTACTTGATGCTGAATCTTCAGCTCTAAATTAAATAAAAAAATTTAGGTATTCCACTTTTTAAAAGCTTGTATAACGTTTTTTTATTTATAAAAAATTTAACGTAATTTGATGCTTTTATGATTTTCTCATTAACAACTGACAGAAATTTTACCAATGTTATCAGAAACACGCTAGAAGGTGTTGGAGTCAAAAGCCCTTTTGGGAGTGGGCAGACGTCATTCCACGGAATTTCAAATTTATCGACTGAATTAACTATTTGAATCAACAATTGAAAGTGCATTAACAAATGTATTACATTGACTTGTTTCTTCATTCTCAATTTCAAGGGGAATGACTGTCAAAATGCATTTTGGACAAGTAACGTTGTCTTTATAAATATAATAGCCACCAATTGACTGAGTTAGTTGTGTATCATAGATTTTATTTGTTTCGATGTTCCATAGAGTTGCGAGAACAATATAGCCAACCTTGTAGTTTGATAGAGTCTCTCTATTATTGCGTAGAATGTTGATTGGAATAAGAGTATATGATTGAGTAAAATACGTAAATTCAATCTTTCTGAATTGTTGAATTTCTCCAAATCCAATAGAAGAATAATCATAGCTACCATCATTGACAAGTTCAACGATTACATCGTTAGTTGCTACTTGATAAACAGGGTTGATTCCGCGTAATTTATATTTACCTCCTTGATACATACAGTAAACAGCAGATATATTATCAACATTTGCATAACTAATACCAAATCTTTCAAAAGGTCCATTTTCATCATATGGTGTAAGGACAAGATCAAATGGAACAGAACTATATTTTTTCCTCGTACATTTATCTTTTGATGTTACTGTAGAATTATCTTCATCATCTGTTTCTATTTTGAAGTGAAACAATGAATTGCATGGAATTCGGATTGGATCATCATCACTTTTGTCTCCTAATTTTTTATCCAATTTTTCTATTTTTCCTTTGCCTTTGTTAAGATGATTATGTTCACTTCTACTTGAACTATTGGGGACAGTTATACTGAGAGTAGCATCAATCTTTGAATATGTTTGGAATGGGTTGGAGCCCATTTTGAAAGTTTGGGAACTAAAGTCTTTATCTCCATATCCTGAAACCTGAAAGCTAATTTCTTCAAGCATATATTCAGAGGGACCAACATTTTCTCTAAGAAATCTTACGGTCCAATTTCCTTTTGCTGTTTCTCCAAAGAAGTCCCTAGCAGTAATCCTATATGTATGTAATTCTGGTTCATTAATTGGTGCAATATCTTTGACAAGCCTTTTTGTTCCCATTGGTGAAATGATATAAATTCTGAAGAGAGAATAATCAGAAACACCAATTGAAAATCTCAAAATAAGCTCAACAAAATCAATGTATTTAATTTTCAAATTTGCCAGTTGTAGTTTAACATCGAAAAATCCAGAAAGAAATGATGGAATTTTAAGTGGAAGAGATCCCTGATCATTTTTTTGATTTGGAATAAATTCAGCTGTTTCTATTTTAACTTTTGTTTTATGGCGATACCATCTGGCCATCGTAACAGCAGCCTCAGCATCTAATCTCCCAAATCCGTAAATAGAAGAGTATCTAATTCCAACGTAATTGTATTTCCATGATTTGGAATATGGATCATTTTTGGCAGATGTTAAAGCAATAATAGCTACTATATCATTTCGTTGTAGTGGTTCATCTGTTGCTGATAAAATTAGTGAAATTACACCTGCTGCCATTGCACCACCGGTGCCAATTGGTGAAACGGTTTCTGAGCATGTTTCCTCAAATCCATCGCCTGTTGAAATATATGCTGATAGAAGGGCTGTAACAACTGATGCCAAAATAGCATTTCCACGAAGAGAAGTGCCTGTCCTACAACCTCTCTGAGATATTTCTGCAAAAGTAAGAATGTAAGGATCGGCTGGATAATATAAAAAGTTAAGATCTTCGTTGGCTTGAATGACTCCTGACCGAACAGAAGAAATATAAATTGCCTGAAGCTTACTAAAGAAATTCTCTTCGTTTTTATCGAAGTCTGAAATAAAGCAATATCCATAAGCGTATTGAGAATATGAAGGGAAAACGCGGATTGACCGATTAACATTTTTATCACGTTTAATTCCATCTTTATAACTTTTTTGAGCTTTATTTGTAGTCAATACGTTAATACAACTGATTGAAGATTTATATGCAATTCCGATTCCGCATATTTTATTATCAGAACCAGCTGCAATTGTGGTTAATTTTGTTCCAGTACTAGTTATAAACGGTTTTTGAGAGGTTTCAGTTCAAAAAATAAAAAAAATAAAAAAATAAAAACGGTTTTTTTAATCTTTCAAAAATGAGCAAGGCTCTTCTTAAGCCATCAAGTATTTTGTTGGTCCCTATGCAGACCTATGAAAAAGATTTTTCATTTATTGTTAATGGAGAAGAATTCAAGACAAGTCGTCTTCTCTCAGATCTTCTCTCTCCGACTATTTGCAAAATTCATTCAAATGATCCAACAATCGACAGTTTTGTCATCAATACGAAACATTGTGGCAATTTTTCACGCTTCCTCCAACTCGCAAACTTCGAACCTACTCCTTTGTTAGAAACAGATCTCCCTTTTTTTTCAGAAGTCATTGAGATCCTAGGCAATGAATCGATAGAGCTCCAATCGAGTGACGATACAACAGAAATCACAGTTGATAATGTCTTGAATCTTCTTAAAATTCACGAAAAATATCAGCATTTTTATTGTAACCACATTTCAAGAGAAATTGAATTTGCATCTTCTCATTTTTACGAGCTTCTTGACAGCCACAAAGAAGATCTTGGTAAACTTTCAATTCTCACACTGTCCAGCATCTTACACAACGATCAACTTCGATTGAAAAATGAAGATCAACTTTTGAGTTTCGTTAACGAACTCTATTCAAATCATTTAGATAACTCTAAGAAGACAGAGTATTCAATTTTGTATGAGACTGTTTTATATTCAAATGTCAGCTCTGAATTGATGAATTATTTTGTTTCAGTGTACAATGCAAGCGAAATGACAATGGGAACTTGGAATGCTCTTTCAAATCGCCTCTGCAAGAAAGTTACGGAAACAGAGAGCAGTAAGAATCAGGAGGGATTCCGATATTGTGATCACAAGGAGGATTCAAAAGACAAAATATTTGAATACAGTGAATCCAAAGTGATGAATGGCATCATCAACCATCTCCGTACACAGTCCGGCGGCCAAATTGAGAAAGAAATCAATTTCACTGCCTCGTCGATAAATGACAGCAGTTTTGAACCAATCAACGCTTCCATGTTTGATGATAGAAGCAAAATTTTTGAATCACAAAACAGAACAAACAGCTGGATTTGCTTTGATTTCAAAGATCGTCGAGTGACTCCAACTCACTACACAGTCAGATCAGCCAACGTTTATACAAACTGGTTTCATCCGAAGAGCTGGGTTATTGAGGGCTCAATCGACGGAAGTTCATGGGAGGAAATTGATGAAGAGAATAACTGCTCACATTTGAATGGAGGAAGAAAAACTCACACATTTGTGATGAATCATCCAACGAATAAAGAATTCAGATACATCAGAATGAAGTCAACCGGGCCAGACTGGAATGGTAGTTACTATTTAATAATTGAAGCATTCGAAATCTACGGAAGAATAATCTAAGATCATTAGAAAGTTAAATAAATAATTATTAATTTCTCTTTAGTTTTTTTTTTTTTTTATATATTATTCATTATTGGATACAATGTTAGGGAGAAAAAAAAACATGAAATTGTTGAAAGAATTTATAGGGAATTCTGTTTAAAATATGTAAATGAATATATATTTATGTATATATAATATTGCATTAATGAACAATTTGGTTTATTTTCTTTTTTATTGAAAAAAAAAAAAGTATTAAATGAGGTGAAAATCGATTAAAATTAATTTTTATGACTACGAAAATAAAATTAAAAAGTGTTGCTTCTTATTATCAATAATAATTTTAATTAATTTAATTTGTATAATATAATTTTATTTTTTAATAATAAGAAAAAAGTTCTTTTTTTTAGATATTCAGCATCTATAATTTTTTTCCGAATAATGATAAATGATAATAGCAAAAATGAAAATAGCAATAATGATAATAACAATAATGATTATAATGACAGCCAAAAGAAAAACGACTATGAGATCTATGAGATCAAAAAGATTCCTAAGGCATTTGACTTTACAGTTCCATTTCTTCCATCATCAATAAGTGAACGCATTTTATCACTCAGTTACTCGATCATCATTCGTTGCAGTTATCTTATTGAAAATATGATGCTCAACTACAATCTCAGGCACAGATTGGTGGAACAGTTCAAAGTATTCACATGAGAAGCAACCGAGTCAATATTTGAACCAAATCATTGGACCAGCATATTCGATGAGAACAGATTCCAGATTCCGTTTCATTAACAATATTTTAAAAAACGAGAAAAACGATGAAATAAGCTTGAATCTCATTTTCAACAGATTTTAGCAGCAGTAATTTTTTGATACCATAGAAAACAGAAAAGAAAATTCGGTTTTAATTTCTCTACGTCTTTTATTTGTTCAATTGATGATTATGACTCAATTCCACTACTTAAAGTTCGTGGATATCATATTTTTAATGTAAATCATGTTGGAGAAGATGCAATCGATGACTGTGGTCCTTCACGCGAAATCTTTTCATCATTAATCATAGAGATGATGAATAAACACCTCGGAATAAAAAAAGCACAACTTTTCGATGATTTCAACGATGTTATTGTCAATTTAAATTAATTCCTTGAAATTGCTGTCAATTTCGTGTGAAAGATAAATAACATCGTTGAAAGATAATCCCAAACGATAGACGAAAGTTTTATCGGTTGTGGAATAGAAGAAATTATGCAGCATGCGATGAGAGCTCCAGCTAAAGTGAATTGTACTAAAATGAAATACATCTATGAAGATAAAGTTGAAAATAACTACAAACGATATTTTCACTTTTTCATTCCAGAACTCGAAAAATTTGTTGGTGAAGAAAAAATGAAATTTGTTAAAAACAAACTTTTTAAAGATGATCCAAACTTTTTCGTCAATTATGAAGAAAAACGAGAAGAATGTGAAAATGATTCATACATTTGTTTACTGATTCGAAAAGATTCAGTTGAAGAATTCATCAAATATTTAAACCGTTATAACATTTCACCATTAAGTCACATTTTACCATCAATTTTTGAGACGAATCCATTTTTGATTGACAATAAGGGCACAACCTTGATTGAATATTCTGCGTTTTTTGGATCCATTCAAATTTTTCAATATTTGTTAATGAACAATGCTGAATTAACGCCATCATTGTGGCTTTATGCAATTCATTCAAAAAATGCAAAACTGATTCATCTTCTTGAATCAGCCAACTTTCTTCCTCTTCATTATAAGAATGAAAATTATGTTCGATGTCTTAATGAGTCTATTAAATGTCATCACAATGATTTTGCAGAATACATTGAAAATAATTTGATAATTCAAAACGAAATAGATGATCATAAAAGAGAAGAAATTTTGTCAAATTATATAAAATATCATAATTATTCGTATTTTCAAAATGAAGAGATCATTGACCATGGATTTTTTTATTTAAGCTTTTATCATTACAATAAACTTTCTGAACTTTTATTGAAAAAGAAAGAAAAAGAAATTGAAGAGAAAATGATTCAATATAAAAATATTCGAACAATGGCAGATAAAAATGAAATCGAAGTTATTTACCATTTTTTATTAAAAGAAAGAGAAATAACCGATGAATATTTTTCTGAAACCAAAATAAAACAAATTTCTATTCATTTTTCTGTGCATTCAATTCAATATTTTGCTTTCAATGGATGTAAATCATTAACACATGTTGCAATTCCTTCTTCGGTAGTTTTAATTGAAAGTCATGCTTTCAATAATTGTTCATCATTAACACAAATCACAATTCCTTCTACTGTGACTGAAATTGGAAATTGTTAATTCTCTTTAATTACATATTTTACAACAAATAATCATCATAATAATTGAATAATCAATGGTTTCTGAAATATCGTAAATTTTATCATCTTTATATCAATTTCTATTTGTAGATAAATATAACATTCCAGAACTATTGAATTAACTATTAATATGAGAAAGTACATAATATATATAAATTTTATTGTTTTTAATGATAATAATGATATCGAAAATTTGGATTGTTTAATGAAAATGAATATGACGAGATTTCTGAAGAAGAAAGACAATAATATACTTTTTATAGGCTAGTAATTATATTTATAATTAAAATATTTATTTAAAATTAAATAATCAAATGTTTTAATATTTTTATTCATTATTTATTAATAAAATTTATATATTAAAATACCGTATCGATACTGATAAAAAGTATTATAAAGTACTTTTTTAATAACCGCTGATACTCTAAAAATACCGAAGCACTTTTGTATCGATACTAAAAAATACCGAGCAAAAAAGTATCGATATTTACCGAATACCGATACAAAATAAAGACTTTGAGAGCTTGATGAAGTCACAGATTGAAAAAAGAATTGCCACTTCACAATATCCATTCTCAAATGACTTTAATATAAAAAGATAAATTTAAATAAAAAATCAATTTTTCTTTCAGCGAATTGTTACCAATAAATATAAATCTAAATGCTAAAAGTTTGATTAATTGACTGTAAATTAATTTCATTTAAAAAAACTATCGTTCAATAATTGAATCATTTTGAATGCAATTCATTTTTCTTTGATATCTCTTTTCAAAAATTCTGAGCAAATTTTTTTTTAACCTTATAAAATGTGTTTAATTTATCATCATTTAGAACTTTAAATGAATCTGATGTTTGTCTGCTCTTGAATATATTCCAAAAATTTATATACATACGAATTAGTATTGATATTAATACTAATCTGAGAATATTATGAAATATTATTTTTAATTTTCAAAGAGTTAATGTTAGTTTCTTTTTTCTATTTATCTTTAAAAATACTAAACAACTATATTGCCCAAATAAAAATGATTAAACAAAAAAATTTTATTAAAAATGAGATTGAAAAATAATACTTATCTCAAAATTAAGGCCAAATAAAAGGTGATTTTGCCAAAGGAAAGGTCAAATATAACTCTATCATATATGACTCTTAATAAGTCATATTTAACGATAAATTTGATTTTTTTCAATTTTAGAAATTTCAAAAAAAAAAAAAAAAAAAAAAAAGATTTATGATTTCTTCTTAAAATAAAAATAAAGACAAAATAATGGATTAAAAATAATTTATTATATAAGTATTATTGAATTATTATCTTATCAATTGAATGATAAAATTGAATTGTCTTTGAAAATTTATAAAATTTTAATTCAATCAATATCTTATTATAAATATATAACAAATATTTATTTTATGATATATATAGAAATTATAATAAATTTTATTAACAATAATACAATATATAATTTGAAATTTAAGCTGATAAAAAAAGATTAGTTGTATTTTGACAATCAAAAGGGTTAAAATATTCTCTTGTGTGATGTAAATAATTGTATAATTATTATTTTTCTTAAAATATGACAAATTTCAAGAAAAAGTTTTGAGATGATGAATTTAAGATAATATGTGGAAAAATTCCATACCTTATTTAAATCATAATCATAAAACTTACTTTCATTATCGCATAAAAATCGCATTTGTTTGTTATAAAACCAAAAGCTGAGTGAGCAAAAAACAATATAATACCCTCGATGATCACTACCATTTTTGAGTTATTAAGAGATATAGAAAATGCATACTTCAACAAATAATTTTTATCAGATAAAATTTGCAAAAACTCATTTTTTTACATAAAAAAAGAAGTGCAAAAACAAACTTTTTGAGCGAAAAAAACTAAATATTTGATTAAATAGTCTTTTTAGAAACAGTATCTCATAAAGATCCCGTTAGCAAAATATTATTTCCCAATTGCCTTCATTTGGAGAGTTATTAAAAAAAACAAATATCATATAATATTATAGCGATTTGAGTTGAGACGACAAAATGAAAGAGAATCTGTTAATTAGTATAAACTGCTAATATGAGTTTTCAAAATGAGCTAAATTGTTGAAAAAAATGCAACTAAAAAATAAAAAGTGAGATGTTTTTTATTTTTCGATCATGTTTTGAATGCCTATAAAAAAAAATATCACCAAAATGATATCACATGTGATATGTAACATGGAAATAATTGAGAAAGGGGTGTAACTTTTTTTCTCAAAAACTAAAAACTCACACATAAATGGTAAAATATGGGTATTCAAAACAAGTATCTTTTTTAATTGAAATTGACTATTTATATTTATAAGTTTATCAATATATAAATATATCAATAAATACCATTTTAAATGGGAAATGATTATCATATATTTATTTGATAAAATTAAAAAAGAATGAATATAACAATTTCTTACGTCTAGAGATTGATCATTTAGAAAAAGTTATTTTTTTAAAAAAAAAAAAGGAAAAAGAAGATTTCCCAAAAAAAATTATTATAATATGTTAATTATTAACTAAACAACAAAGTCTCGTAGCTCAGTGGTTAGAGCATGGTCCTTATGAGGCCAGGGTCGCGGGTTCGATACCCGTCGGGACTATTTTTTGATAAAAATCTAAAAATAACTTTTTTTTTTTTTTTTTTTTTTGAATGTTATAGAGGAACTCTTTCCTTTATCTTTGATAGTTTCGGCTTCAAAATAATAGTAATTATGATATCTTATACTATTACAAATAACCGCTTCTTTTTGTTTTGGATCTTTTTCTTCTTGAAACAGAAAATTGTTTTCAAAATAATCAGCGAAATCATTGTGATGACATTTAATCGATTCAGTTAAGCATATCAAATATTTGTTATTTTGTCAATTGAATCCTATTTCTTCTTTATTTTCGAATTGTGGTGGACAAACATTGCTTGTTTCAAGCATGTGAATCAGTTCTGCATTGTTTGAATGAATCGCATAAAGCCACAGCGATGATGTCAATTCAACTTCATTCATCATCAAATATTGAATATTCAATCAGTGTTGTATCATTTCGTTCGATTAAAAACGAATTGATGGTGTAATTTTGCTGTAAAGTGAATGGTTAAGGCGAGTCACATATGAAATGAATTCTTCAACTGAATCATTTCGTATCATTGAGCAAATATGTGAGTCATTCTCTCCTTCTTGTCGTTTCAATTCACAGTTGTCAAAAATATTTGATGAATTATTTAAAAGTTCGTTTTTAACGGATGTCATTTTCTTTTCTCCTATAAATTGAACAAGTTCTGGATAGAAAAAGTGACAGTATCGGTTACCGTTAGTTTCGTATTTATTCATCATCAATTCACAAATCCTGTCAGTCATTCTTATAACATCATTCGTCAATAGAAAAAGAACAAGTAATTTGTTGTCTTCAAAAATATAGAAGATTACGTCATTTGACAAGGTCTTTTTGATTTGGTGTTTATAATAAAAAAGAAGTTGTTTAGTTCTTCTAATGAAACTTGGACAGCAGTGATGATAGTCGCATATGTTTTTGATGATTCGCAAAAATTCTTTCATGTTTTCACAATCGCAATTTTGAGGATTGTAGAAAATCTTTCAAAGCATTTTTCATTGGTTAGGTAATTACCAAAGTATATTGGTTTTGATTTATCATCTGAAACAAGATTTTTCCCAAATCAACCTGATACTGTTACTACTCAAGTGAAATCAAGTGGAGCTTTGATTCGTTTTGTTGCATCTAAAAATATTGAATATTACTATTTAATTTACAAAAAAATAGTGAGCTTACAAATACATAAAAATACCATATATATTATGAAAAATGATAAAACTGAATATTCTTAGAAAATTGTTGATCTAAATTCAATTAATAAAATTAAATATATAAATTTCCTTTTGTTAATGAAACTGTAATGAAAATATAATGATTTAATATAATAAATTTCCAAATCCTCATAATTCATGCATTTGTTTTGCAAATATTATATGAATATCTACCATTATCTGTGCGTATTTGTTTTGCATATTATTAATAATTAAAAAATATAATTAAATATTTTATTATTATTTTAACATATTTATTATATAATTTCTTGATTAAAGATTTGCTAATTATCCTTTAATTTTACTTTTATATGGATAGATAAATAAATAAATAGTAGAAAATATATCACATTTAATAATTATATTTAATTTTATATTATTATTAAATAATATTTTATCCTGTTTCAGAAAAATATATTTTTATTAATTATAATTTCTATAGTTATTCAAATTATTTTTGAATTCCATAACTTTTTTTATGATAATGGTTCATCAGAAAAATATTTTTTTTGAATACCACTCATAAATATTTCAATTGAATTTAAGACATGTTATATAAAAATTTTTTATTTTGTGTATTATTATCTTATTCTTGTATATAGAATTTTAAAATCATATTAAAATCTATTGATTATTTATTAATATCAAATATGCAATTTAGTATAGTAAACAACAAATAAATAAAAAATATAATATATAATATGGAATATGCTCATTTTCTCGCAATAATTCTTTATTATTATTATTAAAAATAACAAACTTTTTAAATAAATTTTATTTTTTGACGATCATCAAATTGAGAGGTCAGAACCTTTAATATATCTTTTTTTTATCTTAAAAAAGTGACGGTAAAAATTTTATATTATTTTAATATTATATATAAAATTAAAAATAAATTTGATATTATAAATTATATTTATTTCTATGGTTTTTTTAATCTTTATCTCAATTTTTTGACACTTCACCTCCGATTGCCGCACCTATATTTAAATTTTTATTTTGCTTTGATCATTGAGCAATGAGCACTGCTAATTAGTCCAAAAATTTTATAGCCCCAATGCCTTGATAAATACTATTAATGTATGAGAGGGCATACTAAAAGTCCAGTTAAAATTAAGGTCCAATTCTTTGTGATCTATGCTCTGCAAATTTTTTGGCAGTTAAAAAAAAAACAAGCATAATTATTGAATTTGCAACAATATGTTATTGGAATTCCACGACTCCTAAGTGTTTCTAGCACTCTTGGTTCACCTGCATCAGCAAATGTTGCAATGATAATGAAATTGTCGAAAATATCTTTACCAAACAATTTCAGAATTGAATCAACAATGAACTGTTTACACGAAAAATATCGTATAATAGCTGAATTATTGATAAATGCAACAGCATTTAATGAGTCAATTCAACAACAACTTTTATCTGTGAAAAACGATTTAATCTGATTGATGTAATTCATATCTGCTTCAATTCCTCTTATATTACCAAATCCAGGTGTATCAATTAATGTTACTGTGTATGAGATAGGAAAACCAGGTTGCCAATAAAATGTATATGCAGTAACAGAAGTTGTTTGATTTTTGCTTGGGTCGTTTATTTCATCATTGTCTTCACTTGAAACAACTTTGAATCTGAAATCATCTTCCCATTTGACACCATATAAGTAGTCAGCAACACCATTAAGAAATGTGGTTTTTCCAGAACCACAAACGCCAACAATTAAAATTGTAACTTCTTCTTTAAATGAATTTATTTGATGTCCAACTGTTATTTTTCTGAGTTTTCTAGAGGGATCAATATATGTTATGTTTGATGGTAATTTATAAATTTGTGGACATCCTTCCTCTGTTTTTATTGTTATGCATTGTTCTTTGATTATATCAACTAATCGATATTGTGGCATAAATAGAGGAGTATGCATTTTATCTTTTAATGTAGACACTTCGATTTGAATATCAATCATTTTACTTTTAAAATCATTTAGAGAAATCCTGTCATTTGGGTTTTTTTGAAGAGCTGATGTCATTATACGCCTATAAGAATGAATTTTGAGACAATCCCCTATCATAAATTGAATTACTTTTGCAAGCCCATAAACATCTGAAAAAGAATTTGGTGCACGAATTTTAGGTTTTATTCCTATTTTTAATTCTGATGGAGAGAATTTTTTATTGTATATGAATTTGTTTGCTGTTGGACATAATTTAAGATTTTCAATTCCACCAATAAATCCAATGAAACCTAAAAATGCTTCGTCTTTTTGTAAATTAATCAAAATTGTTTTAAGGCTGATATGAAATCCTGAAAGACTTTCTTTTGAGAGA
Source organism: Tritrichomonas musculus (assembly GCA_039105265.1). Lineage (NCBI taxonomy): Eukaryota > Parabasalia > Tritrichomonadida > Tritrichomonadidae > Tritrichomonas > Tritrichomonas musculus. The sequence goes on along the minus strand of JAPFFF010000024.1, from coordinate 1,009,396 downwards.
GATTCATTAACAACGTTGATTAAGTTGATAGCATATTTAAACTTTTTTTCAAGTGGAATATCTTTGATGGAATCGATAACTTTGCTTAATGTGATATTTGTTGATGTTAAAAAAGCAAATAGGAAACCTTGTTGTGAAATGTTTTGAGTGTAGCCAATTGGAGCAATTATTTCATTCATCTGTTTTTCCATTTTCATATATGAATTATACTCAAACTTTAAATATTCTAAATATTTTGTAATATCATCTTTCGTATGTCTTATTATGAGATATATGTTATCATCAATAGCATCAACATTAATTGGTGATAAATTAGAATTAAGCTTTGCGATATAAAAAGAAGACTCTGGCATTGCACAATCTATATCAAATGGTGACCAAATATTTGAATCATTAAAAGATGAAAATAACTGATTTGACATTCCATCTTCTATTTTACCTTCATCACTGACATTTCCAATCAGTCTTTTAGCAATGTCAATATAATTCATTTTATGTTTTAATGATGAACATCCATAAAAAATATAATTTCCAAATGAAGTCACAGTAGATGGAATCGAAATTTTTGTTAACGATGTGCATCCAGAAAAAGCATAATTTCCAATTGAAATTAAAGAAGATGGAATTTCAAATGATACTTGAGTTAATGATGAACAGTCATAAAAAGCAGCAATTCCAATTGAAGTTATTGAAAATGGAATTGTTATTTGCATTAATGAAGAACATCTACAAAAAGCATAATCTCCAATTGAAGTTACAGAAGAAGGAATTGATATTTGTGTTAATGATGAACATCCATAAAAAGCCAAATTTCCAATTGAAACAACAGAAGACGAAAAATCAAATGATATTTGTGATAATAACAAATATCCATAATAAGCAGCAAATCCAATTGAAGTCATAGAAGAAGGAATTGTTATTTGTGTTAATAAAAAACGTAATTGAAATAAATCGAATCTTTCTTTATTTTTTGATTCGGTTTCGCTTGGAAAGAAAAAGAAATTCATTGAATTTAAAATGATGTCACTAAAATTATCATAAAAATAATCTTCAGTTTGAACTCGTTCATATAAATTATCTTTGATATAGTTTGAAATGGAATTATGATGGCATTTAATCGACTCTATGAGAACATCATCAATTGATTCATAATTTAAATCAAAATTCAAACCTTGATATATTTTTTGTGTATTTTTTTCAGGTTTAACTTCATTTTCTTCAAGAAAATGAATTAAGTCGGGACTATTTGAATGGATCGCATAAAACCACAAAGAAAAAGTTAATGGAACTTTATTGTATTTCAAATATTGAATGATTTGAATCGACCCAAAAAATGCTGCATATTCAATCAATGTTGGTTCTTTATCAATTAAAAATAAATTTGTTTCATATATTGAAGGTTTAATTTTTGTCGAAAGTGATAAATTAGTTCTATTGACATATGAAACAAATTTTTCAATAGAATCAGAACGAATTAATGAACAAATATATAAATCATTTTCACCAATTTTGCATTTATCTTCAAATGTTGAAATATCTTCATTATATTTTTGTTGAATTTCTATTAGCATCTGCTTTTGCTTTTCTTCTTCAAGAAATTCTTTCATTTTCGGATATAAATAATAAAATGATTGATGCTTGTCACATAAATATTGTTTTAAAAATGATTTATCTGGTTTTATTAACTTTTTTTCTAGTAGAAAAAATAAAATTCTTTTATTAAATTTTGAATAATCAGGTATAAAATTTGAAATAAATGAAGGAGTATCGTTGATTAAATACCGAAAAATCTTCTCTAGTTTATCATAAAAATCTGCTGATTGATGATGATTATCCGATATTTTTGATATCAATTGAAATAATAAAATTACGTCACCTTTGTTTTTTAAAACCTTTAGCTTTTCAAATGTATTAACCAATGTTTCAAATTTTTCTTCAGAATCATAGCTTGCATCAATGAAATTTAATATCGCTGAATAAATATCTTTCATATTTATAATAAAAGTTTCGATTTCTGTTTTAATAAAGTCAATTTCCATATTATAAATATGAACTATTTTTTTTTTTTTTTATGGAAAAATGACACTTTTTGGCATAAAAATACAGCATTTCTAAGTTTGTCTTGTTTTTTGACATGTAATATAAAAAAACATGGAAATACCAAGTTGGAAAAATGACACTTTTTTCCACATCCCATTATTTTTCTTAAGAAAATAAGTAGTTTAAACTACTTGACTTCATTTTGCATTTCATGATCGGCCACCATTCAAAAAGTGGGTGCGCTTTTAAAAGGCCAAAAGATCAAATCGTTTAACATAATTCACTCAAATAAAACAATTGAAGCATTTCCTTTTCATTTATTTTATTATATTATAATTATGTAAACAGAAGAGTCTCGTAGCTCAGTGGTTAGAGCATGGTCCTTATGAGGCCAGGGTCGCGGGTTCGATACCCGTCGGGACTATTTTTTTGGAGTTTTTTATATAAAAAAAAGATTTGAAATAATTAATTTCATTTTATTAACTTCAAAGAGTAAAAAAAGTTAATAAATTATTAATTCTTAGCTAAAAAATTAAAATTGATTTTTGTTTTTAAAGTTCCATTCCGTTGGACACATCTTCGGCCGAATCGGAGTCACTTTTGTTTCTGCACTTCAAGAAGTAAACAGTGAGTCCGATAACCAATCCAACGACAACCACGCATGCAATGACAATTCCAGCAATTGCTCCAGCACTGAGTTTGTTGCCATCACCTTTTCCATCACTGTCATTTGCTTCTTCTTTCACAGTCAACAGCAGCACGTTCACTTTTTGAATTACGGTGCAGTTTGGTGTGATTGATCCCTTCTTTCCATCAGCAAGGGAGACTCTCGACACAAGAACGCTGCACTTGTCGAAGGTTTCAGCTGAAAAGATTGGCAAATTGACAATGTTGATCATTTCCTTTGATGAGAGAGTGACAGATGATGGAATCGACTCCAAGTTGCCATTGTAATGGATGATTGGCGAGTCTTCAATTGTGTAAGTTTTCATCTTTTGAATAACGACGTTCACTTTCGAATTTGTAGAGAAAGCACAGCCCTTCTCAAGCATCAGAATCGAGTCATCATAAATGTTCAATTGGCCTGCAACTTCGACATTGCTGAAACTTATTTCAGAGTCAGGTGAAATGTCAACTGATTCCTTAACTTGTAAGACAGGATTCTCACTCTTCACTTTCTTCTTATTCATGAGAATTCGTGAATTCGATGACTGTGAGATTCCAACAGATGATTGGTGTGACATTGATAACTTTGTGAACGTTGCAATGTCAATGTGTGGAGGAACAACCAAGCTTAAGTCGCCTCGTCGATTGACAATGTCACGAAGGACTAATTGAGAGACTTTTTGGCCTGACGAATCCTTCTCTGGCGATTGGATGATGATTTTTCCAGATGAAACGTTGTTCATCAGACTGATTGGGTTGTCGCTCTTCTGAAGTTTGACTGTAGGCGAATTTTGGGAAGAGACTCCGATGTTTGACTTGGTGACATCCTTGTCAATGATGATCGACTGAGAGGAGCCAGAGGCAACAAAGTAGAGAGGATTGGATGATGAAAAGCCGCCCTTTTCTGTAATTGTGATTGTTGGCTGTGTGAAGGTGATCGTGTTGATTGTCGAGTCTTGTTTGTTAACTGGTTTCTCGGTCTTTTCATTCTCACCTGTCTCTTGTGAGATGTATCCTGTGTCAGTGAGTTCAAAACTGCTTGAAGATGATTCTGTGTTGTTGACAATTGGTTCATCATTTGGTGTAGACGTTGGTGAAGAGGGTGAAACACTTTGAGTTTTGGTTTCAACATTTGATGAAATACCACCAACATCATCATTCTTGCTTTCTTCTGATTGTGACTTATCACCAACATCATCATTCTTGCTTTCTTCTGATTGTGACTTATCACCAACATCATCTTTGTTACTTGTATCTTCAGATTGGTCTAGATTGCTTCCATTGGAAGATTGGCCGCCGATATCTTGGCCTGATGTTTGGTCGTCATTGTTTTCGTTGCTACAGTCTCCGCCAATGGATTCATAGCTACTTTCACCTGAGCCGAATGGGTAATGAATGACCAATGATTCGATATCGCTGCAGTTTCCGTTATCAATTGTTACATCTCTATCGTCGTACACATAAACATTCAAGGAAAATTTGCTATGTGTTTCAGACACGCAAGTGAAGTTTATTGGAACAGCAGCTGAATTCCTGTCTATTACTACATTTGCAAGGCCAAATTCTTCATCTTCACGAGCCAAAATCAAGTTTTTGTTTGATGTAGATGATCCATGAACCAGGAAGAATGATTTAGATATATCAACGCTAGTAAAAGAGATATCACATGAGATATAATCGTCTAACTGTGAATTAACATATATGGTATTCTTTCTGTAATAAATAACGTAATCTGTCGTTTCCAAATTAGTGAAAAGTTCGTAAACAACGGAATCAATACGATCGTAAATGCTTTGTATGCCTTCATATTCATAATCTTTAATGCAATGAATTCTAGCAATGTTGATTTTCACATTGTATTCATTGCTCGTGCTAAATGGAGTTGGTGTGTTAACAAATGCAATTTCATTGAAATTGAACACTTTGTCCGTCGTCTGGAGACTGAAACGAGCTTTCTCTATCAGCAAAGATTTTATGTTTTGTGTTTCAACATCTTTGGATAATGAAATGCTTGGATACGTGCCAAGACCAATTAGTTGAACTTGCTTAATTTTGTCCAATGGAAGTTCTTGGAATTTGAGCTGAATTGGCTCTTTTTCATATGTTAATAAGAACTTAAAGTATTGGTACTGATTCACTGCATTTTGTCTCATTAATTGTAGAAAATGAGTGAAATCTTTTTCATCTCTCAGTGTGAAAAAGAATTCTTCATCTTTGATTTCTTGTTTATCGCATTGATTACTGTTGTAGCAGACAACAACTTTGTCACGGGCACAATTAACAGGAATTCGTGTAAGTGTATTCATATTATTTGTTTCCTCAAGTAAAACATTATTTGGAATTGAATCAAGGATAATTCTTGCATATTCAATATATATTATTATTGATTCATATTGTCCATTGGGTAAATTTGGCCATCTATCAGATATTTTCAAAGGTAGATCAACATTTTGTTCATATGGAAAAGAAAATTGGAAAACGAGATTTGGATATGGATTAGTTACTTTTGTATCAATTATTAATGTGTGTCGTGAATTTCCAGTAGTTATTAATAGCACTAATCCAGAACTAGCTGGTGATTTTAATCCATCAATTTCAAAGTCTTTTTCATCTACATAAATTGTTACATCATTATTGCTAACGTCAACTGACATTCCAAATAATACATCTTCAAATGTAGCACCATCACCAGTTATTGATGAATTATCAACCAAAACTAAGCTTTCAATTGTTACTGTTGTCTGAACATTTAAAAAGCAGTTCCAAAGGTAAATATCCGTGAATGTAGGAAAAGACAGTAAATTAACTTTTATTGGATTTGATCTATCAGTACCATAAAAGATAAGTGATAAATAATCTGATCCAATAAGATGACTTTTCAAGTCAAGTGTTGCAGTATCTAAATTAGAATTGAATGCAATAGTTAACATATCAAGATTTTGTAAACCTTCTAGAAAATCATACAAATCATTTATCATGTTATTTAAATTATTTCCAATAATAGACTTTTTGTATATTTCTTCCTCACCAAGATTTGGCAACTGAATTGAATCACAATCAGAACCAATACAAACGAGAACATTTCCTGAATCAACAATTGAAGAATCAAAAACTTCATTATTAAAGCCATAATGGATGTACCCAAGTCTATTAGAATCAACTCTACTTATTGTAATATCATCTTTGTTCTGCGTGTAAAAGTAAAATATCAGTCCAAGTAAATCTTCGTGGTTAAATCCGTTTAATTCAATTGGTATATGGTCGCAGTTTTCAAATCTAAAATAATATTTTGTAAAAGCTTCTTCTTTGGTGTTTCTTGCATTATCTTCAGGAAGAACACATTTAATTGTAAACTTTCTATTGCCAGGGTTCTTTTGATCATTAATTTTGAATACCATTTCATCGCACCATAAATTGGGTACTGTTGCTATTTCCCTGTTCATAGAGTCTACAATTGTTGTGACAGATCCCATATTTATTTGTACATTTCCATTTTTCTCAAAATCAGGGAAAATGTCAAAAATGGAAGTTTTTATGTCTCTTAAATTTTCAAAAGGAGATTGGTTACTGTTTTTCCTGTATTCATGAGTTATTTTGATTGAAAAATCACCAACTTCTGGAAAAACATTAATTGTGTCCTTAACAAAAACTTCATCAGCAGAAAATTTAAGCGTGCTGTCTTCTTTGCCGTTAATGAACTGTACATTTTCAATGACAACTAATGGGAAAGTGCCAGAAACGCCATAAAGGTCAAATTGGCATGTTTTTCCTTCAATTAAACCAATAAGCTCAATGCTCGGAACGTTCTGGTGAAAATTTGACCAGTTTACAAACGGTTTTTGTTCGAGTGGTTCTGTATCAGTAAATAAAAACTTGAGATTAGAAAGACCTTCATAAACACTATTGATATTATCAAAGAAATCGCTATTTGGGGAAGTAATATAGGTTTCATCTGGTTGTATTTGATAATATTGTAGACATTGATTATTATAATAGCAAATTGTACAGGATCGACGCTGCGTTTTAGGTAATATTTGTGTCAATTGTTGTTCTCCATCGATTGAGAAACCTTTTATGAAGATATTTGAAGCTGGCTTGTATGATAAATCTATATCAGATTTGAAAGTGAAATTGACAACATTTTCAGTATTCCAATCATCAGCAAAATAAATGTATAAAAGATTTTCGCTATTATCCGCTCTATGTAATACAAGATCTAGGTTATATGGCATTAGAGTAATTGTATTTATAATTAATTGGCAATTTTTATTATTAGGATCGAAATTAACATCTAGATTTAAATGAATTGTACCATCTGAAATGGTGGTTGTCGTAAAATCAGTCTCGAAATCTTCAAAAGTTGTTTTGGTTTTATTAAGAATGGCTCCTTCATCTGTCAAAAATAGGTAATAGCGATAGCCTTGGTTTAATAATAAAGTAGAATCGGCGTTGGAAAAGCATAGTATCGATAATGTAAAGAGAAGCATTTGTCCAATTAAATAACTTTTCAAAATAGAAAGTTCAATGAATAGTGTGAAACTTAGAATTTACTTAATAATTTTTAAATGAATTACTATATTAAACTTTATTTTAAATTTTATGGAATCATAAATGTATATATAATAATTTAAAACTCTATTATTTTGTATAATTCAGAAGATATTAGAAATTTTTTTTTTTTCGGAATTTGAATGAAAGGTCAGTATTTATCTCATGCCCTCTTTTTTATATCACATTTCACTGAATGTAGAGTAATTATAAAAACCTTATACTTCTCTCAATTTAACCTTATACTAATTGATACGATTTTCAAAAAATTAAGAAAATATATTCAATTTTTTTGATAATAATTGAAATTTTCTATTATTAGTATACTATTAAATTGAATAGATTGACGATATTTTCTAATAAAATTTGAATAAAAAAAGAGCGTTTATTATTGTTTTTTATAGAAATCAAATAATATCTCTCTCAGATATACAGGATTTTAAAAGGTTGGAAGCACAAATAAGTCAATATAATGGTACAATATGATATAGTTGATGCATTGTTCAGTAATATTGAAGAATCTTAACATGTTTTGAAATCAAAAATGTTCTTAAAACTAATTTTTCCACAAAACAGAAGAAAAATAAAACACTCTTTGCACCATTTGGATGACTTAATACCTAATTGATGGCAAAAATCTTTTTCATAGTCAACATATTTTTGCAATATGCAAAATGTAGAAATATTTTGCAGCAATTTCTTAATAAAAATTAATCTTATCTGAAAATCATATTGAATTATTATTATTATCTTTTTTTTAAAATCTAATATTTCCATTTACAAAAAAAAAAAAACATTAAAATCATTAAAAAAATTTGGTAATTCTAAGTTATATATATATATGAATAAATTTTTCCTGATTTAAAACCATTAATCAAAATTTTTAACAAGATATATTTATGATATATATTTACTAATATAAATGAACTTTTTGAAAACAATTGAGAGCTCTCTCAAGAAGTATAAGGTTTTTTAAGAGTAGGTCAACTGAACTTTTTCAATATTTTTTTTATTTCCAATTAAATCCAAATATCTCAATCATAATGTTGTTTTATATAAATATAATTTATTTTAAATATTAATATATAGTTATATTTAATATTAAAATAATAAAAAAATATAATTATTATTTTTTAATTATTTTTCGAATTATATAGAGATAGATAAATATATTGACAGAATAATTTAAAATAATATTATATTATATTATATATAACATAAAACTGTGCATCGATGTTTTATTTAATTGTTAAAAAAAACTTAAATATTTGATATATATATAAAATATCATAAAATAAAATTCAATGTAAGTTTTTTCAAGATGCGCTAATAATGCTTAAAGCATTTTCATTTTATAAAAAGTCCTCATTTTTTTTGTTTTAAAGGTATTGTATTAAATTCGAGTTTTATAAACAAAAAAATACTAATTATACTAAATATCTTCATTAATTTGTTGATAAATTTTTGTTTTTATTTGTTTATGAATATTCCTCTCAAAATTAAAATTATTTATTTCAAATTTTCAAGAGAGCTTTATTGTAATTTCAAATTAATTTATATAAAAACTGGCCCAAATTTTTATAACTATATATAATTATTGTATTATATAAATGGTATTAATTTCCATAAAATTGTGGCTAATAGTTTTGACTGATAAATTTTAAGAAAAAAATAGTTTTTTTTTTTTTTTAACCTTTCATAACATCATACAATTTAATCAATGTATTACTTCAATTATTTCAAATAAGATATTGAAAATCTTTAGATAATATTAACGAAAATGTTAAAATCCAATTTTTAAAAAACTGGCCCAAATTTTTTGCGCAATATTATAATACTATTTGGAAAACATGTAGTAAATTGATATGGACAATTTATATTTGGATTTGACTGCTGAATTTTTAGAAAAATGTATTTTTTTTATTAATAATGTGTTTACTTTATTTTAAACAACGTTAAATCAAAAAAGTCTCTTTCAGTCAAATAGTTATCAGATAACTAGCATAAAAATCAAAGATTATTGACTTTACTCTTGTTTATTCAGTATTTCAAATTAATATGTAAAATTTTGTAATATTTTTAAAAATCCTATTTTTTATATAATTAAACATAATTTTATTATTTTAAAACTAATAATTTTCTTTAACATCATTTTTTTTTTAAGATATTAAAATCAAAATCTCTTTAATTCAATTTTAAATATTATCAACTCAATTCAATTTATAAAATCATTATATCTCAAAAAATAATAAACAAATTAAAAATGTTTAAGATTTTATAAAAAATTTATAGTTTATATAATATTTACAATCATAAAAAAAATATCATAAGGCTATATATAAGTTTTTTTATCGGGACGGTTTAGTTGACCTACTCTTGGTTTTTTCTGAAGATTTAAAGGTTTATAGAATTACTCTAATATTTATTTTTTTGATAAATTTTGTTTTTTTTTTTTAACATTAGTTTTAAAATTTTATTTGGAAAATATGGTTCACGATTAGTTCAAAAAAATTTATAACATGAACAGTATAGTAAAAAGATATAAAATCGTCAAAAATTGAAAACCTACTTTTTGATAAAACTTTTTAAAATAAATTTTTATCTACACTCAAATGATTTGAATTATTACTTGGTAGCATTCCCACAAAAAAGTTGATTCAAAAAGTTGCTTTTTTCTACCAAAAACTATTAAAATATAGATGATTATTTAACTACATATAGCTATTCAATTACAGATGTTTATTCAACTTTTGGAAATTATTTAACCACAGATAATTACTAAACTACAGATAATTACTAAACTACAGATAATTACTAAACTACAGATAATTACTAAACTACAGATAATTACTAAACTACAGATAATTACTAAACTACAGATAATTACTAAACTACAGATAATTACTAAACTACAGATAATTACTAAACTACAGATAATTACTAAACTACAGATAATTACTAAACTACAGATAATTACTAAACTACAGATAATTACTAAACTACAGATAACTATTCAATTACAGATAACTATTCAATTACAGATAATTACTCAAATATAAATAGTTATTAAGCAACGTAATATTCTTCAGTTACAAATGATTTACTAGCTTCATTTTTACTTCATGAATATATAAGTTATTAATAAAATACCTCTTATATTGAAATTTTATTCTTATTATTTATCATATTATAAGTAAAATTGTGATTTATGACTTTGAGAAAGAAAGAAGATATGAAAGATGCTCCACAAATAGTCAACGTATTTCATTTTTTCTTCTCCTTTAATTTTTTTCAAATTCTGGATAGAAAAAGTGATAACAACAGTTACCATTTTGCTCATTTAGGTTTTGAATTGGGTAAAAAAATAGATTCTGTAATTTTAATAATATTTTTAATCGTACTTTAATAGGAAATGAGCAATTTATCGTTAACACAGTGATGATAGTCATTTATGCATTAAATTAAAATAAAATATCTTTTATCATTCTTTTTAAATTAAAAATATAATAATTATTATATTTTATCCAAATTAAAATTTTTTGTAGTTATGCAGTTTTTGGTTAAATTAATAAGACATTTATAATAAAAGATGGTATAAGTCTGGTTTGATTTTAGATTCAATGAAATAATAGTGGATGTGAATCAGAAAAAATGAATACTTTATTATTTTTTTTCTCAATTTTTTTGAGAAAATTCAAACATCACAATTATAAAGAAAAATATGGATGGTAAGTTTTTTTTCAATAAAATCATGTTTATAAATAAAGAAATATCTTGATAGATTTGTTTAGATTACCTTATTTTATCTTTGATTTAAATTTGGTCTTTTATATTATTTAAATTTTTACAAATTGTATAATTGAATCTGTTTTTGATTGAATTTGCTGTTCTCAATGGGAAATATTGTTTTATTTGAGACCAATGAGGACCAATTTCATTATATTTTTGAACAAGTAACATATCTTCTTCTTTTGACCAATCAGAATGATTGACACCAGGTATCAAATAATTCATGTAACGATCTCTGCATTGTTTAGGTGTTTTTCTTGGAATAAATGTTGAAATAAGTCTCCAATTTTTTGGCCCAAATGTATTTACAATTCCTTTAAGCAAATTATCTTCATCATTTGTAAATTTTGAATACGTCTTTTTAGATTTATTTGTGCTAATTGTTTCATCACCACTATTTATTGTTGAGTAAATTTCATATTGGACATTATTTTTTTCTGTTAATCTTAAAATTTTGTTTAATAAAGAAAAATCACCTTTCATGCTTGAGATATTTAATACTAAATGAGTTTGGCCTGGTTCAAATGTAAAGGTATTTTGTTGGATAGCATTATTATTAAGAAGATAAGTTTGTTCATCTCTTTCATACTGAATGTTTTCATTTCGAAATTCTGGAGATAAATAAAAATCATTGATATCAATCAAATTATTGAAACTATCATTAGAATCAATTGAATTTCCTATTACATTGTAATTCATTAAAAAAAAAAAAAAAAAAAATGAACTGCAAAAACACTTATTCAATTAAATTCAATAGTCATCATTGAAATTTTCAATTAATTTTTCTAATAAAAAATTGAGTTGAAAATTTTGTTAAAATGCTCTATTTTTAAAATTTAAAACATAAATAAAAAACTTTGATTATGGGTGATTCTGTAAGCAAACATTTTTATATTAAGCTTTTTAACTAAAAATAACAAAAAAATCAATAAAAAAAATTTTTTTTTTATATTTTTACAACTTTCACAATCGCACGCACACCAATCTTGCGAGTATCAATTGAAGATGGAAGAGTCATTTTAGCCAACGATGAGCATTCATAAAAAGCATCTGAGCCAATAGATTTTGTAGAGGCAGGAATTTCAATTTCAGTCAAGCCAGAGCAACTTCTGAATGCATTTTCGCCAATAGAGGCCAAATTCGACCTATATTCAAAAGAAACGTTGCACAGACATGGGCAACTTTTGAAGCAGTCATCTCCGATAGAGACAACAGAAGACGGAATTCTTATTATCTTCAATTTATCGCAATTATTGAAGGCAAAGTTGCCAATCGACTTCAGTTTCGAGCAAGGATTAAAATTGACAACTTCCAATGAAATGCATCGTTTAAACGCCATGTTTCCAATTGTCGTAGTTGTTGAAGGAATTGTCAATTGGTTCAACGACAAACAGCCACAGAAGGAACGATCACAAATTGTAACAACAGACGATAGCATTGCAGAATACAATTTTTGGCAGTTATAAAAAGCGTCGAATTCTATCGTCTCAACCGAAGGTGATGTGTTGATTGATATCAAATTCGAGCATTCGCTGAATGTCTCTTGACCAACCGTTTGGATTGGATCACTTATATTGACTATTTCAATGTTCTTCTTTTCATTCAGGACGGTTTTGACACCCTTCAAATCTTTCACAATCAAATTGAATATCATTGTTTGGTTCTTGTTTTGCTTGGATGAATTCAACAAAAAGTCGTACATCTTGTCAAACCAATCCGTTGGGTATTTAATTTCAACGGTTATGTAATTAAACTGACTAACCATTGAATTAAAGACATTTGAATTCAATGAAGAATCCTTGTTGAATAAATCAACGGCAGTCGAGTGAATTTTGAGTCTTCTGACCATGAAATTGTTCTGAATATCAAAACATGAATCAAAGTCAGCGTACTTGTCAACTCTTCTCAAATAATTCCGAAGATTTGTCAGGTTCTCTTGATACAACTTCTCATTATACGTGTCTTCATCTTCATTGTCAGACTTTTTCGGCTTAAATATATCGCTCTTCATTGGATTCAATATGTTTCGAGGACTGAGCTTTGGAAAAGTAAGACCCTTGCTCGATGATTTAGCAATTGTTGGCTTCTTGTCCATTTTGTTCTTTGATGAATCAAATATTGGGGAATCTTTTTTTGGTGGATTTTGTTTGTCTTTCAAGTCTTGAATTTCATTACTAAGTTTATATGAAAGTCTGCTTATTTCTGAATTGAAACTTTCAGAAAGACTGTTTGCTTGTTGGGTGCTTTTTTCATCAACTTGTCTGATTTGGTCCTGTAGTTGATTCAGTATAGAAAATAACGAGTTGTTGTTATCATTCATCTTGTTTTCATACTCTTCATGAAGCGACTTTTCAATGTCCTTTACTTTTTCTTCTGCTTCTCTCTCAACTCTAATGAGCTTCTCTTTTAAGATCTGAGTCTGGTTGTGCAATGACTCCTTCAATTTCTGATTCTCGTCAGACAAAGAATTCAATTTATCCTGCATATTTTTAATCAAAGCAAATAAATTATTGTTTTCATTGCTATTGTTGTCGTTTGAAGAGGATGTGATTTGTATTTTATTGTTTATTTCTCCTTCTTTTAATGATGTCTCAATTTGATTGATCCTGTTTTGTAATTCTTCTTTTTGTTCTTTTAGCAAGTCTTGTAAAAGTTGGTTCTGTTTCTTGAACTCAATTTTATGACTAGTGATTGTTTGCTTCCAGAGTTTGTTCTCTTTGTTGATTGTGTTTATTTTCTCTTGCAGGTCTTTGATCATTGACAATACATCGTTATTATTGTTGCTATTTGAATTGATCTGATTTATTGTGGCTTCATTTGTTGCTAGATATTGTTGCATTTTATTAGTAAGCTCGTTTTTGGCGTCAATCAATTCTTGCTTTATTTTATCAACTTCAATTCTCAATTCTTGTTTTGCACTTTCATTTTCATCATTAAGATTTTTCTTTAATTTTTCGTTTTCTTCTTTCATTTCATCCAATATTTGTTGTTTTAGTGTGTCACTTTCTTCTAGAAATTCTTCTCTTAATGAATTATTTTCTTCAAGTAATTCCTGCTTTAAATTACTGTATTCTTCTTTGAATTCTTGTCTCATTTTTTCTGTTTCATCTCTGAATTTTTGAGCTCGATCAAGTAAAGCTTGATTAAAGATATCATTTTGTTTCTCTAAAGAAGTAACTTTTTCTTTCAATTGGTTGATTAATGGCATGATTTCATCATCTTCTTCTTCTCCATTGTCTTTCATTGATTTCTTCCTGTTCTGAAGATCATCGATTTGCAAAGTAATTGAATCGACTTTATTTTGAAGCTCTTTGATCAACGAGAGAAGATGCTCATAGTCATTGGCATTATTGTTATAGCCGATTGCTTTCTGCTCGTTTTGAAGCTGGTCAACAAGCTTGCCTAAAGAATTTAGTCTATTCATTAATTCCTTCAAAAGAGGCGACTTTGAAATCAACTGATTAAAGAACTCTTGAAGAGAAACGGTTTCAATGATTATTCCTTCAATAATAATTCTAATTTCACCTGATTTTATAACAAACTTTTCAATCATGTTTTGAATGCAAATAACGTCATTTTCGTCCGTTATGCCAGGTAACAAATTTTGAATGATTTTCTCCAATCGTGTCGCACGTTTATCTAACTGATCTCTATCGTTTTTCATATTATCATATCCTTTTTTATAATATTCGTTAGATCTGATCACTTGTTCTTGAAACTTCTTCAAAGTTTGGTTCTCATTTCTAAGCTTGTCAAATTCCAATCGCAATAAATAAACGTCATTCACTGGATTTATTTCGGTTATCGAGTCCAAATACAAGTTAACTTCGTCGTCATCAACATCCTCCAACGTGCAAGAATCTTTATTATTAACATCAGTTAGTGCGTTGTAAATCTCTGAAAAAGTGGGTCTTTCAATTGGATCTTTTGAAAGGCATTTTTCTATCAATTTTTCAAATGACGGTTTTATTGAATATGGAAATTTTACTTTGAAGTCACTTTCTTTCATTTTTTTGTTAAGGTTTTCGTCCATTTCTTCATTTATGAGCTCTGGAAACGGGTATTCGTCAAATATCACCATGTACATCAAAATTCCATAGGAATAAACGTCCGCCTTGAATCCATAAATAGTTTTTAAGGCAAAAATTTCTGGTGCCATTGTATATGGGGACCCATATTGAGCCGATTGTTTCATCGATTGAGTAGGATCACAAATCTTGGAAAGATTGAAATCAGTAAGCAGTGGTTCATAATTATCATTTATTAATACATTTTCGAGTTTTAGATCTCGATGAATAATTCGGTGTTGGTGGAGAAACATCATCGCTTTGGCAACCCCAATTAAAATAATTTGTCGTTTGGTATTGTCAAATACTAATTCGCTTAATCCTTTTTTCGATTTTTCGATAATTTCGCTTAAATTACCTTTAGGCCAATATTTTGTAATAATTGATGTGTTTTTTGCACCTGAAAAATCAGTGGTTGAATAACCTACTATTTGTGCAATTGTAGGATGTTGACAAGATATCATAATTTCTATTTCTCTTTTGATTCTTTCTTCATGCATTGGATCTCCATGTTTGGGTTTTAACACTTTAATTGCATATTGTTCATTAGATGATTTGTCACGAGCTAAATATACATTGCTATAGTTTGTATTGTTAAGCTCTCCAACAACTTCATAGTTATTAATATTTTTTTCGTATTCTTTGAAGTTGATTGATTGTAACATTTTATAAAATTTGCCCTTTTTATTATTGAGGGAAATTGAATGATAATTTCAGTTTTTCTCACAAAATTATGGGTAAAAGCAAAGATCACCATTCAATTTTAATTCACTTAACTTTATATATAATTTATGCTTTTAGTAGTAGACTGTTACTAGCCAAAAGGGCTAAACCCCTTTCGTCTAGTAACTTTGAGAAATGGCAAAACGAATGAATAATTTATGCATGATTTGAATGTTAGTTTTAATTTTAGAATTAATGTAAGAATTAGTGTTAGAATTTATTTTATCACCAACGAAAAAGAAAGATGATGCATTAATTGTGAAAGGAATGATTGATCACGTTTATGCAAATCACGATTGAACTTCAATTGTAATTGTTGACGATTGAAATCATGAAAAGGATCATTGATTTTGGGTAAACGTTTGAGCTTGTTGAAGAATGATGTGTCAGAATCAATGTATTTCATTGGTTGTTTTGGATGTTTGGGCGCATGAGGTATATGTAATTGTTTGATTAATGGTTGAGGTTGAATATTCATTAACGATTCCCAGTGAGCGTCCGCAGATTTGACACCTTTGATGAAATAGTAGATAGCATTGAAGTCTTCATAATCACCATCATAATTGTATTTATCTAATAGTTCATCAGCAATTTCATCATTTAAATCATTTCTTAATTGATTTTCATTATTGTCGTAAGCTGATAGAATTTCATTTAAGTCATCGTTAGAGTCGGTAATTAAATTATATAATTCAACTATTTTATCTAATGGCGCATTATATATTGTTGTCATTTATTTTTCGTTGGTGATAAAAATTATTATAGATAAAAATATATTAACATTAAATTAATTTCGTCATAAAATTTTTACATAAATGACATGTTAAATGAAATAAAATTATGAATGAAATAAATTAAAATAACGAACTTTCCATTTGTGAGTGTATTCAAATATAAAATTTATGGAATTGAATGGGTATTCAATAATGGAGATGCCAAAATTTTCGGATTTTGCTTTGAAATAACCGTCTCATACTATTATTTTACAGAAATGACAACCGTATTATGTCTTTATAACCGTCTCATGAATCATCTCAATAACCGTCTCATGATATTTATAATAACTGTCTCATGAATTTACGAATGAAAAATAACGAATTCAATTAAAACATATACATTGATAGTTCAGTCTTTAGTGATTTCATTAATTTACGAGTCTTTTTGATTTCATTAGTCCAGTATAAACGCTTTCTCATTGAATGACTTTCATTGAAATTACATATATATTCACACATTTGATTTTGACATTTAACGATTTCATTAAATAAAACATTTATTCTTTCAATAACGTTCTCAAATGACATTTTTCGTTGGTGATAAAATAAATTCTAACACTAATTCTTTCATTAATTCCAAAATTAAATATAACATTCAAATCATGCATAAATTATTCATTCGTTTGTCATTTTCTCAAAGTTACTAGACGAAAGGGGTTTAGCCCTTTTGGCTAGTAACAGTCTACTACTCTTTTCACCATAATTTCACCTTTTCACCTAACTTTATGCTTTTACATAATTTTTATAGAGGCAACATACCAATTGGCCGCTGTCAAACGTAGCCGGAGCGAAGAGCATGTGTAGCCCAGACCCCGCGGCTGGTGGTAAGGATCGTTTTTATAGAATATGAATAATATTATTTGTAATATTAGAAATATTTAGAATTAACACATTAAAAAATTGAATTCAATAAAAACAATGTCATTCTGAGGTTTCAAAAATCAAGTTCCTTTTAAACTTTATCAATTTGATCAAGTAGAAAAAGCTAAAAAACTATTTCGTAAATCAGAATATTATATCTAAGGATAAATATTTTGTCCTTTCAATTTTGAGAGCAATTACTTACCTGTTAATGAAAATTGAAGATCTGAGTATTGGGTTCGAAAATAAGCTGCTTTGCTTTTTTTTTTTTTTTTTTTTTATTAATTATTTCAACAATTTTATTATTTAACACCTTTTTGATAATTTTTTTTTGAAAATTTATCGAAATAACTTTTTCAAGCTTGTTTATTGCCAAAAATCATTAATTTTTTTAAAATCTAAGGTCAAATAATTCTTTTCAATAACCAAAAATAATATTTATCATTAAAATGAAGATTTACTGGTTTATAAGAACATCTTGAAACATATTTAAGCACATTTATTTATATCATTTGGAATTATTTTTTTTTATTTTTATTTATAAAAAAGAGATAATTTGAACTAAATTCAATAATTTACTACTTGCTTGTATTTTTTTATTTCCCAATAATGCAAAAACTTCGATAATGTGGTCTTTTCTTTTTTAAAAAACACATTATTTTTTTGTATAGTTAAGTAAATATTTAAGAAATCAAGAGTCTCAGTATTATAACGGCTAGAATAGAACCTTCACACGGTTCAGGTAGCGGTTCGATTCCGCTCTGAGACATTTTTTTATTACTTGATTTTTTCATTTTATCTTTTTCAAAAATATTATGTGTGATTTGTTATATTTGAAAAACTAATTAACTTAAGACTACTAACAAGAATTGAAAAGTTTTTAATAATTTGTCAATATTCAAAATATTTTGGCTTCCGTAAGAAAATCTTCTTATTAATGTTATAAATGCTTTTTTCAAAAAGTATCCTTTAATAAATATGGCGTTTAGGCTCTCATAATAGTAATATCTATAAAACAATCACTCATTCCACTTTACCCCTAGACAAACGTCAATTTTTGGGTTTTATAAAAGCTTTTTAATGTAATTATGTTCTAATCTATTTGTTTATCAAAAATAATTTAAGAGATTTCTATTTGAAAAATGTGTATATATCAAAAAAAAGGTAGATCAAAATGTATTTTTCAGAGGATAGAAAAATAAACAACCATATCTTTATATTTTATGAGTAAATGTTCTATTAAAAATATATTTTAATATTAGAAAGATCTTTTTATATTAATAAAAAAACAAAATCTTCTTTTCAATTATTTTTTTTTCTTTATTTATTGAGTTATATTCTCTAAAATTCCAATCAATAGTGAAAAAATGTTTCCAATACGAGCCAAAACATATATTACTGAACTTTCAATTAATAGCGCAATACTTAAAAATCGATGATCATCAACTATTATGTAAATTCATGATCAAAAAATAGTATTTGAGCAAGTGTTTACAAAAGAAATTCTATTTTAATATCATTGCAGGCTTTACAATGCGTTTTCTAGTGAATTAGTGCAAAGATCTATGATAATTTTCACCAAAGATTAGGTAAATTGTATTTTTTTGAGGATTTTTTCCTTACAAAAATATGGATTAATGATAGATACAACATTAACCATATGAAAAAATATATATTTTTATATAAAAATGATCTTTTATTCTTTGTTTTTTTATTATTTTCCCCTTTTTCCCCTTTAGCAATTCAATTTTTTTCAATATATCTCACAAAAAAAATCATTCATGATGGGACAAAATTGAATACTTTTCAGTATATATTTAAAAAGTTTGTCCCAAGCTTTTTGAATTTGACTTTATAAAATATTATAAACGTTTTACGTATCAAAGCCTTTTTCTGAACTTCATAATTATTCTTTCTCAAATTGTTGATAAGAGAATCAGAAAAAGTTCAATTAATAGAATTTCTATTAAAGTTGTAAAACTTGTTTTTTTATTTGCACCTCCCATTTAAATTAAAATTGCATTATATTGATAACAACCCATTTATATTTATTTTAAAATTATAAATAATATTCTACATTATATAATTTATTTAAATTATGCATAAATTCTTTTTGTAACCTATTTATTAATGAAGAATATATAGTTTATTTTGAATAAGAGGAGAAAATAAAAGAACAAGGTTTAGTAATTATTCAAAAGTTTATAAATAAAATTCTATTGTGATAAAAAAATTCAATTGATTTAAATGAACCAACTTTTGATAAACATTATTTGAATCAAACAAAAACTATGAATATAAATTAGGATATTTATTTATCATAAAATCATTTGGTTTGATTATTTGATTTGATAGTTTTTTAGCTTTTTCAATGAAAAGAAATAGATGAGATAATTGAATTATTTTAAAAAGTTTTTTATTTGGCCAAATCATATGAAAATATTGTATTCATTGAATTGGTTTGTTTAACTTTTTGAAAAAAAATTCTCAACTTTTCCAAATATTTTTTATTAAAATTTTATATAATATTGAAAAGGTTATCGTTACTCGCCAATTTAAGGTAAAATCATAATTTTATCTGTTTATCGAGATATAAAGCTCGTTTAAAATGTCTTTTCCAATGTATTGGGATATTTTACCAAATGCAGACAGAGCCCGTTATATTTCACTTCGTCAAAAAATTAGTAAAGAAGGACAGAATAACAAGAATTCAAATACAGTTAATATATCTTTTGAAGATCAGCTTAAAATGATTAGAGAATTTGCTGAAAGGAATGATATACATGATTGGAAAAGGTTTCTTGTTTGTGGTATTTGCTGGAAAGGGGACGTATTAGGTGTTAATACGAGACAGCTTCGTTTTTTAATTAAAAAATGTAAGTCAGCAATAAATAATTCACTTCAGAGAATGGGATATCAGGTATGTCATAGTAATTCTTTGAAGCCATGGACTGTTTTTTCTCCAATGATCCCATATATAAATACAAATATGAGCGAACTCAGGCAGTGGACAATTCGTATTAATACCAAAGATATTAAAGCACGCATTGAAACTGCTTCAAAGTTCAGAGAAATTGCACCATTAGCATAATTATTATATTTTAAGGTACAAATCCAATAAGTTAAATAACCGTCTTTTTTTTTTTTTTTTTTAATCAATGAAAGAATTCGTTATTTTCTTATTTTATTTTGAATATATCTTGAAATTTACAATTAATTTTTTAAAAATATTCTTTAATATAAGCTTAAATTAAAACATATAAATATACTAATATGTTACCAAGAAATTAAATGACGAAAAGTCAGTCCTTGAACTTTATCGAGAACTTTTTGAGAGAACTTCCGAACATTTTTTTTACTCGATGACCAATTTATATCCGATTTATTTGTATTAAAACTATATTAAGGCAAGTTTATATTAGCGCTATCCAATGAATTTTAAATTTTCCAGTATTATAAAACGCCTTTTCAATTCACCATCGAAAATTCAAATATTATTTATTATCCTCTAATATAGATTTTTAAATCTCCTCATAAAATCTTCTAAATTATGCAATGCAGTTATTTTTGATTAAAAAATGGATATATATGTTTAACTTTTATAATATTTTTTTTGGAAAAGTTAATATATATTATAATAATTTGTCCTTAAGATGAATATATTGAATATAATATTATACTTGACAAGAAAGCAATAAACTCGCTAAATGGAATATATTTAATTCTTTGAATAATTTTGAGTATACATTTGAGATGGATTCGTATTTATATATTGTAACTGGCCAATAAAAAATTAAATAATTTCTCATTTTGGTTATTTGAAATCGCAAATTTGTGGTTATGTTGCCATGATTATTTTTTGAATATAAATGAACAAATATTATTACAAAAAGCTACAAACAGCCAAATATCTTATTAAAAAACAACTATTTATTCAAATTCCACGGATAATTATTTCAAAAAAATTGAATTCTTTTTATATGAAAGTAATAATAAACATCTCAAAAATTTGAATCAATTTTTTTTTTTATCTCTCACCAAAATTTAATGGCAGATTCGATTCTTTTTGATGAAGAACCAGTTGAGAAGAAAAAAAAAGGCAAACAATCTAAAAACCGTAACGAAAAAAGCCGACTCGCATTTCTAATTTCGAGCGAAAAAAGTCAATTTGAAAAAGATATTCAATCTTCAGGAAATAATAATCAAGGAATAGATTTGTTTGCAGAAAATACAAAAATTTCCAAACGCTCTAATACGCAAGTCATTAGCAAAACAGAGAAAAAATTAACTTCTAAAGATTTTGCCAATCTAAATCCAATTGTCAAGCGATATGTCTTTTTAACATACCCTCAAAACTACTCGATTACAAAGCAGCAATTGATTGTGCAAATTGATAAATCAGTTCAGCAAACATATTTAATGATGAATAATATTTTTAAGACAAGCATTCATGCGGCTAACAAATCTATAGATGAGAAAAGGTTAAAAATAAAAAATAAGATTGATAAAATATCGAAAAATACCCAGATGGATTTCCATAAAAAAGCTACCAAAATTTTATACTTAGATTTAGCTGGTGAGTTGAATGATCTTAAAGAAAAGCATGTTCAAAGAGTTTCAGATGATTTAATTAAATGTATCGATTACACCAAATTATTGCATGCAGAAGATCCAACAGTAGATATTAAAACCAACACACCTCTAATTGAAAATGATTTAGATGATTTTCCAGGCGATGACCCGGAAGCCAATTTAATTCTATCTCACAAACAATCTCTCAAAAAGCATTTTCACAAAATTAAAACGTCTGATGTTGGCATATCGATCCATTTTGCACTTACTTCTGTCTGCAAAGTCAATAATTTCGAAACTCTTTTCAATTATTTTCCTGATGAAGGACAAAACCTAATAACATTCCAACAAATATTAGAAAAATTAAGTAATGATTTCCAAAGGAAAATTGATACTCGAATTAAGCAATCAATAGCCAATCCAAAATATGCGGGGAAGTTAATAGTGAACACTGCTCAAGAATTATGCGAATCCAAGCGCCTTAATCTAGACAAATACCTACCGTATATTTTTCTATACTTTACACGCCACTTTTTCAATCAAATATATTTGACCTCACTTTTTCAGTGCGTTCTTCCTTCAAAAAGTCGAGAGTTCGCACAACGTGTACAAAGGCTCAGAAATATCCCTCCTATCGGATTCGGTTTTGCTCAGAAATACCTCGTTCCGAGCCTGATTTCGCTCCGATTGAAGGACTTCCCGCGGGACCACATGTACTCTGACGCGACCGCTCTCTTCAGCAACTCGAGCTACGTTGTCAATCCTATCGACTTCTGCAGAATAATCTTCGAGGCCTTCCAGAAGATCCAAATTGTCGCCTCCGACTTTGACTTCGACACGAGGAAGAAGTTAACTGGTCAGTTGTTCGCAAAAAGTGAGTCACTCCTGTGTTTCGATGACTTGTTCGACATCTCATTGATCGTGTTCTTGCTGGCAGGTGTCGGTGACACTTTCGCACTCACAGAGGCCTTCTCGCCTTTCATTTACGGAATGGGACTTCCTTCTGAATTTGAGTTCACTTTTACAAACTTGCACGAAATCTGCCACCAGATCGCAAAAATGGATATAGACAAGTTCATGGACGACGCAATGGAAAGAACCGCTAGAGACCAAGAAAAGGATCCGTTAATGATTGCGAATTATGTAGATAATAGTTCGCAAAAGGACTGACTATTTTTTTTATGTATTTTTTTTATTAAATTTGTTTTATTTATCAACTTCTTAATTGTCTATTGGCTATTCTCTTTTTGATGATTCTAAATAGATTGTGAAAAGTTCTTTCTTTATGAAATAAAATCGATTTTTAGTTGTTTGACCTTAATTTGACCTTATCGTTTAAATATTAAGAAAGTCTTTTTTTTTTTTTCAGTAATTCATCATTGTGTAGATTTTTATGTAGTGTTAAATAACAGTTAAATTGGTTTTAATGATTCAATCATTTGTTTAAGGCATTAAGCAAAAAGATAATTAATTAATTTTAACAAATCAGTTCTTTTATTATTTCTCATTTAACAAATGTTGGCTTAATTTCTCTTGATTGTATGCATTTTTGATAAATTAAACGATAAAAAGCAGCATGTATGTTAAAATATTTTATATTTATTATAGTGTAGCTCTTAATGGATCTTTAGGATCATAATTTGGATCCAAAGCAGCTTCCATTCCACGATTTGTACACATTTCACCCGCACTGACACCAAAGTCGTTTCTAATACTGGGATTAGCACCAGCAACTATTAGAAGATGAACAATTTCAGGATCCGTACGATCACCAGCAATATGAAGTGGTGTTGCTCCATAAACTATTTAAAAATAAAAACTTCATTAAAATATAAAAAATTAAACGAAATAAAAAGAATTGGTAAAAATGTCAGTTTTGTTAGGATCTGTTTTGAAGTTTAAAAGCATTTCGACAATTCTTGGATCTCCTGATTTAGCTGCATAATGAAGCGGCGTCCAATGAATTTTTAAAAAAAAGAAACGCCATTAAAAAAATGAAAATTAAATATTATTAAACTAATAATATTAAAAATATCATAAGAAAAGGAAAAATAAAATATCTTCATCGTGAACATCTGCACCTGCATTAATTAAAGCACAAACACCTTCGTAAAATTTCTTATCAATTGCAACCATTAAGGGCGATCGATAAAATTTTGATTATAGAATTCCATTTTGAAAAAAAGTAAAATTCGATGAGTAAAAAATTTGAAACTTTGTTAGAATACAAATAATAAATATCGCAGATTGATGTTTTCGCTCCATTCATCAAAAGGTAATGAATACAATGCATTGAATGATTTTCTGCTGCACAAATAAGGAGTGTCTTCGGTAAATAAATATAAAAACATTTTGATGCTAAGGGTTAGAAAAAATAATTTTAAAAAATACTTTAGCATTTAGTTTAACTCGCTCTGGAACAATTTTTTTAAATTCTTCAATATTATCGCTTGCACATAACTCGAATGCTTTTGGAACAAAGTTTTCCGTCATTATAAATTTACTTGAGATAAATTTTCTATCGTGTTTCAATTTTATAAATTTTTAAATTAGTAAAAATTATCTTATTGTAAACTTAAAATAATAATTATTTATTAATGAATAAATTGTATGTTTATCTAATGAATTATATAAACTGTAATATTTATATTTAAATCATTATTAATCAAAATAATGATGTCTTGAAAAATAACGATAATATTGTATCTTAAAAAATTCTGAGTCATTCAATTATTTGCATAAATTACAACGAAATTTAACATCAAAATATCTTTTACATTTATATCGACTAAGGAAAGAAAAATGATAAATTGCAATTATCTATAGAAATTAAAATTAGTTATTTATTAATAAATGTTATTTTTCTGAATGGATATGCTTCATTAGAAAAGTAATAAACTGTCGCAAACTTTTTGAGAGCAGGGCTTCTTGAAGGCTTTGGGAGGCTGGGTCCAGGGATCCCTTTGAGTAGTGGTAGGATGGGTCATTTTATATGTTGGAGGCTACTGTTAACTAGCCTCCCAAAGCCTAGAACAAAATCTGTAATTTGTTTTAAATTTTTAGAGTCATAGGCTCAAAAATCGGAGTTTTCTTCTTTCTCCATCTGGTTAATAGTAGTAAGTGTCTGGTAAAACTTTTTGTTATGCCTTTGAGACCCATCTTTTAAATCATCTTCTAAATCATCTCCTAACATGCTTGTTGAAACATATGTTTTTGCTGTTTTTCAAATCTGATGATAAAAATTCTATTTATATTAATCTTCAGTGATGTATTTAAAAAGACACAGCATTCGCTATAATTTATAATTGCAGGATATGAGATGAGTAAGCTAGGAAAAAAAGATTAAATCTACATCAAATCATGAAAATATAGATTTTTATAAGTAATTTCTTCATGATTGAATATTCAAGAAAGTACTTCTTGTGTAAATAAAGATTTTTAACTTACAGCCTTGATTGATTTATCCTCAATGAAAAACAAAATAATAATAGTTAAATTGCTCACAGAAGAAATTAGTTATAAAATATACAAAGGATTAATCTTTTATGAAAAAACTTATAAAGATCATTGTTATCAAAAAAATGTATTCTCAGAAATAAAACTTTATATATACCTATGATATCATTATGGCTATTTATAAATATTATTTTCTCGATTATGCTTTTGCATTTTTTATCTTTATATCAAAAACTAATGTTTCAAAATGAAGGAACTATACGATAACATTCTAGACACGTGGACCTCCAAAATAATTGCTTGAAAACTCCATTTACTTATGTACATGTGAGAATATTTATTAGACATCATGGCCATGCGTTTAGATAAAATATATTTTAACTCTGAAAACATTATTAAAAATTTTGGTCTAAAAAGAGTGACCAAATAACAAATAAACTTGTAGTTTTTTCCTTTAAATACCGATATTGACAAAGTGACAATAGTGCCTTATTTTGGTTCAATCAATATTATAAGACCAAAACAAAAAGACATGCAAAATGGATTGAATCAAAGGTAAATACTTCACCATAACAAGAAAAAACAGCACAAAACCTTTCAATCTTTCAGAATAATTCAAGATTATCGGCACAAACAGCATCTCAAAAAATTGTATAGCAATATCCATATCCTCACATTTTCTATATTATTAAGCAGGACATCGGCAACTGCATCAAAAGATTAAGGTCTTTCTCCACCTCCTCAAGCATCAAAACAATAATCAAAGTCAACATCCAGTCACACATCAAATTTGAATTCATCTTCAGAATGAAGTTTACCAAAATCTATGAAAATTTCTAGAATTTCTTTCTTCTTTTCTTTCAGTGATTCTACAACAATATCTTCATCATATTTATCAATTTAGATTTAGAATAATTTCAATTTAAGTTCGTGTTTTTGAGAAATATTAAACTTTAAAAAATTGAGAAGAAAAAAAATTTACATAAAAAAAATTGAGAACTTTTAATTCTAGTTTTTTTTTTAAATCTCTTGAAGCTTTGATGTATCATCAAAAGTTTCAAGAGATGCTAGACCAAACCACCATTAAAATCCAAAACCAATACTTAAATAAATTGATTCAGAAATTTGTTTTTTATATAGTAACGAAAGACAATTCATATATCATACAATTCTTCCAAAAGAAAAACAAATCGGGCATTATCATTATCGATCAATATATCAATACACAGTCAAATTCCAATCTTGATGATTATTTTATTATTTGCTTTGATTACACATCAATATTAATACCAATTTCAGATATATCGCTTTTATTTCCATTTTTTTCAATAAATGAAGAATCGGTAATTTATTGTCTTTCTGAAGAAATCAAATTGAAGCTTCAACAATTGAGAAACATGAATAATTCAAAATTTCGATTTAATTTTTCAGAAGGAAATAATCGTTTATTCATTGAAAGAGAAATCCCTTCATTTTTGACGCGATTTATTCCTGATTATGGAAAATATAATCCAACAATACGAAAAATCTTTTATGATTACTGGACAATTATACGATTTTGCGTATCTGGATTTTTGATCAAAATTGCTTATCAAAACTCGAATTACGACCGAATCATTCATTATGAAGAACTTTTCTCGAATAAGCGGAATCTTGAAGAAGAAATGAAAGAAGACAGATTTATTGAATTAATGCCTTTGGATCATGGAAGCTCATCGTCAATTTATTTGGTTTATCTCATTGAAAAAGAAGAAATTTGTTTGCTGAAATTTTTCCTGACAGGCGAAGAAGACAAACTTTTTGAACGAGAAAGAAACAACTACAACAACATTCATCATCCATTACTTCCAAGGTACTTTGGCACTGCCATATACAAATCACACAAGTGCTTGTTAATCGAATATCTGGTAGGGAAACCGTTAAGTTACGTCAGTGAAATGAACCTTTCAATTAATGACAAAATAAAAATTATTTTTGAAATAATCATCATTATTGAATACCTTCATTACAATAATTACATCTACCGAGATCTGAAGCCAAACAACATCATAATTGATAAGAATAAAACTGCCATTCTTATCGACTTCGATAGAATGATTCAAAACAACCAAAAAGACACTTTAAAAAGTGACGAATTCACTGACAATTTTGAAATTCAATTTTTTGCACCTGAAATTATTGAAAGAAAACGGTTTACAAATAAATCAGATATTTATTCATTAGGAAAAGTTATCCAATTTATTATTTCAGGTGAAACTTCTGTAAAATTGTCAATACTTCAAGATATTTGCAATGATTGTTTAAATTTAGATGAAGATAAACGTCCGACTATTTCGTTAATGAGCAGTTTTTTCTTTGATATTTATTTTGATGAAGAAGGAATTGAAAACATATTTGACGATGATTCTCATGATTCTTCTCTTTTTCCTTTACTTTTTCTATTTGTTGAGTATCAAAACAAATTTGTTCATATGAAGCTTGCTTCATTTTTTAAACATGGCATCGATATTTGTAAAGATGACGATGGAAACATTCATTATCATAAAGGAAATGATGAAGATGTTGATGAAGAAGAAGTTCTTTTTAAACATATTCCAAAGAATCTTATCAATTCATTTTGCTTTTATCATCTTGCAGCTGATAATTATAATAATCCTAAAGCGCAATATAACATTGGCTTGATTCATTTAATTGGTGTAGACATAGACAGAGCAATTTATTATTTATCACTTGCTGCTGATCAAAACTATGTAAAAGCACAACATAAACTTGGCAAAATTTATTATAAAGGTAAATATATAACAGAAGACATTGACACAGCAATTTATTATTTAACATTAGCTGCACAACAGAATTATTTAAAATCAATTTTCGAACTTGCTACAATTTACTATGATGGAATGAATCCACCGAGAGATATTGAAAAAGCTATTTATTATTTCAAACTTGGAGCTGAACAAAATAATGTTGCATCACAATTTGCACTTGGTGAAATTTATTACCATGGAAAACATTGTGCAATTGATATTGAAAAAGCTATTTATTATTTCTCACTTGCATCAAATAATAATCATGACATAAGTCAATTTAATCTTGGCTACATTTATTACGAAGGAGAATATGTACAAAGAGACATAAAGAAATCAATTCATTATTATTCGCTTGCTGCTGATCATAATAATGTAGAAGCACAATATAATCTTGGATTACTTTATTTTAATGGTAACTTTGTTGAAAAAAACATCAATAAAGCTATTCATTATTTTTCATTGGCAGCAAATCAAAATAATGTAGAATCAATATTTTTTTTAGGAAATATCTATAGTAAAAGTGATAGTATTTACCAAAACGTTAACAAGGCAATTTATTATTACTCACTTGCTGCTGATCTTAATCATTCTGAATCACAGTTTATTCTTGCCACAATTTACATAGAAGGGGAAATTATCCAAAGAGACATAAATAAAGCCATTCATTATTATTCAATGGCAGCAAAGCAAGATAATTGTCATGCTTTATATCATCTTGGTGTAATTTATAGTTCTAATAAATATGATCAACGTGATATACATAAAGCAATTCATTATTTAACTCTTGCAGCAAATCTTGACTATCCAAATGCACAAAATACACTTGGCAATATTTATTTTGATGAAGAAAAACCGATAAAAAATATTGATAAAGCTTTTTATTACTATAAATTGGCAGCAAATCATAATTTCAGAGATTCGTTATTTAATCTTGGCTTATTATATAGTGATGGTGAATATGTTGATCGAGACATTAAAAAAGCAATTCATTATTATTTGCTTGCTGCTAATCAAAACAGTGTGCAAGCACAATATAATCTTGGAGTTATTTATTATAAAGGAATTGATGTTGAAAGAAACACTGATAAAGCAATTCATTATCTAACTCTTGCTGCTAATCAAAATTTCCGTGAAGCACAATATATTCTTGGAATTATATACGGAGAAGACGAATATGTTCCACGTGACATTAATAAATCTCTTTATTACTTTACTCTTTCTGCAAATCAAAATTATCATCGAGCTCAATTTAGACTTGGCTTAACTTATTATCGAAATGAAATTATTCCAAGAGACATTGATAAAGCTTTTCATTATTTTTCGAAGGCAGCAGAACAAGGCAATGCCGAATCACAATTTTTTCTTGGATTAATTTATTCTGAAGGCAAATACGTTGAAAGAGACATGAACAAAGCTATTCGATATCTTCTAAAGGCGTCAAATCAAAATTTTTTGCCTGCACATTTTAATCTTGGTTATATTTATAGTGATGGTAAATATGTCCCTCGAGATATTGATAAAGCTATTCATTATTACACACTTGCAGCAAATGGAAATGATACAAGAGCACAAATAAATCTTGCTATTATTTATGAAGAAGGAAAAAATGTACCAAAAAATATGGAGCGTGCTTTTTCTTTATATAAATTAGCAGCTGATCAAAATAATCCTGATGCTCAATATATTCTTGCTGTAATGTATTATGAAGGTGATTATTTACCAAGAAATATTGAAAAAAGTCTTTATTATTACCATTTGGCAGCAAATCAAAATGATCGAAATGCACTATACAATTTGGGTATCATTTATGAAGAAGGAAAATTTGTACAAAAAGATGTTTCAAAAGCTATTCATTATTATACACTTGCTGCTAATAAAAATCAACCAAAAGCACAATTTTATCTTGGCTTGATTTATTTTAAAGGAAGAATTGTTCAAAGAGACATTAAAAAAGGAATTTATTTAATCACTCTTTCATCAATGAATGGCTTCATTTTGGCTCACTTTTTTGTTGGCTTTTTTCGCCATGAAGGAAAGTATGTGAAATGTGATATAAATAAAGCAATTCATCATTACAAGGAGACTTCATCATTTAATAATCAATATGCAAAGAATAATTTGGGAATCATTTTTAAAAACGGTTTTGAAAACCAAATAAAAAGAAACCTTGGATTGGCAATTGAATATTTCAAAGAAGCCATTCGACAAAAAAATGATAAAATTGCTATGTATAACTTGGCTCATTTATATTTGTATGAAAACATAAGAGATGACGGAATTGATGAATCTATTCAATTGCTGATAAATTCAGCACTTCAGACATTTTCACATTCAATTTTTTTGCTCTGTTTGGCATTGATAAAAAAATTCAATGGTGATATGATTAGCATTAAAAATAAAGTTGATGAATCCACATTTAATGATAGTGAACTATCAAACAATGTTTGCCAAATGATCATTAAATATGAATTGAATAACGATATCACCTTTGAACGCTTTTTTGAATGTTATAGAAAAATTGACTTTCTTTATGATCTGGAATTGGAAAGTTTTATCTCACACGAATTAGCAGATAGAAAATTGAATCCAGACGACAACAAGATATCAAAGATACCAAAAATAAATGAATTGTTTTATGAAGGTTTTGGATTTGATATATGAAATTTGGCTTTATAAATAAGAGAGTTTTTTTATATATATAATGTGCTATTTAAATGTCATAATCACAACTGTCTGTTTGCTTTTTCCTTGGCAAATAAATGTTTTTCTTTTTGAATCCTTTAATTATTTGTTAGCTCTAATACAATATCTTAAATTTATTTTGCAATTGGATTAAGTCAAACTATTTCATAAAAACATTTATTTTATTATTATAATATCTTTAAAGTCGTTGAAAATATCAATATATTCAAATGGTTTTGAATGAGATTCTAGTTCCAAAGATGCCAATATATAAAAAGTGTTAATTTCAATAGAGAACATTCCATTTCAATAGATATCTTCTTTCAAATGCAAAATTAACCCAGTTGAGTTATATAAAAAGAAAAAGTTGCTTTTAAATCTCTTTCAATTCAATTTTCAATAAACAATTGAAAATTTATTTTATTTTATTTCAAAATTGAGTTAATTATTTTCAAAATTAAAAAACTTTCAGAAAAATTGAGTATATATATATATAAACTAGCATGAGACAAAAGATATGATTTTTTATTAATTATAAATTATAAAAAAATAAAAATCACAGTTCATCATCTGGCAGTGGCTTCCTATTGAGAGGGTCGCATTTGCCGAACGATTTGCACCACTTTGTTGTCCATAGTTTGGTGTAGTTGAAGTCAGGATCGATGTCGACCTTGACATTTTGGTGGTACCGGATGTATGGGAACGATCTGGCGTAACTGTCATAATAGAAACCGAAGCCAAGGAAGCCAGTCAACATTCTGTTCTTATGTGTCAGATATTGAGGGAATCCTGGGTTTCCTACTGCGAATGTTTTGTTGAGAATTGGGTAGAATTTGATTCTCATTCCTGATTTCGAGCAATGTTTAATTTTTTTGATAGTTTTGTTGAATTCTAACTGGAATTCGTTTGTCTGATCAAATAACTGGTCAATTTTGAAATAGAAAAATTCAGGCGTGTTTGTAAAGTCATATCGTTCACCGATTAATTCTGATATCAAAGGAAGAGTAATGCCGGCGTTAGAGTAGCATTTAAGGAGAGTTTTGGAATCTACCATTTGACCATTGGTTGGGTTTCGAGTTAAATTGTGAGATTGAATCGTATCTTTGGAATAGAAAAATGCTAATTTCGTTGGTGGGCCTTCTAAAAGTTTTTTGAGGTCATCAATTTTAATTAAATTCTTGACGTCTGCGGTAATAACAAAAACAATTCCAATATAACTAACCCAAATAATAAATGAGAATAATGTTGTAAAGGCTGTTCCTAAGGAAATAAGCATTTGATGACCATTGATATAGTCCTTGAAAGCATATGAACTTAAAAATATAATATAAATAATGATTATAGAATGAAAAATCCAATGATACATTTTGAGAAAAGAATCTTGCTCATTAAATTCATCGAGGGGGACTCCTTGAATATTTTCTTTAGGCTTTTTGAGTTCACAAATTATGAATAAAATTACATTTAGTATTTCATATAAAGCAAGTAAAATTGCTATTAATAATTGAGTTTTTTGGATCTTGGGATTTTTTTGTTGCTTAGTGTTTTTCTCTTTTTTATCATTTTTAGCTTCTGTTTTTTGGGTTTTGGGCTCTACTTTCTGCTCTTTAGGCTCTGCTTTTCTGTTTTTAGGCTCAGTTTTTTGGGTTTGAGACATTTTAAATGAACTTAAAAAAAAAGTTTATTTGCTTTCAAATGCCAAAACAAGAATTTTGTAATATTATAAAAATATTTTAGATATATTTGTTATTTTTTTATATATAAATTAATTTATTAATATTTTTATTAAATAATATTTTAAAAATTTTATAAAAATAATGATATATTAATTAATTACGTTGAGGTTTTTTGAAAGAATAAATATTGAGAATTGGTCTCGCGTTAGAACTTTTTAAGCTTTTCTACTTTTATGAAAAAGTTGTAATCTCTTTTCCTTTTCAAAATGTTCTTTTAACGATCAAAAAAATTGAAGAAATATTTAATTATTATATATATCTTCTAATGAATTACAATAGGATTTTTAATTGTACTAAGTGTTTATAATAGAATAATATTTAATGTAAAATAATATTTAAAACAATGATTCTATCTAGTAAAGAAAGATATTAGATGTGACCAAATATAAACTTTTTGTTACAAGATTACAAAAAACCCCTAACATTTTGGTTTTTGTGATAAAATGAATATTTATTTATGCATTTGTTTTCTATATATAATACTAAACAAAAGTTAATTTAACCATATTGCCAATAAATGCATTGTTAAAGAGATATTTTAAATGATTATTTAAAAAGTATTTTGTTTCCTTATATTTTCTATAATATCATACTTATATAAGATATTAGCACTGTTATAAAGAATACTTGTTTATTTATTTTTTATATATTAAGAATTTAAAAATGAAAATAACTAAAAATTAGATATATACATTAATTAACAATTTTTTATATTAATATAAAATTATATATTATAAAAAGCTATATATACTTAAAAATTATGATATATTTATTAATATAAAAATATTTCAAATCTAAAAAATCACTATATACAAAAGAACTCGTTTTTCTAACCCGAAATGCTCAAATATTCTGAAGAGCAATTCAAAATAACTCGTTTTTCTAACCAGAAATGCTCAAATATTCAATTAAATTTCTGAATATTATTTTAAAAATAAATAAAAAAAATTTTAGTTATCTATTTTAACATAACCAATTTTCAACATAAAATTTAATTGAATCTCTATTATCTTGACATATTAGTGATTTTATATTTATTTACTTTTTTATTAAACATTAAAAAAGATATTACATTAAATAAAACAAAATTTATTTTATGATTTTAGAAAAGATCGAAAATTAAGATAATATTTGAAGAACTAAAATCATTTAAATTGCCAAAATAATTAAAATTCTTTTATTAATCAGAACTCTTGATGTGTTCATTTATCATGACACAAAAATTGAGTTTAATGCAACCATGCTTAAAGATTATGTTATGTTCACCATAGTTAATAAGATTTTAAGTAAATAGTTACAAATAAATTTCTAAGCATCGATAAAATCTATTTAATACTGATTGTCTAAAAATAAGTTACCCAAAATTTTTAAAATTTTCGAAAATAACGTTTTCTAGTAGTTTTTTTTTTTAAAAATAAACTTTTCTTCTTTCTTCAAGAATTTAAATATTTTATATATAGTAGTGTCTATAAGTGGCCACGGTGTCAGATTAATTCAAAAAGTTCATATAAGATTTTAATTCAAAAAGATTTAAAAATGAAAAATAAAATAGCAAAAATATACAATTTCTATCAATATTCGTGATTAACTAATAATCATTAGAGATCAATTAACTTATTTATTAATCTTTTACATTGTATAATCAAGAATCAATATCTTAATTTTTACTAATACAATCAAAACAAAATCACAAAACAAAAGTTTGATCTAACTTATCATTATTTCTTTCTAATCTTTTGGATCGATATTTAGTAATTATTAGAGGGTAATGTTTCTTTGAATCAGGATAAGACCATCCAAATGAAAGCATTAGTTGGATTTAATGATTTGTTTGGTTGATTTTCTTGATAGCGCTAGTAAAAAATAAGATCCTGAATAAGTTTAAAAGCGATATTAGAGAATAAAGCTGCTGCTTTTCTGTAAATAAACGTAGGTACCAAATTGATGCTGAAAAAAGCATCAGCAATTTATTTTTGGTATGTCGATATAGCGAACGTAAGAAGGTAGGGATGCTGAGTTATGATTTCATAAATGTAGATAATTTTTGAGAAGAAAATAAATAAATAGCGAACGTAAGAAGGTAGGGATGCTGAGTTATGAGTTCATAAATGTAGATAATTTAGTGGTTACTCATTGAATTTTATTGAACTTTTTATTCAAATAAACGGCACCATAATTATTTGAGTGGATTTTGATTTTTTTGACACCTTAAAAACGAATTTTTGCATCCACATTTTTCTTAAGAAAAAGTAGGAAATTGGAGTGTGCCATTTTAAACCTACATTATTGAAATGAATTTCTTATTTTCTGACACCTTTAAGATGGCCACGGGAATAAAAATTTATATCCTTTGAATTTTTTACAAAATTGAGAGCATGCCATTCTATTCCCTAATAATTTTAGTGGAGTTGATTGTCAAATCACCGTGGCCACTTATCGACACTACTATAATATGATAATGGCTATAAATGAATGATATTTTTCAAATAACATGTCTCAGATTTGAATGAAAATATCATTTATTTTATATCGTAAATCCTGCACATAGAATTTTATTTTTTATTCAAAATATATAATCAACATATTGATGAAGCATTTAATTAATTGGTTTATTTTGTGATTTATGGATTATTTATGTTTTATTTTAATTTTTTGACACTTCACTTCCGATCGTCACACCTACAGAAAAAAAAAACGGTTTTTCTTATTTGTGTATGAAATTAGTATTGGAAATTTTCAACAAACACCATTCAAAATTGATATATGGAAAAAAAATCATAATAATATTATGATTGCAGGAACAAATCCACTCGAAGTTCATTGTGATATATTTTATGAAAGATTAGGAAGCCACTTTGAAAATGAATCAAGAAGGCAAGCCAGAAATCCCAAAATATGTTGTACAATTGAAAAGCAGCAAAATGATAATAGAATCCATAAATTTGCTAATTATGCCTTCATGATCAGTCCAGGGAATGAATTAGACTTCTTTCGTTCAATGGCCAAAACATTGATCGAGTATAGAGAGTTAGTTGAAAAATATAAAGAAGAAGATGAGAAGAGGAAAGACAAAAATTATAAAAAACCCGAAAGTTATGCTAATTATTTTGAACAATGTATGAAAAATTCAAAGTCATGTGAATATTTATCAACTTTTTTAGGCATTTATAATCATTGTGAAACAGCAAGCCTTTTGGTAAAAGTATTTACTGATATATTTCAATCATTCGGAAACAATGGAATCCATGCAATTAATCAGTTTTTTATAAGAATATGTCCATATGCAGCCTTTATTGCATGCTTGGGTGCCCTAATTTGGAGCAGAAGAATGGAGAGGCTAGATGAAGAAAGAAGAGAAAACCATTTAACTTTTATCAACAATTTTTTCAATATAGTAACTAGTAAGAGAGGATATGATGAAATCATGAGATCTAATATTTTTATTTATTCTATTGATAAAAGAGATTCAACGTTTTCTGAAAATCATGGCTCGTTTTGTGGTTTTTACCATGTTAGAGAATTAGAAAAGTTTGGTGCACCAATAGGCCAAAAGTTTGGTGGAAAATGCTTAATTGGAGTTTACAGCGAGATTTATACTCGAATATTTCATGAAGATCAATTGGATTTTGAAAAATTAAAAAATTTTTTGGATGGAACTATTTTATATAGGAATGAAATATCACTTCATTATGAAGAAGAAGAAAATGATTCATCTGGTTGCAATATATCATAATTTTTTATGGTTTTAAAATATATTAAATTGATATGAACAATTTGTCTTCATATAATAAAAAATACTGATCATATTTGTATTATATAGATTTTATTATTATTATTTTTAAATATTTGTTAGTAAGAGAGGAATTGAAATGGCAAATATGATAATCAACTTGATGAATCTTAATAATGAAAATGGTTTAAATAACAACAATTATGATGAGCCATATAAAAAGCAAATTTGTCTGAACATGGAGATTTTTATCATGTAGGAAATGACAAATCAGAAAATGATGATATTGATCAATTGTCAGCATCACTTTTAGCAGAAAAAATTATTCAAATATTCATTATATTTGATCATTAATGATTATATGAAAATCTCACAAGTTCATTCAGATTCATTTTCTTCATTGCTGCCATTTTTTTGGAAGCGAGTGATGGAAGATTTGATGATAAATTAATTTTTCTTCACTATTCTTAAGTAATTTGTTTACATCAAAACTCACCTTCAAATAAATTTTTACCTCAACTTAAACGAATATATATTTACCTCAAAAAGAAGGTCATAAAATCAAAATGATCAAGAAAAATCAGAACAGGGAGATACTAAAGCATTAAAAAAGCTTGCTTCATGTTATTCTCCTAGAGATGGAGTTAAGTCAGATTAATTAATTGCATTCAAATATTGTTTGAACGCAACACAAACTGGTGATAAAAGTATTTGTGCACAATTCCTTGTTGTGACTTGCTATTCTAATGGAAAAGGAACAGATGTTGATAAGAATAAAGAATTTGAAGTTCTACCTCAAATTAGCTGAACAAAATAATCAGAAATAGAAATTTGCAGTTGATTATTTACCTAATTAGGCAAGTAACAAAAAATATTCTTGCTACTTATCTTCTTTTAATGATTCAATATTTTTGTGTAGAAGTTTATCCTTGAATAAAATCATAATCTCCTTAATAAAGATAAATAATATCAGGATCTCTTCAAAAGTAGCTTCAAATTGAAGCCTTCAATTATACAAATTAATCAAATTGGAAATCATTGAATCAAACTGATTATTAGATTAATTTGTAATAATTTATCATATTAAACAATTAGGCTATTAGATTAATTTGTAATATTTAGTTTAATAAAAACAAGATATATTGTAACTGTTAATAAAATCGAGCCATATTAAACAATTAACTATGCGAGATTATGATAGAGTGATGTAAGGCTAATGTTTTATCAGAAGATATTGCAAATCTATTTCTGAAATATAATATCTCAAATAATAAGATTCCATTTTCAAAATATTTTATTGAATTTTTCAAATCAATATTAATATAATGTATATAAATTTAATATATATTTTAAAATAAATAAAATAAATATATTATTGAGATATAATTGTTTAAATGCTTTATCTTCATCGAAGTATTTATAAACGGTCAACTTTTTTTCATTATGACAAAATTCTCACTAGATCTGAGTAACTTTAAAAAAGTACCTCTCGAAAAACTTGAACACAATTTTACATTCATTGTTGACAATAAACAATATAGGGTTAATAGATTTTTGGCAGACCTCTTATCACCAACTATCACAAATTACCATTATCAAGATGAATCGATTGATACATTTACAATAACAACTATTGACAAATTTGATAAATCAGAAACGGTTTCCACATCTAATGAAGATTACTTTGAAAGTTTTCTTAATCTTTATAAACATGATGAAATTCATATTAATCAAACCCAAATCAAATATTACAGCGAATATTTTCTTCAGCTTGGCAACATTCCAGAATATCTTAAACTTCAAGGCCAACTTTTTGATGAAATTACGACAGACAATGTTATTGACCATTTATTAACCATTTCCTCAATATTAAAAC
Source organism: Tritrichomonas musculus (assembly GCA_039105265.1). Taxonomy (NCBI): domain Eukaryota; phylum Parabasalia; order Tritrichomonadida; family Tritrichomonadidae; genus Tritrichomonas; species Tritrichomonas musculus. Next base: position 971,064 of record JAPFFF010000024.1, on the reverse strand, counting down.
AAAACCACCTATCCCCATCAATCCAAAATGATCAAATATGCAAACTAGTGAAATATTGTTCTGAACATTTTTACGAGCTTGATAAAGAGAAAACCATGCATTTAGACTTAGACATTCTTTCAGAAATACTTTTTCAAGATGAACTGAAGATTGAAGATGAAGACACGCTGCTTCGATTCATTCTTGAAATTTACGAGAAAGACAAGAAATATGCTCCACTTTTTGAATACATTTATTTTGAGAACGTTAAAGACGAAGCACTGTCAGAATTTTTCAATGAATTTGACATTGAATTTTTGACGAATGGCACATGGTCATCTATTTTCTATCGTCTCATTCAATCTCGGAAACGTCCATCGAAGAATGGCAGATGCAAAAACGAACACAAATTCAAAATAATCACGAAAGAGAAGAACAACGACTTCCGAGGCATCATGCGCTACCTGAGTGAAGAGTGTGGTGGCAACATCCACGACAAGGGAGTTGTCGAAATCACATCAAACTCATATCAAAGTGACTCATACCATCCAAAGAACCTTGTTGATTACGGCAGTAACAACTTTTATGCGCCTAAAAACCAAGAGAACGTTTACGTTTGCTTTGATTTCAAAGACAAACAAGTCCAGCTGACGAGCTACTCAATACAATCTAACCGCAGTGGATGGGGAAGTGCTCACTTACGGAACTGGGTTGTTGAAGCTTCGAATGACAGAGACAACTGGGACAAAATTGACGAGCACTCGAATGACTCCACATTGAATGGATATGACATAAAGGCAACATTTGACACTAAGCAAACAAACATGTTTTATCGTTACATTCAAATCAGGCAGACAGGAGTCAGCTGGAGTAGCAATTATTATACATACATTCCATATCTTGAGTTCTTTGGCAACCTAAAGATTAATGAAACAGAGGAAGCAAAATAAATATTAACCATTTAAATAAACTGATGACTTTAGAATTGCATTTCAATATTAAAAATAACAACATTGGACAGACACCATATTCATTTGATGAATTATTCTTTAAAATATATAAACTACTACGCAAACTTTCGTACTACTCAATTTCATTGAATCTGAAAAAATATAAAACAAATAATCAATTCAATATTTAAAATAATCATTCATTCTGGAATAAGGAAATTTTTCTTATCTTAGTTCAAATTAATTTTTTTTTTTTTTATAAAACTCAAAATAGAAAAAGTGACTTAAAAAAACGTTTTTTTTTTTTTTTTTTTTTTTTTTAAAGATAAAGTAAAATTTTTCTTCAGAATAACAAATATCCTAATATAAGTAATTATAATTTACTTCTCTTTGTACACAATAGAAATACCTCTTTCTCTATATTTCTTTACGTTTTTCATTTTACCACGATTAACATAAATTGTTATATCATTTCTGTTAAGGATATCTAGATTCTCAATAGAAGTTTGGGTAATATTAAGATATTTTACTGTTGGCGGGAGATTTTTAAGGAGCTTTAGATCAAAAACTTGATAAGACAAATCAAGTTCTTCTAATTTGGGCAATGAATTGATTACCTGAAAAAAATCTTTCCACAAAAGATTTGAGTTGCATATTATTATGCATCTCAGAGATAAATATTTCAGATTTGGATATAATAATATTTTATTCCAATTATCTGCATATATACGACCGTTAATAATAAGATTTGTTATTGAATCATCAACTAATTCATCATCTATTAAATGAGTAAATTTACTTCTTTGGCCATCCATAGAGTCAATCTTATAATATGGAAAATTTATAAAAATATCAAGAGCAAATTTTGTTCTTGAACTTTTTCAATGAATAAACTATTCAAAAATTAGAAAAATTAATTGTTTCCTTAAAACTCTATGAACCACATGAATACATAAATCAAACATAATTTTGGGGTATACTAGCTTACTTGGCACCCGAATCTTTTCAAAGAAAAGATTATAATACTAAAGTTGATGTTTATTCATCTTGAATTCTTATGTATGAAGTTGCTACTGATTGTAAAGCATATCCTGATTTGAAAATTCCCAATTCTGAGCTTATTAAATATATTATGAATCCAGAAAATAGACTAAAATTGAAAGATGAAATAAAGCCAAATACTTTTTTAAAATGTGCCAAATTGGTTGATGTTTCAATACCTTCTTCAGTCAAATTGATTGGGACTGGCTCTTTCGACAATTGCTCTTCATTGGTAGAAATAAATCTTCCTTCCTCTTTGGAAAAAATTGAGAAACAAGCCTTCAGAGGCTGCTGGTCGTTAAAGAAAATTTCGATCCCTTCTTCTTCTGTGGATTGCATCAAAAAAATGGCTTTCAAAGGATGCACTGCATTAGAAAGTGTGGAAATTCTTTCCAATTTCGTATTCGATAAATATAATAAAAATGCTTTCGATGGTTGTACTGCATTGAATCAAGTATTGGTTCATAGGTCATTGCAAGTAAATGTGTGCAATTTCCCTCCAAAAGTTAAAGTTATCGAATTTACTTAAAAAATTTTAATAAATTAATTATTATTTATTTTGTGATTCTTATTTTAAGTTATTATTATTGAACAATTCAAATAAGTAAAGATCAGCACTGCTTATTTATTAATTCAAATAACAGTTTTCTTTTTATTCATTGTCAGCTCGTTCATCATTAATTAATATTTCAGTTAATTGAAGATGAATTTATATTTCAGCAATTTAATATCAGAAATTTTTAGTGAAAAGATCAACGATTTCATTATAATTTTTTTCTCTAGCACAATCAAGAGCTGTTTTTTTAAATAAGATCTTTAAAAATCCCATAAATTATAGATTATGCCAATCAAATGAACATGCCGGACTTAAATTCTATGTATTTTTAAATTAAAATGTTTTTGATGTTGATATTTATATTTTCATGTTTTAATAATAATTGAACTATTTCTGTATTGTAACCATTAACTGCATAAATCAATGCGGTATTATTAAATGCTAAAGTTAAATTCCATAAATAATAAAATATTTTAATTGAATTGAAAAATTTGATTCAAATTTTATGAATTTTTACATTATAAAAATGTCAACAACATTAACATCAATACTTTCATGTCTCAATAATAACGAAACTGTCTCTGTATGGCCATTAAAAGCAGCAAGAATCAAAGCTGTCCAATTAAATTTTCAGAAAATAAAATTCCACAAATAATTGCATATTGTAATATAATGAAAAAAAATTGATCTGAATTTTATCTTTGATGTTAATATCAACACTTTCTTGTGTTAATAATTCTCGAACTATTTCTGTATGTCCTTTCCATGCAGCACAAATCAATGCTGTCCAATTTAAATGCTTTGATTAAATTCCAAAAAAAAAATGAACATTTTAATTAAATGAAAAAAAGTAAGATTTGAATATCATTAAAATATCTAATTAGAAATACCATTTAAAATATTAATGTTTTAATGGTTGTCGAATTTAGATCAATTTTAATACTTTGCAAAAACAGTTTGACAAGTGTGTAATGATCAAATTGGCACAAATAATAGAAAATGTTTTTGCATTTCATATTTTTTGGGTAAAAAAGATAATTATCAAATTTAACTGCATAAAAATAAAGATTTTCATAAGATTTATTTTCAATATCATTATGAAGATCTTCGTCATTAATTAAATAATCAATGATATATTTTGAAACATCATTATGATGACATTGAATTGATTCTTCAAGAATTTTTTCATAATTGTTTTCTGGTGGTGGAAATTTATTGTCTTCAAGATATTTAATAAGTTCTGCATTTTGACTATGAATTGCAAATTGCCATGTGCTTGATGTTAATTCAACTTCTCCATTCATTCTCATATATTTGATGATTTCAATTGATCCGAAAAACGCAGCATATTCAATAAGAGTAATTTCGTCATTATTATTTAACAAAAGTGGATTCGTTTCGAAAAATGATTCTTCAATATTGCTTTCATATGATAAACACATTTTGTTGATATAAACACCAAATTCTTTCCCTTTGTCAGTTCGAATTAGTTCACATAAAAAATTGTCATTTTCACCTTCTTTTCTTTTATTATAAAACTCATTCGGAAGTTCTTTATTATTGATTTCTTTCATAAAATCATTGTTTTTCAAAATTTGGTTTTTATAGGAATATTTTGTAATGAATTCCTCTGTGAGGAATGGTTTGATTTCGGGAGAGAAGTATTGAGCATATTTTTTATTAATAAATTCATCACTCGTAATACGTGAAACGATATATTCATCAATTATTATCATTTTTTCTTGAAAAAGAAATAGAAGAATTCGTTTGTTGTCGCTAAATAATTCGAAAATTTCTGAATTAAAATAATAATTTTGGATGTCCTTTTTAAAAAGTGTTAGAATGCGTTCTATTTTATCAATAAAATTAAGATTACGTTGGTGATTGCTACTTATGCTATTTATTAACTGCAAAACAGATTTTAATTTATATCTGTCCTCAATTATTTTTTGATCAGTGATAACTTGAATAAATTTTTCATAGCTTTCTTCACTATTTAATTCATTATCGATAAATTCTAGAAGAACGCTTTGAATCCTTTTCATTTTCTCAGTTGCTTCTTCAATGTTCATTCTAAAAAAACCTTATAAGTAATAATTATTGAAAAAAAATTATTCAATTTTTTTTTTGAGAACTCATTGAATTATTTAAGTAATAAGAAACATGAGTAAACTTAGAGATTTATTGAAAGAATATTTTTTTGGAATGATTTCAAATTAAAAATATTATAATCGATTTTGTCAAACGGAAAAAATATGAAAAAATTAGAATATTTTTCATCCAAAATAGAAATTCAACAATATTTTTCCAAAGCTTCTTATTTAATATAGTGTGGTGAAAAAGTTTTTGAATAAAATGTAATTCACTGAATATTAATTTTTTTTAAATTTAAATAGTTTATATATAATATCAATTACCATCTTCATATAAATCTTTAATTATAAGTTAGAAAATTGCTTATTCATCCAGAAATTACATTTTCCAAAAAGAAGCCCTTCTTAAAATTTCACAATATTTATATCATCAGTAAAGTTGTAGTATGAAACAGTGTGTGAACAATTGATTGGTCTTAGTTCTAACCTGACAATGTTGATGAATTCTTCATTTGTTGTTTTATCGATATTAAATAACATATTTTTTATAAAGTTATATTTAATTTCTCTCGTAAATAGTAAAAAATATTTCAGATTTCAAAGAAATTGAATGAATATAGAAATTTTAATTGAAAACTAAGTTTTAAGTTTTAGTATTGATTTCGAATTATAAGCATATTTTACTAGAAAAAAATATTATCTTGTTCAATCTTGGTTTTCTTTATTGAAAAAAAAATATTGAATTGTTGATCGTTAAAAAATGTAAAAAAAATGAAAATTGAGTAATATGAATTTGAGTTTAAGGTTTTGAGATTCCGCTCAAAAATTCTGAAATTTGAATCCCCCTTTCAAATTGAACTCAATTATTTGAGAGGGGAATGCAAATGCTTTCTAAAACGTTCCAGTAAATAATTAAGATAATATCATTATTACAATTATATTATTCACTCCAAAGTGGAAATGATATATGATATCTTTTTGAGTGAAAAAAAAGAAATATGGCTATTATTAAGATTATTATATTAATTTTCACTAACCTATAGTTTTCTAATCAACCTCAAAATAATGATATATTAAGACCATTTTTATTCATTTTACATATTTACTTCAGATTTTTAGCTTTTATTATAATTATTTAATTCTGTAATTTATTCAAATTTGATATTTTATGTAAAAAACAGTTTTATTACTATATAATGAGTACATATGTATGATATAGATGAGTTAAAAATCTTATTATACATTAAATTATAGTAAAATTAAGAAATGCTTCTTATTTTGTCGATTCCTTCTATTAAAAAAGAGATTTTTTAATTTTAGCACAGATTTATCAACTCATATGTATTGTTGAAATATAATAGCTATAAAATAAATATTAATATTTAATTCAGATAAGAATTAAGTTTTGCATAATTTGTTCAATTGATATAATTTTCCATAATATTTTCAAAATATTTCTAATATTATATTATTAATATTAATATTTTATTTTTAAATGTAATAAGCTAGTACAAATTAAAATATTCAATAATATATAAAATTGATTTTGTATATTTTACAAATTATATTTTCAATATAAAATCGGTTATAAAAAACCCTATTTGAGTTCGTTACTAAAACTTTTGAATTAAAAATATTTAAAATGTCAAATGGCGAAGCTAATTAAAAAATATATGGCAAGTAATGCATAATACCTTTTAATAAAATGATTCAGCCCGTTTCTTTGTCAAATTAAATAAAGCATTTTTAGAAAATCAAAAAATAAAGAACATTAGGCAAAAAATTGAAAATATCTTAGAATATGATATATAAAATTAGAATATTATGATTATATAATATATATTTAAGTATATACAAAACTAATATACTATCATAATTTACTAATTAGATTTATATAATTACTTATTTGCTTTTTTAATGAAATTTTTAAGGTTTTAATAACTAGGCCATTATGTAAATTTATGATACATAGATATAATATAAATTTACATAATTATTCATATAATATAATATAGCTTAAAAATACTAAAAATATCAATTATTTTTAAAGATAATTTTCTTTTATTTCTCTAAAAAAATAAAGGGGGATTTTTGCCTCAATTTATTTTGTTAAATAAAATGAAGATATACAAATAAATATAAAATATTTTAAAATACATTTATATAATATAAAATATATAATGGAACCTAAAATATATATTGAATAAAATATCTATTAATAATCTTTTATTTCAAGATTTTTTATACAATTAAGTGTTTTTTGACACATAAAAATACATTTAGTAATCCATAATTAATATAGTTATAAAAATATGTATATTAAATTCAAAGAGAATAAATAAAGAATACTCATCGTAGGAATAAAAAGATAATTCAATATATAATATTTCTGAGTAAGTTTATTCAAAAAAAAATTTGAACTATTTCCAAATAACTTTTTGATATAAAATCTTTATTTTTTGAAAGCCAATAATTTTTATTTCAAAACTTTTTCAATTATTACTTTTTTATTTTCCAAAAAATTGAATATTTCCGAAACAACTTTTTGTATATATAATATGATTTGGAAATATTAATTTTTTTAAAGAATTAATTATCAATTTTGGCTGAAAATGCAGAAAAATAAATATTACAGTTCAATGATTTCGTTTCACTCGAAAAAAACCTATTTTTATATAAACTTTAGTATTGAATTGTTATTTAAAATATGCATAATTCTTTTTCAAAATCCACTTATTTCCGCATTTAAAAGATTCAATATCATCTTATACAACTCAATGGACAATAAATTTGCAAATTAAAAATCAAAAATTGGAAAAATTAATTATAATTTATTTGAAATATTAAATTTTAATGTAAACGAATAATAAATAATTGTTTTAAACGCATATTTAATTGAATTACTTATTCTTTTTTTAACAAATATTTTTTGTTTATCAAAATAATGATTATTTAATAAACAAAAAATACGTTATCTACTCACTAAATAACGTTTTTTTCTTAAAATGCTGAGACTATTAATTAAATGCATATCTTATTTTAAGTTTAATATTTTATCTAAATAATTATTATATATAAATTGAGTATATATATAAGTATTATTATATGATATTTTTATAATTACTCTATTTAATAAAAAGATATAAACATATTATTCGAATTCATTTGAGAATAAAAAATAAAAATTGAATAAAAAATTAGGATTTGTATCAAAAAGTTTAAATTTTTGAATGAAAAACATCTTTTTTATCATATCTTTTTTTTGATACGATAAATTTTTTTTATTACTAATTAACATTTTATCAGAATTGAAAATTAAAATTATTTATCATATTTAAAAATCACAAATCCAAATTTGATAAAAAGCTCAAATCGGTTCCCCTTTAAAAAAATACGTTTTTCTGCTCCGACACCTCAATTATTTTTCTTGGGCTTTTGAAAAAGCTTCGAATACCCTTGAAGCACAGAAGAATATGCATTTGTATTCAAAATAAATATATAGGGAATAGTCGCTATTCCACCCGCGATTCTAAACTTATATTTATATTTCTTGGAATTTTTTTTTCCCCAAAAATATTGCAATTATAAAATGCTTTTTCATACATTTTTGATACTTTTGATGGAATTAGAATTGTTTTTCAAATTCAGATATTAGATTTAAATGATTTTTTTTTTTGTAAATTTGAATTTTTTGGAATTTCAGAAGATTATGGAGTAGTTCGACAAAAAAATAAAATTTATCCTGAATTTACACTTTTCTGATGGTTCAATAATAGAGGTTTATCTGAAAAATCGATTTTTATGACATTTTGCACCAGCATGTTTTGAATACCAGAATAGAAATTTCTGTATTTAAATTTCAATTGATATTTGGTTAAAATATTATTCTCCGCTCTCATAAAGATAAAGAGAAATATTCAAATAATTGCAGATTTTTTTAACAATTTCCAAACTGTTACTATCATAAAAGATAAAATAACAGAACACGAACAGAAAAAAATTTCCATTTTTTTTACAGATATCAGTAATGACAGTTGTAATGCAATTAATTATATAAGTATGCGCAAATTATATATCATTTGTATTAACAATAGATTTATTTTCATTACAAGCGATAATTTAAGATCATATTTTCAGATGAGTGGATCAATAAAAAATTTCTCAATCAGTAAATTATGTTTCTGTTCAAAACAAACAAAGGATCGATTTATACGTGATTCAACTATCCAGGAAGAAGCAAGATGCGTTATTTTAAATGAAGAAATTGTAAATTTTCTACAAAAAATTGCATTTTTCAAAAATATGATAAATTTTCAAAATTTTAACGAAAAAATCACTAAATTTTATCATGATGATTTATGGGATTTGGTTAAAATACCATTTGTAGGATACGTTATTAAGAAAGCCTACATTGCATCTCAAATCAGGAGGAATCAAAAAACACAAGAATTTAGTGGCAAAACTGAATTTAAACTTATTGATGAGCACGATTTTATCACATTGAAAACGTTGGCAACAAATTCTCATATAATAAATCGATGCTACAATTTGAAGACAGGTGAAATTGTCATTATTAAATTCAATGGAAATGATGGCAAAAGTTTTGAACTTTTTCATAGAGAAAAACAATTATATGAAAGCTTAAAAATTCACCACTCATATCGACCAAAGTGTTTTGGTTCAGTTAGAAAAGATGATGGATTAGTTTTAGAATTCATTGAAGGTGAAGAGTTAGAAAAAAGTGATATGAGAACTTTTTCAATTGCTGAAAAAATTTCAATAATTTTCAATGTCATGATTTCAATTGAAGATGTTCATTTGAATTTCTTTTTGTATCGTGATTTGAAGCCAACGAACATCATAATTGATTCAAATAAGAAAGCTGTTTTAATTGATTTTGATTATTCAAGAATTGAGGAAAACAATGACCAAAAAACTAGCGGTTTTGGTGAATTAGGATTTTTATCCCCTGAATTGGATAGTTCAAATAATTACTCATTTCAAACCGACATTTATTCAATTGGTAAAATTATTTATTTCATCATTCATGGCAAAAAATTATTGAATGACAATGAATTTGAAAAGTTTCCAATTGAATTTGAATGTCTTGAAGAAATTTATAAACAATGTACAGAAGCGGATCCTCTGAAACGGCCAAATATATCTGAATTAATCAACACTTTTTATGATTATTGCACTAAAGAAATTTTTCATGATGAAAAAATTAGAATCGTTAATGACTTGGTGAGCATCAGACTTAAGCAAATTCAAAATTTTGTTGTCTTTGATGATTTTGATGTTAAAAAGCAATTGATCGATAAAATAATATTGTTGTTTGACTTTTTATCTAAATTGAATGATAATAAGCTTGAAGATTTCTTTAGAGAATTCTTCCCTGAAATTGTTAACTTTGCTTCTCTTTGTGATTTAGATTGTAAATCATTATTCATCATTGGGAAACTGTATTATGAAGAGAAACTCGTTGCTAAAAATATAGAAAGAGCGTTTGTGTTCCTTGATCTTTCCAAAAGAAAAAATGAACAAATGTTTTTGCATCTAGCGAAACAGCATAAAATAAGCCTGGAGCAAATACAAGAGGAAAAAATAAGACCATATCAAAAAAAGCAAAGAGAAGAAAAGCAAAAAAGTCAACATCAAGAGCAACAGACGACAACAAATGTCAATTTCCATATAAATCAAAATGATTCTAATTCAATTATTTTGCCAAATGAATTTTCGCCTTTTCCTTCTAAATCTCCATTTTTCATTCAGAACAAACCATCACAACATGAAAACATATATCAAATAATAAAGCAAAATAATTATCAAACAAGAGATAAAGATCATAATTTTCCTTCTGAATATTCATCTTTATTTATTCAGTCTCCTTTTTATTCATCTCCAAAAACTGGGGAAAACCAAATTTTGAAGAAAATAGATAAAGAGCCAGTTCAAGATCAAAATAAAGAAAAACCAAATCTCACTCAAGAATTTAAGGGAAAGAATCGTTTGCCACCTGAATTCTCCCAAATGAATTTTCAAGCTCCTTTTCCTTTAGCAAACAAAACATTTTTATCTCCGACACCTTTTTCATATGATTCAAACAAATAAAACTATATAGTTTTAAGGAGCTTTGATTAAAATATTTTCTTTTTCTTACAAAATATCATTCATCGAGTTATTAATTTTTCCAGTTCTTGTTCGATAATCTCATTTTCAAAACTCTCTGTTAAGTATTCAAACAAAGAATTGATTCATTTTCTTGTTCAAATTTCATTCCTAGGATGAAATGAATGAAAGTTTCTGGATCTTCTTGTTTTTTCAATATTATAAAATATTTTTTTATTAGATTATTTCTACTGCAATTAAATATATTGAAAAAAAGAATATGCGCTTATTAATTATCATAATTATAAAACTTGAAAATAAAGAGTCATTTTGAAAAACAAACAATTACTAAAAACAAAAGTTCATTTTTTTTCGCATTTCTGAAAAAATGTTTATTTAAAACGTTTTATATAAAGAAATGTTCACGAAATGCTCCGCATCACAAATTATTTATGTTTTTTATTTTATGTTGAAAAAACTTTCAAAATGAAAGAAGGCATATATTTTGAAACTTGCAATTTTTGATAAGGTTGAAAACAAATTCATTATCACAACATTAAAAAAATTCAAAGAAAAAAATTAATTTTTCATATTTTAATAAGATAATCATTCAACTTCTGAATAAAATTTTATTTCAATTTAAATTGCTTAGTGTTGATAGCGGACTGGCGTGTTTGGTGTGTTTGGCGGCGGGTCTCCACCGATGAAAACAGCACTCACACTGCTACCTGCAACACAGAAAGTGGCACCGCCTGTGATCGTCGTCTCTGTTGGCGAATAAACGTTTTCGTCGCTTGGGCCACCCCTGAGGAGGAGTTGGCCATGCCAGTTGTATCCGCAGGCGAGGACTCTGCCTTCACGCGTCTCGAAAAGTGAATGCTAAAATCAGGCGTAGGCTGCCCTGATTTTGTGGCCAGAAAGTGACGAAATCTCTGTGAACGAGGGAACACAACTTCCTCCGTCCTCTAAGCCGAGTTGACAACGACCGTTTGATCCACGCCCAAAGACTCGGCCTCCACTGCTGACTGCCAGGCAGTGACTGCGCGAGCCAGACAGCCAGGCGACTTTTTGGCCTGACAGTTCTGAAACCTGAAAATTTGAGGGCGCAGCTTCCTGATTCGACGACTGACGCGAAGACCCGCCCGCTCCAGCTCAGCGCAAAAACGGATTTTTCGAGGCAGGAAACCATCGTCGCCTTCTCGCCGCCAGGAAGAGAAACAGCATCGATGCGTGACGATGGCGAATTTGCGACTGCGTTACGGTTGATGAAGATGACTTCACCATCGGTGCAGATCGCAGCTGCATATGAATAACCGCCGAAAAGTGACACTGGTTCGTGGCTGCCGATGTCAAGAAAAACTGGGGTGACCTCATTTATTCCATTATCGCAGAAAACGAGCTGCCTCCCGCTACAACAACTTTTTGTGAACATGTAGAGAGTGCCGCAACCTGTGCAGACAGCGGAAACCGGCGCCAGCGGCCGCCTGCTGCTGTCATTCATCGAAAATTCTTGAAATCGGCTGATGCCTGTCTTCTCGAGCGAGCCGCTGATTCGGCCGTCGTTGTTGCAGCCAACTCCGATCAGAGAGCCGGAACGAGTGACAGAAACCGAGTGCTTGCTGCAAGCTGAGTAAGACAGGAGCGAAGACGGATCCAGCAGCAAATTCTGAGGAGGGTGGATGACTGCATCATTATACTTGTTTTTGCTGGTCGGGTTTTCGCCAATATGATTGTCATCATCACATCCGCCAACGACGATGTTTTCAGCGTATCGTTGAATGTGACGATAGAAACCGTTTCCTTCTCTTTCGTTTGACATGGACGATTTTTGCAGCGGCTCTTTCGTGCTGAAGTAGAAGCACTTCCTGATTTTGTTCCAGAGTGGGACTGTCATTTCACTCGGATTGAACCTGTCAATGAACTCTTTCAATTTAGATTCACTCAAAAAGTCAAAATTGACCTCTTCATAGAAATAAATGTCACTCAAACCGTCATCCATTGAAAATTGGCACTTTTCTTCTTCTTCCTTTTTGCTCGTGAATTTGTCAATCAGGTCAAGGAGCCAGTCTTCGCTTTCAATCGTCAGCTTGGGGTTCGTCAAAATTGAATAAAAAAAACGGTCATCGAAGGTCAATTATTTGATCAGTATCAATCGAATATAAATTTGACGCAATGTCTTCAATAGTTTTACTCTGATACCACATTTCGGATGAATTGGAATTCATTTCAAGAAATGAATTAAAATCGAGTTTGCCGATGATTTTCTTCTCAAAATTTTCTTTTCTGTCGTATTCAAAAAGTTCGTCAAGTTTCGTGAGCAATTTTAAATAAGAGTTAGAAAAATCAATAAGTTTTTTCTCTTTTTGAATCAATAAGTAAAGGCAGCTCGATTGATATCGACAAAGAAGAATGTTTTCAGTTGCAAATCATCTCAATTCTTATAAAAAACAAAGAAATGCTCACGGCGGATGGTCAAAATAGATTCTCTCTCCATTTGGAAAAAAATTTGATATGTTAGAAAAATGAACGGAAGTAATTGTGGGATCTGATTGATGAATTTGTGAAACATACGGAGAAATAAATTCAGCAAAAAGGTTTTTCATTTGGATCTCGTGCTCTCCAAAAATAAATTTAAAGTCTTCTCCATAACTTTGATTTTGGACTAGATTTTTTAATCCTGCTGATGATAATATGAAAGATTTATCTCATTCAATTTTTTATCGAAGAATGTAAATCTCACAAAATATGATCGTTCAAAATAAAATAAAATCTTAAGATAAAAGAAGGAGAAATGTGTAGTATATATAAATAAATTTTCATGAATGACCAAATAATTAAAAGATAATTATTTAAAATAACTTTACTTCATTATGTGTTTTTTTTACATCACAAATTAATAATAAAACTTTTTCATTGATTTGGATAACTTACTATTTCAGATTTTAAAGAATAAGCTGATAACCGATTAGACCTTTCATTTAATTCCAAAATTTGTATCTTGCTGCCATCAAATGCTGTTCTATCAATTTTTCTAATTGACAATGGAATTATCATTGATTTAATTGATGTTTTACTAAAAGCGTGTTCTTCTATGATTTTTAATTCTGAGTTATCAGAGAAATCAACGTATTTGAGCCTTTTTATGTTCTGAAATGCATTTTTTTTGATTTCAATGACATGATCTGGGATTGTAATTGATTCAAAATTACAAAAGCAAAAGGCAGCATTCCCGATTATTTTTAATTCTGAATTTTTACCAAATTCAACAGCAATCAGCGATGAACAATCCCAAAAAGTATGCTTTTTGATTTTAGTCACATGTGATGGTATTGTTATTCTTCTGATTGGTGAACAAACAAAAGCATATTTCCCAATGATTTTCAATTCAGAATCATGTGAAAATTCAACATTTCTTAGATATCTTGTTTCATTAAATGCTCTCTCACCGATTTTGATAACATGTGGAGGAATTGAAATTCTTTCTATTGATGAATATTCAAACGCATAATCATCTATTAAACGTAATTCAGAATGTTCACAAAACTCAATTGATTTTAGTTTTTTACATTTAATAAATGCGCTTTTCCCAATTGATTTAACATGTGATGGAATTTTAATAGATTCAATCGGACAATATGAAAATGTATAGTGTTCAATGTTTTCTAATTGTGAGTCATTTTCAAATTCAACTGTTTTCAATTGTTCGCATTTCCAAAAGCATTTTCCACCAATTTTACAAACACTGGAAGGAATTGTTATTCTTTCAAAATCGCATAATGAAAAAGCATCACTTTCTATTATTTTTATGCGTGTATGACTAGAAAATTCAACTGATTTCAACATTTTGCATCCATAAAAAGCATTGTAATAAACTATTCTAACAAATGATGGTATGATTGCTTTTTCGATTTTTGGATTTGCTAATAAAAGAATGTCAAAAACATCACTGTTTTGATTAGTTTTTCCAAGAATAAAATCATTATTGAACCATTTAATATTCTCGATGTGGTTGGCCATGATAATAACATTTGGTATATTTGATCTACTTTTACACCAGTATTTGCCAAGATTTTTAATACTTGATGGAATTTTAATGGTTTCTAAAAAACAGGAATTAAAAGCATAATCATCAATGATTTCTATTTCAGAATCATTTGAAAATACAACGTTTTTGATTTTACAAAAAGAAGCAAATGCTCCTATTCCAATTCTTTTGACTTTTGAAGGAATATTTATATCAACAACTGATGATTCATAGAATGCATAATCATCAATCATCGTTAATTGTGAATTTGCTTCAAATTCAACCTTTTTAATATGATTGCATGAATAAAACGCATTTGAAGCAATTTTGCTGATATATGATGGAATTGTTACATTTTCAACATCTCGTCTTGCAAAGTAAAGAATATCAAATGTATTACTTTGTAAATCTGATTTTCCTAATATGAATTTGTTATCATATAAAATTATGTTTTGTTTCTTTTTTGGAATTATTGTAATGCTGTTCAACTTAACCGTTCTTTCACACCATCTTTCAGTAAATGTTTCAATATCTGATGGAATTGTAATAGATTCCAAATTGTATAAATCAAATCCTTCCTTCAAAATAAAAATTTTTGAATGATTTTCATCAAATTTCAATGATTTACAATCCATATATTGAAATGTATCTTGATGAATTCCTGTAACCTTGTATTTTTCTGATTTATATTGAATTGATCCAGGAATACAAAATTCTCCATTTTTAATAGTTGTTTTATACAAACATGCTGTTTTTTCTTCTTCATTTATTGAATAAACGAGTCCGTTTTCTTCACAATTTTCTCTTGTAAATTGATCAATTGTTTCATATAAGCATATATTGATAATATATCTTTCTTCTGTTTTAATTTGTGAAAATGTTTCATATTTTTTCATGTTGAATAGAAATTTTATGTTTTGTTTAAAAATTGTTGTCTTGCTTTTCAAATTGTCACTTTTTTTGTTTATTTTCTTTGTTAATTTTTGATTTAGGAAAGATAAAAACAGAATATCCTTTTTATCAGAATTTGTCTTAAATATTTTAATTAAATTTTTCATGTAATCAAATTCATCACTCAATTGCTCATATTGAGAAATATTATCAAAAGTAAGATTAGGGATTCTTTTGAATAATAAGTAATTAAAAAATGATTCAAAAACTTCGTTTGAGACATTTGATCTGATTTTATATTCTTTTTTCGCTTGAAATGATTTAATAATATCTGGATTCAACAATGAGACTGTTTCGTTGTTTGAAAGAGTAAATGTCTTGGTTCCAAAAACTAAGTTTAAAGTATATGGTTCGCACATTATCAAATAAACAGATTTTATATAAATACCTATATTGGGCAGTTTTTTCGAAATGGCATGAATTGTGAAATAAAAAAATTCTTTACTTACTCTTATTGATGTTCCAAATTCAACAAACCAAATCTTTCAAAAACAATATATTAGTTATATATGCGCAAAATGATTCTATTTATTTGTATAAATTTCAAATTCCAACTACAAATTTGTTTTAATGATCATTAATGTGTATTTGAATTGATTTTGGAAGTTATATGAATTAATATTTTTTATATTCACATTAATGATTAAACGTGTAGGATTATTTAAAAAATGTTAATATCCCATCAAGAAAAATTTGTAAAACTAAAAATTAAAATTTGAAATTGAGAGATAAATTGCGAATAAACATTTTTATCTAGATAATGTAAATGAATTTTAAAGATATTTTGGATAAAATAGCTATTATATTAAATTTTATATATTACTAATAATTTTTTTTTCTTTAGGATCTACTTTCCAAATTGAATTAAAAAAATTCAATGAGTTCTCACAAAAAACGTTTTTTTTTTTTTTTTTAAAAATAAAATAAAATAAAGAAGCAAATAAGTGATTATCATTTTAGATACGATTTTTATTTATTCTTTTTTGATTTAAAAAGATAACCAGACGGTTTTAAATTCAATTTAATTGAATGAGTTATCAGAATTTTTACTTACAAAAAAATGGAAATATTTTAATTGTTTGATAAAAAATTGAGTTATTAAACTTTTGTTATATTTTTTAAAAAAACAATGATTAATTTTTAATGCTATTATTCAAAGAAAATAGAGAAAATTCAAAGATATTATGAATTTCACAAACATTTTTTCAAAACTTTTTTATCAAATGATTGAAAAAGTTATTGAGATTAAAATTTAAAAAGTTAACTGAAAATAATAAGGCATCAATCAATCATTTCATTATGACTTTAAGTTTTAATGAGCTCAAGCAATTAGCAACAGATCCAAAAAATAAATTAAAAAGAATTTTGTGGCTTTGCCTTAAATATGTTGATAACCATCCTGAATCAAAAAAAGAAATTGGTGTTTTCTGGCTTGATGATAGGAATATTATGATAAATTCTAAAATTTTCGCATCATTTTTTCATCGAAAATCGAATACAGTTAACCGAAATCTCCGTTCGCATCAGTTTGCATATCGAAAAATAAAAATACAAATGAGACTGTTAATAAATGAAGAACTTCCTAACCCAGAACATTGGATATTACGTTATTGTGATAAATTCACTCGATCAACAACAGAAGAAGAAGTAATACCTAATCATTATATAAACCTATAAATATAAATTTTCTTTATAAAAATTATTATTTAATTTTAAATATATTCAATAAGATATAAATCTGTATGTTTGTAGTTTGAATCATCATCGTTGTTTTTTCATAACCGTTCACGATCAATCAAATAATTGGAAAATTTTAATTCTTTCATTTTACCATCATTTATGATTTAACATCATATCTAAACGAGGCCAATTAATCTTAATCATTAAATAAGATAATGGAAATAATGTCTGTTGATCATTAAATTGAATACCATCACATTTTTTTTTTCGATATTCGATGATAAATGCAAGGCTGATAACAACCGCTGTCAGATAGTTGTTACTGGAAACGCACACGAACACGTTGTATTTGAAACATCTGCTTTCAATGGCTTCAAGAACGAAGATAATGGTGGTGCTAATTGCTATGTTAATTGTGGAGTAACACTCAATAAAGAAAAGTTTATCCAATGCCAGTCAACTAAAGCAGGTGGCGGTGCTATCTTCATCATGAATGATTTGGATCTAGTCAACCGCATTACATTAGAAAACATTGAAATTGAATCATGCTCTGCTGTCTTCGGTGGAGCTGCTTACATATACGCATCATCGCCAAATAACCAAGTTAGAGTAACTGTCTCAGAAGAAGAGTGCTTCAACTTCTGGTACCTTATATGGTGGTTCTCTTTACCTTACAATCAAAGAAGGAGGAGTCGTCCTTTGCGAGTTTATGGAAAACGTTGGTGGAGGTTTGAAATTTAACGAAAACTTTGATGAAAAGCCCCCACAAAACACAGCAAAAACGCTCACTCACTATGATAATAATGGAATTTCATCTTCGTCTCCGTCTTTGTTGACAATCAATGGCTGTACTTTTGAAAATAATGAAAATTCTTTGTCATCGTCTCTTCTTATTCCATCTAATGGGAATGCTGGAAAAACAGAAGTTAATGACTGTGCATTCACTGGAAAGATTCAAAATGGATCGTTCCACATCGATGCTCAAGGCGCCTCACAATCTGTGCATGTTGAAAATGGTAGATTCGAATCTGATCAGAAACAAGCAATAAACACGAAGACCATAAAGGCTGACATGAGCAGGCAGGTGTTCAACTACAAAGCTGGTGGTTATAACGACTTGAATTCATATGTAAAGATGATGTTTGCAGTAGCTTCAAAAGGAGTTGTTTGCTGCGCAGTGGTTACAGCACTAGTCGTGAAGAAGAGAAGAAATGGAGAAAATGAAGAAGAAGAGCCATCTGAAAATAGTCATGAGATCTGTAAAATAATAATATTCAAAAAATAAAAAAAATGACGATTTGGAAAGGTGAAAAAATAGGTCAATTTAAACTTTTTTTTCTTTATTAGAAATGCATTCTGAATATAAGTTCTTGGAACTAAGTGATTACAAAATACTACACTCAATTGGAAAAGGTGGGTTTAGTGAAGTTTATCTTGTCAAGCACAAGCAAACGAACAAATCATATGCGGCCAAAGTTTCGAATTTCATTTTTGACGAGGATAAGCAAAACGAATCCGAGACCCTTGCACTTTTACGTGAAGTATAATTAGATGGCTGTTCTCGATCACCCAACAATTCTCAAATTTATCGGCTACTCACAAACGGAATTCAATGGGGACCCATCTCCGACGATAGTAACCGAATATGCGTCAAACGGTTCACTTCACGACATTCTTGAGATGGAGAAAAATGGTCTCTCGCCGATAGGTTTTGAATTTTACCAAGAAGCTCATCATTGTTTATGGAATTGCGAGTGGAAAGTCGTACCTGCATTCACATGAAGTTCTTCATCGCGATTTGAAACCGCAGAACATTCTTCTTGATGAATTTCTTCACCCAAAAATCTCTGATTTCGGCCTCTCGAAGATCAACAGCATCTTGTCAGCAAGCATGAACATCCAGTCGAAAAAAGGAATAAAAGAGACGCTGATGTTTACGCGTTTGCAATTATTGTCCTTGAGATTTTCTCTCTTGAAACGCCATACAAAGACTGCAACTTTATGCAGATAATGGAAAAGTATCGGCAGGTTTTCGCCTCAAAATCGGTGAAGATGTTCCTGAATTCTTCAGAAATCTAATTGAACGCTGTTTGGCACAAGGGCCAGAAAATCGTCCATCTTTTGATGATATTGCTGAAGAACTGAAGACAACTGAATTGGAATATTATGATTATGTGGACTATATCGATGAATGCAAAAGTTCATTTCATCCTGCAAATCGAATGCTGCATTTTTCAGAATTCGTGAAAATTTATGGAAGAAAGAAAAATAACAATATGATTTGAATCAGAAATGATGAAGAGGAGGAAGAATATGAAACAGAATCAGAAAAAAATGAAGATTTAATTATGAAAGAAAAAGTACATCATTTGATTTATCCATTTTATGATTCTATTAACATTAATAACAAATGTCAGAAAATTGTTGAAGAAGCTGAAAATTATTCGGCTAAGCAATTCGATGTTGCGATATCTTTGCTAGAAGGGAAGAATGATTTTCCAATAAATATCAATCTTGGAAAAGTTTATTTAAAAAAATCTTTTGATAAAAAGCATCTTGAATCGATCATTTACAACGTTCAAATGATTATAATCCAACGTAATTTTCAATTAGCTCAAAAAATCATTTCAGAAAATTCAAATATTCATGATGTTAGATTTAAGATTTTAATGGGTTGCATCTTCAAAAAAAGCAAAGTTATCTTTTGAAGAAGGAGTAAAATTAAATGATCCAGAAAGTATGTATCAATATGCAAAACTTTTATTTGTCGAACAAGGAATAATAAAGAAAGATAAAAAAGCTCTTGTTTATGTTAACAAGTCCTCAAATAACGGATTTCAAAAAAGCAAAGATTTTTTAAATGCTTTTTATCAAATGGAAGTATTTACTGAATTCAATAAAATAAATCAAGAAACAAAATTATTCTTCATTAATAATTCGATTTCTAAAATTATTCAAGATAATCAAAAACTAAATATATTCAATCAAATACATATTAAACTGAGACAAATAGAAATGCTTTTTATCAGCAATTCACTCAAAGAAACCAATTTTCATTCGTTTTCAAAAGCTTCAAAATCAATTGATTTAATTAAGGGAGGAATGATAATTTTTTTCAATGATTTGCAATCTTTAAAAGCATTATAGCCGATCTTATTTTGGGCAAATCTTCCTCTTTCCATTTTAAATTTTTTACTTGTAAAATTGCATCGAATAAAACAATAATCACCAAAATAATTCACAGTTAATGGAATAAAGACTTCTTCAAGTGATTCACAATTAGCAAATGAACTGTCTTCAATTGAAACAGCATTACCAGGAATTCGTAATTTGCTGAGCTTTGTGCAATCTTTAAAACAATCTCTAGGAATTATCACATTTTCTTGAGAAAGAAGAAATGACAAAATTTCTTGATTGTCCTTTTCGGCGGCAACATGTAAATACTTCATATTAAAAAGAAATAAAAAGAAAATTTATGAAATAAATTGATTATTTTGAACTTTACCAAATTCAATAAATAAAAAAAACTATATTTTCATCTGTTATTTTAATGTACTTGTTATTAATTAAAAGCTTTACAATTGCTAGATAGTTATATTTAACTGAATAATAAAATAGATTTTGAGGTTTTATGTCAATTTTAAAATATTCGTAATTGTGATAATGATAACTAAATGAATTGTAATCATCAAAATCATTTTGCAGATGAAGATTCCGATTAAAATCAAGTTGAAAATCTTGATTTAAATCATAATTCTCTATGAAATAATTGCTTATTTCATTATGGTGACATTTGATTGATTCTTTAAAGCATTTTTCATATTTATTGTTTGGAGGTTTTACATGATATTCTTCAAGAAGATGAATCAATTCAGCGTTGTTTGAATGAATTGCATAAATCCACAATGATGATGTCAATTCAACATCATTTAATTTTAAATACTAAAAAATTCGAATGGAGCCAAAGAACAATCATTTGAAAACTTTGTTAATTCTTTGAATTATTATTATATAAGATTTAAGCCGAATCCTTCATAGAATAAATCTGAAATTTCTGGAATTTTTTTAATTTCTTTTGATTTAACAACTCTTTTTTGTTCATGAAAATTGTCACCTAGAAAAGGATGGCATAAATCATTATATAAGTAATAAACTCTTTTTACATTTTTAATACTCAATACTAAATATTCTATAAAATGCACATTATATTGATAAATAATTTGACTTATTTCTGAAGGAAGATTGCTTTCTTTGTCAGTATATTTGATTATTTCATTTATGATGCGATTCATATCATTTCCAAATTTTAATGTTAATGCAACAGATAATAAGAGATTTGAAATATGAAATCCTTGAGTTGATGATTTAACAAGTAATTCAATTGATTTATCTAAGCTATTTTGAATATTGCATTCTTCAAACAAATAAATATGAGCCAAATTAAACATTGCAATATAGTCATTTTTTTGATTCACTGCTTCTTTTAAATATTCAATTGCTAAATAAAGATTTTTTTGAACTTTTTCACCAAAACCATATCTGTAAATAATGCCAAGATTATTTTTAGCATACTGATAATTAAAAGATGATGCTTCTTTATAATAATGAATCGCTTGCTCAATATCTCTACCAACATATTTACCTTCGTGATAAATAAATCCAGCTATAAAATTAGCCTGAATGTATCCATTTTTAGCAGACATTTTGAAATAATTAATTCCTCTTTCTTTATCTAATTTGCCTCCAATACCATGATAATAAATATGTCCTAAATTAAATTGAGCTGTTGAATTATTTTGGTAAGCCGCAGCTTGATAATAGTGAATAGCTTTATTAATATCAAATGTGACATGTTTTCCTGTAGCATAAAGAAAGCCAAGAGCTACAAGTGCACTTGGAAAATATTGCTTTGCTGATATTTCATAAAAATGAATTGCTTTATTAATATCACGTGGAACAAGTTTGCCTTCATTATATATTTTTCCCAGTGAAAACAATGCTTTTCTATTTTTTTGGTTAGCTGAAAGCTGATAATAATAAAGTGCTTTATTAATATCACGAAGATCATTTTCAGTTTCGTATATTTCTCCAAGAGCTAATTGAGATTCACTATTATTTTGATTTGAAGAAAGCGTTAAATATTTAACAGCCAGATAAATATCCTTTGGAACATTAATTCCATAAGAATATATAAAACCAAGTTGAAATTGAGCTCTTTCCAAGTTTTGATCAGCAGCCAGCTTAAAATAATAAAGTCCTTTTTTAATATCTCGTACCATATGCTTTCCTTCAAAATAAAAATAGCCTAAATTAAACAATGATTTAGGTTCATTTTGTTTTGCTGCCTGTTCAAAATAATAAATTGCTTTGTTAATGTCTTTTGGGATATATTGCTCATTGCTATAAATTACACCAAGATTAAATTGTGCATCTTTATTATTTTGATTTGCAGCAAGTTCATAATAATAAATTGTTTTATTAATATCATATTCAACAAATTTCCCTTCTCCATATAATCCAGCAAGATTTATTTGTGCATGCTCATTATTTAGCTTTGCAGATTCAAAATAATAATATAGGGCTTTCTTGATATCTCTCTTTACATAATAGCCATTTATATATAAAATCCCAAGATTATTTAATGCATTTGAATTGTTTAGTTTTGAAGATAATGTTAAATAATATATTGCTTTATTAATATCTCTAGAAACATATCGTCCTTCTATATAAATAAAACCAAGTTCCAACATTGATTCTGAAAAGTTTTGATCAGCAGAAAGTTCGAAATAATGAATTGATTTTTTAATATCGAAAAAATGTTTGTCTTCTTGTTTATAAATCATTCCTAGGAAATATTGAGCTTCTCTATGATTTTGATTTGCAGCAAGTTGAAAATAATAAATAGCAATACTATTATCAATTGAAATATACTTGCCTCCATAATATATTTTTCCAAGAATGCATTGGGCTTCTCGATTGTTTTGACTGGCAGCAAGTTTGAAATAATGTATTGATTTATTGATGTCAGAATATTTTTTCTCTAAATAAATGTGTCCAAGAGTCATTTGTGCTTTTATGTTATTTTGATTTGCTGACAAAGAATAATAATAAATTGATTTGTCTATATCAGGATTGATAAATATTAAATTTGTAATAAGTGTATTTTTTGGTAAAGAATTGTTTCTTTTGATGATATAAATATCTTTGTATTCAGTTAAATAAATCCAAACTCCAAATTCAAGAAAATTTCCAAGTTCAAATTGAGCATCACTGTTTTGATATTCTGCAATTAAAAATGATATAGGGAAAAATAAAACACTATGTAAACTAATGTTTTTGAGAGATAAAAAAGAATAATATTCATTTATTCCTTTTATTTTATGGAAGAATTTTGTATAAAAAGAATCAAATAGTGATGAAATTGTTAATAATTTTGATTCTTTAAATTGTTCTGAGCATGCTATTCCAAAATCATAAGAAAAAAACTCTGTTATAATTTTCTTAAGAGATGAAATATCTAGTTCTTGTGAAAGTGGATTTTTGGATGCAATTTCTTGATCAAAATAACTTGAAAATAACTCTGTACATTTGTCGTTTGAATCATCATCTTTGATTTTCCTCAATCGACCTAGATCGATCAAATATACTGAATTATTTTCATCTATGATCAAATTGTCTGGCTTTAAATCGCGATAAACATATTCATTGAAATGAAGATATTCAAAGATTAGCATCATTTCAAAAATCATCTTCATTTGGTCTTCTTTTTGAAGTTTTTTGACATCAATTTGCTTCAATGTTTTTCCTTCTAAATATTCAATAACTAAACAATATTTATATGATTTGATTTGGGTTGTTCCAAAATATTTGGGAAATAAGGGATGATGGACATTCATGTAATTTCTTCGTTCTCTTTCAAATAACTTTTTATTCTCGTCTTCATTTGAATCAATCAAAATTTTAACGGCAAAAACTTTTTCTTTTCTAATTGAATAACAGAGTAAAACATGGGCAGACATACCTCTTCCTAATTGACGAAGTTTAATCAATTCTTTTTCTTCAAAATATTCTTCTTGATTTTTGTTTAAAAAGAATTCCTGATAATTCTTGATTCTGTCAATTTTTGAATTATGTTTTGCTTTTTGAATTAAAAGACCAAATATACATTGAAAAATTGGTTTCCAGTAATTTAATTGATCTAATAGTAAAATTGTGATACCTGATCTACTGAAAAAATTATTTATTTCATTTTCAAATAAGTCATACTCATTTTCATCATTTGGGGAATTTAATATTATTCTAATCTTATCTGCGATTTTTTGGAATAAATTTTGAATGTATTTTGAAGTGCAATATATTTTAGCACTTTTGTTTCTAAGTAAAAAATTGAAAAGTTGAGAAATATGAGTAGATTGAATTACAATAAAATTGTAATCAAAGCAGATCATGAAATTGGTTGGATCAAAATTGTTTTCTGTATTTATTATTGCGTTAATTACAATAATTTCATTTTTACATTTTTCTTGAAGTATTGATTGAGATCCGAGATCACCTTCAGCATATATATAAAAAATAAACTTATCAAGAATTTCTTTGAGATAGATATTGGCTATTTGAATTGATCCATTTGACGAAATATCTTGAAACTTCTTAAAGTTCATTTTTAAATTATTGATAAGAGTCATGAAATTTTATATCAAAATACTTCATTTTACAATCAAATAATAAAAAACAGAATAAATTAAAATTTATATATAATACCTTTGTCAAATTATTTAGATGTTTAATGAATGTAAATCATTATAAACAAGTGATCATTAAGATATAAGAATTTTAAACATTTCAGAGGAAAAAATAAAATTGTCCTACTTTTTTATATCACACTTCACTCAAATACAGAGATGATGAATATATTTCTAAGACAAAATAAAATTTATATATTAATTCTGTTTTTATTATATGATTGTAATTATGTAGTCAAGTTGGGACAAATTACAATAATAAAAGTTTTATAAATAATTAAATAAAAGAAGATCTGTGCTTATATTTTAGAAAATATAAAAATTATTATCGCAAACAATGTTACTTTTAATTAAAAAAGTCTTGTTTGAATCCAAAAAATACCAATAAAAATTAATGTTTTTGATGAGTTGGCAAAAACATAAGTTTATTTTTGTACCGTTTTGCAACTTTTTCATCTATTTCGATTCCTTCGGCTCCATTTTTATATATATCGATCATCTTTTTGATAGCTCTCTTGCATCCGACGTCTGCCGCGTCCTTCATCATCTGCAGGCCACCCTCGACGTCCTTTGACGCTATTTTTCCGTGGAACAGTTCTCTTCCGTAATGAAACTTCCCGAGTATTGAGTCCTTCTCATAAGCCTGTTTAAACAATTCGAAAGCTTCTGATTTTTTGTTCAATTTTTTATAATTCAAACCCAACTTGATAAGAGCTCTCTTCCAGCCGAGACTGGCGCACTTTTCCAAATAGAAAGATTCGTTATTATATTGCTTTAACTTCTTGTAAACAATCGAAAGATTCCAAATTCCGAGCTTGTTTCCAGCATCGGCACTTTTCTTTCCATAAACTTCAGCTTTTTTCAAAAGTTGAATTTTTTCACTTTCGGACTTTGTTTCACGTACAGCCAACAAATAATGACGACACAAGTTTGCTTGGGCAACAGAAGAACCATTTTCAGCAGCAATATTTGTCCATTTAAGGAACTCGTTTTTATTTTCTTTTTCTTTTGATTTGTCGAATTTGTAATTTTGATATAAAATTGCCATTTTTAATTGATCACAAACGAATCTTTTCTCACGAGCAATATTAAAGTAGTGGTCGGATAATTCCTCATCTTTAGCTACACCAACTCCTCTTTTGAGGAAATCAGAAGATAACAAATAACCAATGAATTTATCTTTCTCACGATGTAATTCAGCCAATTTAAACGCTTTTTCAAACTCTTTATTTTTCTCATAAATTATACTTAATAAAAAGACAGCAGATGATTGATAATGGTTATAATTCTGACTATTTGTGGCTAAGAGAAAAAGACGAATAGCTTCATTTATGTTCCAGTCAATACCATCTCCAGTATAGTAATGACAAGCCATATGATACATGCCAATGTAAGACCCAAGCTGACAAGATTTCTTGTATAATTCAATAATATCTTCATTTTTGTATTTCTTTGTTCTTTTCTTTTCTGCTAATAAACCAATCAATGCTGGTGCGTCTGGATGTCCACTTTCATTCGCCTTTTCCAATAGTTCAATTGCTTTCCTAAATCGACGTGGAAAACCATTTAAATACCATCTTGCTAGAATGACAATTGCATCGATACTTCCTTTATCGATTGCAACTTGAATCAATCTAAAAGCTTCTTCTTCATTGTGCTTACATCCATGTCCTCTTTTAAGACAATGTGCATAGGCAATAGTGGCATCAATATGTCCTTGATCTGACGCTTTTTTGAAGTAATCAACAGCTTTTTTTAAATCTTTATCAACTCGTTTCCCTTCCCTGTACATGCATCCTAATCGATACTGTGATTCGGGACGATTAAATTTGTCTGCAAGATTAGTTAATATAACTTCAGGTGGAAAGATGTGTGATGATTTAAATATATCATTAGATGATGTACTTTCACTTAGTTGGTATTTTTGAATTTTATCTTCAGGAAACTTGATGAATTGTGGTTCTCCGAGCTTGACTTGATAATTGTAGAACATTTTTTTGTTGAATTTATAATTAAATGTACTATAAAAAGAAGGATCACTAATTGTTTCTACAATTTTAAGAAAAGTTGGTCTGGATGAAGGATTAGAATTCCAACAAGAAGTGATTAATTTTTTCATTTTTTTTGGAATTTCATTAGGTATTTCTGGTCTTTCACCTTTTTCGATTCTCTTCATTAGATCAGTCGAATTACGTGTATCTTGGAAAGGTTGAAATGAAGTCATTAAATAATAAGCAAGCATTCCAAATGAATAAACATCAGACTTCTTTTCATCATAATTTGTCAATGATGTTGAGTTTTCTTTACTCTTGGATGCTTCAGGTGACATGTAATAAAATTGTCCTGATTGTTTTGGATTAACAAATCTAGAAAGTGCAAAATCAGTGATCCAAGGTTCTAATTGATCATTTAAAAGAATATTTTTAGGCTTCAAATCTTGATGTGCAATATTATGTGAATGAAGTTTTAACATTCCCATTGCAATTCCATACAAAATGATACATCTTTGTGTGTAATTCAAAGAAGTTTTTTTCTCATCTGAAAGTACTTCTTCAAGATCTCTTCCGGTTGCATACGGAGTTAAAATTGCATACTCTTTCTGATCACCTTCAGGTTTTATGAAGCCATATAAAGAAATAAGTGAAGGGAAATTCAATGAAGATAAAAGCTCAATTTCTTTTTCAATTAATTCATTGTGATCATTAGGAATTGCTTTGTATACAACTTTTTTACCATTTGTTTTATCAATGTACAAATTAACTTCTCCAAAAGTTACATTTTCATTGAGTTCATCACAAGTAAAATCTTCCCTTTTACGAATGGAATAAATTTGAATTGGAAAGATGAAAGATTCATCAACAACTTTCTTTTGATACTCTTTAAATACTTCTAAATCTAAGAGTTCAATAGATCGAATGAAGCTTTCTGATCCGATTCTATTTAGGATGTCTTTAAATGATAGTCTTTTATTTGGATTAGTTGACCAACAATCAATGATCAATTTATCAAAAGGAGGAGGAATAATTCCATCAGTTACAGGTCGTTCATTTTCTAATAATTTCCTTAGAATTGGTTGAAAGCCACGACTTGAGTCCCAAGGATGAATTCTTGACATTATGAAGTAAGTAATCATTGCAAAAGAATAAACATCAGCTTTTTCTTCATTTATTACTCTTCGTGCTTTTTGGAAATTCAATATTTCAGGCGATACATAAGGGAATGAAAAAGTAGGAAGGAAAAAAATCAAATTTTCTCTTTCAGTTCTTGGTCTTGAAGTAATGTCAATATTAATAATTGGTTCATTAGCATCATTCAGCAGAATGTTTTCAGGCTTTAGATTTAAATGTGACATTCCTTGTTTATACAAGTAATACATTCCAGCAGCAATTCCGTATAAAATGATGAATTTTTGAGTCATTGACAATTTGGCTTGATTAGTCAGAAGACTTCCTTTAGGTAAAAATGGCATGATTAATGAAGGCGGCTTTAAATTACCTTGTGGGAAAATGTCATAAATATCTTTTGCATCTTCTGTAAAGAAAGTTTTTGAAGGTGCTGTAATTACGCCATATAAAGGATTGATAGTTGGATGATCAACATTCAATAAAACTTGAATATGCGTTTTATAAAATGAAATAATACTGTCATCATTCAAGTATTCATCATTTATATCAATACGATTGAAAACACGAGAATTCTTATCTACTTTATGAACATTAAAAATAGGATTCATCTTTAATTGTTCTTCTTGTTTAACTTCATTAAAATCGTTTGCTGTAAATAATTTTTCTTTTGGAATTTGAGGGAATTTAATTCCATTGAATGAAATTGTATCTTTGTCAATTTCTTTTGTTTCACTAAACATTGAATCATCAAGGACTTTACTTTGATATTCTTTGAACCTTTTCATGTCAATTTTTACACCAAGATTGTCAATGAAGATCGGATGTCCAATCATCCGAAGAATCACTTCAAAGGTTGGTCTTACTTTTGGTGAATCACGCCAACAAGCTTCAATTAAAAGGCGAATTGCTGGTGGAAAATTATCAGGAATATCAGCTCGATTTCCATTTGCTACTTGATTTCTTGCATCTAGTTCATTCCTCCAAGGCAATCTACCAGCGAAAAGAACATAAGTCACCATAGCGAAAGAAAAGACATCAGCTGGTTTTGCATCAAATAGTGAAAAGTTGATACCACTAAAATCTCTAATTTGCTCTGGTGCCATGTATGAAGGTGTCCCTTCACCAGGAGTTGATTGAAGAAGAAAATTTTCATTGGTCATTTTGTTTTCATCTTTTAAGAAAAATTGCTTCTTGGATAAGCCGAAATCGGCCACTAATGGCTCCAAGTTTTTGTTCATTAAAATATTCTGTGGCTTGAGATCACGATGTGCAATTCCTTCCTTGTGAAGATAGCACATTGCGGCTGCAATTCCGTACATTGTAATGAATTTCTGAGTGAAATCAAATTCAGGCGGTTTCTTTTCAAAGACAACATCAAACAAGCTGCCATTTTCTTCATAAAGTGTTATAATGGCAGTTTCGCTATTGATACCTGATTTTTCATCGACATAACCGAAAAGAGTCTGAGTAGCATAATGATTCGCATAGGCAAGAATTTCTATTTCTCTAAAAATACGTTTTTTGTTTTCAAATTCATCTGATTTCTTAATCTTTTTGTATGCAACCGTCGTAGTTTTGTCACTTTTTAATGTGGCCAAGTAAACTGAACCATAACCGCCAGAACCGATATTTCTAATTATATCAAAATCTGATGCTTGAAAAAGTTTAACATTCGGTATTTTGGTAACGTCAAATTCTTGGTTTATTATGAAAACTTCATCGACAACCGTTTTTTGATACTCTTTAAATTTATTAATATCAAATCCTTCGAAATTTCGGAGAAATTTATTGTCGTCTATTATGTATAAAATGTCCCCAAAAAAGGGACGACACATTGGTATGGTATTACAACAATTATTTATGAAGGATTTGAGATCTTTTGGCATGATTTCTTCATCAAAGCTATCTAATAAAACGAATGTATCGGTTTTGTCTTCTAAAGGGGTATTGGTCATAATATAAAGGCAGATACAGCCAAATATGTAGCTATCAAGTTTATTTCTTTGCTCTATATTATCTGATATTATCAAGTTGCCATCTAAGAAATCGGAAGGATATAAATTATTAAATTCGCTGTGTGAAAGTAGGAAATTATCTGCATTTTGTCCCTCTGAATCTAAATTTAATTTATCGATATCAATATAAGGAGTAAATTTATCGGTAATGTATATATAACTAGGGATAATATTAACGTGTACAGAATTTTTTTCGTGAATTTTGTGTATCAGGGCTGCAATTCCATAAATAATAATGATTTTTTGAGTAATATCGTTAATAGGAGAAGAATCTGATGAATTATTTTCAAGGATTGTAGTTATTGGGGTGTAATTAGAGGAGTTTTTTGTTTGTGCCGATGCCTTTGAACTAACATTATTAGAATTTGTCGAATTATTATTGGCTGAATCACTATTAGATGTTTTTGTGTCGTCATCTGTTTTACTGTTTGCTGAAATTGAGGTATTCTCAGAACCAGAGTTTTCACTAGTTTCTCTATGGTCAGAATCTCTCTTTTTCATTTTTTATTTCTTTGAAATTTAAAGACAAAAAAAAAATTATTTTTATCTCTACCAAATAAATAATTTTTTTTTAATATATTTATTTAAATATTAAATTATCATAAATATAAATGTTTTATAATATTTAATTAAATAATTATCTTTGCAAAAATCAAATATTTTCAAATAAGTAAAAAAATATCAATTAAAACATTTATTTCTCAAATTTTGAAAGTATATTCAATTGAATATATTTTTCTACAAAAAACTTAATAATTATATTTATAAATATACTATTATTTTAATTAAAAAATATAAATAAAAACATAAAATTTATTAATAATAAACATATTTATGTAATAGATCAATTTTTATTACAAATAAATATATTTATGTATATAAAAAAAAATAATAAAATACTTGAGCGAAATTTCAGGTCAAATTGAATAATTCTTTAATATGGCCAAATATAGGTCAATTTCATATCGGTTTATTACTGTTTTTTAAAAAAAAAAAAAAAATTTATTATCACTATATAAATTATATATAAACAATTTTATTTTTTCCTTTTTTAAATATTATCTTGGTAATCAAGACATGGTTTTTTTTTTGACTAAAATTATTTAATATTAATACCCAAAAAACTTCATTTATTATTAGCATTTAATAATAGATTGTAATATATTGTGTTTCTTTTTTAGTTGTAAGCTGGTTTTTCACAATGAAACCAAAATATATAAAAAATAATCATTAATTTTTGTTATAACCTTTTTTATATATATATATATAAATATTTAATCATTCATGAACTTAATAAAAAATCAGAAATAAGTACAAAATAATATTTAAAGAGTTTAAATGCTTTGCATTATTAATATCCATTAAAATAATAAAAAATTGTTTAGTTAAAACTATTTTATTAATTATCTTCGTGACCTTATGCGAAAGGCTTTATTTCTTCTTTGAGGTTCATTTGAAGAATCTGATGTATTTCGATGTTTTTCAAATAAGGTATCAGCAGATTTAAAGATGTCTTCCAAAGTGCAAGTTGCTTTGTCAGCCGCATCAAAAACTTTCTTAGCTTTTTTTGGAATTGCCTTTTTGACTTCATTTTCAATTTCATGTCTGATTTCTTTAGGAACGATGTTTCTTATTTCTTTAGGTATTGCTTTTTTGACTTCTTTTTCAGCCTTTTTCAAGAAATCTTTGAATAATCCCATTTTTAATTCTCACTCAAAGAAAGAAATGATGTGATTAAACTAAAATTTCTAATTTCAAAAGATTTCAAAGTCAGAATGATTTTCTCTTTCAAAAAATACGTCATATAATTTTGAATACAGTTTTCTCACTTAGAGCAAATCTAAACAAAAATTCATATAAATGATTTGAATAAATTAGAGCACTTAAATATAGAGAGATTATATATTACTATTTAGAAAGATATATGAAAATGTAATTTATGAAGTTTTCATATAAATGCATATATATAAAATATGGTTTTATTTGATATTTTGAAGGCAATTACTGAGATCAAAAGATCATAAAGTCGCACAACATGTGAATAAATTTGTAATTATCCTTTTTGATTCTTTTGTTGTTAACATGACTGTTTTAATTACATCAGTAACAAGCAATATGTAGATTACTTTAAAAAATTGAATTTTTTTTTTTTTTTTTTCCATTTTGTACTTCATAAGGATATTTTACTGCCATAATTTTTTAAATAGTTTATGCTTTCAAAAAGTGGTATTGATTTGCTCTTGTTTTGATTCCAGTTAAAATCATTACATTTTATCAAAAAATAATTGATTTATGTTGACCATAAAAATAATTTATAAATTTATTTTAATGTTAAATTAGAATTTATTTGTTATTAATGATTTTATTTCTTCTTATTTATAGATATTTGTATACAAAAAAAAACACGCGGAAACCGTTTACATTTTTTCATCGGAGGCAAAAAGTTGCTTTTTTCAAGATCATTCATTTTTTAAAACATTAAAATTAGGCTTGAACAAGATTGTGTTGGTCTCGAAAAAAGTGTATGATTGATTATTTTTGCTTTTACAAATAATAAATTCACAGATATTTGGAAATAATATGATTGAAAATAAAAATCAAAACTCTTCTGACAGTACTTCTTTATCTTGTCTTTGATACATAAGAGAAATATTTTGATTTCAATAAGTATGCTAGATCAAAAAAATTGTGATGATCATTTGGCTTAATACTAAATATTTTGAATTTTAAGAAAAATTAGGCTTTAAAAAATCTTTTTTATCAATTATTAAATGCATACCCATTAGTAATATCAATTTTTTTGTTTAATTATTCTTTAAAAAATATTTTTAAATTAAAATCTATTAGTTTTTTTTTTTATTTTTTCATTTTTCATATTTATACATATTAAATAATATTAATAAGATATATTTAAAACCATTTCATTTTATTTTATTAAGATATATTAATTTTATTTCATTTATAATGAATTGAAAAATAATTATATTCTCAGAATTTTTATGAGAATTGCTCGAAAAAACGTGTAAATATTTGTATATGATACCACAAATAATTGTGTGAGTTTCATTGAAAAACGATTAATCCTTCAGAATATATTCTTTTTTTATATAAACAAATATGTAATATATTTCATATTTTTTATGTTATATATGTACTAAATATATTACCCAATTTATTTCAATTGCATGATCAAATGAAAAAAATATTGAAAAATAATAACATTATTTAAATTAGAATTTGTTGAGTATATTATTTTTATTAAGATTGTTTTTTTATTATTATACAAGAAATGATGAATTATCCAAATTTAATAAAGTTCGAAATATTACTTTATTTAATAATTTACAAACTCTTTGATATTTAATAAATATCATAATATAATATATATTTAAAAAGCATAATAACAAACATTTGTGTCTTATTTGCAAATATATTCCAAAATATTTATAATGATTTATACGTTAATAGGAATTGAAAAAAAGTTTTATTCTCAGAATATTTGTGTAACCTCCCCGAAAAAACGAACTTTTTTTCTAAAAATATAAAATTAATTTATTTTAATTAAAAAAATAATTTATCATAAACATATATCATAAATATTTATATTTAAAGATATAAAATATTATAGAATAATATATCATTGTATATTTTATTAAAAAAACAAAAGATATGTATATTATTGCAATTGATCTCTAAAAGTTAATAGTATCATGCTATATGATGATAAGATACGATAAAAATAGTATTTATTAAAATAAATTCAAATAAATAAATGAAATTCTCAAAATGAATATTATATTTTTTTTCACCATCATCATCAACATTTGGTCCTTAATAATAATTCATTCAACTCATATCAGTAATAAAGAAATCATTTTCAAATTTTGAAAATATCTCAAAAAATGAAACCGTGGGGGTTTTTACAAAAATTCAATATTTCTTATTGAATATTTTCTGATTTTATTTGTCCTTTATTTTGGAGAAAAAAAAAAACGATCATTTTAATGTTAATTTATATAGAAATAGATTGAGTTCTGTATTTATTGAAGCCATCTAGATCTATTGAAAGTACGTTAAACTTTGATAATTTTAAATTGGGTTAATTATTTATCGTTATGTAATGGGCCAAATAGTTTCAGAAACTCAAATAAAATTTCCCATTATGAATCATATGATTGTATATCAAAAAATATTTTGAATTAATTATTAATACATCACATATTCTATTTAGCTTTGCTTTGGATGAAAAAATGAGAGAAAATAAATTGAAAAACCGAAAGTTTATTTTTTGAATATGGCTTCTTCTCAATTTGTTACAAAAAATATAAATTGAGAAGTTTTTACAAAATAATTCTATGAATTTATAACTTTTTCAAAATAAAATAAACAGATTGTACTGAAAATGTATTCTGTAAATATTTTGTTATGCTTTAGTTACAAATCTTTAACGAGATATCATTTTTCATACTATGCTAATGATTTAAATATTTTATTAATTAAAATTAATTTAATCAAAAAATCAAAAAAAAATCCATTAATATGTTTCAATATAAGACATCTCGGAGATATTCATTTTATTTTTTATAAGCCTCATCGATAACCAATCGTTTGGCTAAAATCCCTCATTTATAAGATTATCATATTTTTATTGAAAAAGTTTTGATTTACTATTTTCTGTCAATGCTCTGAAATTTTCAGAAATTATTCAATAGAAAAGTCTTTACAAATAGCCGATTTATGTTATCAAATTTAAATAATTATTTTCTTATCTGTTAACATTTTTTGAAAAGGTAAATAAAATATTATTTTTAAAAAATGCTTTTCTTTTTACTTCAACCATTTATATCATCTTTAAAACCAGTTATTTTTATTCCAGGAACATATGCATCTGTTTTAAAAATGACTGGAGACAATCTAGGTCATCAATGGTATTGTCCAAAATCATTAAATAATCAACCTCTTTGGATTAATGAATTTTACTTCATTCCACCAATTTTTAATTGTGTAGCTCAGTGGCTTAAGATATATTATGATCCAGAAAAAGACGAGCAAACTTCTCATCCAAATGCACAAGTTGATGTAATTGATTTTGGAACTTTCAACGGAATGTCATATATAGACAAATTCTTTTCAAATTTTTCAATTCTTCCCTATTATTCTCGCATGTTTAGCTATTTTCGGAAGATGGGATATCGAGAAGGTGTTGATCTCTTTGGAGCCCCCCTTGATTGGAGAATGGGATTAGCACAAAACGCAAAAGTGTTTCATCCACGACTCATCAATTTAATTGAAGATATACACAAGAAAACCAATCAAAAAGTTGTTTTATTTGGTCACAGTTTTGGCGGTTATTCCATTCAAAATTTCCTTGCAAATGGACCTTCACAAGAGTGGATTGACAAACATATAGAAAAGGGAGTAGCTCTTTCACCTTCTTTCGGAGGTGCGATTGAATCAATGTCAATTTCTTGGACACGTCAAGTTTCAGGCATAAATAATCAGTATCTTGCAGAGGCACTCGAAGGGATGGGAGCTGTCCACATACACTATCTTAATTGGGACATGTATCCCAATAAAACAGTTCTTTACACTCCCGATAATAAAGAGATTAAAAATGAAGAGTTCCCTCAATTCCTTATCGATCATAAGCGTGTAAATGGAGATGCAATTAATCTTCTTCGTCTCAATCAGAGGTTCTTTTCTAAGTTTCCAAATAAAACAAAGGCTCCTCTTTATATTTTATATAATTCAGCTCAAAATACGCCAACAGCTTTCAGATTGAAAGATTGGAATTCTAGCAATTATGAGAATATTTATGGCGAAGGCGATGGAACAGTAAATGCAGAAGGTATCAGGATGTATTGTGATAGATATTCTCACAATACTCATTGTTACGATTTTAAAGATAGTAGAACTTTTGGATCTCACTTTATGATGCTTTATCAGAATTCTGTCATCCAACAAGTATATCAAACTGTTTTAAACAACTCTATTTTTTAGAATAAAATATATTATTTGTATCATTTGTCTCTAATATATATATAATTTAAATAATAGATTCATGCAAACATTTCTACTTCATTTTTTATCAATTATTCCTTTTTCATTTAAAGTATAAATGGTATTTTATCATAAATCTTATCATATTATAACGGTTTTTATTTTTAAACGACTTTTTATCGGTTTACATTTCAAAAGAAACACTTTTTTTTACATTAAAAAACGAAACTAATAAACAAATAATAAAAATTTTAACAATAATTTACATTATTTCATACTTCCAAAGCCACAAAAATAAGTTTTTAAATGATATTTATTGGAGAAAACTATCAATGAGAAAAAGAAAGCCTTCGGCGGTTTTGTAAAATATGTCTATTCGGTCGTTCATTGAATAGTTTATTTCACAAAACTTCTACGGCGCACGGCAAAGTGCTACTTTTTGAATACTTTACATAAAAAAACTTCAAGTACGGTATATAGCCGAAAAGGATAGAAAAAGGCCATTATCTTTTAAAAAGACCATATTATTATGATTTAAACATTTTGTTGAATCAGACATTATCTTTTTTCTAATTGGATAAGACTAGGAAGTGGAGCTATTACTATTTTAACAAGCATGATTTTTAGGAATAAAGGTTGTCCAAAAAAAATGAGCATCTGAATACAGGATGAAAATAAAAATAAAACAATTACTTTATTTTAAAGTTTATTCAATATATTCTCCATTTATTTCAATAACTTTCTTTAATCTTTCTTTCCAGTTCATAAAAGCTCTTTTTAACATGTAGACCGGAATTTCATTCAAAATTTGAATTACTGCTTGAAAAAGCTCCTCCCTAGAATTGAATGAGTGCCCTTCTAAATTTTTTTTGACATACCCAAATAGGAAGAAGTCGGAAGGTGCCAAATCTGGTGAAAAAGCTAGATGAGGCACCTTCTTCATTCCGTGGGTTTCAAGAAAACGAATTGTATGCTTTGAAGTATGCGGTCTTGATTTATCTGCATGCACGTTTAGTTTTTTCCCATTTGTATCTGGAAAGCCTCGTCTTAAGTGATGGAGCTTTTCTAATATGTTGCTTGTATAATAAGATGCATTAAACTTTTCACCTTTAGGAAGAGCATCGACAAGAGCAATTTGATTTGGATTCCAAAAAACAGTGATCATAACTTTTTCTGAAGAAATTAGTTTTTTAACCCGAACATCAGGTTTTTCTCCTGAAAGAACCCATTGTCGTTCATAATCATAGCACAGATAAAACCAGGATTCATCACCTGTTACAAAATATCTCCAACCTTGTCGTTGCGCTTTCTCCAGGATTCTGAGAAGATCAATTGCAATGGTCACTCGATTTTGCTTTTGCAACTCAGAGAGCAGGTGAGGGACCCACTTTAAATGCTTTGATACATAGCCCAAATAATTGGTCAATCGAATATAAATCGTACTTTTTGGAATGCCAGTCTTCTTAGCTATTTGTCGTATAGATAAAAATGGTTCTTCATCGACTGTATTTTTTATTAAGTAATCATCATTGTCCGACTCCATTATTTTAGGCTCATTTTTAATCGGAGCTGCTTTATTACTAATTTTGAATTCTCTAATAAACCTAGTAACTGTTGAATAACCTACACTGTTTTCATTCAGTACCAAGAACATTTCTTCATGTATTTGTTTATCATTTTTTCCTTCCATGTGCAAAAAAATAGCTATTGAACGCTGATCTAACGTCATTAAAAAAATAAAAATAAACGTGCAAAAAATCTTTACTGAATTTTTTTTCAAAAGATTCAATATTTTCTTGGTCACTTTTTGAGATAATGATTTCAAAAGATCATTGATGACATCATTTTATTTATACAATATAATAATATAGTGTGGTGAAAAAGTTTTTGAATTTTGGTATAACTCTATGTTAATTTATTTTTATTTCAAGTATGTTTTATAACTATGTAATATATTATCAACTGCATGATATATTATATTTTAGTGATTAAATGCTGACTTGATAAAAAGTTATAAACGATTGAATAATTATGAAATTATTTTTTTTACTATAAAAAATGTGAAATTTGGAATGTCTATATTTTGCTATTGGATAGAAATAAATTCATTAAATGAAAATATGAATATAATATGCATATACATTTTCTCTTTTGCTCATAATATTTTATTTAGTAAATAAACTTAATGATTGGAGAAAAATTATATTATATTTGTCTCGATAAGAAAAGCCATTTTTTGAAAAAAATTAATACAATCAAAAAAACTACTGATGAATATGAATTGTTAACATGTCATTGCATTATTCACATTATAAATATTGATTCTAATCTAGTTAAAAAGATAAAAATTGTATATATACATATGAAAAAAATATTTTTTTTTATATATAAAGTGAGAGAAATAAAGGGGGGTCGATTCAAAAAATAGGGGGTCGATTCAAAAAATAATTAATTTCAAGGGAAAACGATAATAAAAATTTATTTTGAGAAAAAAATATTTGAAAAAAAATTTTTTACTTAAAATTATATTTTCTGAAAAAATATTCAATTTTTTCTTAACTTGATCGTCGACCCCTATTTTATTGAATGAGACCACTATTTTTTTGGGGCACTTTACATTAAGATTTCTTTGAAAATCAAAATTTCAAAATGTGTACAATCAAAAAAACTTCTGACACCATTAAAATCATTTTCAACCAAATTAATAATAAAAGTAGTTGCAATAAATAAACTATTATTTTTTCTCTAGAATCAATCAAATGGATATTAGATTTATAGATTACAAAAATGAGAAAATATCACTCAATCATGGTATAACTTTACCAAACTCTTTAGCCGTATCTTGAATATCTAATGGTAATGAATTAAAATCAAAGTAGCAATAAACCATATTTTCTTTTTTTTATCTAGATAGCATCGTTTTTTTAAACGTGCACTTTTTTGCTCTTTTTGGGAAACTTACCCTTTTTTGGGATAACTTTATATTTATTGAGCTTTAAATACTGATGTCATTAAGTTTATTTTATAATTATGATATATTTAAATATTCATAATAATGCTATATATTTATTTAATTTTAAAAATACCTTTCATCAAATAAAAGATGATATTTTGAACCTTTAAATTTTCATTCGTTTTAAATTTCATTTTTATGAATGAAGAAAAAAGATATGCTGTTAGATTCTTATAGGCGCTAGAACGCTTCTAAAAAAGATATCTAAGAATCAATGCAAAAATCATATGGGGATGACAGCCCCTCAGAAAGCTTTGTAAGGAAATGGCTCGGACGTTTTAACAATGACGATTTATCAATCGAAAATTAGCTTGAAATAAAATTAAAGTATTGATATTAACTTTTTAGTTTTTTTCATTATGATATCAATTATCAAATTACTTTCCATCCTTAATGAGAAGAAGGAAATAATATTGCTAATAATCAATAATCCTATTCCTAATTTCTGGTGACTTCTTATTGCTCAGTGGAGAAGGGCAATAAAGATCAGCTTGTTTAAAGAAATTGATTAATGGTATGTTCTCTGATACATTGGTTTCTCTTTAAAGCTTTTGAAGTCATAATCGATCGAATAAATCTTTCTTAAATTCTTTATCAATTTTGTTGCCATTTTGATTTTATGGTAATATGTTCATTAATTGAATATTTGAATGAAGTGTTTTTGAAAATTCAATAAGTAATTCTTTATCATGCATTCCATTGAGTGCTTCTTAAAGCCAATAGGGGGATATGGCTGCCTTTTGCTTCAAAAATAATCGTAATTTGACATAACCAATTTTGAATTATGCACCATTAAATTATCAAGACGCGGCCAGATTTTTCTCTTGACTGAAATTTTCCGATAATCTTTTTTTTTTCCCCAGAAAGTGGTGTCAATAAATTTTTTATAAAGTATTGTGAAATCTATTTCATTCCACTCCCAAATAACAGTGATAATAATTTTTTTAATGAATATCTGGTCCCTATTTATTTCAGTGGAAATTTGGTCAGAATCAAAACAAGCTCCGTCATTTCCATAGTATAAAGTCAACCATTTCTGGGCCCCAGTCATGACGTTGCGAAAAGTTTCGTGCTTACATGCATACAAAATTTCAGAAAGTGCTGTTAATTTGTCCACTCTATTTTGTTTTTGTGATGTATTTAAAAAGTGGAACCCTTCTAAACTAAGTTTTTTAATTATTACCTTATTCACAAAAAAATTGAGAGTTTTTAATTCAAATTTTCTATGAGTCTTCAGAAAGTAGAACGATAAGTAGGGACAAATTATTTTTTTAAAAATACCATATCTTTCAATTTTGAGAAGATGAAAATAAAAAAAAAAAGAATATAAAAAGTTATTTATTCAGGAAAAATGCATTTTAAATAGCTTTGGGAGCCTTTGAGGGCTAAGCCCAATTGGTTAAGGTAATAGCGGGAGCCTCAACCTGAGATGAATGAAAGTAATCATGCCATTATAACTTAAAAAAAAATATTTAGCTTTATTCAAATTTGAGAGGACGATAAGAAGGGACGAATTAAAAAACTTAGTTTAGAAGCTTTGAAATCTTTATGAAGATATATAGTCATATATATATATATATATATAAAATTAAATAACGAAATTAGTATTAATAAATTATATTTATTTTATATTTTCAAAAAAATAGAATGATTATCTTTCACTGGTGAAGCTATTTCCTCATCATCTTCTTGATTATAAATATGTTCACCGATTTCTAATGCATGTTCAAATCCATTTTGATTAGCCATTTTCAGATATTTTTCTCCTTTTTCTTTATCCTTTTCTACACCATTTCCACTCATGTACATAATTCCCAGATTATACATTGAGTCAACTGATCCTGCATCAGCTGCCTTTTTGAAATATTTGGCAGCTTCTTTTTCATTTTTTTCTATTCCTCTTCCATTGAACAAGCAAAGTGCGTAAGAATTCATCGAGTCAGCGAATCCCAAGTCAGCAGCCCGCTTGAAATAATTGAGAGCTTTTTGATCGTCCTGTTTTACAAAATTTCCGTTCAAGTGCAGAATTCCGAGCGTATGCAGCGCTCTATCAAAATTCTGATCGGCAGATTTTCTCAAATAATCAATTCCTTCATTTGAAGCAGATTTAAAACAGTCGGTTAGAATGTAAGCGACGACATACTGTGATTCAGGGTCATTGAAAAAGTCGGCCGACTCTTTGAAATATTTGAGAGCTTCATCAACGTTTTTCTCACAACAATCACCCATGAACAGCCAATTTGCAACCGCTTTAACCGCCAATTCAAGGTGCTGATCAGCTGCCATCTTCATGTAATGAAAGGCCTCTTTCTTGGCGTCTTTTAATGCTGGGAATTTGTTATTGTATGCGTAGTTTGCATAGTTAAACATCGCCGGAAGACAGCCTCTTTCAATTGCTTCTTTCAAGAGTTTCATGGCTTCCTCTGGATCCTTGCCAATTACAATTGACGCCAACAAATTCATTGCATCAACGTTTCCTTTTTCAGCCGATGATTTCAGGTACTTCATGCTTTCATCATCTTTTTCTTTTAGATGCAAATCTAGGCCATAATTGAATTCACATTGATCGTCGCCTGCTTTTGCACCCAGCTCTAGGTACTTGTCCATTTCGTCGAATTTTTCATGTCTTCTCAAATAGTCGGTGTAATAACGATAGGCATAGCCAGACTCACTTAAATCGACAGCCTTCTTGAAATACTCGCCTGCAATCTCAGGTTCTGGCTTGTCGAATCCTGCCCCGTTTTCTGCCATCAGCGCGTACATGATCATTGCAATGGAAGAGCCGTTATCGACAGCTTTTTGAATGTATTTCAGAGCTTCTTTATTCGGGTCTCCTTTGATCTTGACGTAGTCGTCAAGTATCATTTCGCTCAGCTCAATCATGGCTTCAATGTGGCCCAAATCAGCAGCTTTTTGCATGACTTCGAAAACTTTTTGTTTGTCAACTTTTTCTTGCATCATCAAGGCATGCGAATAACCGTAACAACCGGCGGGATTATTTTGCCTTGCCGAAAGAGAAAAGTAATGAGCTGCCAATTTCACGTCCTTCTCAACGTGTTCTCCGTTAAACAGGAAGTTGCCATAAGCCTGCTGCGCAATATGGTTCCCTTCATCAGCCGACTTTTTGATATAAAAAAGACCGTTTTTAACGTCTTTCGAATCAACGAGCGAGATTCCATACAAGTATTCGCCGTTGCTTTCGCCAAGCTCGGCTGCCTTCTTCAGATACTCGTACTTCTTGGGATCATCGTCGGGTAACCGCATGGCCAACGTGGTACATGACGATGGAAAACCGTTATCGGCCGACTTTTTCAGATAACGAATTGCTTCGTCTTCGTCTTTGTCAACTCCTTTTCCGTCCATGAAGCTGAGGTAGAGGTAAAACTCTGAGTCGAGTTTGCCTCTATCGGCTGTTTCTTTGAATAATGAAAAAGCGGTTGGAAAGTCGGTTTTGACACCTTCTCCGTAAAATAAACAAATTGCATACATAAACATGCATTCAGTGTCGCCTTTTTCTGAGCCTATCTTGAAGTAGTGGGCTGCTTTCGGTGAGTCTCGCTTTAATCCGTGCGTTCCATCAAGCAGGCTTGTTGCATACTCAATGATGGCTTTCGTGTCTCCTTGCTCGCATTTGAGTTCGTATTCTTTTTGTTGTTTAGCGTCATAAATTTTGGTTTCTGGCTTCGCTGCTTGGTTTTTATCGGTTTTTTCTGTTGAAACTACTTTTTTGGTGAAAAAACGTTGGAATTGGTGTTGTCGGGTAAAATTATTTGAAGATATTATTGATTGATTAAAAAAGCTTTGAGGTTCACTTAAAAAATTGTTTTGTATTGTTTGAATGGTTGTTGGTAATTTCCATTTTGAGATCGAATTTAAAGTTCTCTTTATTAACATGATATATTTAGAATATAAAAAAAATTAAATGGATAAATAGCTTTAAAAAAAAGTATAAAAATGCATTCGACGGGATTCGAACCCGCAACCCTCGGATTAAAAGTCCGATGCTCTGACCGACTGAGCTACGAAAGCTTCATGCTTTAACTTAAATTTATTAATCTTTATAATGCAATTTGCAAAACTATTTTATATAAATTTAAATAATTATTTTATTTAACATCAACTCAAAACGAGATTTAATCGTAAAATTTATATCTATATATTTTCAAAAGAGTAATCTTTGCAAAAGATACTATAAATATTACTCCAAAAAAATAAATTAAATAATATTAATAATGAAACCTCCAAATTGAATGTCTAAATTATTTTCAAATGAGGCCTTTCTTTTTAACAAAAAACAAAATTTAAAATTAAAATACGTTTACTTCTCTAAATCAATAACGATAACTGATATGTTATCATAAGATTTGCATCCAAACGCTGCATTTCTAATTTTGAAAGCGGCGTCCTTTGTGGATGCCGAATCAAAAGCAATCTTTGAAACGTCGTCATTTGAAAGCACATCAAAGACGCCATCGCAGCAAACGACGAGAAACTTGTCGTCATCCATGATCTCAAACTCGTTCACATCAGGATCGCGCCCAAGACCGAAGACGTTGAAGTCGCCGAGCGATCTGGACACGGCGAGGATTCCGTCGACACGGTCGTCCTTTGACAAGAATCCGTGAATGTTGTGAATCCTTTCAAATTCACTCCTCATCGACGGTTTGTGGTCCTTTGTGAGCTCTCTCGACTTCCCGTCAGACTTGACAATCAGAGCGCGAGCATCGCCGAGATGGGCGGTGACAATCTTTCTTTTTCCAGAGCTGTCTTTGCAGACCAAAGCGAGGCAGAGTGTCGATCCGTCCTTCAAAGCGTTCGC
The DNA here is from genome assembly GCA_039105265.1 of Tritrichomonas musculus. Classification (NCBI taxonomy): domain Eukaryota; phylum Parabasalia; order Tritrichomonadida; family Tritrichomonadidae; genus Tritrichomonas; species Tritrichomonas musculus. The sequence continues at coordinate 926,968 of JAPFFF010000024.1, read as the reverse complement.
TTCAATTCCTTTCTCCACTTTTTGAAAGATGTCTAAGAAAATTTGAGTAGGGTTCTCAAAATTCAATTGGTTGTTTTGAATTGTTGATTCAAATAATTTCGACATTTCAATTGAGGCGAATTTGGCGGTTTCTGATCCACCGTGCCCGTCAAAAACTGCATATAAATTCAGATCATCTCTCAAAATAATTGAATCTTCCATTTCATTTCTCATTCCAAGAATTTCTGAGTAGCCGCTTTTGCTTATATTGAGATAAACCGTCTTCTTATCGTCAGCCTTCAAATCACTCTTGCGCGATGTGATTATCTCATTCAAAGTTTGGTTCTTGCCAGCAATAGAAACGTTCGTCTCAGAAAAGTCAACGCGCTCGAGAAAGGCGAAATTTGTGATGTCAAAAGTGCCTTCTATCTTGTTACCACTGAGCTCGAGGTACTGAAGAAGAGGACAGCTTTGTATCTGAGGCATTTTCGTCAGTCTGTTGTGGGCGAGGTTGAGGTCGACGAGAGTCTGGCTGGAGATTGAGACACTCGAATCGATCAGATTCAATGACAAGTCCAATATTTTGAGGTTTGCGGTTATGATCGGCATCTCCTTAATTTTATTTTGTGAGAGATTCAAAATTTGAATGCTTGGAACGATCATAAACGACTCAATTTCATTTCCACTCAAATCAACTTGCCTCAGCTGAAGCTGGGAGTCGCCGTCGACAAACGACTGCTCGCCGAACGACTCGAGCTGGCAGTTTGACGCGTACAGGACAGTTATTGATCTTGGCAGCTTTGGCAACTTTTTGATAGGATTGAATGAAACGTCAATAGCATTCAATTTTGAACAGAATGAAATTTCTGATGGAATTTCGGTTATGTTATTGAAATGTACGAAAAGTGACAGAAGATTAGGGTAGCATTCAAAAATGTCTTTTGGAAGAACTTCAATATTATTGAATGAAAGGTCAATTATGGTCAAATTATTATTGATCGTGAATTGGCTTGAATTGATCTCTTTTATTTCGTTATGGTCTATATAAATTCTATTCAATCTTGGAGATTTGATTCCAATTGGAAAAACCGTTATTTTGTTATTAAAAATTTGAATTTCTTCAAGGCAATTCAATTCTTGATCGTCAATTTGACTGATTTCATTGTGTGACGCATAAAGCTTGATAATTGACTGGTTGAGCTGCGGAATCGCAGTCACTTTATTATTGGTGAAATTCAAAAAGGTCAAATTTGGAAGTGAAGTGATGGAAGCTGGCACTTTTTTAATTGAATTATTAGCTAAAATTAGTTCTTTGAGAGTCTTAGGGAAAAATGACTCGTCTTCTGGTATTTCTTCAATGAAATTGTCACTTAAATCTAAATTATGCAAATTTGGGAAACTTTTTGAAAAGTTATTTGGTAGATTACGAATTTGATTTTTTGCTAAACTTAATATGCTGAGTTGTGGAAGGCTTAGCGTTGATACTTCAATAGTTTGTATGCAATTTAATGATAAGTATAAAGAACTGATTGATTGTGATGTTTGCTTTGAAAATTTGGTTAAAAAATTACAATCAAGATATAGCGTCTTTAATTGAGGGAATTTTGAAAAAAATTGGTATGGAAGTTCATGGAAATTATTTTGAACTAAAAACATTGTTTCAACGCTGTTGCTCCCAAAATTATCTAAGTTTTCGAGCTTATTCTTTGTTAAATATAAGGTTTTTAAATTGGAGTAAGAAGAAAGAGCACCCGACATTTCAGGAGGCAAGATTTTCCCAATTTTATTAGCTGATAAATCAATTAATATGATATTTTTCATATTTTTTGAAAGCGACTTTAATTCATTTCCAGATAAATAGAGATATTTTGTTTTGTTTTCTTTAGAAGGAGAATACGGAAGACTTGCTAAATTGTAATTAGTTAAATTGATGTTTTCCATTTCATCATAAGAAGCAGATGATTGATTTCCCATTTGATAAAATTTTGACACAAAAAAAATTGTATAATTATAGAATTTTTTGTTTAAATTCATTCAATTTTTGTGAATCTGATACAAAACATTTTGAATTCGATTTTTATTTTTGAGTGAATGCCACCTTTTAAAATTCTATATGATTTGTAAAAGTAAATTCTATAATTAGTCAATAATGATAAATTACATTTATGCATAAAAGAGAAAAAAAAAAAAAAAAAAAAAAAAACAGTTTGGCTTATTAAAAATGAGCTAAGTTGATATTAGCTCCATACATATTAAAAAGATTAATCAAAGTGAAATCTCTTTTTGAAATTGCAATTGAAATAAATAAATCACTTTCGGCTCCATTTTCAAATATTGATTGATTAAAATCAATATTTTTTCTAATTAATAAGATATTCATAATTTCAATTACATCAATTAAATCTTTTTTATTACTGCCACAATATCCTACATCAATATATCTGTACATTGAATTCTTCATTGATTCTATGATCTCTTTTTCAGTTAATACAGGCCTTATTTTCAACCAAAACTGAAAAAGTTGGAGATTTCCTTGTAAACAACTTGATTGAATTAATTTGTTTTTAAATATAATATCATTATTAATAACAGCCCCTTTTGATATCAATGATTTTATTTTAGATTAATTTCCAGCTTCAATTGCTGAAACAATTTCATCATTAATATCACTATTTGATTGCTTTGATCCTAATCTTTTTTGAACCAAAAAGTCGGCGAATGATTTTGACACTTTTTTAAGCACATTTTGAGCATTGAATAAATCGAATGTGCACTTTTTATCAAGCAAAAAATTAGTCAATTCTTGGTCTTCATATAAAAATACTTTGTGCATGAACATGTCACCAAAAGTGATCTTATCAAAATGTTCGTTTTTTATCAAAGTGTTCCTCTTTTTTGAACCTTTGATTTCATTATTATAAATTTCGTGGTACGGAACGTTCAGTGCTTTATCAAGATAATAAATCATTTCTTTATTCTTTGTTGCCATTGCATTCAGAAAAATCACTCCTATTTTGTTATCGTTCAACTTTTTTGTTGCTCCGTTATTATAAAGGCATTTCACGACATCAAAATGATCGTTTTGGTGACAAATTTGTAGATGTTTCTTGTGTCGCGTCGATTCGACTGTCTTTAAGTAAGTATTGCACGATATCCAAATAACCGCCAGCAGAAGCATCAACCAAAGGCAGATAAGTTGTGCTTTTCTTATCGAATCTCAACTATAACTGTTTGTAATTCATCAATGCTTTGACACAATCAAGTGAATCGCTATGACAGGCTGAATTTAACGGTTCTGCTGCTTTTTCCAGTTTTGTTTATTTGCTCGCTGATAAGATCAGGTCTTGTCACGAAATAATTGACAATATTGACATTTCTTCCATCGCATGCAAAATGAAGCGGTGTCTGCTGTCTATGTAACAAAACTAAGTCTCTTTTATTTGGATCATACGTTATTAACTCGCCCATTATTAAATTCCTAATAACGCGATCGCTGTTTCTTCCATAGTTTGCCTCTTTAAATGGCACAATTTCAAAAAAGAAACTGACAATGTTCAAGTTGCCATAATAACATGCAACTTGAACTGGCGTAATGCCTGTTTTACCTGATGATAATTAATCGCTTCCAATTTCCCCGCCATTGCTGCATAATGGCTAGGTAAATAACTCTCTGAATCTCTTGAACTTAGTTAAAAGCCATTATTGTGGAGTTCTTGAATTATTTTTAAATTTCCTCCAATACATGCAAAATGAATTGGTGATCGTCCAAAATCATCTGATTGTTTTAATTCATCAGATCTGATACCTGAAGGAAAAAGATTTAGTAGAGCTGTAAAACAATTTTCTGCACCAGAATATGCACATAAGGAAAAATATGTGGGATTTGCCTCTAAAACTTCTGGAAGATGATAATGAGACATATGAAATTTTTGATTTGGGTTAGATGTATTTTGCTTTTTGCTCCTGTATTAGCTGCAGGAATTGTTCTACATTATCATTTAAGATCGATTCAAAAATTTTTTGATTAAATCAACCAAATTATATGCATATTACGTTTTTCTTCATTATTTTTTTCAACCAAATTATTTGCATTCGATTTTAATTTGTTGGCTTTATTTTTGTCATTGATGGATGTAAAAATCATGGAGATTTCAAAAAAATTATGTTTCGTACGTTTATTTATTAATTCATTGAATTTTTTCTAAATATATCAATTTATTATATGAGCTTCACAAATTTTGTTAATAAAAGCTATTTCACAAATAATGTTATGATTTTCAAAAGATCAAAGTCAAAAATTTATTAAAATATATTATATGACTACAACCATTGCTGATGACATTTTAAGAAACATCAACACAGAAGATATAATCAAAATTATTCTTTGTCGAATATTTAATGATATTGGTTTTTCAAAAGCTGATAACAATATTGTTAAATTTAATAGCTCTTGGTAATTGAAATTATTATATTTTTAATGGAATCCCAATCTGATTAAGTTTAGCAGATAATACTAAAAATTAAATTATAAAAGTTGAATCAAAAAATATCTTTTTGTTAAAAATCTTAGTCCAAATATTAAATTTATCGATCTACGTTAAGCCTTGGTTTTTGTATTTACAATTGTAAACAACTTGTCCGTTTAAAAATTACAATTGTAAATACGTTATTTTCTCGATATTAGATTTTTATTTTTATCTTGATCTACAATTATTTTTTTATATTAAAAATGTTTTAAATAATTTAAAAATAAAAAGATAAATTAGTAAAATGTTTTTCAAATTAAATAATATTATTTTTGATTTTTGTATTTGTGATGTAAAAAAAATAAGGCCTAATCTATATGAACTTTTTTGGCAATTTGGAGAAATAATATCATGTGAAATCCTTTTTGCGTACAAATCTAACTTTTTTTTATTCTTATCAATGATCGTCTCATTAAAAGATAGAAGATAGCATAAACCATTATTTAAATTCAAGAAAAAAAAAAAAAAAGATTCATTATAAATTAACTAATATAACTGATAGATTTAATATATATATATATAAAAACATATAATATTCTTATTCAAAATAAATATCACCAAAAAATTGAGGTAAATGGAAAAATGGTTTTGGACTTGAAATGGGTGCCCATGATAAAAAGTGTGGCTTTGTCAAGCCATCACCACATTTGTAAAAGTTGCAACGAGCATTAACGCCATGAAGGCTTGTCAAATTATGTTTCCAAAAAGCTGAAAGAGGGATGGAATAAGTAAGGTTCCATTTGTTATCTCCAATTCTTTCATTAAAAGTGTTTGTTCCAAGAGATGACAATCTTTTAATTGAATCTGTAGATCCAAGTACGTTATAATCAATCAATCTATTGTGAAACCCAAGTAAAACCTTTCCGATACATGTCATTTCGATATTATAATATTCAAGATCATTGAAATTTATAAAAAATTCGCATGTTGAATCAAACCAAACTTTTCCGTTATCTGATTCGATTCGGGCAGCAGTAAATCGCTCTTCAACATCAAATCTTACGAAAATCTCCGAATTGTTATGAGCAACTCTAACTATTACCTTTGGCGTTTCAGGGAATTGATCATACCAATTATTGCAGCTCACAAATTCTGGCTTTATCTGTAAAAGTAGCCTGGATGCTTGTTGAAGATTTGATGAATCGAGTTCTTCAATGAATGGAGCGTACATTGACGTTGAAATATCAACTAAAACACAAATGATATTTTCAACCGAAAATTGAATTGGAGTGATGTGGTCAATCTTTACCCAAAAACAATTTTTTCCATATTTCTTCAAATAAAAACGTATTTTCTCTTTGATTATTCACATTTTAATATTAATATTATTTATATATTTTATATAAAATTAATACATTTAATATAAAAATGTATTTCTAAAAATAATAGCACAATTCTATAAAATATAAATTTTACATTTTTGAATAAATGGAAAAGATTAAAAATTATCAAAAAGTTTAGTTGTTAAATTTTTTAATAGGTTTCAAAGGAAATTATTTTTTGAATGTTTATCATATAAAAAAATAACAAAAAGTTCAAATAAATAGAATCGTTAAAAAAAAATAAAATTAAACTTTTTGTAAAAATTATAGTTTTTTTTTCTGAATCTTTTTCTAACCGATGAAAAAGTTATTGTATTTATTTGAAATATCATTATCTTAATTTAAGGCAATATTTTATTTGTTATTAATATATATTTATATAATTATATTTATTTATTTATTTAATTTGTTTAAATCATTATACTTCTTTATTTTCGGAGTTAAATTACACCAATTAGAATAATTGAGCTATGGGTTATTATTTACTTCTTATTGCTTATATATATATTTTATTTTGGTTATGAGCTCATGATTTTGAGAATATCATAAAGTAATCCATCATATGGAACTAATCATTTCAAAAAAAAACCAAACTCTCAATTTGAGATTTTTGTTGTGCTTTTTTGTTAATTTTTGTTAATCCAGTTGCTTGCAGTATCAATAAGTTTTCATCAAGAGAAAATATTGAGAATTTATGCTGTTGGGAGAGAATCGCTGTTTCTATAAGAGAATTGTTGATGATGGAAGAAAATTATTGCTGTTAAAAGAGAATTATTGTCGTTGGAAGAGAATTGTTGAGGAAAAGTTGTTGATCTTTGGAAAATCTTTGATGATTATAGACAAAATGCTGTTTTTTGAGATTATAGGCGAAAAGTTGCTGATACATTGATATTTAGCCAATAACTTATGGTATTTGCCAGATATTATGTGGAAAAATAAAATCATTTGAGATTCAAAACTCCAAATTTCAGACCAATATCCCTTTCTTTTATTCTTATTTTTTCTTTTATGAAATCAAATTAATTAAAAAATTTTATATATTAAAATATTCTCTTTAAAAAATGCAAAATGAAGAAATTAAAATTATATCTTTAAAGATAAATTTTATTTATTTATCAAAAAAATAATCAATTCAAAATTATAAAATTATTTAATTATTTAATTTATTTTGTTTATTCATTTAATTATTCTATACTTTATATTTATAAAAATGTTTCAAATTTGTTATGATATTGAAAATTATTCATTAACATTTTAAAAAAGAAATATCAAATCATTCTTAAAAGATGAGTTGTTGTTCAGGATGCGCACGATGGATAATCGGAATCATCAGTGCATGCGTTCTCATATGTGCAGTGGTTGCAGCTGTATATATTTATGTCAAAGAAAAAGATGAAAATTGGTCGAAACTTGTTAAGAATAACATTCCATTCTGGTTCATCATATTAGCTGCTTGCTGTGCTGTAGTTTCATCAATAATTGGATTTATTCTTTGCTGTTGTAAGAGTAAGTGCCTTTATGTTACTTATTTAATTATTATCATTCTTGTCATTCTCGTTGAAATTGCAGCAATTGTTCTGGCTTTCGTATTCAAAGACAAAATACTCGATGGAATTAACGAAAACTGGGAGAAAGACAAATACAGAGAATCAAGAAGAGATCTTGAAGAAAAATTGAAATGTTGTGGATTTAGAACACTTGTAACAGAAGATTGCGGATATGAAGATCGAGATCCACAAACAGTTACAACATGTGAAGAAAAAATTAAACATGATGTTAATCATCATATCAAAATTTTAAGAATTTGCGTTATTATAATGGCAGCAATTGAACTTGTTTTGTTCATTTGCGCATGTTATCTTGCATGTTGTAACAAAGAAGAATATGAAATCAAATAATTATATTAATGTATTAATAAATAGAACGATATTGAAAAAAAAAAAATTCTTTTATCTTTTTTTTACTATGATTCCATCTTTCCTCAAATCATAAAAATATTTAACAAAAAAAGTTGATAAAGTTTTTGTGTATATAAATGGCCACAAATTTCACCATCCCTTTGGTTTTGTCATAAATATAAAATAGCAAATTGTTTCCAAACGAATGATTTAAATATTCTTTTCGATAATCGTCTTACGCTTTGGGAGTGTGGGCGTAAAAATGAGAGAAAAATGACAAAGGTGAATCAATAGAGAACACAAAAGATGATAAAAAAAGAAGGAAGAAGAAGAAAAATGTCAATAAAGATGAAAAAAATTGAATCATCTAAATCAAAGTTAATAATTGGCATCGATAAAGCCAAGAAATCAAGAAGTGCAACAGAGAAAAGAGCAAAAAGTGAATCCAATAGGAATCTCAAAGACAGCGAAAAGAGCCAGAAAAGAAAAATCACTTGAAAAAAGCAATGCCAGCGAGTAGATGACTACCGTGTTTGTGCTGCTATTCTATATGATGAACTTCAGATTAGTTACCGCTAGCTCTATATCCACACGGAAGTTATCACTAAAGAAACTGCTTCTTGCTGTCATTCTATATTATATCATTATTTCATTTATCTTTTTTTTATCAAGAAATTTATTTGAAGCAGTAAAATACATCAATTGGTTGGTTAAAATTGATGTCTTCTAGTTCATTTGTATTATTTATAGTCATAATAAGTCATTTCCAAAACCTTCATAAAATTCTTTTGAAATATTTTTCAGATTTCCATTATTTGGAAATGTTTTTCTCTTGTTCATATCTCGTAATTCATATGAATTGATAGATTCTAGTTCAATGTCATATAAAAAATCCATTGAACGATAAATTTCATAAATAAATTCAAATCTTGACCTATCAAGTAATTGAGACTTCGTGATTAAATCGATTATTATTAAAATTTCAGAGTTATCGTTTGCTTTCGCAATTCTTTCAATTTCTTTTTTGATTAATGAAATGTTATTTCCGCATTTTTTGATTAGAATTAAGCTCAATAATATCTGCGAATGCTTAAATTCGATTGATTTTGTTAATAATTCAATTGATTTGTTGATATCTCCTTTGATTGTTTCATCAAATATGTAAATGTGTGCCAAATTGTACATAGATAAAATGTCGTTTTTTTGACGAATTGCTTCTTCAAAATAAACAATTGCATTGCTTGCATTCCCTTCGATTTGATCAAATCCATGCTTATATATAATACCAAGGTTGTTTTTAGCATATTGATTGTTGAATGATGATGCTTCTTTATAATAATGAACAGCTTCTATCATATTTCGTTCTACACTTTTACCTTCTTGAAGTAAGAATCCATGCGCAAAATTGGCTTGGCGAAAACCATTTCTTGATGAAAGCATGATATAATATCTGCCTTTTTTAATATCTTGTCGATAATATCTACTTGAATAATATATGCATCCAAGACAATATTGTGCTATAGATATATTTTTATTTGAAGCAAGTGTAAAATAATGAACTGTTTTGTCAATATCAGGTGTAACATATTGTCCTTTTAAGTAGATTATACCTAGATAGAATTGTGCTTCTGGAATATTTTGATTTGCAGCAAGTGATAAATAATGAATTGATTTGTTAATATCAAATACTCCATATTTATCAGTTGAGTAAATATTACCCAGATTGTATTGCGCTTCTGGAATATTGTGATTTGCAGCAAGTGATAAATAATGAATTGATTTGTTAATATCAAATAATCCATATATATCTTTTAAGTAGATGAAGCCGAGATTGAATTGTGCTTCTGGATGATTTTGATTAGCAGCAAGTGTATAATAATGAATTGATTTGTTAATATCAAATACTCCATATTCCTTGATTGAGTAGATGAAGCCGAGATTGAATTGTGCTTCTGGATGATTTTGATTTGCAGCAAGTGATAAATAATGAATTGATTTGTTAATATCAAATACAGCATATTCCTCGATTGAGTAGATTATACCTAGATAGAATTGTGCTTCTGGAATATTTTGATTTGCAGCAAGTGATAAATAATAAATTGATTTGTTAATATCAAATACTCCATATTTCTCAGTTGAGTAAATTATACCTAGATAGAATTGTGCTTCTGGAATATTTTGATTTGCAGCAAGTGATAAATAATGAATTGATTTGTTAATATCAAATAATCCATATATATTTTTTGAGTAGATGAAGCCGAGATTGAATTGTGCTTCTGGATGATTTTGATTAGCAGCAAGTGATAAATAATGAATTGATTTGTTAATATCAAATACAGCATATTCCTTGATTGAATAAATGAAGCCGAGATAGAATTGTGCTTCTGGATGATTTTGATTTGCAGCAAGTGATAAATAATGAATTGCTTTTGTTATATCTTCTGGAACAAACTCACCATTTAAATAGATGAGACCTAAGGCGTTTTGAGCCTCTGAAAATACTTGATTAATAGAAAGTGTAAAAGGATGATTGCATTTATTAATATCAGAATAATATGACATTTCTGGATATTTTGAGCTGGTTGCAAGTGCAGAATAATGAAACTTTTTGTTTGTATTATATCTAAAACTATAAACACTACTAAGATGATTTATATGTCCAAAAATGTTGAAAAGTTCCTTAAAATTGAAAAAGCAACGCTCAATTTGGATTTCATCTTGAATTTGTGAAATAAATAATTGAATTATATCTGAAATAAGTGGACGATCGATTGACCTTTCATTTGTACACTTATGAATAATATCGTTTAAAAATGGAATTTCTTTTATTTCATTTAATACGTATTCAATCATCTTCCCGACTGAATAAATATCACTTTCATATGAATACTTGTTTGATGTATAAACTTCTGGTGCAATAAAAATATTATCAGCATCAATCGAATGTGCATTTTCTGTATCATCAATTAATCGATCAAAATCAATTAAAACAATATTTTTGTTTGAATCAATCATAACATTATTTGGTTTTAAATCACGATAAATTAGTTTATTATCACGAAAATATTCGAATATCAACATCAATTCAAAAATAATCTTAATTTTGTCTTTGATTGCGAGTCCTATTTTTTCAATGTTTTCCAATGTTGATCCTTCTATGAATTCAATAACGTTGTAGTTTTTATCTTTCACTCTTCCATAATATTTAGGTAAGAATGGATGCCGGATTTTATTGTAGTTTTCAGATTCTCTCGAAATCAATTTTTCTTGTTCTGAACTTCCATACGGCTTTTTAATAACAAACAATTCACCTCTCTTGATGTGATAAATTAGCAATGGTGAAAATGAACCTCCAATACCAACTCTCCGTAGTTCAATGTATTCTTCTTCTCTTATTATTTCTTCTTGAATTTGTCCCGATTCCAAATATTTCTCTGATTCTAAAATAAATGCTTCAATGCGATTTTTATTTCGTTGAAAATAACTTTTCTTGATTAAATATGCCGATATACTCGTCCTGAGAATTGACCAAATATAACTCATTGACTTTTCTGAGGTATAAATCCATAGTCCTTCTTTTAAACTTTCAAGTTCTTCTAGAAAAATGCAATCCGTCTTAATTTCTCGATTTCCAAGTGTCACTTTTTCTTCAAATATTGATTTTGTATCATTTAAAAAGCAAAACGAAAAATTTGAAATTGAAATTAACTTGTTTCGAATGATATATTCTAATGCTATCGAACTTTCGATAATCGTTATCGTTTTCTCAAAACAAAGAATTAAATATTGTTCGTTCGTTTCATCATCTTGATTTATTATTTCATCAATTATCATTATTTTTGATTCTTTGATATTTTCATCCATTATTTGTTTTTGATTTTCCTTCAAAAATGTATTTTCAGTAATAACAAAAAAAGAATAATTTTGAAAAATCTCTCTAAAAACAGGTTTTTCAAATTTTGCTTTAGAACTGCTTAAAAATTCAGGAAGCTTCAAGAAACTTTCAATTATATCTGTACTTTTATTCATTATCATTCTTTTTTATTGTTCATTCAATTTTTTTGAATAATTTTTAATCGTTGATTTCAAAAAATTCAATACAAAAAACGTTATTGTAAATTTACCAATCACTCAATTTCGATTGATTTTAATTGAATCATATCATTTTATATGAACAAATAGCATAAGAACTTTGATATATATTAAAAATACTACAAGTTTACTATAGAATTGTGAATGGACTATAATATATTAGATGTTGAATCATTTGAAAGCCTGTTTCTCTTTGGTTACAAGAACGGAAAAGCTAATCTTTTCAATTTCAAAAGTTAATCAACAGGTAACTTAAAAAATGATTAAAATGATAAACAAAATAATTCATACAAAGTTAATAACTGAGATCATTAAGGCCAAGAAATTAAAAAGTGTAACACAAAGTAAATTTAATAAAAATCTCAGAGACAGAAGAAAGAACTATAAAAGTAAATCATTTATATAATTATATAATTTTTCATATATCTATTAAATCAATTTTTTTAAAATAGTGTTTTATATTTATATTTGGGTCTTTCCATAATTAATGAAAAACATGAATATTTCAGATGAAAAAATGAAATGTATATTTTATTAATAAAAATTGAAATCGAGCAAAGCAAGTCAATTATTTTATCATTATTTTCGATCTTCGGCATGAGTGAATCAATCTCCTTCTTTATGAGACCAAAAATCAAATTCGTTTAATTTTTGAAGTAGATGGAAAATACAGAACAATTAATTGAAGTTACAGAAGAATGAATTATGAATTTTTTTCCAATGATGGGCATCCATGAAAAACACTTTCTCCTATTGAAGTTACAGAAAAATGACTTTAAATGTTCGAATGCTATATTTGTTTATATCAACTATTAACTGCTTAACATATTGATATATTTCATTTATTACCAAAATCTTTGTATTTAAAGAAAAATCCAAAATAAATAAAAATTCTTAAAAAATTTTAAAAATTTTCCGATCACATTTAAATTCATTTTCACATTTGAATTCTCTTCTGTACCGTAATTCCAAAAATCTCAGATATATTCAATTAATCTCAGACATTTTTGAGGAAACTTTTAATTATTTGAAAGAATTTATTCAATCTATAGAATTATTTTAAGAGTATATTTGTTCAATGATTTGAATAGATAATGATATTTGACAAAGGAGAACGGAGAGACGGTTATGACAAAGATTTTTTTCGAGTTATTTTATATAAATATAAATATAATATTATATATTGAATAATTCTTAATAAGAAACCAAAAAGAAATATCGTAGGGAAACAAAGATATTCACAAAATAAAAATAAAAGTTATGAAAAAGTTAATAACGTGCTTTCAATAGACCCGGAGCATTTCAGTAGACCCGGAGCAAGGTCAATTTAACAAAAATTGGCCATGATTTGATCGTTTTTTATAAAAAAGAAAACCAAATATGATCAGAAATATTTCGATCAGAATTTTTTTTATTTTTCACTATTTTACAAAACCCCCAACAAAACCGTTTACAATTTTTCCCCTTGTTAAAAAAGTTAATTATATTTAAAGATAGCATTTGTTTGAAAGTTTATTTTTTATGGATAAGTATAAAAAACAGAGCAATAAATCTTTTTGATAGATTATTTATTATTTATTTTCAAGGTAAAAAACAAATATACTGATTATATAATGTCAAAATTAGATTTTAAAAATGCTCTGACCAAAGTTCATTAAAGTTAATAAAGATTACATGATGATATTTTTTATATTTGACTAATTTCAACATTCAGAATTTCATGATCATCAATAATAATAATTTTGCATTCATTCAACATTCACTTATTTATCTTCATAAATATGATTTTTCTACCTATATATAATAATAATATTCCAAAATAAATATGCAAATTATTGAAATTGAGAAATTGATATTAAAAATTTCCCAATATATGAATAAATTACGAATTTATATGATTATTATATTTTATATTCAAATAATTAATTGTTTTTTAGAATATTTAAAGATATCAAAAAAATATTAGTAAAGATAAATGAACTATCAAAAAAAACGTATATTTTATTTCGTTTTCAATACTTCACTTCATGCTATTAATGAAATGTGAGTTAAAAAAATATTCGTTTATATAAAAATACATAAATATTTGATGCAAAGTAACCAATTTGGGCTACTTATCTTCAACTTTATAATCAGAAACTAGTTGGAAATGATTCGCATAAGGTTATTATTCAAGATGTTCTTATTAAATTACATTTTTGCAATATTATTTTAATAAAAAAGCAACATATTTGCCAAAATAATATTACAATAGCGTATAATGATAACATAAATAAGTTAAATATATGTATTCATTTTTTGGCTAAATTTTTATTTCTTTTTCTCAGATTCAAAAATGATAGATATTTTAATGCTATATATTTCTCTAGTAAAATGATTTTCTTATTCATTGATTTATGTTTTAAAGTGATCAATATTTTTATTCGTTTTAATTAATGAAATAATGGGTTATAATTTTTTATAATGAACTTTTTCCTCATTTAAAAGGTTAACAAAAATATAATTAACCATTTTATTATTTAAGATATGCTAAACATAAATATGTTAACCAGAAATGATTTTATTTTTAAATAAAATAAATCTCTGTATTATTCTCAAATATTTGAGCAATCGGGTATGGGTAACGTGTTTTTTGATACAACAGCTCAGAATATTTGAGTCATCGGGTATGAGTAACGTGTATTATTGAAATAAACCAAATAATATTAATATTGGTATATATACGAAATTTTATTATATTAAAATCATTAAAATAGAATTATAAAATAAAAATAAAAATAATAAATTAGATTATATACTAATTATTGAGTAAACACTAATAATTTGATGATATTCATTATATTCTTTTAACATATTGCTATTTTATCTATTAAACCTTGTTTAATATCATATTTAAAATATATTTATTGAAAATAAAATGGATTTACTTAATTTTTATTTTTTTAATATTAATTTCGACAAAATTAATCAAGAAATCGTATATAACGATTGTATGAATCATATATATAACCTCAGTTTTAATATAAATATGCACTTACATTTCCATTTTTCCACCGATTTAAAAATGTTGGGGGTTTTTATTTTACAAATATCTCCAAATCAAAAAAGTAAAACAAATAATATTTAACAAAAATTATAATGTAAAATAATAATTTTTATATAATTTATCATCAAATATTAAATAAAATAATTAAATTGTATGAAAAATAATAAAAATAAAATTTAGTGCTCCGGGTCTACTGAAATGCTCCGGGTCTATTGAAAGCACGTTAAATTGAATTGTTATGATAGATTTTTAATTCAATTTCTTGTAACATTTAGATATCAAAATTGTTACAAAGAATCTGTTGCCTGCTGTATAATTATTTTTCATAGTTTATGATTTTATCAATTTATTTTATATTGTATACAAACTATATCATGTGATATTATATAGAGTTTATAAAAATATAATAAGATAATAACATTTTATTTTTTTAAAAAATTGAATTAAAACTATATAAAATAATCTCTTTCATTTTTATTTTATCTTAACAAAAATGACATAAATCACTTTTTTTACTATTATATTTTTATATAATGACATACTAAAATGTTATGCTTAATTATTTAGTATATTTTTTATAATTATTTTTTTCAAATCTAAAAAAAAAATAAAAGAGCTTTACCCAGCCTGTTAAATTGATTAAATATTGGATTTTTATATGATATATTTCAAATTTGAAGCCAAAATATAAGATATATTAGATTGAGGAAAAAGGCTAAAATAGCAAAGTAAAGGTGTGAAATATTACTTATTACTTATGTAATAATTAATAAAACTTGCTTATTTTAATAAATATTATAATTATAATAAAATTATTTATTAATAGGCTTCATTTTGATAAATTAATATAAATACAGAATTAATGGTAAAGAAATACAAATGTTTTATAAGAAAAATCCTACTTTAATACATTGTTTGATGGAATTTCATGAAAATTAATAATTGAATATGAAAGATTTATTTTATATGAAATTGTTCTCAAAATTGACTCTTGGACGATGATATTTAATTTAAAATTTCTTATTGATGATTGAGAATGTAAAATTGAACTATTTTTATCTTTATATAAATAAAATATTTATATTTTATATTTTATATATAAACATATATAAATATAATAATAATATAATTACCATTGTTATAAGTTTATTTTGAATAAATTATCCATAAATAAAATAAATAAAATTCTTAAAAAAAAAAGAAATTATCTCAAATAAATATTTTAATTGAGAGTAATTGAATAGAAATAAATAATTTATTCAAAATCTTTCAAAAAACATTTAATGATTATTTTTTCTTTCTTATAAAATAAATAAAAATTCATACGCTGAATTTCTTTTCTGGCAGGGTCAATTGGGTTATAATACCATCACTAATCTTTTATATAAACAATTTCTTAATTTCACATACCTATTTATCAAAATCAGATACTGATAACATATAATTTCCATTATTTGAACAATAAATGTATTTATAATAATGCAAATTCATTTAAATATGATTAGAAAATATTAATATTAACAAATATCGAAAAAATGACTATTAATTAATTATATAAAATCATTTTAATATATTTTTTAACGTACAAGAAAAACCGTCTTCGTTCTCCTTTTATTTGACCTTTTTATTTTTCATTGAAAAAGTAGAAATTTTGAAAAAAATTGAAAGTCTTTCAGTGAGTTTTCTCAAAAATGTCTGAGAATTTTTCTTTATGTCTGAGATTATTTGAATTACGGTAATAGAAAAGACTTTATAATTTTCATCATTATCACTTATTTTTTCAAATTTCAATTTATTAATATTATTTAATTGCTCAATATCTGAGCTTGATTTTGAAGTTTTTTCATCTTTATCTGAGTTTGAAGTCATATTTTCTTCCATTGAGCCAGATATTATTTCTTCTTCTTCGGAATGAAGTTTTAAATCTTGAATCTTTTTACATTCATTATCTTCAGAAATAGAAGATTGTAAATTATTAATTACTTCATCATTATCAGAATTTTGTGAATGATCATTATTAGATTTCAAGATTTGGTTGTTATTGTAATACCAAAGATTATAAATTAATTGATGAAGAAATAAGCCAAGGTACGTCTGGTAGAATTCATATAAATTATTAATATAGAAGAAGAATTTGACGGAAGACAACAAATGAAATTTCTTCATGAATCATTATTATTTCATAGACTTGAACATCAGTCAATTGTTAAAATTATTGGTATTAATTTCAAGTCTTTTCAAGATCGAACATTACTAAGACCAACAATTATTACTGAATACTTTCCAAGTGAATCGTTAAAGAAATATCTTGATAACGAAGGAACAATAATTCCAGATTTGAATTGGAGCACAACAAAGAAATATATTGCATTACTAGGAATCGCATCTGGAATGTGTTATTTACACGAACATGACATATTTGACGTCGATTTAAACCCAGAGAACATTCTTATTGATGAAAACTATTATCCTCATATCCTTTGAAGCAAAGTTGGCTGCTGTCGAGTTTTTCAAAAGAATTTTGGTCGGTGAAAAGATCATACACTAACATGCCATATGAATAAACATCGCTTTTTTTGGTGTATGGTAAACCGTTCCAGATTTCAGAGGCAAAGTACAAAGGTGCTCCTAGTATTTGATCTTCACTATTTTCTTCTTGTTGTAAATTTTTGTCAAAATCAACAAACACTGGATAAACATTTTCATAAAATAGAACATTAAGTGGTTTTAAGTCGCAATGAATGATATCTTTTGAATGTAAACAAACTGAGGCAATCCCGTATGAAATGATTAGTTTGTTTGTATTATTAAAAGAAATTATTAATTGGTTTTGTCTTTGTAGTTCAATGATTCTTTTTAATGAGCCATGAGGATAATATTTTGTAATAATCATCGGATTATTTTTATTATTAAAATCTACTGAACTATTCCCAATATATTTGGCAATTGATGGATGTGATAATAGTGGAATAGTAGACTTTTGCTATAAAAACGATTTAAACTTTTGCTATCATTGTCTTCTGACTCATAAATTTTTGCAGCGCATTGAGCTTTGGTGTGGATATTTTCAATTAAAAAAACTTTGGAAAATGCACCTTGTCCAATAAAATCTATAACTGTGTAGTTGCTTAAATATCTAATAGAGTTTCTTTGTCATTTGGTAGATTTGTTTTCATGAGAAATTTTGTGATAACTCATTGAATTTTACACTCTGAAATATAAAAATTTTGATAGTCCCTTAAAATTTTTTATTAAATATCCTTCCGTTTTACTATTTTGTTGAAATGAATAAAATACCAGAGAGTTTCTATGAAAGAATTAAACCACCCTTATCAAGAGATATGATAGAAGCAACATTAAATAGTTTTATGATATCAGAAGAATATGATGGTTCTCCTATGAAATTTTTTGAATACATAGATGATGATATGAAAGTTGTGAAAGTTGTTTATGAAAACAAATCGGTTTTTTTAGATTACATATCAATAGATGAAGAGGAAGATATTTGTTTCGGAGTTGTTTACCATAAACTAAATGAGAATGAAATTCTTAGAATAATTAATGCTAAAGATGATAACAAAGTATCAGTAATAAAAGAAATTATTGGTATGGGCTAAAGTATTAGATTGTTCATATATGATGGCATTTCATCTTTAATTATATTCAAAAATATGCATTTAAATATCATTGAATATTCAAGCATTGATCAATTTCTTCAATAAATGTCTGTTGTAGCTAATCATTGCTTTTTAGATAATTTTTTTTCTTCTTATTTAGCAATATTTTTTTTTTGTTTTGTTTTGTTTTCAAAATCAGTAATCGTAAGTCATTAGATGCCAATCATGTGACTTTAAATCTTCATTAAAATATGATAAAAGCCGTTATTTGAATCAAATGAATGAATTCCTGAGAACAAATTACAAACGATCAATGCAAATGAATAAACATCAACTCTCTTTTCAACAACAATTTGTGAATGACGCTTTTTAAAGTTTAATAATTCAGGCGCTACATGAGGAAACTTAAAAATGGGAAGAAAATTAACTAAATTTTCTTTTTCGTTTCTTGGTTTTGATACAATATCATTCGAAGTACTACTTCAATTGGATGCCTCATATCAGGACTATTTGCCCAACATGCATCGATTAATAATCAGGAAAATCTGCTTCAGGAAATCTCTTCGCGGTTCTTTGCATGAAAAAAATACGTAAATTGTAACAGCGAATGAATAAATGTCTGCTTTTTTAGCATTGAACAAATTAAAGAATGAATCTGAGGATTTCCTTTGTTCTGGAGCCATATAAATCCCTGTACCGAAATCATTAACAGTTTGTTCGAGTTCTGAACTAGTTAATAATTTTTTGGATAATATATACATATAAAATAATTAGTTAAATATATTCATTATAAATGTTATAATATATCATAGTATTCTTTTAAAAATTGCAAATATCAGTTGAATTTTTTTAAAAATGCATTAGAACAACAAAATAAATTGAAAAAGAGCAACTTTACTTATATATTTCATTTGTTAGAAGAGGCATAGTTGGTATATTATCATTTGCTTTCTTTTTCTTAATGAAATAAGCTATCACAGTAGCAATCACTGCAATAGTAAAAGCAGCACCTAAAAGAATGACAACAACAACTACTGTTCGTAATTTCTTCGGCTTATCATCTTGTGAATCGTCAGAAGGTTCTGGTTCACTAGTTGGCACTATTGTTGGTTCAGTAGTTGGTATTGTTGTTGGTTCAGTAGTTGGTATTGTTGTTGGTTCAATTGTCGGTTCAGTAGTTGGCATTGTTGTTGGTTCACTAGTTGGTTCAGTTGAATTACCTTCTGTGACTATCTGCAAGTAGTAGTCAGCAGTTTCAGGACAGTTGGCAAATATTGCAACACAAATTTCGTTTGTTCCAAAATCAATATCAATTGTTTCTGGCTCGTACATTGGAAACAAGACGTGAGTTTCATATTCTTGAATACCCAAGTGGCATGATGGGCTTATCCAGGCAGCTGTGAACATTATTCCAGTATAAACGTACAGATTCAATCCTTTAATTTCTTTATCGGACTTTAGCAAGACTCTCTTAATATCGCGAGGCTCCAAAGTGTATTTGTTATAACCCTCAGGATTATCGGCAACAACAACCTTAGCCTGGCAAAGAGGTCCCAATTCATTTTCTTTGCATTTGCAGTATCCAGGCTTTTCTGGGTCAGATTCAGCACATGGCGATTCAGTTGATTCGACAAATTCCAAATACTTGTTTTCAATGTCACCTGTAGCGACCACAGAAAAGTTTTGTGACAAAGTTCCTGACGAAATATCAGAATCAAAGAATTTGTTTCCATAAACGTGAACAGTGTAAGTGCCAACTTTAATCTCATCCTTTTTAACAATAACTTTTTCATTTGTCGAAAAATGCTCAGAATCATCTCCATTCAAATGGTCGCCCATGAAAATATTCCCAACAGGATCAACAACGACAAGATCAAGATCACGAGTAAGTGGAATTGGCGAGCTTTCTTCCAGCATTACATCCAAGTAAGAAAGAGTAATTTGAAGATCAACTTTATTAGATTTCACTTCAATTTTGGCAGCAACATGACCGTTTTCTTTTACTGAATTTGACTTGTTTTGCAGTGGAATTTCAACACCAAAGCCGCCTTCAAGTGGAAGAATGGATGATAGATCAACAACTCCATGACCAAAGAAAGTATCAGGTTGCTTTGAATTTGATGGATGATTACATGAATTAATAATTAAGGCCCTCATTGTTGAACCATCTAACTCAGTACTGTCAATCCATTTTCCTGATTTGAAATACTGAGCAACAAGAGCAGCTCCACCTGCCACATTTGGTGTTGACATTGAAGTTCCATCTTTAAAAACCAATCCGCAACCGTCATTCACATCTTTACAATCATAAGAATCAGTGTCAACATGATATGATCTAGCACTAACAATTGTTGTTCCTGGTGCTGTTACATCGGGCTTCATCATTCCTTTATTTCCTGGTCCAATTGATGCGTAACTTCCTTTTATAATTGGAAGAACTTCATCGACATCACCATTTAACCTTGCCCTTATTTTATCGTGATTTTCAAGCAATTTCTTGACATCATCAACATTGTCGGTTATCAAAATGCCATCAGTTGTTTCAGTGAAACAAAAATCAAAAAATTCTGCCATTTCTTCATAATTATCACCATAAAGAAGTGATATATAAGAGCCATTTAGCATTTTACAAACAGCATCATCGCTTCCTTGGTCATCCTTCTCATAATGAACAGCAATTATTTTTGCTTCATCTCTTTTCGCACCCAAAAATTCAGAAGAATATTCAAAATCTTTGGTTGAAAAAATTCCGGTGCACTTGATGAATATTGATGAATCATTTTCACTCTGAACAACAAATTGCTGTGCATTCTTCAACAATGGATTCGAAGTTGCTGAAACAGAAAGAACGTTTTTAGAACCACTTGGATCAATGATCGAATAAGGGCCGAAAATTCCATAATTTCCAGCAGCAAAGATGAAAATGCTGTTTGGATTGTTGTATGCAAGAGAGCCATATTCATGGTTTAATGAATCAACGTACTTGTCATCGTCACCCCAGCTGTTGCTTGAAATTCTTGAATTGTGAGCTTTCATTGCTTCTTCGATTTCGGCTCCAGTTACATTCCCGTAAAGTCCAGCATAAACAAGTTTCGCATCAGGTGCAGCTCCGTCAAAAAGATGACTAATTGTTTTGCTCTTGTCAGTAACAACACTTTTGCCTGCAAGTGTCCCTGCTGTATGCGTTCCGTGTTCTTCGTCCTTCAAATTTTCTTCCCACTCTTTCATGTCTATGTCAGAACGATAGTACAAAAACTTGCGATGATCAGGCATGTCTTTATTGAATTCAAGTTCAACGTTGTCATCGTGAAACATCGGATGACGAAAATCTATAGGTGAATCAACTATGGTGATTATTTGACCTTCACCGGTCAAATTGTGATCGTGAACGTATCGGTCAAATAAGTAGAGTTTTGAATACTCATCACGACGGAATGATTGCTTGTTCTTTTGAACATAACCGATATTTATGTTGTTTTGTAAAACTGGCTTTTTGAATGTAGAAACGGTTTTGACAGCCGGTAATTGTGACAAAAAGGTAACAACATTCTTCTTCCTATTAATGAATTCTTTTTCATTTTCTTTCTTATTTTGGTCGACTCTAACAATAATTGAATTATCATTATTGACTTTTTCAATTGAAAAAAGATCGTTGATGGCTAAAATTTCACCCTTATCGGCAGTTTCAATACGAAAATAATTTGTTTCATTGTAGTTACCGTGTAAGTTGATTTTCTCAGAAGGTTCTATTAATTTTACTAATGAGTATGGCGAAATTTTCTCAATTTGACCTTCTGATAAATAAAGAATGAATGTGTCTTTTATTATTTGATCGTCGAGACGAAAATCAACGTATTTTTGCATTGTCGGAAGATCACTTAAAAAGTGGACGTAGTACCATCGTTTTTGGTCTCTCAATTTTGCATTAATTCTTGATGATTTTCTAATTTGGCCGTTTTGATTCAAAAGAGTAAACCTTTTGCCAGATGTTGTTTCAAAAGTGAACTTAGTTTGTGCATTAATAGAATTGAAGCACACTGCGAATAGAAAACTCACAAACATTTTAATGTTTAACATCCTCTGAATTTCATTCAATTACTAATATTAGTAATTTGAGAAAATACAATGTAAAATTCTTTGAATTTTTCAATATATTGTTTTTTTTTGATGGGTGGGTTAACTGAAATAACGTATTTTTGGCAAAAACATTTTTTCAAAATATCTTTTTCAAAAATAAATATTTCCTATTTAATTTACATTAATCAAAAAAATGGAGAAAAAATAATTTAATCAAGTAAATATACATTTTTTATTTTTGAATCCTTTGTTGAAATAATGATGATCGATTAGTATAGTTGTACAACTTAGTCTTTTCTGAAGAACCTTCAAAAAGTAGAAATCATTCAGAAAAAATAATCAAAATAAAATAATTGAAAAAGGTAAAGTTAAATGCGAAATTCAAATCTGTCCTTTTAACGGATATTTGACCATAAATTGGCCTTTAAAAGTGCAAAAAAGAAAAAATAAACAAAATGCTAAAATGATAGCATTTTGTAAGTAATATATTTTCTATAGGTATTTTAATAAAAAACAAAAGATTGGTAAATCATTTGAACATGAAAAAATAGCAAAATCCTAAAATGATCTCACTTGAAAATGATCAATTAAAAAAATTAATTATCAGAAATAATAATCAAATAAAATAAAAGAAAATAATATTAGACTGAGGCAAACCACATGAAAATATCATTTATTGAGAGTAAAATGAATTAAAAATACATTTAATCAAACTACATTTTAATTGAAGACATATAAAAATTGCAAGGTTCTAAAGAATTTAAAATATCACCAATTTGCTTTGTTGCATTTTCATTGTAAATGGCCGCATTTTTAACAATTATTGGATCAATAATAATTGGATTAACTAAATTTTTAGATTTTTGGTCAGTTTCCTCTTTTATTTCATCAATTTTATCAAAAATTTTGTTTTCGCTGTTAATTAAATCATTACTATCTGTAGAACTGAGAACATATATATTATCTGTAGAACTAGATACAAGATTAGAATCTTTTGAAAGCAAATGTTTGTATCTATTTCTAATATTGATATCACTTCTCCCTTTAAAAAAAGAAGCTATTTTTGTCCATTTGTTTCCAAAATTATTAATTAAAGACAATAATAATTGATCTTCTTCATCAGTCCACATTAAACCACTAATATTGGGCGAAAGATATTTATTCCATCTATCACGGCATTGCCTAGGAGTTCGATTTGGGATCAATTTTGAAACCTTATCCCAATTATTTTCCCCAATATCAGATACTGCCTTTTTTAACATTTTGTCTTCTTCAAATGAAAATTGTTTTTTAGGTTGCTTCTTTTTCATATTTCAATATTGGAATGTATTTATGATTTTTTATTTGAATGGATAATTGAAGTTTGAGTATATCAAAATTGAAATCGATTCAAAAAATTGAATGCATATTCTAAAATTGAGAATTTTATTTCTATTAAATATGGTGTTTTGTGAGATATAAAATATTAATCTTCATTTTAGACATTATAATTATAAACACACCAACATTATTATATTTATTTCATTTCGATGTAATTAAATTGTATATATCAAGGAAATAAATAAGTGCTCTAACCAAAGAAAAATTTTCATTTTTCTATCGGTCTTCAATTTTGTAATTTTATTCAATTATGAAATTTTTTTTCATATAAATACATAACTAAAACTTAAAAATCTTTCATTTCATCTTAATGTAAAATTCTTCCGTTGCTAAGTTCATTTTTCAATATTTTTTTTTTTTTTTTTCTTTGAAGCTTTTGAGAAATTCTCAAATTTTCATTTGCGATCCGACTTTTTCAATTGAATCTTCCAATGAAATGCTTAGAGATCGAATGCAATATGCTTATTTTAAAATATATGTATCATTAAAATAAGATGTTCATTTGGATGTTCATTTTAATGTTGAACTTGACTCAAGCTATTTTACTGGATTTCCGTTAATCATATTTTTATATTTGCTGTATATATTGACATTTTATTAATATATTTCATATTTAGAAATTGATTTCAAATTGATTAAATGCATAAATATCAAATTAAATCAGAATTTGATCTTCAAAGCAATCATCGAGTTAATAAATCTCAAGATAAATAAAGAACCCCAACATTTGAAAAAAAATCAATAGGCAAAATAAACATTTAGTAAAATAGCTTTCATATGGCATGATCTTTTTAAAGCTTCTGACTTCATCAAACAAAAACTGAACTTTGAAAGAATCTCAATCAAAATTCGAGCAGTTTTCATTACAAAAAGATGTTTCTAAATAACAAACGTCATAAAAATCTTTCTTAAAAATGATGATCAACAGCAAAAATGAAATGAGAACAGAAGAAATATAAGTCCATTAAACAACTTGATACAAGAACAGATGAAAGATGAATTTTCAAACACAAACTTAATAAACTTTTAAATGAAATGAAATCTACAAGACCAGAGATCAAATCTGAATAAAGCTGCATTAAATTTGAAATTAATAAATCAAAGAACTAACAAAGAAAATGCAAGAGAAAAGAATGATCAGTTTCAGTCTTACATATTAAATGTGCGCTCTCACAAAAAGTGGATGAACTCCCCCAAAATTCTTTGTTGCATCAAAAATGAACTCAAAAAGCTATCCAAAAAAAGTTATAATGCAAATTCTAATTTGAAATTGTTTAATGATAAACAACAAAATCTTTATTTTTGATTTAATTTATCACACTTTAAAGTGTTTATTTCAAATTTTAATTTATCAATGAAGTTTTTATTCAAAATACCTATCAAATTCATCAATTTTTTTTTTTTTTAAAATTACTGAAATGTGATATAAAATTTTTAATGGAAATAGAAACAAGAGCCAATTATCTAACTATTTTACAATCTGTTCAAAAAAGATCTCCCCCAGATTTTATAATTTTTAATCATGATGTGAAATATTACTGTCACTTTAATGTGATTGCGATGTCTTCAAAAAAAATTGCATCAATGCGATCAGGCTCATTCCATCCGCCGTCAATAACATTAAAAACAAAATTCAAATTGCATTTTCTACAAAATGTTATTAATTTTTTTTATGGCCATCCCATTATTTATGATTTTACGAATTATAAAGAAATATTAATCTTATCCAATTTTTTTGACTCACCTTATTTAAAAAAAATATCAACATCAGCCTCTTCTTTTTTCAGGTTTGCTCAAAGTCTTCTCGAGAGTGACTACTGCGACTTTAGTCAAAACGAAATTGATTTTTTTGCCTCTTTTTTTCACGTTTTTTCGAGCATTGAAATTTTCAATAAATTTCCGTTTGAATTAATGAAAGCGATCATTCAAAGTGATAAGTTATCGATCATAAGTGAAGACTTCCTAGTTGATTGGATCCTTCACAGCTACAACGATACAAAAACAAGGCAAAAACTTCTCAATTTTGTCGTCTTTCAAAAAGTGAGTTTCAAAGGATTCAAAAACATTTTCACTTCACTTCAAAACGTAGATGAAATTAAAGATAAGCTTCAAAAGGAGTTTGTGAAGAATCCTCTAAAGAGAGATTTGAGCTTAGATAGAAATAACCGTTATTTTGATAAACCTGAATTTTTGACTCAAAAAATTCTGAATTTCGACTTCTCAAAAGTTTTCTCACTCAATATTGAATTCCAGAAAAGTGACGAGAAAGTGAACCTATTCAAGAGGAGCGAAAGCGAGGTCTCAAACTTGGATGAAGAGCTATTCAGGCCTCCCGAAATTCCTGATGAAAGCCAAAATAAGCCAATTGAAAAAGTTGAGGACGATAGGAGTCAGCCAGATAGACACCAGATTTTGAGGCTCTCTCACTCGCCTCAGAGAAATCAGAATTCCGGGCAGCAGCCCCCATCACTCGGATCTTCTAGTTTATACAGCCAAAGGCAGCCTTCGCAAACGATGAATGCAGAAGAGAATTCGTCATCCCTCCACGCACAGCAGAGACAGCTGTCACAAACGATGAATACAGAAGATAATTCGTCATCCCTCCACGCACAGCCGAGGCAGCTGTCACAGCTGCCAAATGTTGAAGAGGGTTCGTCATCTCTCTTTGCGAAGCAAAGTCAGCCTTCACAAATGATGAATGCAGAAGAGGGTTCGTCATCCCTCTACACGCAGCAGAGGCAGCTGTCACAGCTATCTAGTGCAGAAGAGAATTCGTCATCCCTCTACACGCAGCAGTGGCAGCTGCCGGTGATGAAGAGTGATGAAGAGGAGGGCACAAAGAATTATTATGAGCCGAAAGTGGCAGCTTCTTCGAGTTTCTTTGAACAAAGAATTCCTCCAGATGAGACGCAGAGCGAGGATGACTCTGTCCCTGGCACTTCCAGCTACTTCAGCGATCGCCAGCCGCCAGCCAGGGAGGTCTCGGCAAAGAATTCTGCGCGTTACTACAGCCAGGCTCTTGATGCAGATTCTGCCAACGCAAATGAGGAAACCAGCCAGAATCAGAGTCATTCCACTGGTCCGCGCATCCGGCTGTTTCCGTCAGACTTTCTGCCACCATCTCCAGAGGATATTTCGTACGATCCTTTCCATTTCCAGGAGCTTCACTCTGAGCAAGAGAATATCTCGGAGGACGGGCACGAAGAGTCAGAAAGTGAAGATAATGTGTCGCAGTCTGCTTCTGAATCTCATTCAAATGCGGAATCTGATGAGGATCAAGATAGATCATCAGAGAATTCGCCAAAAGAACGGCATTTGAAGCATATTTTGAGCAATAAAGAAGCAAATAAGTTAGTTTTTGATAGCTCAGATAAAGATTCAGACTTTTTTTAATGCTAAATTTTCTTTATATAATAAATATTATAGACACTTTTTTTTGTTTTAAATATTTTATATTTGTATTTTTTTTTAGAGTTAAATATTTAAAAATATTCACTTTATATATGGGAGAAATCACAGAATTAGTAATATGATAATAAAAACGACATGTGATATAAAATATGATGATAAAATAAAACATTTTATGCTTTTATCTAAACCGAAAAACGTTAATATCCCAATCTTCCATGTCAACGGAATATTATCATCACCCTTATTTGTAAAAATTTTGGACAAACAAAAATATTCAAGATTATTACCAATGAGCTATCAAAGTTTTATTGAAAAGGCGACGTATGACAAAGCCATGATATGGCCACCAGGCGAAATGAAGCTCCGTGAAATATCCTGCTTATTAGATACCATAGCCAGACGTGAAAAAAACGGAGAAATAACCGTTAAACCGCCTGAAGGTCTCAAAATTGAGACAAGTTCGATACGAAAAGTGTCAAATTTCACAGAGCACGATGAAGAAATATTTGATCTTGATTTGCCCTACTATTTGCAAGGCTATCGTAATGTTTACAACGTTTCGTACGACTGGCTCCATTACTTCTACAACACGAGTGAAGTTTTTGAGAGACTCAAAGAAAAAATTGAGAGTGAAGTTAAACGTACAGGTCAAAAAGCGGTTATTGCCGGTTATAGTCTTGGTGGTCATTTTGTTCGTTATTTTCTTAATGATTATTCGAATGAAGAATGGAACATGAAATTCATCGCGGGAGCCCAATTTGGCGCCAGTGTGATTGGCGGCGCTTTGTCGGTGATTGAGGGTATTGTGAAGGGTATTTTTCCATTATCAAAATCACAAGATTTAAGGTTTGCGAAGCACATGCCTTCTTATGTTGCGATGTTTCCAAATTTCAACGTGAATGAAAAGATCATTAAGATAACAAATGAGGACGATAGAGAAGAATCTTTCTTGGACGCTTCTCAGCTCTTCTCTCAATTGAAAAAGAAAGGATTTGTCGATGAAACCGTTGACTTGATTTATCAAAAAGGGTTGAACTTTTTCAAAGAAGACATTAAAGATCCAAAAGTTAAATCTAATTTCATCTTGAATAGTGGAAGCCACGCTTTGACTGGCTTCAATGTGATTATAAAAGATGGGAAAAGAAAGATTAAAAAAGTTTTCGGACCTGGTGACGGAGTTGTGCCTTCAAATGGGATGCAATATGTAATGAAGAAATGGTCAAATGTGACTTGCCATGATTTCAATACAAAAGATAATAATTTTAGTCATTTGAGAATGATTAATCAACCTGAATTTGCAAAATTCACAAGAGAATTCATTGATAACTTATAAATTAAATTATTAATAAATTATTATTATTTTTATTTTTTGTTTGGCATTATTTAAATTACCTCAAATGAAAATTCAATAAGCAGAGATAATAAATGGTAATCTAAAAATAGAGTTAAAATGTAAAATTTTTACATTTTGGAATTATTATCCAAATCGTAAAGTATACAAAATATTCAAAAAGTCAAAAGCAATAAGAATATTATAACAATGCATGCCCATTTATTTAAATATGTATATATGGTTTTTTGTGATATTGCAATTTTATTTTTTTTATTTTTTACAGAAATATTTGAGAATTCAATTTATTATCGTATCAAATTGAAAAGGAGTTTTTAATTTTTGATAAAAAGAAGATTTATTCTAGTTTTTTGAAATTATTTGAATTAATATTATTCTAAAAACATATATTTTTACCAAAAAAATAATGCGATAATGAAAAGAAATTGAGAGAATCAATTCAATTTAAATTTTGATTTTTCTCAAAATTGAATAACAAAAACTGAAAGAATTGTTTTCATTTTTTTTCATGTCTATTTTATTCTCCCCTACAAAAATAGGTTCAATGACAATTAAAAACAGATTTATAAGGTATCCCATGTATAAATCCTCAAGAAGTAAAGATGGATCAATAAACCCTGTATTATTAAAAATCATAGAAAGATTATCAAAAGGAGAAATTGGTTTGATAATTCCAAAATTTATATATTCATTTGATAATTATAAAACCAATCCATCAAATAGTGCAATAGTCAAACAAAAAGATTCACAATCTTGGATATCAACGATACAGAAAGTTCATAAAAACGGATCCAAATTGGTTTTCCGCATTTGGCACCAAGGATTAAATACAATTCCAAATGTTAACAAAACACCTGACCATATTTTAGATTTAACGCAAACAGAAATTGAAGATATAATTGAAGCCTTTCAAAAGACGGCACATGAGGCTAAAAAAGTTGGTGCTGATGGAATAGAACTAAATGAATCGTATGATCATTTATTTTCAAAATTTTTGTCACCATTAAATAATCATCGAACCGACAAATATGGAGGCTCATTTGAAAACAGGGCAAGAATCGTTTCAGAAACAGCTGAAGCTATTAAAAAAGTTGCTGGGCCAGATTTCACTGTTTTGGTTAATATGAATGGTAATCAGCTTATGAAATACGGAACTTCTCTCGAAATGGCTTCTCATTACATCAGCATCATCAAAAAAACAGTTGATATGTTTGAAGTTTCTTGTGATATTCCGAATATAAATGTGAAAACTTTGAAAGAAGATAAAGAAGATATAATCAAGAATGCCTACTTATTCATGCTGTCTGAAGCTTTTAATCTTTCTTATGCAGAATTTATTAAGCAAAACAATCCAGATACAGTTGTTGCTTCTGTTGGAAAATATAGCAATGTTTCTTTTATGGAGGATGCTGTTTTGAACCACAGCATTGATGCCATTTCAATATCAAACGCAATGTTTAATGTAAATTCAATCAAGAAAATCAATACAGGAAGTTTTTCAAAAATTCATTAAAGAATGTCGATTAGGTCTTTCAATTACCAAGTCAATTTTATAGAAATTGTTTGAATATCCATGTATTATTTTTAATAAAAAATAGTTAATTAACTTATTATAAATGATAATTCTGAAAATCTCTCAATAATAATAATTTTGTGAGAATTCTGAAATCTCTCAATTTTTGAAATACAGGTGAATAATTGAGACGTTGTTAAATTATTTCTGAAACAAAGTTAAAAGATAATCTGAAAGTTATAAGAAAACATGGAGTATCTAAAAAAAATGAAAGCAATACAAGACTCAATCTTGGAATATCTTGACAATGAAGATAATAATGAGCAATACTTTGATGACCTTAGATCTTTATTAAATTTTCAACAAAGCCAATTTGATATTCACGAACTCAAATCAATTTTATGTCTAATTTCTAATATATCAAAGTATCACCATCGAAAATCTTTCTTTTTTGACAAGATCAAACAAATAATTTTACTTCTGAAGAAAGAAGTCAAACAAGCATTTTCAAATGCAGATATCTTTAATATTTTTAAGGATAGCAATCGAGTTCTCTTACTTCTTTTCGATGAAGATATCCTAACATTAGATTCTAACCTATCTACTACAATTGATAAAAACTATTTTCAACCCGAAATCAACAAACTTAATCCGGATTCTAGCCCCATTGAATTACCAGAGTTTTTTTACGAAAAGCGTTTACAAGGCGAAAATGATTCGTATCTTTGTGAATTAGTACGAAACGATAATATTAAAGATTTTATAATTCATTACAATAAACAAGAAATTTCATTATCAATGACAATTCAATCATCAATTTATGAAACAAATTCATTTTTAATAAATCAAAATCCAACTCTAATTGAATATTCAGCTTTTTTCGGTTCAATTCAAATTTTACGGTTTTTATATCAAAATCAAGTCGAATTAACATCATCATTATGGATTTATTCAATTCATGGACATAATCCGGAAATCATTCATTTCCTTGAAGAAAATCAAATTCAACCAAGTGATGGCACTTATCAAGAATGTTTAAAAGAATCAATTAAATGCCATCACAATGATTTTGCTTTGTATTTTATAAACAATTTTATACCTGATGATTTTGACATTCATTTAAATTACTATAAAAATGATATTTATTATAGTTTTCTTTTTTATAATTTTCAATTCATTCCAATCGAATTAAACGAGCATTTTTGCTTTTTTTATGCAATCGATTTTGGCGATTCAGAACTGTTTCAATATTATAAAAACATACAAGATCTAAATATCAATGCATTAATAGTTTTAATTAATTTTTTTTCTGATTTAATTTCAATATTTTTCAATTTAAATAGAATTTAAAAATATTTTTTAAATGGAATTCAAAATTATTTAAACCTTGTTCAAAAAACATTACCTCCCTCTCAATTTAAAATAATTATATCTTTATATTTTAAATATGAATTAATTTTTTATAATTTAATTAATATTATGCTAATTATATAATATATTATTACTAAAGAATGATGCAATTAAATTGTTTGATAAAAAAGATAAAATGATTTAAAATATGAAATGAAGGTAAAGTTTTTTGAACTCAGTTTAAAAATAGCGTTTTCAAATCAATATAATTTCAATGAAATTTCACCTAAAAAAAATTTTTTTTAATGAAATTATATAATATATATATTTAAATACAACAGCACTAAAAATTGCTTTGGATAAAGATAATATTGATATTTATAATTCTTTATTAAAGGAAGCAGGTATTGAAATCGGTCCTAAATGTTTTAAAAATTGCCAAAAATTAAAGTCCTTTTCATTTCCTGAATCGGCAACAACGATCGGTGATTATGCATTTAGTAAATGCTTTAAATTAGAAAAAATAAATATTCCATCTTCTGTAACAACGATTGGAAGTCATTGTTTTGATAGCTGTTTCTCTTTGATTGATATTGATATTCCATCAATAACATCGATTAATGAATATACATTTTATTGTTGTGAAAAAATGACAAAAATAGATCTACCATCATCATTAACAATCATTTCAAATCATTCTTTTGAAGGATGCACTAATCTGATTGAAATTACAATCCCACCATCAGTAACATCAATAGGCCAATATTCATTTAATAATTGCTCATCTTTGAGAAAAATAAACCTCCCACGATCGATTACATCGATTGAGAATTATTTATTCAACGAATGTAAAAGTTTGACAAAAATATGCATTCCTCAATCAGTTGTATCAATTGGTGAATATTCATTTAATAAATGTATTAAATTGAAAACAATTGATATTCCATCATCAGTAAAAACAATAGGGAAAAATGCATTTAATTCATGTTCATCATTAGAAAAAATGATTATTCCACAATCTGTAACAACAATTGGTGATTATTTTATTTCTGAATGCTATTCATTGAGCATAATAATAATTCCTTCGTCTGTAACAAATATTGGAAAACTTTCTTTTTATAATTTCGAATTGTTGAAAGAATTCATAATTCCCTCATCTTCTGAAATAATTGATGAAAATGAATTTAATGGATGCACATCATTAGTAAAAGTTGAAATTCCATCTTCTATAAAAAGAATCAATCGATGTGCTTTTAAAAATTGTTCATCATTGAAAGAAATCATAATTCCACCATCAGTTATATCGATTGATTTTAAAGTATTTGAAGGATGCACATCTTTAATTAAAGTTCAAATTCCTCCAACTTTAGAATCTATTGGATATGATGCATTTGATGAATGCACATCTTTAAAAAAAATTGAAATTCATCAAGATTCAGATAACAGTGCCCAAAACATTAAAATTGTTACAGAAAATGCATCACCAAAAAAAATACTCATTGTCGGTGATATAATGGTGGGGAAAACATGCATTTTACATAGATATGTTGAAAACGCTTATGATGGCAGTTTTCCTGCAACAATTCATTGTGCTTTTAAAAACAAAATTGTCAATATTGAAAATGATGAAATTAAACTCCAAATATGGGATACTCCAGGATCCAAAAGATTTCGTATTTTGATTGAAACTTTATATCGTGGTGCATGTGGACTAATTGTTGTTTTTGATTTAACTCAGCCAGATACACTCGAAAGTATTGATGAGTATTTCAGTTATATTAAGGATGAAAATATGGTAACTGTTCTTTTGGGAAACAAGTGCGATATTGAGCATAAAGTTAGTGATGAAGATATAAAATTCATAGAAAATAAATATAACACAAAATACTTTGAAGTTTCAGCTGAATATGGAGATAATATTGAAGATGCATTCAATTATTTAGCTAATCAATTATATGAGGAAATTAGAGAGAAAAAAAGTAGAATTCGACAGCTAATTAATAATGATGATATAGATGAAAAACAAAATAAATGCATCATTTTTTAAAATAATTTTTTTTTAATAAAGTTACATCTTTTCTATGAAATATGTTGTTTTAGTTCACTTTTTTTTTTTTTTTTTTTTTTTTTTTTTACTTTAAAAGAAACAGTCGTTTCTGACGATTTTAACCGTAACCTCCTAATTAGACAAAAATTGGAGACAAATGATTTATATTTTGCAGTTCATAAACTGCCAGTCATTTTTGTATGCAACACAATTTTTCTGAATAGTATAGAATAATGAAAATAATCATCTCAATTTTGAAATAAATAGAGTAATTATAAAAACCTTATACTTCTCTCAATTTAACCTTATACTAATTGATACGATTTTCAAAAAAATAAGAAAATATATTCAATTTTTTTGATAATAATTGAAATTTTCTATTATTAGTATAATATTAAATTGAATATTTTGACGATATTTTCTAATAAAATTTGAATAAAAAAAGAGCGTTTATTATTGTTTTTTATAGAAATCAAATAAGATCTCTCTCAGATATACAGGATTTTAAAAGGTTGGAAGCACAAATAAGTCAATATAATGGTACAATATGATATAGTTGATGCATTGTTCAGTAATATTGAAGAATCTTAACATGTTTTGAAATCAAAAATGTTCTTAAAACTAATTTTTCCACAAAACAGAAGAAAAATAAAACACTCTTTGCACCATTTGGATGACTTAATACCTAATTGATGGCAAAAATCTTTTTCATAGTCAACATATTTTTGCAATATGCAAAATGTAGAAATATTTTGCAGCAATTTCTTAATAAAAATTAATCTTATCTGAAAATCATCTTGAATTATTATTATTATCTTTTTTTTAAAATCTAATATTTCCATTTACAAAAAAAAAAAAAAAAAAAAAACATTAAAATCATGAAAAAAGATTTGGTAATTCTAAGTTATATATATATATGAATAAATTTTTCCTGATTTAAAACCATTAATCAAAATTTTTAACAAGATATTTTTATGATATATATTTACTAATATAAATGAACTTTTTGAAAACAATTGAGAGCTCTCTCAAGAAGTATAAGGTTTTTTCTGAAGATTTAAAGGTTTATAGAATTACTCTAATTATTAAAAAAACTGAAAATTGAATTGTATGTAAAAATGAAAAACAGTTTATTATGCTTTGTTGCTTCTTCTTATGCTATAAAAAGAGAAAAAATAGATGGTAACCCAGAAAAATGTTTAAGGATCTTTTTCAATGGATATCAAGGTGCTCTTAATTGGGTCATTAATCAGTCGATAGAAAATCAAAATAATTTTGATAAATGGCATTCTAAAATGCTAGATAAAACATACAAAGAAAATGGGAAAATTAGTGAATAATACTGTTTTCAAGTTGGTATCCTGGCATATCTATTTAATGATTATTTTTACCATTGGAGCATTTAGATTAACTAAGGCCACACTTTTATTTGTTATAGGATCTTCATAATTTTAATTTTTCACTTCATTTCACTTTTTTAGAAGTAAATGAAATTTATGCTTAATGATTAAAAGCAAAATTATTAAATAAATAAATAAAAATCTAATTCTATTTAAGGACAGTTTATAAAACTCTAACGTTCTTTCATTTGAACCATAGAATTTCATCAGAGTCGTAGCAAAAGGTCAAATAGAATTGATGATTGGTCAATTTAATATACCATAGTTCACTATTTAAATGAGCCGGTAAGATCTTGGGGTAATGAACATCTTGAAAACTTTGATGCAAAAATAAGAACAGCTCATGCTGTTGATTTTGATAGATTTATATCTTGCACAAGAGATGTTTTGCTTCCTTATTTAGAATTAGTTTATTCACTCATTAATTCTTCACACCTTATTCCCATTTTTTGGGGTGTTGAATCTAGTTTGGAACCAAGATTAAAGAAGAAATGCGTTATTCAATCTAACACCAAAGAATTCATGATAAGAAATAATATAGGCTTGCCTCATTTCAGTGTGATGTTCTGTAACCCGATCTTGATAAGAGCCAACTGGAAGTTCAACCTTTCATCGAATCTGGATTATTTTGGGTCTGATCTACAGAAAGCAGATGGAAAACAAGGAACTCTTTTCTTTACAGGGTGTTGGACTTCATCAAATGACTCGGTGAATACAGGCTAAGATTAAATCCAGAACTAAGAGAGCAAAGGCCATTTTTGATCCTTGACTGCCATAACAGCAGGGAGAATCCCTTAGCTCTTAAAGCATTAAAGCAAAACAATATTGAAATTGTTATTCTGCTAGCCCACACCACACATCTTCTTCAGATGTTTGATGTAGTGTTGGCAAAACCATTTAAGAAGAGCTTTACAAAAATATTCACTAGAATATTGGCATCAATTTTTCGGTCTTGTGTTTTTGAAGCTTTGTCAAAAGTTTGGAGTCAAACATGTAATATTGCAAAATGCATGGAAGCGGCGAGGAAAACAGGAACAGTCTCAGAAAATATCGAAATCATTTTGCAAAGTCCATTCATACTTGAGCTTTCTCAAGAAGAAAAGCTACTTCAAAATAAAAAGAGGAAAACAAGACGACTTAATATAAATGCAGGGAATTTAACAGATCCTGATGTTATGGATGAAATCAATACAGCTATTTCACAAAAGAAGGAGTTAAAGTTTTTTTTATGATGGTAGTAGTATATACTAGTCGTTTTCGGCAGGGTTTCGGCTAAAATTGGGCAGCCTCGCCCTCACGTCAACACGAACTAGTTAAAAAAAAAATTAAAAAAAAAATATTTTTTTTCACATATGAGTACCATAAAGTAAACGGTTAAGGTATCACCCCAAGAGCCCTCTTAGCTAATATGCTATTTACGTTGATATTTCTTGCATCTTTTTGACTAGCTTTAGATAATATTCAGTAAACAGTATATATATACTATTATGGTGATATTTGAGTTTATGTTCAACATTTAGAGATATGAATTTTGATGATGTCCTCTTGTTTTCGCCAATATATCATTATTCATCAGCAGATAAAACTCCTGTATTTTTCAAATAATGAAAATAAAATTTTCGAAATTCCGAATATCCCATTTGATATTAAAATTTCAAACTTTGCAAATTTCTATTTTTTTATCATGAGATCTCTATTAAAATCAATATTTTATATAAATGTTGTTATTTTTACCTGGAAAACCAGGAAAAAAAATGAACTAAAAAATATTAAGGGTTAGGTAGGCCTTTACGCCATTCCAAAATTTAAAAAAACACGCCACATGCATTACGCCACCAAAAAACGTTATTTTCATTTTTTTTTTTTTTTTTTTTTTTTTTGTTTATTTTTGTTTATTATTTTTCTACTATAATATAACATATTTATTTCATGTAACAATAAATTTTAGTTTATAATTCAATTACAAACTAAATTTCATAAGATAATTCTGCATTTCTATTTGACAATTTAATTTCAAATTTTCAATTAAAAAATTCAATAAGATTATTCAAATACATTTTTTAAATAAACTCTATTATAATTTTATAGAAAGTGTATTTTTATTATTTTATTTAAATTTTATTTATAATATTAGCTGAATATTTTATTAATTTAAATTAATTAATGGAAACTAAAATAATAATTTTTTTTCAAATATTTGGAGACATGAGAAATAAAAATAGTGAATAAAAACAAAAAAACATACTAGATTTATATACATATTTATTACATACAAAAATCTATAATTCTATTTTATCATCAATATTTGTTTCTATATCGTCATGCATGGAAGATTCATTTTCAATTTTGCGCTCTTTTTGTTGTTTTAAGTTAGCATGCTTTGAAAATGAGAGAATCTCCATTATAATGATTGCAATCGGTTCAATTACAAATAATGGACTACAAATTGTTAAAACAAAAGTTGTTGCTTGATAAAGAGAAGTTTCAGCGACAATGATAATCATACCAAATTGCAATAAGGCAAGGCTTACATCGATCAAGAAAGAGTAACTGCATTTTCTCGTTTGAATAAAGTAAGCAATTTCAGAGAAAATGATTGTTGAAGGCAAAAGAACAAAGAGTATGAAATACGAAGTCAATATCACTCCCCAATAATCAAATGCAAATGACTTTAAATAGTAGCCAACAAAGTAAATAAAGCCATAACTATTGCCACTTTTCAGAAAACAAACTGGGATAAAAATTGGAGATAAAACAAAAAGAAAGTAAACAATTTGAATCCATAATGGAATGTTGTTATAAATCTGCGATTTCATCAAGAGAAAACCAAAGATAACTCCAACGTATTTTGCAGTTTGATTGGCACAATTTGGCTCATAATGATCATCATTTCCTGCAATCCAGTCACTCAAAATATCAAAGCATTTCAAAGGCGGAAAGGGACACCAAACAATAAAAATGATGATCCAACAAATGATGCCAATGATTATCATTGACTTGTGAAATGAAACATCAGTATCAAGAATCTCTCTATCTAACTTAACTGAATCACTAACAACAAAAGTTGTTGAATAATTCCAATCTCCTGAAAAAGTGAGTTGATATTCTGAAAAACCGTTAGAATTTGAATTATCACACAACTTTTTCAAAGGAATTGAATATAATGATTGATTTCTGCGAATAATTCGCTGAAATTGAAGTAAAGTTGGCATTGATTTGTAATCATTTGTTTTACAATAACACGTGGCGGTTATATTCAAATTTGGATTCTCTGAAAAATGGACAACGCGAGCTTCAGCCTCATTGAAATTTTCAATTGAAAAATCGGTTTGATCGCTGATGTATTTTTTCGGTATTGGATAGGTCAAAAGGGCTTCTGGCATTTCACCTTTTAAATTGAAACTATGATCGGATAAACCGCCATTATCAATTGAAATGAATCGGTAACCTCTTCCATTTTCAGCTTCTTTTTTGACAGCACATGTGTGAATCTCTAAAGATGTTTTTCTATGAATGACCAACTCGAGATGTGAATGGCCTGCCAAGATGGCTGTGATATTGCTTGATGCAACAATATCTGTTAATGTTTTTTTACTTGACGATTTGACATCAATCATGCTGTATGATAATGGAAAATGGGTTAATAAAAGACGAGCTGTTGCGTTTGAAGGAGACATTAAAGCTTTTTCTATTTTGTCCATCATATCTCTTGTTAGATTCATGTAATAGCCTAGACCAGCGCTAACAGTAGGATATTGGTATGGATTTAATACAAAAATATCAATATCGTCCAATTTTACTTTTGAAATGAGAAAATTGTCGTAGTCTTTATAAATTTCATTATTTTTGTAAAAATCAACGTAATGTAAAATGAAATGGCTTGTTGAATTATAAGAATCTACACCAAACTCATCGTGATTTCCTGATGCTGCAATAAT
This sequence comes from Tritrichomonas musculus, assembly GCA_039105265.1. Classification (NCBI taxonomy): domain Eukaryota; phylum Parabasalia; order Tritrichomonadida; family Tritrichomonadidae; genus Tritrichomonas; species Tritrichomonas musculus. The sequence continues at coordinate 888,021 of JAPFFF010000024.1, read as the reverse complement.
AAAATCATTTGGATATCGACTAGTAATTTTTTGATATATAATGAAATCGTTAATATATTGCTGTCCATGCTTGATTATCGAATTCGAACCAAAGTTGTCACAAATATCACCTGCAAAAAGTATTTTTTCTGCATTTGTTTTGTTATATATATTTAAAATCGATTCTGTATCATTGATCGAAAGAAAATTATAAGATGCAATATGCGAATCTGAAATAAAACCAAAAATATGGGGATTATATGAAGAATTCCAATGAATTTCACTGTTTTTACTTTTGATTTCAGGCACTTCCTGATAACTTTTCAAACATAATACTAGTAAAAATGCATAACCAATAAATAAAAGCCATAAGTAATGAGATACGAAGTTTAAAAAAGTTCTTGCGCGCATATGGTTTTCTGTTTCCATCGTAATTTAAATATAATAATATATGAAGCATATTTTAAAACCATAACAATTTGAAAAAAGATAAAATATTTTATAAGAAGTATAAAATTCGTTTTTCTCAAAATTGAATGTTATAAAAATAAACATTGAAAAATTATTCAATTTTCGATTTAGTTTTTTATGTTTTTTGAAAAAGTTTTTTATATGAATTATATATATATTAAATATTTTAAAAAGTTAATTTGGAAAATGAAACTCTAGTATGTTTCAAAAATTTTCTATGATTATTTTATAAACATTATTATCAGAAAAAGTTCCTAATCCGTTAAAAAAATTTTTTTTTTACCTTCTTTGAGGATAATGAAGTCTCAAATCAAAGATTATTTAAACAAAATGGAAGAAATTCGTGAAAATATCATAGAATTCATAGAAAATACAGAAGATGACGATATCAATAAAGATGAAATTATTAATATTATTAAAGAGGAAAATAAGCACGATATCAGGCTAATTTTACGTTTAATGGTTAAATTATATAGCAATCATTTAGGTATCAAAGTTGCTCCAAGAATTGAAGATATTTTGATAAATCTCAAAGATCAAATATTAGAAAAATTCACAAATTCAGAAATTTTCGACATTTTCAAGAGCAACAAACGCATACTTCTATTTCTCATTGAAGAAAAAATGTTGACCTTTGACAAAGATATTGCCTTTGCCATTACACAAGGCAAATATTTAACCTATAATTATCCCTCGTATTTTTTACCAGAATTGAAACCGTTTTCCGATTCAGAATTCATCAGAAATTATAAAAATAGCAAAACCAAAAAAAAAGATGATATCTGGATTCAAGAATTAAATCAAGAAATAGAAGAAGATTTTTATATTAAAAGAAAAGATGGTGTCAATGACAGCTACGTATGCAATTTAATTCGAGATGATAAAGTTGAAGATTTTATTTCCTATTTAACACGCACTGGCCAATCATGCAATTCAAAAATAAAGTATTCAATTTTTGAGACGAATCCATATTTACTCAAATGTCACAATGTTGATTTCATTATGTATGCAGCATTTTATGGTTCTTTTCAAATTTTCCAATTTATAACAAAACAAGATGTAAAATTGCTGGAATCAATGATTTGGTATCCGGCTGTTCATGGAGGGAATCCCGAGATAATTCACCTATTAGAAAGCATGAAAATCATTCCAGACAAAAGGAAAAAAGATGAAAAATATCGACTTTACTTGACTGAATCCATTAAATGCCACCAAAATCAAATTGCTAATTATATCCCTGACGTACTTATGGAAAGAAAATGTGATCCTTCTTTTTATACTTATTACGGCATTAAGTATTACAATTTCGGTTATATTGACACTCAAAATTATGAAAAATTTTTGGTCCATTTTTGCACTTATGATTATTATACACTTGTTAATATACTATTGATAAGCTTGCCTTGTCTCAAAGTTAATGAAGCTTGCTCTGATGAAATTTGAATTTAACTTTTTCAATAGATTTGAAATTTCAATTTTTTGACCTTTATAATATTTTGACCTAATTTTTTTTGATTAATCAGAATGCATTATGTATGGCTCTGGAAAAAAGTAATTGTGATATTGCTGTGCTTCTTTTAAAAGATAAAAGAGTTGATGTTAACGGAATTAATATTTTTAATATTAATTTTTTCTTATTTGGGAATTTTCATTCAATTTTTTCAATGAAATTCAAACAAATTTAAAGTTTTAATACAATTTTGATTTAAAAGATTTTAATAGAATTTTAATTAAAAATAATTAATGACAAATATGATGAATACAATAAACAAAAAACGAAAACAGTTTTATATATTTATAATTTTGATAAAGTTTTGACCATCTTTTTGTTAATAAGACGCCAATCCATCTCGCTATTGAAAAAGAAAAACTTGAAATAGTTAAATTATTATTGGCAAATGAAAATATTGAACCAAACACTCATAGCATTTAACATTAGATAATTTTCTAATACTGTTTTAATTAATTTACATTTTTAATTACGTTTTTAATTATTTTATTTTTAAATACAATTTTTAATTTTTTGTTTTTAATGACAGAATTTTAAAAATCTCATATTTAACGTAGTTTATTGTTATTTTATGTATACAATTCCAAAACCAATTTTTTTAATGATAAAATCATTTAGAATAAAACAATTTTAATTCCGTTTATAATCAAATAATTGAATTGGATTTGATTTAATTTATTTTCATTCAATTTTAATAACTCTTTTTTTAATAAATCTCCTCTTTACTTCGCAGCAGAGAGAGGACTTGTTGATGCTGTTAAACTTTTATTAGAGAATAAATCAGTTGACATTAATGATATATCCATTTTATTTAGAATTTTCTAATGAAATTTTAATTAATTTTTCAATACTATTTTTTTTCTATTTTTGAATTACATTTCAAATCAATTTTTTTGAATTTAATTCAAAGCAAAATAATTTTAATGATATTAATAAAACGTTTAATTTTTAATAATATTCAAACAAAAAAAATATTTTTATAAAATTCAAAAAAAATCATTTTTAATTTAATTCAAAATTAAACAATTTAATTACCGAATTTCAATTATGAATAATTTTATATAATTTGCTATTTTTTGTTTTAAATAAAATTTAATAATATTTTTTTTTAACCGAACTGCTTTTCATATAGCAGTAGAAAAGCAAAACATAGAAGTTGTTAAAGTTTTAATAACTAATGATAATCTTGATCTTAATTTATATGGCATTTTAAATCACTTTTTATTTTAAATTTTGTTCAAAATTTTTATTATTCTAATGACATTTTATATTTCATAATTTTATGAAATTTTAAATTTATCTTAGCAAATGAAACTTGTATTCCAATTAACTATTTTGAATAACATATCAAATCAAATAATTCAATAGCATTTCAATACAAACTTTTAAATATGGTTTTTAATCAATTTTTTAAATCAAATTTTATAATTTTTTTAAATTAATTACATTTCAAATTTGTCTTTTAAATACTATTCCAGAAATTTTTATTTTTATAAAATTTTATTTTTTTAATTTTATCTGGCACCAATTCATTCTGCCATTCTAAATGGAGACGCAGAAACTCTTCAAATTCTTTTAACCAATAAAAAGGTTGATGTCAACAATTACCTTATTTTAATACCAATTTTTTTTTAATACAATTCTATTCAATTTTTTGAATCGAATTTTCAATTCCACTTTTTCATAGAATTTCTTAAAATTTTGAATAACATTCCTATTTTTTTGTTAATTCATTAGTTATATACAATTATTTTAATTTCATTTCAACTCAATGTTTTTTTTAATATAATTTTAAATTAATTTTTTCCATCTGATTCCATTATTAATATTTTAAATTCAATTCTAGAAATATGTTTTATTAATGTAATTACAAATAAAATTATTTAATAAATATCCATTGCATTTAGCAGTGAGCAAAGGAAATATTGAGGTCATTAAACTTTTATTGAATCATCAAGACATCAAAATCAATGAAGTTGACGATGTTTAATCAAATGACATTTATACTATTTTAAAACAAAAATTAATAGTACATTAAATATTTTTTATGTAGAACCCCAGTCGAGCTGACCAAAAATCTAGAAATTAAGAAATTATTTTATGATATAAATCATTAATCAAAGGTCATAAATAAAACAAAATTTCTTATTTAACTTTAACTTTATTTTTTTTCTCTCTGTTTCCACTTTTTCTTTTCTATAAAATGTTTTAAATGATGCTTTAAAAGGTTATTTCATTAGAATAAAAGTAACAAACTTATACGAATAAGATATTCAAAAATGATTGAAGAAAAGACTTCAAAAAGAAATTCAATATGCCTAATGGATATAATTGTGATCAAGAAATTCGAATTCTTCTTCCATCAGAAGTTCAAATCATCACAAGTATCATTAGCAAGTGCACTTATTGATAATCTGTTAAGAATTATAATACAGCAGCTTTAAATGTTACTTCAATATTTGGTGATTGTAATCAAAACATACAAGAAGAAAAGCAGCAACCAACTACTACAAAAGTAAAACTAATTTAAGACTTAAAGGTTAAATTCAACCTAAAATTGATGAATCAATGAACATGAAAACAGTGGAGATTGTTCAGTCAATTCTTCATGGAGCTCATTGATGTCAAATAGAATAAGTTGGCTGGATCAACAAAAGCTATGGATGGAATAATTACAAAAAATTTTTGTCCAAGAAAAAGAAAACAGATCAAATGTTGATGTTCAAATAATTGAACACTTAAGAAAAGTTTTTTATGCTATAACCATTTAATGAATAATATTAAAATTTTTAATAAAATTAAAAAGAAATAGTTATTATAACAAATAATTTTATTAAAAATATATTCCAAATATTAAAGTATTTATGCTAAAATATATTTAGTTATAGGTATTTTATTATTTTTTTCAATTGAAAGACTTTTCAAAAATTGAGATAAAATTCACAAATAAAAGAATTGCGCATTAAGTTAATGAACATTCCTCGAATAGCTCTTGGAACAGTTTCTATTTCAGAAGATGATAATGTAAATGAACCCCTCCGTCATGCAATTGAAGATGTTGGCTATCGCCATATTGATACTGCAGAAATTTATAATAACGAGAAAGCAATTGGTGCCACTTTAAAACAAATTTTCATTAATGGGAAAGTGAAACGAGAAGAAATCTGGGTAACATCAAAAATATGGAATAATCATCATCATCCTGAAGATGTTGAAAGATGTTGTCGTGAATCCCTTGAAAGACTTCATTTAGACTATCTAGATTTATATTTGATTCATTGGCCGTGTTCATTTTCAGAGACATCAAATGTTAATCCAGATACAATCAATGAACCGACCAAAAAAGTGACAATTGATACCACCATTACAGTCCTTGACATGTGGCCTGAAATGGAAAAACTTGTCGAGAAAGGACTTGTCAGACACATTGGAGTGTCGAATTTTTCAATTGAACTTCTTGAAAAATTTCGATTTGATCCTCGAGTGAAGATTCAGCCTTACTGCAACCAAGTTGAGTGCAATTTGTACATGCAACAAGAAGCTCTTAGAATGTACTGCGAATTCCGTGGAATGTTCATTGAGTGTTTTTCGCCTCTGGGATCAGTTTACTCAAAGACAAAAGGGCAGCCAAACCTCCTCGATGATCCTGTTTTGCACGAGATTTCAAAGGAAACAGGAAAAACGCCAGCACAAGTTGAATTAAAGTTTTTATTGCAGCTGTCTCAAAAAATGATCGTTCTCCCAAAAAGTGCCAATCCGGATCGTCAGAAAGAGAATTTTTCTCTTGATTTCACATTGAACGAGGAACAGATGCAAAAACTCAAAAAGTGTGAACGTTGCTATCGTTTCACAGATATCCATGATTGGTGTGTGAACGTTTACGCTGATGATTTTTAATTTTTTTTAGAGCATAGTTAGGTATGAAAAATGCAGGATGACTTGAAATATTATTATATAATATAAAATATAAGGAAATAAATATATTTCCTAAATATAAAGATTAAATTGACGTTCAATATAAAAAAAAATATATTTTAATTTTTTGAAAAAGAAAAAAAAAATTGATATGTTTATTTCAAATAAAATTATCAATACATGATATAAAATTGAATTAATATTCTTTGAAAAAAATTGAAGTCTAAGAAAATTGATAATGATTTTCTGAGTTGTTTGATAGTTGTAAAATATTTTTAATTGAAAAAAATTGTGAGAAAAAAAGAGATTTCTGGGGAGTATAAAAAATAAAGTACTCAAAAAATGAAATTAGCAATAAAAAGAAATCCAACGTCACGATTCCAGATTTTTTTATTTATTTCATAATAAGATTTCAAAATAAAACTAGTTGATCAGCCTTTTTTTCCGACTTGTGCCTATTGATCTAATGAATATTCCTTATCATATCTTCATTCATGGAAATATTTAAGAGCAAGCAAACACGAAATATTATAACTTATTGTTTTTTATCAACATTGCTCCAATCAAGATTTTTTTTAATCATGATATTAGTTATAAAACACTCATTCTTTCATTCACTTTTTGAAAGATTTAAAATTGAATACTTTACCTTATTATGCTCTTTTTTTTTTTTTTTTTTTTTTTTTTTTTAAAGTAATTATTGTATGTTTTCTTTTGAGTTTATTTGGTTAAGGTAAAATTCTCATTAATTAAATATTGAGAAGGAGAACGTTAAAAATTTGTGAAAGTGAACCTCTCAGAAAAAGTTTTATTTTGAATGAGTATCAGATTTGAAATTCTGAGCTTTATTTTTTATATTAAATTTTTCAATTGAATCTTATTAAACTTTTATTATGTAATATCAATCGAACAGGAAAAAATATTAAAAATTACGTAAAAATATAAAAGATGAGTCAAATTAATTTTTCATTTACATAAATAATATCAAAAAATTATCCCATTTTTTTTTGTTCAATTAGTTCTCTCAAAAAGTTGAGTCAAAATCTCTCATTCAATATAGTTCAGTAAACTTTCATCATCAGTATTTTGTCATCATCTGTAATTTGTCTCCATCTGAAGCTTGTTGTCATATGTAGTACGTAATCATCTATACTTCCTCATCATATCTGATGTAATTCGTCTTCATTCAAAGCTCGCATTCATCACTGTTTCTGTTCATGATTAATCTTCAAATGTATTTAGTCACCAATTCCGATTAGTCTTCATCAGTATTAAAGAATAAATGGTGCCAAAGAAGAAAATTATGCAGTTTTATTCAAAAAGTTTCCATCAGAAAAAGTGGTATTGATAGGTAATCATAACTAATATTATGCCAAAATGTCTGCCTGATATCATCATAACACTCTACGAAATCTACGATTCTGCTAGTGGAATTGGACATCATGGATCAGCTGTAATGAATAGTAAAATGACATTTAAGCAAGGAATGGAAAGATTAAATCCTGCTAAAAATATTGGTCATTCAGTAGACAAATTTGCTGATAAAATGATGGATAATAAGTATTACAACAATAAGTTGTTCAAACAACAAAACATAAAGCCTAATGATGGTCACACATTTGAAATGAAAAATCCACCTAAACCTCCTCAAATGACACCACCACCACCTTCTTCTTCTTCATCCACACATGTAAAACCAACAGCTTCTACTGCAGCACCAAAAACAAACATTCAAGCATCATTTGAAATGCCTTATCAACCAACTCAACAAAATGTATATTTTGCAAATCTTCCTGGTAAACCAGTGAATGCACCATCTTCATCTTCGTTTACACATACAAAACCAACAGCTTCTACTGCTTCTTCTGCTGCTGCAACACCAAAAACAAATATTCAAGCATCATTCGAAATGCATTATCAACCAACTCAGCAAAATGTAAATTTTGCAAATCTTCTCGGTAATCCAGCAAATACACCATCTTCATCTACTTTTGATTTTCAATCCAATTTCAACCTTTGGAATAAATATTTAGATGATAAGAAATAATAATAAATAATTATTCACTGAATAAAATAAATAATATTTCTCTAATCAAAACTCTGTGATTTATATATACTTTAGTTCGATTTTATAATAACTAGTATACCGAATATTCGGTATAGTAATAAATATAAAAAAATCTTTGTTTTGATAGGAACATTTTTTGATATGAGATAAGTATCATATTTTAAGAAATTGAGTTGTTGTGTTTTTATCAAATTTGTGAATATTTTAATTCAATTAAATACCAATTTCAAACTAATTGAAAAAATTATATTCAATCATTGAAATAATCATTTTAAAAAAATTTATATGTTTTTTTATTTGATGAATATCTCTTATTTAAACCTATAAAAATTTCACATTTTATCACAAAAATATAAAAACAATTAATATTCTATTTAAAAATATATGTAATCTATCTAATGGTGTCAAATTTATAAAATTCATTGGTTTCCCAAATATTTAGATACTAATCAAATTCATTTAAAAAAATTTTCAATGAAAAGAACGCATAAAATTGTAAAATTGATTCAAGAGAAAAATATTCATATTGAATTATATCTAAAATTAATTCTTCTTAATTTCTATATAATTTTGCTTATGGTTAATTATTTCATATGTTTTAAATAAAATTTGAAATATATGGTATAATGAATTTAACAGTTACGTAACATTATTGAAGTGGGATTTACATTCAACTAGTCAAATTTATTAAAAAGCCTTAAACCGTTTACTATAAAAAGATTAAATAAATAAATAATTCATAATAATATTTAAAGTTTAGGTTTTTTTACTTGAATACCTCTATTTCTAAAGTGTGTTTAGACGATGAATCACAAGGAATGATTTCATTTTCTAGAATTTCTTTTAAAATATCAACATCATAAATACTAATAAAAATTTCATTTAAATGAATAATATAAAATATTACAATTTTTTTTAATCTTAGCACATGATAATAAAAGTTTAATTATTTCAATATCTTCCTGATTACTTGCAATGGTTAACACTGATTCATTAACATATATATATATAATTTTATAAATTGAAAATTCGACTGTATTAACTTTAAGAATTTTAAAAAATAAAATAAAAATGTCATAAAAAAATATATAATGAAATGAAATAATTACAATGAAACGTAATAAAAAATATTGAAGTAAAATTGAGTTAAAAATAAATTTTTTGTAATTAAATTCAAAATAAAATTTATGAAATTGAATTTAAAATAATTTTGAAATTCGATGATAAATGATGTATCAAATGAGTGGAAAATTGAAATCAAATCTTTCACATGATAATAAAAGTTTAACAATTTCAACATTTTTTCTTTCAATTGCAACATGTAATGCTGATTCATGAATATAAAATATAATTTCATAAATATTGAATTGAAATTATATTCAAATAGGTTTTATTGAATAGTATTGAAAACACTTTTTATAATTTTATTTAAATTAAATATAAAATTCTATAAATTCGTTCAATCAAAATATTATAAAAATACTTATTTGATAATATAATTAAAATAAATAAAAATTGTATTAAAAATAAAATTTTTGAAATTGAATAAAATAAAGAATTTTGAAATTCGATGATAAATGATGTATCAAATGGATAATTGATTTATATCAAATCTTTCACATGATAATAGAAGTTTAACAATTTCAACGTTTTCTTGTTGAATCGCAATATGTAACGCTGATTTAGGAATATAAAATATAATTTAATAAATATTGAATTGAAATTATATTCAAATAGATTTTAGTGAATTATATTGAAAATACTTTTTATAATTTTATTTAAATTAAATATAAAATTCTATGAATTTATTTAATCAGAATATCATAAAATATTCATTTGATAATACAATTAAAATAAATAAAAATTGAATTAAAAATAAAGTTTTTGAAATTGAATTAAATAAAATATTTTGAAATTGGATGATAAATGATATATCAAATGGATGATTGATTGACATCATATCTATCGCAAGATAATAAAAGTTTAACAATTTCAACGTTTTTTTCATCAATTGCAGTATGTAATATTGATTTATGAATATATAATATAATTTCATAAATATTGAATTACAATTTCATTAATGAGAATAATATGAAATTGTATTATTATTGGAATTTTATTGAATTTAAGCTTAAAATATAATTCAAAAGAAAAATAATAATTCCATAAAAACATATTTAGAATATCATTTAAACAAACAATTTAAAATCGAGTTAAAAATAAAATTTCTGAAATTGAATTAAATAAAATATTTTGAAATTTGATTATAAATAATGTATCAAATGAATGGAAAACTGATATCAAATCTTTCACATGATAATTAAAGTTTAACAATTTCAACATTTTTTTCATCAATTGCAATATGTAATGCTGATTTATGAATATATAATATTACCTCATAAAATATTATATTATAATTTCATTTAAATTAATGATTTCAAATATTATAATTATCAAATTTAAGAATTTCATGAAATAGAAGTTAAAAAAACATATTTAAATATTTTAAATTGAAATTGTATAAAATATATTACTTTTTAAAAACATAATTCTAAAAAAATTTGAAATTGAATTAAATAAATATTTTGAAATTCGATGATAAATGATGTATCAAATGAATGGAAGGTTGATATCAAATCTTTCACAAGATAATAAAAGTTTAACAATTTCAATACTTTTTTGTTGAATCGCAATATGTAACGTTGATTCATGAGCATATCAATATAATTTCATAAATATTGAATTACAATTTCATTATAACAAATAATATTAAATTTTACTATTAATTTATATTATTTTAATTTCATTGAATATGTAAAAAAATGCAATTAAAAATAATTTGTTAAAAATGATTTTTTTTTGGAGACATCCCTAATATTTTATATAAGCAATTAATAAAGACATTTAATACTAATTAATAATATTATAAAAAGTAAATCATAAAATAAATTAAAACTGTTTCTCTTCTAAAAAAGATATGTAAATAAATAATTTTAAGTTGCAATTGAAATTTCTTTATATTTGGAGGCCCCGATATTTATTCTTCTTGCTGGTCATTTATATTATCAACCAATTTGACAACAAATGAGTCTGTTTTCTTCATATGAAGCAAGTTCAATTTCTTATATGACGAGAAAGCAAAATTCTTTTTCAAATCAGGAATTTCTTTGATCATATCATAAATTTCAGAAGTGATAAGAACAGATCCTGATTCAGCAAAATTACTAATGATATGACTATTCTTAATAGCTTCTCCAATGACTTCAAATTGCATTCTCTCTTTTCCCAGAGTTCCAGCTGTCACAGGCCCACCAATATTGATTCCAACTCCAATTATGAAATTTGATCCTGTCGCATTGTTCAAATTGTCAGTTGCTTCAAGGATGTCAAACGCGAAATTTAATGAATCCAGCACAACATCAATTATAAAAACATTTTGAACATTGTGAAATTGGCTTATATCATAGATACTATTTCTACTGTGAACAATTCTCATTTTTGAGTCGTGTTTGAGAATGCCAAGATTGGAGCTTGTGTTGTTTTCAGAACTACACTCGTTATAAGAAGGGACAATTTCTTTGAATCCGCTGCTGCTACTAATACTGTCGCTAAAACTACTGCCTTGGATGATGTTACTCATATTACTGAAATTATTTATGTTTGTGATAATCGTTCCAAACTTTTGGCTGTTATATTCATCTTCATTGTAATATTTCTGATCATTAATTTCATTGTTGTTATCAAGAACATTAATAATTTCATTATCATCTCTCTGTGTATTATTATTAAAATCATTTTCTTTCATATTATTTTCAATTATTATATTTTCATTCATTTCATGTGTTTGAGGTGAATAAGCCCTTATTGAATTGCTATTGAACAATCCTCCAATAACTTGATATGAGCCAGACATGACGGTTGATTTTGTAAGTGTTTGATAATTGACAAGCTGATTATCAAATGAAGTGAACAGCTCTGTCATACTTCTTATAGCTTGCACACTTGTTAAACTAGAAAAAGTATCATTCAAGTTAAGAATCTTAATTGTTATAACAGTAACTTGTCTAATTGAAAATGAAATATTTTCAGTAATATTTACATTTTGCGATATTTGTAGAGGAAGAACATGCTCAATTAAGTCTATTATCTTTAGTTTGGCCCTTTTAATCTCTTCTAGATTTATATATTGCTGTGTTTGATCATTTAAAATAAGAACATAAGCATCATCTGGTGCAGGTAAATAAGTTAAAACCGCAGACAAAATTAATTTTGTACCATCATTTTTAATACCAACAATTGTGATCTTGCAAGGTTCTTTGAAAAGGTCAATTTTTTCAGTAGATGTTTGGTCATTGTCATCATTTTTATTCAAATCAATGCTATCATTATCATTCTTTAGTAACAATGATTCTAGAGCTAATAGATTTTGATTATCATTATAGTTATCAATGATGCTGCTGTAATTTTTTTCTTTTGATTTTTGAATCTCTTTGAATTCATTGTTTCTTTTGCATTTTTCTTTTATCAAATAGTAATCATCTGTATTAATGATTGCTAATAAATTAGATTGATAAAGTTGTTCTCTGGATAGTCCAAAAAGTTTAGAAGTAGAATAATTGATAAATTGGATCTGACCATTTTTATTGAATGTTATAATTGGGCTGGGATTATTAGTAATATGTACATTTAAAGGTGTCAGATTTTTAAATACTTTTGACTCAAATTGACCTGTCATTAACTCAACTAATGATTGATTCTGAACAACAGAAATAGGTGGTAATCGTGCAATCAAAATTCTCACAATATTGAACTCTTCCTTTAAATTATTAATAATAAACAAGTTGATAATAAAAATGATAAATTCTATTGCCAAGGTACATAAAGAAATGATTATTGAATATTTCTTTAATTGGCTAATTTTCAGGTTGATACCAATATTAAGAATATCTTGAGCTGCTTCAAGTTTTGGAAGCAAATAAGTAATTCCTAGGAAATGAAGATTTATTGTTTCATATCCATTTAATATATTTAAAAAAGCTAGATTAATATCAGATGAATGGCTTTCATTACTATTTAATTGGGCATAAAGCATTGTCAAATAAAAGTCTTTAGCAAATTTATTAAAAGTCATTATCTGTTGGTCTAATGAAAGACAACGATAGTTAACTCTAAAAGAATCGCCTTTATAATTAATTGCACATGTATTGGTAAAATGAAGATAATCCAATTTTTCACTAAAATTATTGCACGAAGTTGATGTTTCAGATCCCCAAATTAATTCTTTATGCAGATATAATAATCGTTGAGAATAATTGTAAACAATATTCAAATGATCAACATGTGAGCTATAATTAGTGTCACCAACATAACCGAAAATGCCTGATAAAATACAATTTGTGATTGTTTCAATTAGCAGAGGAGTTCGACGTGATCCAATTTCAAGCCATTTTACAAGATTGTTAAAATTTGTGTTGGTGTCAAGAATCAAATAAAAAAAGCTCGCCAAACAGCAAATAATAGCAACTGAACCAATCACAACAGGAGATATAATTATCATCTTTTGACAGTTTGAATTTTCAATTTGAAAAACTGATGATTCTTGTGATTGTTCTTCTTCTAATTGGAGTAATGCAATTGGTTGACTTGCTTCTTTGTAAATTTTAATTGGAAGCAAACTCAGCACATCAAATATTTGCTTGAATTCATAATTCATCTTTGCGAAGCCAGCAATGAAAAGGATGATATAGCCTGCAAAAGCTAGAGGAATTGCAATACAAAAAAAGAAAATCACCTGTTTATCGACTGTGTTTGAGTACTCTTCTTCTTTATAGACAAGGAATGTTGATTGATCATTCAATAAATTTATGATACTGTTCATGTTTGAAATTACTTCGCATATGCATTTGTCATCCTTCCATTTTGTTGGATCTGAATAAAGTGAAGGAAAACTGGCAACATATGCAATCTGATCCAATAAATACAATGAAAAATACCGCAATGATGTCATTGATTGAACTTTCTTTTGTTCTTTTGGACTACAAAACGAGATATTGTGAAATTGATCAAAATTAATTGTATATGTGTCATTCAAAACAATTGAATCAGAATATTTGACTTCACTTAACAGCCTTCCAAGTGTTTCAATTTCTTTGATTGATGTTAACACATCATTTACAAGTGCTATTTTTAGATCAACTGTAATGTTATTAAATTCTTCTAATGATATTTCAGGGCCTAATGATGATGTTATATCACTTTGTTTTGGACTTAAATTGAGGTTTCTTGACCATAACTTAGCCATTCGAAAAAGCGACAAATCAATACTTTTTCTAACAACACCAATCTGAACAATATTCTCATAATTAATTCTACGACTTGCCAAGAAGCCAGATGCGTAAACTAACACAACAATAGAAATGATTAAACTAAGTAAAAACTGAAATATTGTACTTAAGGTCAATATGATAATTCCTTTAGAATTCATGTTACTAACTGCTTTTTTAAGTGCAAATCGCAATTTAGGTTTTTTCAAAACACTTGATCCTATTTTTTCATTCGATTCTAGGTCAGTGTCAGAAAAGTCATTATTTTTATCGTTATGCATTGAGTCAAATGACATTGAACTTCCAGATTTTGATCGTTTTCTATTAATAATATTCTTTCCTTTATGATCAAGCACTCTATTCCACAAATAGGAAGGGAAGATATTTACCATCGACTGAAAAGCATAATCAATAGTTGTTTTTCGGCCCCTCTCAATCATTTGTGCTTCGTGATAAAGAGAAATTCCTTTTTTAAAGTCTGCATGACATTCAATTACATACTTTGCAAAAGAGTAAATCAGCTTAGAATTGTTGGGGTATCGTGACATTGCTTCATGATACAAAGAATCTGTTAAACGATTCAATTTGACGAGACTATTTAAACTGTCAATTGTCAATTCATGCCTTTCATCAATGATCTTTATCAAAAATTGAGAGAAAGAAAGAATCGATTGATTTGTTACCTTGGAAATTGAATAGAGATCATCATTAAGCTCTCTAGACGTATTAGACTGCCTAAGAATATGAACACGTCGGATTTGATAAAATAAGAATCGTTGGTGAAGTGAAAGATCACTTTTTTTTGCCAAAAGTGATATGTAAAATGTCAAATTTTGTGATTCTGAAGGGAAAAAAGAAATGATTTGCGCCATTTGTGTTAACAGGTTCGTCGTGCTCTTCTGGTTCATCGGCTTAATCCACCTGAACGACACAAAATCAGTGCATCTGTCAGCAATTGTGAGACGAAGATAACGAAGTGCTCGTTTTTCGGTGCTGATATTCGCTGTTTCAATGTCATCAATTACAACGCGATTGCGAATGATTCGAAAGATGAAATAAACAATTGGAAAATGGATTATGAAAATTCCTATTGGAATATAAAAACGATAAGTTGATTTTATTGGGAAAAGTTGGAAAAATGAGGAGAAAATGCTTGAACTAACAAATGTGAAAAAAATAACATTCATCCATTGTTTAATCATTGGAAAATAAATAATTTGGTAACAAATAAAAAAATTGTATACTAAATAACATGATATTAAAAAATAGTTCGCCCAAGAAGGAAATCTATTGATTAAAGTACTGAATATAATATTTAATGTACTACCAAATATACTCAGAAAAAGTGGTTTACCATCCCACATTGAAAGTGCTGTATTTTCAATATATGAGGTAGAGGAGCGAAACATAATATCAATATAATATATAGAAATTAAAATGAAATAAAATAAAAAACCGAAAACAGTTGATGTAATGTAAAATGTTTTGTTTTCAACTGATTTGATATTTGAAAATTCATCTTTTGTGGTATCATTTATGGTTGAAATATTTTTCACAAAAATTGAATTATATGAGAAGCCAATATTGTAACATGATGGATATAATAGTATCGGAATAATGAATGATATTATAAAACGTATAATATGAACATTTTTTCTAGGAAATATTTTGTATCTTTGATAATATAGAATGATAATCATTAAATAAAGGAAAATAATTGCGCAAAAAATTAAAATAAAATATGAGACAATTCCACCATAAAAAATATCTGAATCTCCTAATCCCAAATCAATAGGATAACATAAATATCTTAATGATTTATCTGGATAATATGAAAAATTCCATTTGCCCTTTAAAAAAGGAAAAAAAGATGCAAAATAAAATAGGTATAAAGAAATAATAATTTGGATAATGACAAATACAGAATTTGGCGGTGAGAATCTTTGAAGCTCATCGATAATCGTAAAAAAATTATCAAATAAAGAAGCAGACATAAACACAAGCGAATCTTCTCTTGTCTGTACTACGTTGTTTGTTTGTCTTGATATTCGAGAACTACTTTCAAAAGGCATAACAGAAGATCCGGGCACATAATTCATATATATGGATTAAGGTGATAATTTTTTTCACTTCCTATTTTAATTTTAATCGAATTTTTTAAAATATTGAAGCAATTTTTTTGAAAACAAAAATGCGTTTTTCTTTCAAGATTTCATTTTAATAAAGAAAATTTTAGGTTTTATAAAATTAATATATTAATTAGAAAATAAAATATAAATGTAAATTTGCATTTTCTAAGTTATATTTTGATATAGGTCAATTTAGTAAAAAATCTGTTTATTGAAAATTGAAAAGATATTTTTATTTTTTGAAGAACTATCAAAATTATATATTTAATTCAATTGTGTGCTAAAATCAAAAATCAAATAAATATTTTGATTTATGTTTTTTATAAAGTATTTATTGTTTGAAATATTAAAATTGAAGCAATCATCTCGATCACAAAATATTGAATTTTAAAAGAATGTAAAAAATTTTGAAAAGTATGTGCTAAAATATAAAAATTTAAAATATCTTTTCATACTTTTTTTTTTTAAAAATATATTATCAATAATTACATAATTTATAAGTTTAAATTAAATAAAAATAATATATATATATAAATATTAATTTTATTTGTAAAATTTATTTATGAAAAGTTTTTTACAAAATTCAAAGATCACAAAAAGTTATTAACCAAGCAAATTTCAATAAAAAAAAATTACATGCTCATCAAATAATTTCAAAACTTGATAAACAAATGAAATTTATATAAATATAAGATTTTTTATTTCAAAAAATTGATATGAAAAAATTCTATAGTTTGTTTTCATATAACTTTACTATAGAATTTTTTTCTACATCACTTTTTTAACGTAACTTTTAAACGTTATTATTTTTTTCAAACATAAAATTAGCATGAAAATTATTTTCATTTGAAAACAAAATAGCAATCCTGATATTAAGGTGTGTGTCTTTATAAATAAATGATGATTAAGATTAAATCGCATGATAATATGGTTTTTCATTAAATGAATATTCAGAAATTTTATTTTGTTCAAATCAAATTAAATTGTAAACCTTCCAAAGTGATGTAATTTCTTTCATTAATTGCTTGGATTGCATGTTCACTTTAGTCAAATTTTTATTGATTAAATTTTTTGTTTTGTTTTTATTTTTATTGATTAAATTTTGGCTTGATGATAAACAAATCATCAACAATATATACTTCATCTGTCATCAGTATATACACTCATTTTTTATTAAATGCTTCTGTTTCCATTTTCTTTTAAAAACTTAATCTTTACTTTTTTACATCACATTTTGTTTAAATGTGTAGGTTATTTTTGTGCCTAAAAGTTTTGTTTATAAATTCATAATCATTATTGCTAAAGTATTATTTTGTTGTTGTGGTAATTTTTTTTTTTTTTTTTTTTTTGAATATCTAATTACTTCTTTATATAAAATCAGAATATGAGGAAAAATAAAATATTATATTTAAATTAAAATCCATCATTTTCTTGATAATATATCATTATTATTCAAAATAAAAGAAATAATTATATTAAATACTTATAATGAAAAGTATATAATTATTTCTGGTTGTGATAATAATTGTTGTACTATTTCGATATGACCTTTTAACGACGCAAAAATCAGTGGTGTCATATTAAATGTAACATTCGAATTCCAAAAATGATTATAAAATTGAATATCATGAAAAAATAAGATTTTGAATATCATGAATATTTTAGTACTAAAATGTCTTTACAATTAATGTTAATTTGTGCTAATAAAAATTGAATAATTTTTGTATGTCCTTTCAATGATGCTGCAATCAATGGAGTACTATTAAATGCTGAACACATTTTAAAAATTTTATATACCGTAGTGTTCATAAGTGGTTACCCTTTCAATTTTAGTAACCAAGAAGCATTGTCAGAAAAAATGATATCAAATTTATGCTTTATATCATATAATATTTATAAACATACTATTCTTTTTTTTATTTTAATCAGAATACTGTCAGAAAACACCGTAACCACTAAATTGATACCTTACCGAGGGATTGGACTGTAATCAAAAAGTTTTGTCAAAATTAACTTTTTCATAAATATTATAGATGAAAAATAGCAGCTACGTAAGCAAAAAAAAAGAAATTCAAGAAAAGATTATTCGCTATATAGAAGACGATAATGAAGAAGAAAGCAGCAATGATGAGCAATTTCAAGATTTACTTCAATATTTCAAAGATCCCACAAAATATCATGATTATATTGGATCACACAAAGAAATTCTTATAATGATCAACAATATAGCAAATAATCATCATAGAACTCCGAAATTTTTCCAAAAAATTAAAAAGTTATTGATAGAAATTCAAGTACCAATCAAGAAAAACATGTCATCTACTGATATATTCATTTCTTTTAAGAACAACAAGCAAATTCTTCTTTTTCTCATTCAAAACAAGATCATAGAAATAGATCAACAAATGGTAGATAGATTATTATTTTACAGGGAGAAGAATAGGCACTACCAACAATGCATGGCTGAATATCTCTTTCCGGAAATCCAGCCATTTCTACGGAAGAAAGATCACAAATCGATCGGCGGTAAAATATATTACATTGAAAAAATAGATATCCAAAACCCAGCAAATATTCCACTTTTTGAGAAAGAACGATTAAAAGGTGAAAACCCCAGGACAATCTGTGAGCTAATTCGTGAAGATTCAGTTGATAAATTTATTGAATATGCTACCAAAAACTGCATTCAATTAAACGGTCGTATTCAACGATCAATTTTTGAGACGAATCCATTATTAAACAAAAAAATATTGCCCACGTTAATTGAGTATGCTGCCTTTTACGGTTCTGTCAAAATCTTCAACTTTTTGAGAATGAATAATGTCAAAGTTCAACCGTCATTGATGAAGTTTGCAATTCATTCAAATAACGCAGACATGATTCATCATGTTGAAGAGTTTGTTGACAAAGAAGATCTCTCTGTTGAATATTTCAATCAGCTTTCTTTTGACGAAACATTGAAGTGTCACTCCTTCCATTTGAGTGAGTATTTCAAGAACAATTTCGTGTCCGATCCAAATTTGGACAAAAGTGTCAGATGGCTGAATTTTGAGTATTTTCCTACGACGATCAATAAGTCTGTCTTTTATTACATCTGCAAGAATGACATTTATGAACTCTTCTATGAAAATCTGCCTTCTGATTACTCATCTTTGAATGAAGCTTACAAAGTGGCAATGAGAATGAACAACGTAGATGTCGCAGGAATGGTTAAATACGCCTATGGTAGAGGATATTATGGTTTTGATGTTGTTGCACAAGAATATCGAGATGTAATCAACATTGAGTTTTTAGGGGATCAACAAATTGTTGACAGTCGCTATTTATGGAAAAGTCCTTATGCGACAAAATTAGTCATTTATAACAAAGTGAAGAGTTTCGAACCAAACATCTTCACTCAATGTCCCCACCTGGAGGAAATCGTATTCAAAAAGCCAGCATCTTTTCTAAGTTTGAATAACGGCATGTTTTATGGTATGGTTTTCTTGAAAGAGATTGAAATTCCTGCTTCAGTGAAGTCAATCGGAAACTTCGCATTCGGGAAATGCAAGGCACTCAAGAAGATCACATTCGAGTATAATTCTTCACTCGTGTCGATCGGGAAATGCTGCTTCTTTGAGTGCTCGGCGCTGGAAGATATTGTGATTCCTTCGTCTGTGAAAAAAATCGGCAAAAACATCTTCGAAAAGTGCACTTCACTGGCACATGCTGCAATTCCAGTTTCCCTTCAAAATGAAGTGACCAAAGAATACTTACTCTGCCCAGAACAAACGAAAATTGACTATCATTAAAGATTATTGTTTAAGGGCTTGATTTCATTTTCAATAAAACAATTCTGATATATGATAAAAGATTTTTTTTTTTGGGAATGCTTATCGCCTCTGATACTTATTGATTCCGGAGGTTAAGGTCAATATTGACCTTGTATCATACATCAGAAAAAAAAAGTTTGAAATAAAGCATGAGTAGCTATATTAAAAGAAAGTAACAATTATAATTATATTCTGATTAAATACAAAATTTCAAATTTGAATAACGATAGTTTTTATATAAAAAAATCTATTATAACTCAAAACCCTTATAAAACAATTCATTTATTTCCTTCATGTAGGGATAAATTTCTTCTTTATTCTTTTTCTTTTGCCCAAAAATTCTGATTCGACCAAATAAAATCGGATATGGCTTGGTGTATATAATTTCTTCCATGATATGAATGATTTTATCGATTTCAATTTCAAAAATATTTTTAGTTTCTGTGTTCGAAATAATGAAATCAAATAAATTCCCTATCTCATCAATGATTATTGCATCATCTTTGTCATTATTTTCTTTTATTTTAGATGGATTTTCAAATTCAATATTTATTTCATCATTTGCTTGAATATTGTTTAATTTTACAGATTGTAAATATTTTTCAATAGATGAATTTAAGTTTGTTTGGTTATGGAGATTGAACAAAGGATAATTAAAAATATATTTTTGGAGATATGTGAATAAGCTAATGGTATCTCCAGGGATAATTTTCAATTTGAAAAAATATTTCTTGTCTTGTGAATATATAATTTTTGTTTTGAGTTTTGAAAATGACTTGATGAAATAAAATTTCGATTCAGTAGGATTTGATTTAAAGTAATATTTAGAAAGAATCAAATTTGTCAAGCAAATGATGAACATTTTGGATATTTCAAGTCGTTTGTCATGATGCTCAAAATTATGAAATACTAAAGGCAAATCTTCATCTTGTGAAGCTTTTATGAAGTATTCAATAGATTCTTCAATTTTCCCCTGTTTTTCTTTTAAACGGCCAAGGTTGAATTCAGCTAATGCAAAATGATGTTCAGATGATCTTTTGTACATGTGTTCTGCATTTCCAATATTTTTTGAATAAAACTCGTTAAGAATTCCAAAGTTGTTTTGACCAAAAGGATATTCAGCGAATGCTGCTTCTTTGATGTATTTATTTCCTTCTGAATATTTATTATATTCGGTTATGTATAACAATCCAAGATCATTATGTGAATGATAATAATAATTGTTATATATATTTTCAATCGAATAAAAATTGTCGATATAATTGTATATTAGAACTTGGTCCTTATGTATCTTTATAGATTCTAAAAAGTAGAATATAGCCATAGGAATATTTATCTTGAAAATATTACCAGAAGAATAAAATAGGCCTAAATAAAAAAGTGCATCTGGATTATTATTAAATATTGAAAATTCAAAAAAAGTTTTCGCTTTTAAAAAATCCTGTCGGACTCCTTTTCCTTCCATATAGATCTTTCCCAATTTAAAATATGCGTTTGCATTTGAATGATTAGCTGATTGTTTATAATATTCAATAGATTTTAAATAGTTTTGTTCTACTCCATGCCCATAATAATAAAGTTCTCCTAAATAATATAATGCTTTTGAATTGTTTTTATTTGCTGCCTGTTCAAAATAATACTTGGCTTTAAGATAATCTTTTTGGCCACATTTACCTTCGAAATGCATTTTGCCAATTTGGAAAATTGATTCTGAGTTATTTTTTTCTATTGACAATTGATAATATCTTTGTGCTTCATAATAATCTTTCAATTCATAATTTAAATCGCCTAAACTCATTAAAGCCAAATCACACTTATTTCTTAATGCCAATAAAAAATATTCTTTTGCTTTTGCATAATCTTGTTTAACTTTAAAACCATTGAAATAAAGTAATCCAAGATTATATTGTGCTTGTGAATGATTTTGTTTGGCTGCAAGTGAATAGTAGAGAATTGATTTTTCAATATCTCTTGAGACGAATTTACTAAACTCAAATATAAATCCAAGAGTAAACTGTGCATTTGGATGATTTTGATTTGCAGCAAGTAAATAGAAATGAATTGCTTTATTGATATCTCTTGTTACATATTCCCCTCTACTATATATTTCGCCAAGTTTATATTGTGCTCCTGAATAATTTTGATTTGCAGCAAGTTTATAGTAATGAACTGCTTTATTGATATCTCGTGTTACACATTCCCCGTTTTCATATATTACGCCAAGATTATATTGTGCTGCTGATTCATTTTGATTTGCAGAAAGTGTAAAATAATGAATCGATTTTTCCATATCTTTTGCACTATATTTATCGGAGCTATATATTACTCCAAGATTAAATTGTGCATCTGAATGATTCTGTTCTGCAGCAAGCGTATAATAATAAATTGCTTTATTAATATCTTGTGTAATATATTCACCTAAATGATAAATTAACCCAAGATGAAATTGAGCTTTTGGATGATTTTGATCTGCAGCAAGTATAAAATAATTAATAGCTTTATTAATATTGCGTGGAAAATATACGCCAAAATAATAAATGACGCCAAGATGATATCGTGCTTCTGGGTGATTTTGATTTGCAGCATGTGATAAATAATAAATCGATTTATTGATATCTTTTGTTACATATTCGCCTTTCTCATATATAATTCCAAGATTGAACTGAGAATTTGGTTCATTTTGATTTGCAGCAAGTGTAAAATAATGAATTGCCTTATTAATATCTCGTGAAATATATTTTCCTGAATAATAAATTCCTCCAAGATTGCATTGTGCCTCTCGATTATTTTGATTTGCTGCTAATGTGAAATAGTAAATTGATTTGTTGATATCCGGCGTGATATATTTACCCAAGTAATAAATTAACCCAAGATTAATTTGGGCCATTTGAACATTTTGATTTGCTGCAGCCGAAAAATATTGGATTGATTTATTAATATCTCGTGGTACATATTCATTTTTTTCATACAATGAACCAAGATTAAATTGTGATATTGGTTCGTTTTGATCTGCAGCAAGTGAAAAATAATGAATTGATTTATTTACATCACGCTTAACAAGTTGACCATCAATATAAATAAAACCTAGGCTTTTTTGAGCTTTTATATAATTTTGATCTGCTGCAAGTGATAAATAATGGATTGATTTTTTAATATCTCTTGCAATATACTTACCATTTTTATATATGATACCAAGATAATATTGTGCAACTCTATGATTTTGATTTGCAGCTAGTGTAAAATAATGAATAGCTTTATTGATATCTCGTGCAATATATTCGCCTGAATAATAAATAGCTCCAAGATTTACTTGTGAATCGGGATGATTTTGATTTGCAGCTAAAGAAAAATAATGAATTGCTTTGTTGATATCTCTTGCAATATATTTGCCAGAATAATAAATTTCCCCAAGTGTAAATTGCGAATTTGGATGATTTTGATCTGCTGCTAATAATAAATAATGAATTGCTTTGTTGATATCTCGAGCAATATATTCGCCAGAATAATAAATTTTCCCAAGGATAAGTTGTGAATCTGGATGATTTTGATTAGCAGCTAAAGAAAAATAATGAATTGCTTTATTGATATCTCTCTCAATGTATTCACCTGAATGATAAATTATCCCAAGGTTAGATTGTGCTTCCATATGACCTTGGTCTGCAGCCAAGTTGATTTGCTGCAATTAAATAATATTTAATTGATTTATCGATATTTAATGAGATGTATTGGCTTGAATTAAAGAAAATGCCATGAATAAATATAACTTCTAAGTCTTCAGGAATAATTGAAATATTGATTTTCAAATAAAAATTAAGATAAAATACAATCATTAACTCCAAAATTGTTAATCTTTCTTCAAAATTATCTTTTGTGCACTTTGAATAGAGGCTTTGTATTACAAGATTATCATTAATTATTTCCTTATCTGAAGTTTCAATAAAAGCTTCTTTAAATATATTTTTGATCATTTTACCGATTGAATAAATATCGCATTTTGGGGATAAATGCCCTGTATGTACTTCTGGGGCAGTATAATTTTCTTGAAGATCAGCTGTTTTAATCAAACCACTTTCAATATCAGAAGTTTTAGCCATTCTATCAAAATCGATAACAAAAACTCTTTTATTTTCGTCAATCATTATATTATTTGGTTTTAAATCTCTATATACAAAATGTTCTTTATGTGAATGAAGGTAATTGAAAACCATTATCAATTGAAATATAATAGTGACTTTATCATTTTCACTAAAATTATTTTGATTTATTTTTGATAGCGTTTTCCCTTTTATAAATTCAATAACTGGATTATTTTGGCCTTCAATAATCCCATAAAATTTGGGAATTAATGGATAATTCAAGCATTTATAATTTTCAATTTCTCGTTGTAATAATTTTTCATTTTCTGGATTATTGCCATATATTTTTTTAATTACAAATATTTCTTCGTTTTCTATATGATAAACTAGTGTTGCTAAAAAGGTTGATCCAAATCCTATCGTTCTTAACTCAATAAAATCCTTAATTTTGAAAACTTTAATGTTTGTTTTTTTTTCTGAAAAGTCATGTTTGTTATTTAATTTGGAGTAACTTTTCTTGATTAGATAGCCAGATATGCATGATCTGATGATTTCCCAAACTTCTATGATTGGCTCTGGTGCAATATTTTTTATGTATATTCCTAACTTTTCATTAAAATTATCGATTTCGGTTAAAAAAGTCTCATCAATTTCATGTTGATCATTTGGAACGTTAATAAACTGTTCAAAATTACTTCTAATATCTGATAAAAAGAAAATTGTTGCATTTGGATTATTAGATAAAAGTGTTTGAAAAAGATTTGCATTTAACGCATTGATAAATATTACAGTTTTTTCAAAACCTGCTATGAAATAGCTATTGTTTATATTTTTGTCTTCTTTTATTATATAATTAATAACTATTTCTTTGGAATTGAGTATGTTTTGTAAAAGATATGGGTAATTATCTAGTTCATTTGAAACATGAATAAAATCATATTTCTGAATAATGTTATTAAACTTAGAATTTATTGTTTTTACTTTTTCTTGATTAATAAGTTCTTTAAATATTAAAAAATTTGCTAATAATTGCTTCATCTTTTAAAAATATAAATTTTTCTTCAATTTTTGAATGACATGTTTTTATTGAGAGAAATCGTGACAATTTCACTAATGCAATTATCTTATTATATTAAATTAAAGGATTAAATTTTATATAAATTTCGTATGAATATATTAATATTAAAATAAAAAATTTTAGCTATTTTAAAAGAAATAATAAATTATACGGAAATTTCTTACAATCGAAGTCAAAAAAAGAGTATTATTTATAAATAACTTATAATGTATCTAGACACAATCAGAAATGCTTATAAGGCCTAAAGTGGAACCAAAATATCAATTTGATTATATAACTGATGGAACAGAAGGAACGTTGCATTGAAAGATAGAATCATATGAAATTCATATGATTCTCTTAGGTTGAATAATTTCGTATGCTGTAATTGATCTTTTCGATTCCATAATTTATTGATCTAAGATATCTCTCAATACCAGCAAAATTCACAACATAATATTAAATAAATAAATAAATTTTCCTTTTATATTTTATCATTTGAAAAGAATAAAAAGAGATGAAATAATGAATGCATGATAATTATCCGTTATTAACATATTCAATGATTACTACTATCCTTTTTGAAATCAATGAATTTATTAATTGCTGGATGATTAATTCTGTAAGAAATGTTATTTTCAAATTGTTGATCGAGATTCAAAATTTCTGCTGTACATTCTTCTTCTTCACCTAATTTTTTCTTTGTTTTTTTGGCCTCCTCTAGCTTTGTGCAAGATTATGAAAACATCACAGAGTGATCCTTCTCCTATTTTCTTCTTAAGTTCATATCGGTACGATTTTAGATAGGATTTTAGACGGTTATCTTTATCTTTTTGGCCAGAATCAAATAAAGAAAGGTTTTTGAGACCAGTAATCCTCGAATACAAGTACAAGTTCTATCATGTTATGATTGTTTGATCTTACTGCACTCAGACTACTGATTTTTAACGGATTCCGACAAAAAATAGGTGATCATGTTGAACAAGATTATCAAAAAGCTTTAGATTAATATGAGAAAGCAGCAGAACAAAATGATGCTAATGCACAATTCAACTTGGGACTCATGTATGACAAAGGCGGAGGCGTTCCTGCAGACAAGCAAAAAGCCGTTGAATTGTACAAGAAAGCCGCAGAAAATGGAAATACTAAAGCTTTGTTCAATCTTACAGTAAGGAACCACAAAGGAGAAGAAGGAATCCTTGAAAAAGACAACAAAGAATCAATCAGGCTTTACCAATTGGCTGCCGATAAAGGAAATGCTAAAGCATAGTTCAACCTTGGCGTTTTATATTCAAAAGGAGATGTCGATGTTCCGACTGACAAAGAAAGAGCTGTTGAATTGTTCCAATTGGCTGCTGACCAAGGTGACGCCGAGGCCCAATTAAACCTTGGAGCTATGTATGCTAAAGGAATAGGTGTTCCTCAACCAGATCGAGCTAAGGCAATTGAACTTTATAAGAAGGCTGCCAAACAAAACAATCCAAAGGCTCAATACAATCTTGCTACTCTATATTATACAATGGAAAAGAAGGTGACAAGAACATGAATAAGGCTGTTAAATACTTCCAAAAAGCAGCTAATCAAAATATTATTCAAGCATTGTACAACCTTGGCGTTATTTAAAGTGAAGGAACAGAAGGAATCCCTGAAGAAAAAGAAAAGGCTTTTCAGAACTTTATGAAGGCCGCTGAATTGGACCAAAAGAACAGACAGGCTCTTTTGAAGATAGCAGACATGTACCAAAATGGAGTCGGCGTTGAAAAAGATGAAGAAAAAGCTAAAGAGCATTATGAAAAAGCAAACGCTCTTCCTGCTCCTGCAAGTACTGCTTTACCTAAGGATGATAAAAGAGACGAGTCTTCAATTAGAGAAGAAGAGGAGTTTGCTGATGATGAGTCTAAAGATGACGAATAATTTCCACAAACACAGCAAGAAGAAAAGAAAGAAGAAGAGCCACAACAAGAAGAACAAAAAGAGGATGCTCCTCAAGCACAACAAGAAGACGAACCTCAAGCTCTTAATGAAGAACAACCACTGCAAGAAGAAAAGAAAGAGGAAGAGCCACAACAAAAAAATGCTCCTCAGACACAATTAGAAGAAGCTGCCACTCTAGCGGCCATAAAAGTTCAACAAAAAGAAATCGAAGTTCAACAACAAGAAATAGAAGCTCAGCAAGAAGAAATTTAGAACCAACAAGAAGAGATTGAAACACATCAAAAAGAAATCGAAAACCAAGAAAAGGACAAGAAAGATGAGCAAGAAGAATCCAAAGATCCACTTGACAATCTCTATGAAACACTTGAAGAGAGGATCAAAATTCTTCACAATCATTCAGAAGAGCCTTTCAATGACTGCAATTCAGCTCTTGAAGGAATTGGCGACTATCTCGTTGATGAAGCTCTTTCTGATTGTCTCACAACCATTCAGCAAGCGAACAATGATTTGCAGAACACCGAGAATCAAGTTCGTTCTCTCTTTGCTGAAATGAAGGAGAAACTTAACTCAAGCTCGCTGAATCATTAGAAATTTCAACAACCCAATTTACGAAATTGAAAAAAAAAAATTATGAACATGCAGCTAAACAAAATAATCCTTTTTCTTTTTATGATTGAAATTATAAATGATTCAAAACTTCAATCGATTAATGAATATGCTTTTTATGATTCAAAAATTAATATCATCAGAATTCCATCAGAATTAGTAGATCTCAAAGAAGGATGGCGCCTTGGTATAGATTATCTAACAAAAATTTCAGTTAATAATGCCAACGTCTTGAAGTACAGATTATCTAACGAAAATCCCAGAATCAGTGAATTTTGATGAATCTCTAAAAACTGATGACTTAGAAAAGTCTTCATATTAACTGATCATTCAACTCAGTCCCTTTTCCTTAAAAAAATTCATAATAAAAGTTTTTTAAAATTGAAATAAATATTTTTTTGTCAAACAAATTGAGAGAAAAAATAATGGGCTGACATTTGAATTTAAGTTTACAAATCAAAATAGAATAAGAAATGATAACTCCAAACAATTCTACAAATCAAAATCAACAGCAGCGATATCTTGATCCATTTTCACCGTCTTTTCCATCAAATTCAAGCAATAACCCAAATTCAAATAATAATTCAAATGCATCTAGCAGCCCGCAATGTAATGCATCTCCCCCAGTATATTCATTCCAACTTCCATATGGATATCAGTCACCATTTCTTCCCAAACCCCAGCAATCTTCAAATATTACTGATGGTACTAATAACAACCAAAATCAAGATCAATTTCCTCCTGTCTATCCATATCCATATCTTCCTTATGAGTTTCTTTTCCGAAATCAAGGTGTACAACAACAAAATCAAGGAAATTCTAATCAACCATCTTTTACATATCCTTCATTTTGTATTCCTTATCCTCCACAGCAACCTCAGCAGCAACCTTCTCATACTTCATCTAATATAAACGTATCATATATTAAATGCCCAATTACACCACAGCAGAAAAAGTGCCTCCAAATGTCATTTTCATCATTTATTACAAATCACTTGGAAAATCCAAAGCAGCAAAGCGAGCAAATACTAAAAATATGCAATCATCCCATTCTATTTAAAGCAATCAAACCGGATTATACAACTGATTTTAATTCATCAGGTAAAATGATAATTTTAGATAAATTGCTATCAAAACTGAAAAAAGAAGAACAAAAGGTTATATTATTTGCAAATATCAATGAAATATTGGAAATAATCAAAAAATATCTCATTAGTAAAAATTATCCATTCAATCAATTCGATAGTAGTGTTAGAGGCGAAAAACGACAAAAAGAAATTGACGAATTTCATTCTACAAACAGCTTTTTTGTTTTTCTCTGCAATTTCAAATCAGGCTTAAATGGAATCAATATGTCAAATACAGATTATGTGATAATATATGATTGCAATGAATCAACTAACTGCATTGTAAATAAATTAAAAAATAATGGACTAGGACAAACAAAAAAAGTTGAAATCATTCGTTTAGTCACATCACAAAGTTATGAACAAGTCATTCTTAATTACATCGATAAAGATCAGGAGATAGATTTTACACACAATATTGAAAAATTTCTTCGTTTTGGAGCATATTTTGCATTGAAAAAAAGCGATAATATCATAAACAAGGATGATGATGTTGATTTAACATTTTCTAGTAGTTTAAAAATACATGATATCAATGAATTAATCGATTATGATATTGAATCCCCTGTTTTTTGGCAAACAATTGTTCAAAATAATAATTACTTTAATCCAATTAATTATTCATTTGAAAAATCTCTTAATTCACAAGTTTATGTTGATAAATCTGAAATGATTTATCATATCAATAAATTATTAGGTACTGAGCAAAAATGTCTTTGTGTGACAAGACCACGAAGATTTGGTAAAACAATGGCAGCCAAAATGCTGAGTGCTTATTACAGCAAAGGATGTGATTCTAGTGAATTGTTTGCAGGTTCAAAAGGGAGCAAAACCGATGGATTTTATGATCATTTAAATAAGCATAATGTTATTTATATTGATATTCAAATGTTTGCTCTCTCATACAATGGGAATTCAGAAGATCTGTTTTCATTTATTCAAACAAAAATTTTGGAAGAAATGAAATTAACTTTTCCGTACATAAAGAATGATATACTCATATATGCAATAGAAGAAACTAAACAAAAATTTATAATAATTATTGATGAATGGGACGTGATATACAAAAATTATAAAGATAATGAAGATATCCAAAGCAAATACATAAAATTTTTAGTGCCTTTAACAAAAGGTCCAATTGCTGATAACCAAATCGAACTTGTTTATATGACAGGAATATTGCCAATCAAAAAGCATGGTATTAATTCATCATTGAATGCTTTTATTGATTGCACAATGTTAAATCCAATTTTCATGGCGCCTTATACTGGTTTTACAGGAGAAGAAGTCAGAACTATATGCGATAAGAATAATTTCGATTTCAACGAAATGAAAGAATGGTATGATGGATATATATTAAGCGGATTTCATATGTATAATCCAAAGTCAATAGTTGATGCAATTATTTCGAGAAAAATTGGAAATTATTGGGCAAAAACTGGTTCATTTGAATCATTAAAATATTATATCAACATGAATTTTGATCAATTAAGATATTCAATGACAGAAATGCTTGCTGGAAATAGTGTTAAGATTGATATAAATTCTTTTCAAAATGATTTAGATGAAATTAAAAATAAAGATGATATTTTCACCATTCTTGCACACATTGGATATCTTGCATTTGATGAAACCAAAAATGAAGTATTCATCCCAAATAAAGAATTAATGAGTGTATTTTACAGTATTATTAAAGAGTGTAATTGGGATGTTATTTCAGATGCAATTAAACAATCAGAAGAGCTCTTGAGCGCTACGCTTAGTATGAATGAAGATAAAGTAGCTGAAATAATTGGAAAAGTTCATAATGATTCCACATCTTTGTTAAAATACAATGATGAAAACTCATTAAGTTGTGTCATATCGATTGCATACTATAGCGCAAAAAGAATCTATTTCATTGTTCGTGAATTACCTTTAGGAATTGGCTTTTCAGATTTTGCTTTTATTCCTAAACCAGGAACTAATAAACCAGCCATTCTTTTTGAGCTTAAATGGAATAAAGATGCAGAGACTGCCATAAAACAAATTGAACAAAAAAAATACTCAGGGACTTTATCCGAATTCACAAGTAATCTTATTATTGTTGGGGTTAATTATGATAAGATAGAAAAAAAGTATCAATGCATAATTAAAAAATACAAAAGATAATTTATTATGATGGGATATCATAGCTCATTTAAAATAAAGTATCAATGCATAATTAAAAAATAAAAAAGATAATTTATAATTCATTTGAAAAATTGAATTAAAATATATCTATTTAATTATTTAAAATGGATATATTTCCTTAAAAGATGAATATATCTGCGATATTTTAGTTGGAATAGTAATTAATTAAAATAATATTAAAAAATATTAAACTAAAAAGAGTATAATATTTTTTGATATTGAACTGGATCTACACATTTGAGTTGTTGGACATCTTAAATGCAGCAATATTTTATTACCAACGACTTTGGAATTGATTTCAGGGTTCTCAAAATAAATTTGAAACCATTTTCATCTGCTCAGAATGCGGGAAAGAATACAAACCAAAAGTAGTACAAAAAATCACAATTGTAAGCAACAATTATCTTTTTCAAATGATACTGGCCACATTAATTATGAGAAGGCTCTCAAATATCTTATGATATGGATCTCCAAAAAAAACAAAACATTTAATTACATTTTTGATAACGATTTTAATGGATTTTTACAAAATATTAATTCAAATTTTATTATGCCTCCAGAATCGACAATGCTGTATAAAAATTCATCATATATCATAAAGAAAATTTTTCAAAAGATAAATGGTCTTTCAGTTTCTCTTCTTATTGACGGTGTTGAAAAGAGTAAAAAAAATACCAAGGACAATTTCTGTTCACACCAAGGGAGATTTATTTTTAGGTATTACAAAATGTAATGTAGAAACAAGCGAGAACATTTCTCAAATCATTGCCGACACAGCATTAGCAATTTCTCGAAAAGGTGGAAATCTTGTATCAGTCTGCACTGATGATTTTTCAAGTAATATAGCATCTCTAGTTGGTGGTCCTTCAAGTTCTCAAGCTAAAAGTAAACAAAACTTTTTCAGAACTCAATGTTCATGTCATACGTTGAATCTAGCAATCAAGGACATTTTTGACGATAAATTCAAAAATATTGTAACAACCGTTATTCACTTATTGAAATATTTCAAAGAATTTTCAGAAAAAGTAAGAAGTTTAGGAAAAATCCCAGAATTCAAAGAAATTCGCTTACAGTTAGGAATAAAAAGTGGTAAGGATTTTTTTTATATATATAAAAATTCAATTTTTCTCATAATATATTAGAGTTATTTATTAATAAAATATATCAATATATTCATCATTTAATATATAATATAAAACACTATAATTAGTTCGTGTAACATTAAAATTGAAGAATTTTTCAGATTGAAGAAAATGAAAAAGCTGGCATATGTATCTCATTATCTAATAGATAATATATGCATTAAGCTGCATATATAAGCTACACATATTCTACTATGCAACAAATATGAATAATATTATATACATTCATTTTTACTTTTAATGAAAATCCATGATTTATGATTTTTAACTACCGTTTAAAATTCCCTGAAATTTGAAAGTGCAAAAAATTATTATTCTATCAACAGAATCATTTAAAATTATAATCTATGATTTTCAACCGTTAAAAATCATAGTGAACGATCGATATAATTGGCTAAAATACTCGTGATCTCCTCTCTTCTCTGATGATGTCTCCATAACTAAAAATCTTCTATCATCTTCTTCGATTTTTAGTGGCGCAAAGTTGTTTGAGAGAAAGATAAAGTTTGCCACGTTCTGCTGAGTGAAGACATCATGGAACTTTTAGTGTATGTCGATTGAATCTTCTGTTATCAATGTCTTCAACATTTCAGGGTCATATTTCTAATTATTGATAAAACTTTTCACTTCATTGCACACAAGGAGCATCTTGTACATGATGCTATTGTTAAAATCGCCTGTAATGTGTTCGAGTTTGCAATTCTTATTTGCATAGGAGCCAAACAAATTTCAAATGGTGTCAGTGAACGTGTTCTTCCCTGTGCCTTGTATTCCTGTGATTATTATTGATGTTTTTGTCTTCTGGACAACTTTCTGCACAATGAATGATATCCAATTGATAACGTATTCATAGATTTCGTGTCTTTTGTTGCAAATGATTTGTTCTATATGAGTTAAGAATGGCTGAATCAATTCCATCTTGATTTCTCTTTGAGGCACAGGGAAATATTCAAATCCTTGAAAGAAAGTGAACGCATTCTCTCTCCCAGAAAAGAATGTTAATTGTTTATACATAATAAAGTTCTTATTCTTTCCTGTATTTAAGATTTTGTCAGCTGTCACTTTTCCAACATTAATCGTCATTAATTTGTGCTTGAGTTGTTGTGCTGTTGTCATCACTAATTGTGCTTTCATCAAGATTAATGGAGGAGTGATGTCTATTTGACAAATCACTTTCTTAAGATCTGTCATGAATTCCCCTACTCTTATTATTGAACGGTCATTTATTGTGCTGACATAATTCTTCTTTCTTATGCTCGTTAATGTGAAATCATTGTGTGTTTCAATGTGTGCACTGTCGTCTATTTTATTTCTGAAATAGGTTTTGAGCATATAGTGTCTTTGCCTTTGAGGGAGACAATTTAGAAAAGAGAACAGCCACTCATTGCTCATTATTGGAAGATTATTTATCCATCTGTCTAGTAGTATACGTTAGGCTGTGCGCCCTTAACGGTCGCCCAGACCTAACTGCGCCGATGATTTCACTGGGGATAGTTATAAGCAAAAAAAATATAAGATAGATAGTTTATGCTGATTTCTTCAAATAATTGCATCGAAACAAATCATAGAACAGGTATCACAATCTAACTCAATATTATATATATCATAAGCACCAGAAGGTGGGTTAGTGTCTTTAAAGTATATTTCATCCAAATATGATTTTATTTGTTGAGGGTCAGACCATTCAGTTGATATAAATCTAATAAAATGTAGCTTTTGAGTCTTGTCCTTGAATATCAATAAGTACTCCCCATCTGGAACAGGTTCATTATCACCTGTTGGATCATTATCTAAATTATCAATAATCATGTTTTTCTCACTTGTAAAATAAGAGAATAGAAAATACCTATTATATTCATTAGTGACATCAGTAAAGCCTGTATAATATGCTTTCCATTCACTATCTGGGTCATTTTTCTCTTCAAGAGCAGCTATCCTAGCTTCAAAAGCGGCTATCGTAGCCTTCAAGGTTGTATTTTCAGCCTCTAATGTCTCAATTCTGCCTTTGAGCACATCTAAAGCCTCATTTGTTTCATCAACAGTAGGATAAGTATTCATTATTTTTGCTATGTTTTCATCGTTTGTATGTGAGTTTTCTTCTATTTGATCAATCTTTTTATTAATCGCATCAATGTCACTCATATATGCTATATCATTTACAGAATATTTCATACTTCTTATCGCTGTGTTCTCTTTGATGCTGATTGCACTAATTCTATGTCTCTTTGGGTTATCAATAATTATAGTTTTGTCTTGGAGAGATGCAGTTGGAAAGTTCTCTGTGCCCTCATAGTTCGATATCTCTCCATTTGATATATGAATTATTGGATAATTCTCTTCATAGTCTATATCATTATATTCGCTTACTTTCATGATCATAATCCTGTCTTTGATATTTCCTTCACTTATTGTATCCTCAGCTTCTAAATGTATTTTGCCATCAATTAATTTGCCATTAATGTCAATTGTATCGTCTCTTTTCAAATCACTTTTTGAAATAAAATCACTACTCTCAATCTCTTCGACCTTTGAGGCCAATAATTTGAAATGTCTCTTCAAACTATCTCTGAATTGATTACACATTTCTTCTGTTGCTCTTATGGATAAAACTGCTTTCGTAGGGTCATCAAAATCATCATCAAATGTTTCATCAGGTAATGGTTCATATTCTTTATCGCACCATTCAAAAAGTGGTGTTAAATCAGTTGTTGATTGTATTGAACGAGTAATCCCTGGGTTATCAAACAATTCCATATCACCAAGATTACGATAGCCGGCTCTTCTATACCACCATTCTCTAAAAAAGTTCTGAATTCTTTGCAAAATTCCACCGCCTCTGGTTGTTGTTTGGCCTGCATTGGAAACAGTTTTAGTGGGAAATTTGATGAAGTTAGGGTTAATTGACATTCCGATAGATATAGCACTTCCAACTGTCCCTGCTATACCAAAAGCTAATGCAACATAAGAAATCATTCGTGTATTTTTTTCATCATATTCTAAATTTTGTGTTTTTAAATTAATAGCGACCATTTCTGAATTCAAAACATCAACCTTATTTGAAATAGCTTGAACATCATATGAAACAACATCAAAATTATTTGTCAAAACATTTAAATCACTTCTCATCGTCGTGATGTTATCGGCAGTTATTATTTTTGATGAAGTGATATTATAATCTGTATACAAAGTAGTTGCTGCATTTGGGTTTGGACTAACATCATAGAATTGAGATTTAATAATATAAGCAAAAGCATTTGTTTTTGAATCCCAATTGACTTCTTCTATTGAATTAATAATATCTTTTCTGAGATATAATTCAATATTTCTGTTATTGTCATCAATTAAACTATCTTCTAAATGTAATTCAAGGCTTTCAATTGTATCTTTCAGAGGAATAAGACCAAAATGTCCTTTTTTATTGACTGAATTAACAAAAACACCATTTGCTTTAAATGTATAAGCAACAGTAAATTGTGGATAACCAGGTGTTTCAATATTTAAATGGATTTCATCAATCTCTTCAATTTTGAAATTATTATTTGAATAATCATCACAAATTATATTTAGTTTACCAATTGAATAATCTGGATATCTTTCATCTTTAATTATTTCTGAAGCATTAAGAAACCAATATAAACTTTTTGGTTCAATTTTTGTTCCATCTTTCTTAATTAATTCAAATTTTTTGGATGTATTTTGAAAAAGTCCATGAATTAAACTTTCTGGTAATGACTCACTTTTTGGAATTAATTTTTCATTTGCTGGTGTTTTTTTTATCATTACAAAAACTGAATTTGCTGGTCTAGAAGATTCTGACATTTTTGTTCGATTCAATTTATTAACAACTTTCCCAACGATTCTTGCTTGAATATTATTTCCATTCCATTTTGTTCCATCCCAGGTTAAGACCCATTCATTTCCAAAACAATATTCTTTGAATTTAAATTGTAAATTGAGAGGTATTGTATAATCAGAAGGTATTTCAAAAATCATTTTATAATAATCATTATCTTCTGAAATAATTGAAGGCTTATAGAAATAATGAACGTCACTTTTGTGTAATTTGAGAGCATTATCTGCTTCAATTATTTTGCACTTAAAAACTGGTTTATTCGATTCAATTAAATCCTGACTTGTTTGATTCATTATACTCAAATCACCGTTCATCCATAACGTATATGGCACAATATTGAGACGCTCATCAAAAGCTATGAAAAATTGAGAGCTATCTTCAGAACATTTATTTGTATATCCTTTCGATTCTTCATCATAAGCTATTATCGGACATTGAATATGATTATCATGAACGCTTATGAAAAATTCTTTGATATATCGTCCTTCTGTGTCATAAACAACATCTTTTCTGAGAATTATTTTGAATATATTCCCATTGAAAGCTTTCAATTTTTGTTCAATATCATCATCATTTATTTTAATTTTCAATATATTATAATTTACATTATTGATTGTTTTTGTATCCCCTTCAACGTTTTCATTTTTCACATTGAATTCTGGAACTCCAAATTTTATATTAAAAAGTGAATCTGTCTTATCTGATGACGTAGCTAATTTTTCAATATCAACACCGTTTATTAATCCATTTACATTCAAATTTGCTAATATATTGAAATTGCCTAAAACCGGTTTTTTCTCATCAATTGTTCGGCCATCTTCTTTCAAAATATTGATATCATAGCTTTCTAATAATTCATTTACTGAATTCACTCCTGAAATATTTGCTGGCAAATTATTATTAATATTAATATCTGCTATTTCATCTGATAATAATTTAATATCATCAACGGGGTCTACATGATGGCGCCAAACCCATTCACCTCCATATTGAACAATTTGGCCTTTTCCTAAAAATCGGCCTTGATTCAATAATTCAACCATAACTGACACTTCCTCTGAATAGCTATTTCTCCAATTGCTGTCAAAACCTCTATTTCTATATGATAACATCACCCACTCTTCTAAATAATCATCCCATACATAGTTATCAGGAGGAACAAATTCATGATTGGTTCTCCATCCAGCTTCAAAATTCTGTCCATGTTCTTGCCATTCTTGATCAAAAACATTCCAAACATAATTATCACCAAAATGTTGTCTTTGATCTCTTTGCCATTCTAATCTTTCACTTTGATCTTGATTTGTATATGAGTTATAATTTGCATGAAATGTCCATTGATCATATCTATCACTCCAACGAAAAACACCACCATTTATTTGAGATGGCAACAGAAAGGTTGCTAATGCTGAACTAGGATTCGTTCTCCAGTCTGCATTTGATTCTTGAATACCATTTTCTGTACCGATAGCAACCCATTCACCATGAAAAATGTCAATGATAAAATTGCGTGGCATATTTTGTGCATTAAGATTTGTTCGCCAACCAGATTGAAAATTAGAATTATTATGAAGAACCCAATGATCAGTTAATATGTCAAAAACATAATTTTCATCTCTTTGAAAAGAACGATCATGTGATGTGTCAATTACATTCACTTTTTCTTTCTTTTTTCGTCGTCTTTTTATCGTTGTGGTCACTTGAGTTGCTGCTTCTTGATATATTTCTGGTTGAAACATCGCATCAACAAAAGAGCCGACACTATTATCAATTATTAAATGATTTTGCTTTTGAATTAATTGTTGAATGTCAAGATGTTGTTGTTGAGAAATTTGGCCAAAAAATCTTTGACTATTATTATTATTATTATTATTATCATTACAATTGCATTCTCTTATATTTGAGACTCTTTCTTCTAAAACATTATGTTGCTGAATAATATTTCGAATATTTCTATTTGTTGTATCGATCCATCCCTGAAAACTAGGGTCTCTCATATCGTCATCATTATTATCATCATCATTATTATCATTTCCATTTCCATCAATAATAATGCCATTATTAATATTCAACAATTGACCACCTTCAAAATTGCTCGTGCTTAATGCTAAACGTCCATTTTCAATTTTTTTGGCACGAATCTTTTTGAATGCACTTGTGATTACCATGCCCATAATTCCTGAACCAAGAAGAACCAAAATAACAGTAAGGATACTTTTCATAAGCTCTGTTTGGTTTTCATAATATTTTTTCAAAAATATATAAGCTCTATTCACTTCAATAACGATATCACCCGTCGTTTCTATTGGATGATTGACAAATTGATAAACAGCATGAATAATTTTTTTTGTGGATTTATCCCATATTAATTGAACTGTACCGTTAAATATTTCAATAAATTTTTCTTTGGAAAAGTTGTTATATAAAAATGTTTGTATTGGAGCTGTATATTTACTATTTTGAATTATCTCTTTGAGCCAATCCATGAACTTGCCTATATCAACTGGATTTTCAATATCAACAATATCCTCTCCATCAAACATAAAACGATATTCTCTATTTTCTATTTCTCCATCTAATTTATGAAATGGTATCTGAATTTTATCAAGAGCCTCCATCATTTTCTGTTTATTTATATTTTTGCCTATCCATTCTTTCCAGTCTTCAAAACTGCTTGTATTTGAAAAGTATTGTTTCAAAAAGTCGACAAAATTTTCGACAACGGCAAAATGTTTATCACCAGCAACATCATCATCAAAATGTGCTATATATGTCTTCTGAAATGTTTCTCCATCTTTACCAAACACAGTCTGTTTAAAATTATTATATATATTTTTCAAAGCAGTTTTATTAAAATTCTCCATGATATGACGGAAAAAATTCTGATTCTGTTTATCGGCCTTCTTCAATTTTTCAAAAACATTGGCTATATTATCATATTCAATTTCACCTTTATCGTTCACTGTTTTTGTTTTTAAAGTTTTTGTCTCTATTTCATCTTTGGCTTCATTATATACTGTCACTTCTTGATTATTTAAGCCTTCCATAATATCTTCATGCATTTGAGATATTGTTTCTGTGTTTGTATTGATTGCATTGACCATTTGGTCAAAATTTGTGATAGGTTCTTCTTTGGGTTTCATTCTATTTTTGGTCAAAAATGATCCATACCATGGTTCTGATTCTTTTTCGGTTTCTTCATACGTTATCACTTTTGCTTTTCCATCTGGTTTAATATTTGATGAACTGTCAAAACCGAAATCTTTCAAATTATTGAATGTTTTCATCCAATTATATAAATTTTCAAGAGTGATATTCAATGATTCAATAATCTCATTAATTGTGGTTACTTTTTCTTTTTCATAATAGCATCGTTTATCCTCCCAATAATCCAAAAGTTGAGCACCATCCTCTTTTTTAAGGGGGAGCATTTTCAATAGTTTATTATCTGGGCTGATAACCGTCATAGCCCTTGAATGTTTAATAAACTGATTGAGTACTCTTATTAATTGATTATATGTCTTTATTGAATTGTTTTCTGTTGAGATATAATATTTATTCTTTAGATCAAAATCTAATCCTTTCAATATTAAGTCTGAAATTTCACGGTTTACATCAAAAGTTGCGTCTATTTTCAATTGATTTAGAGAGTTTTGAATAGCATCTGAATTATCATTCAAACATTTATAAAGCTGTTCTAAGGTGAAAGCATTGGTCAATTTGCCATTCACCTTGATTTGTCCTGTTGGATAAATATTGACCTTATATAAGTTTTTTATATCTCCTGGTTTTATACCGGCACCTGCGGTTATATAAGCATCTATCTCTGTTTTATTATAAATGTTATTGAAGAAAACTGCAAAACCATCTTCATCTTCTATTTGAACAATTTTATTTCCATTCTCATCTTCTCCGAC
This sequence comes from Tritrichomonas musculus, assembly GCA_039105265.1. Classification (NCBI taxonomy): domain Eukaryota; phylum Parabasalia; order Tritrichomonadida; family Tritrichomonadidae; genus Tritrichomonas; species Tritrichomonas musculus. The sequence continues at coordinate 847,929 of JAPFFF010000024.1, read as the reverse complement.
TTTGATTTCTATTCCATTTGATTTTAATGTCTCAGCCTCACTTGATTGAATTGAGAATAAACCAATCGACATATTTAATAATAAATAAATGTTAATTTCTATGCAAAGCCGTGATTCACAAAAATATCATACTGTGTCTTTGACGATGAATATACCTTGGAAATGAGGCTATGTAAATATTATGTGCCTTCTATAAAAACTAATTCAAACATATTATTAAGTACAAAAGATGATTATATGAAATATCAAGTTGGCAAAACCGTTCATACTATTGAATTTTCTGAGTCCTATCGTTATTCTATCAAACAACTTGAACAAATTTTTAGTCAGAAAAGTGAATTAGCATGGGAATATGATAAAAATAAACGAACATTTAAGATAACAGCAAGTTTGAAAACAACAATTACATCAATATCTCACAGAGCTGCATTATTGACTGGATTATATAACACTCCGTTGCCTTTGACAATTGATCCTAAAGAACCCTTTATTGTGCCAGATTTGCCGATCATAACTCATACAAAACTTTATTTAGTCTCTTTACAAGGTAATCCGATGTATTCAGCTATTGGAGATCAAGAGTATACACCTTCAGTTATAGGAAATATAAACACAATGGCTATAGACGGCAATCCACTGATTTATGACTTTGAGAAAGAAAGAAACCCGATAAAAATAAAAACAAACACAGATAGTTTAAAATATTTAGAATTAAGTTTAGTCGATTTCCAATTTCAGCCTATCGCTTTAAAAAGTCCTTTGTTTGTTTCAATTAAAGTAAAGCCAGCTAAAGAATCAGACGTTAAGGATGTGTTAACTAAATGAATTTAAGGGTCCTGCTAAACTTTTTGAGATTAGTCTGCTGAAAAGTTTGAGTTTTTCTGAATGCATTTGTGCCATCTAATAAATTGAACTCCATTTTGGCCCCAGCATACAATTTTTCATAGAGTTCTTCAATTGTGATGCCCATTCGTTTACATTTATTAATGATCACTTGATGAGGAATGCCCTTGATTCTTATATGATATCCTTCTTTTCCTTCTTCATCGACTAAGATATCTAAATAACTTTTCTTGCCTAATGCGATCAGTTTTCGTGAATGTATTTGGCCTACTGCACCCTCAAAACCGTCAAAATCATTATGAAATTGACACATGTTTTCACCTATTAATTCAGCATTATATTTCTCCTTAAAGATCTCTGCCACTTTTTTCACATCATCTTCATATAGGTGCATGCTATCGGTATCTTGATAGAATATTTCAATCCCATTTTGTTCTGCACTAGCCATAACACGATTCATCAAATGTTTTGACCATGAAAGAACGTTAGCACCAAATTGTGTGAGATTGAAATGATCATTGATCGGCTTCAGCTTTTTCACATAGCATCTATCAATTGTCGGTTCATCATAGATTTCTGTGATAAAGTTATAATTGAGCCAAATGTATTTCATTAGCTCATCTCTGGGTACACTTTTTGTTTCTGTTTTCATCGCTTTCAATATTGATTTGCCATAGATTGAATTCAATAGCAATTTGATCGTTGACTGCAGTGGATTCTTCTCTTTCTTATATTTGAGTCTTAAATTAAATAAACCAAGAATGAACTCATTAATCTTCTTATTAAATCCTTCATCAAAATAGTAACCACGAATGATTTCGTATTTGATATCATAGAACTCTATTAAATCCATTAGTGCAATCTTGTCAATATAAAAATTGCTAACAGGATCATTGTCAAATATTTTTGAGCCCTTATCATTTCGTCTAAAGACTTGCCCGAATTTATATGGTTTATCGGATTTGCATTTGATTTCATTAATATTGATTTCAATAAAAAAAGTGTCATATTTCATCAATTGATCATGGTCTATATTTTGAGGCAAAATTTTCGGTTTTACTTTAGCAACACCATCCATTACATACATTCTCGAAGGATAAAGGCTAACTGCATCAAAATCTTGTATTCTTCCTTCTATATATTGCTTTTGATTTGATGCTGTCATTGTTCTTCCTCCGCTTACACATCTTTGAATAAAGTTTTGCGGTTTACCACTTAATTGATAACAACCGTTAAAACATCCATATTTATTGGCAAAATGATAACCGATAGATGAGATTGAAATAAAGTTATTAACGCCTAACATTTCTGTACCTGTTTGTTTGAATACTTCTTTCAAATCTTTATCAAATTTTTCAAGCCCTTTCATAAGAACGATACAATCCTTAAAACAATAGAACTTGGCATATTTCATAATATTAATTGAATCATTTTTTTCATTGTATGCTTCACTTATTTTGGCATTTTCTAGGATTTGTTTGCTTTCATCTTTGCCATCGTTCTCTTTTCTATACTGCTCATAGAATTCATTGATCGGCAGAACAGCTTTTTGAATGTTTTCTTCAGTGTATATTTTGAATGCCATAACCTCTTTATGCACATCTAAATTAAACATAGATGCAAAATTCCTGAGAGCCGATGGAATAATTGAATAGGAATTGCGAAACGTAAGCTTTTTCATTAATTTACCATTTGAAGCATACTTGAGCATAATGACTTGCAAAACTGTGCCTGTTCTTTCAGTTATTTGTGTTTTCCATCCAGGAGTATTGATGAAAAAGCAACCATCGTACTTTAAATTGTGAAAATAAGTTAGTGAATTATTATATAGATAATTGAGAAGCTGACGATCAATGTTTTCACCTTCAAAACTTATTTTGTGAATATTTTGGCCTTCACGATACACTGTGCAATTCAAATAAGGACGATGAGGAGATACAGTAGTGTCTGTTTCAAAATCTGAATAATATACTCTAGACCAATCTTTCTCTTTCTTCTTATCTTTATTCGAGTCTATTATTTTTGTGCATAATTCTTCATTATAATCAAGATCAATGTAATCATTCAATCCATCGTATTCGGTTGTATTCAATATGGATAATTCGCAGCTTCTTATCTCTCTGAACATATTGAGCTCAAACATTTTTCTGAATATCATCATTGGAAAATGCCATTTTCTGAATAAAAAATCTTTTCGCCTTTGATGCCTTTGATCATGAAGCGGTTTTTATCATCTTTGAACTTTTCGTCTATTTCTTTTGCATGTTCAAGATAATAGATGGTGCATTTGATTGGCCTATATATCATGTAGTGATCTTTATAAAGAAGCAACTCTACTGTTCGATCATAACCTTTCTTTCTGGTGTCTATTTTGATCTGCATTTGATGCTTAATATCAAACCTTTCGTCGATTCTTTTCACGACAAAACTGCATTTGAATTTTTCTGATATCTCTTTGATTTTGTTATTTGGCATCGATTTTGTTTGAACATAATATCGCAAGTGATTTATTTCTTCACTCGAGAAGACACCTGACTGAATCAAAGCATAGACAAAACAATTATCTTTATAATTTTTCTTATCTATCTTTGAGAATATTTGGAATTCACTGAGATCTAAATTGGATAAATTAATATAAGGAAAGAATGAACCTTCTGGTGTTGATCTATAATCTGGATCGATTTCGACTTCTTCATGATATAAAGCATGGTCATCTTCATCTTCTTTAATAACATCGAACTTAATTCCTTTATCGTCTAGTTGTTTTCTTAGAAAAAGTACATCATATTTGACTGGAATGAATTCAAAATTGACAGTTGGGTTTGTATCTGATTTCTCTTCTGACAAGTCTAATTCGCCTGATATGTGACCTATTGTGCTCTCTATGTCATGTTTGTCGCTGAGAGTGAACCATTTTGCGTGTCCATCAAGAGTGTATGCTTTGACGACAACTTTTGATTTATTTCGAATCTTATAGCAGTGTCGAAGCATCTCTGTAAATGCGAGTCTCTTGCACTCACTGTCTCCAATATCGACGTCAAAGGAGAACTCTTTTGCAGCCATAAATATGAGTCTTTTGAGTTCTTTTTGAAATAACTCTTGATCATCCACTTCTTGTACTCTTTTTTCGTATGCTTGTCTTGCTTGTGTCTTTGATTCTTCATAAAAGTCTATAGACAAGTTCATTATGTCATTATCTACATTTGTATTTGCCTTTGATATATTGGTTTTCATCTTTTTTCCAGACAAGCCACTTCTCTGTAATTTCTGTATTTGATTTTGCTGTGTTTGAACAAGTTTTATCAATTCTTCTCTTGAAAGTTTGTTGAAGTCCATTTTAAGTGTGATTAAATTGACCTTTATTAACCTAAAAACTGTAGAAATATAAATATAAAATTTTGAAAATTTTAAAAAATTGAATTGTTTATTAAAAAATTAAATCTTTAACATCAGGCTTAAAAGCACTGACAATTGAAATTTTTTGTTTCTGACTGACTGTTGCATATTTGGTATTAAAAGCTTTTGATCCAATTTTTAAGGGCAAACGATATATTATCGTTTGGTATTCGTTATTCAATTCTGGTGTTGGCTGATATTCATTATAATTATTGACAAAGTGATTCATTATATCTAATAACTTCTGAGCATCGCGTGAACAAGAATATTTTCTGACTTCAAATAAAGAACGTTCTAATTCAATGGTTTTTTGGTCGAGAACGATCATAGACTGTTCAATTTTCTTGTATTTTTCGTGAACTTTTTCAGTAACTTTTTCTTCTATTTTATGATTGAAAGATTCGCAGCTCCATAATGAATCAGATATTTCACGAGGTTTCGATGCTTCTTTGGCTGCTAACTTTAAAGTTAGTTCTTGTATTTTTTCTTGCATCTCTTTGATTTTATCATCATAAAAAGCACTTTGCTTTACAATCTCTTTCTTGAATTGTCTTCCAATGAATCTTGCTATCGTCTTTCTATCATCTTCACTTATGGTTTCATTTTCTTCTTCTTCTTCATTCATCAAAGATAACATAAGGTCTAAAAATTTTTTAGGTTTATTCTCTTTTTGTATTTTTTCATTTGCTTTTTGAATTTGTATTTGTGTTTGGTCTTTTGTTTGAGGAGGAGGCTGCATTTGTTCTTGAGATGGTTGCATTTGTTCTTGTACTGTTTGCGTTTGAGGAGGAGGCTGCATTTGTTCTTGTGCTTGTGCTTGTTGTCGCATCGGAAGCGGTTGTTGTATCAGAGGCGTTTGTCGCATCGGAGGCGGTTGTTGTATCGGAGGTATTAAATAATTATATGATTCTTCTAAAACATATTGATAACGGGGCACTCGCGGCTCTTCTATCACGTGATAGGGCTCTTCCGTATAATAACGGGGCACTCCTATCACGTGATAGGGCTCTCGCGGCTCTTCCGTATAATAACGGGGCACTCGCGGCTCTTCTATCACGTGATAGGGCTCTTCCGTATAATAACGGGGCACTCCTATCACGTGATAGGGCTCTCGCGGCTCTTCCGTATTTTGGGGAACCACCGGCTCTTCCGTCTCGTGACGGGGCTCTCGGTGATTCCCTATTTCTTTCCGTAATTTATTTTTTTCTTTTCTAGATGAATTGTTCCACAGCGCTTTGTTGATCATTAAAAAAATGGTCAGCAATGGCGGTTTTTAAGAATAATTCAGAAGGAAAAAATTTATTCTCTCAATTATCGTTTCTGACAAAATTGAAATACGATAATGTTCATCGTTTTTTCAGTTTTAATATAAATGATATAATTATTTTTAATTTGGAGTATATTTTTATTTAATATATTTTTAATTATTTATTTATAAATTATTTATTAATTAATTAAATCATTAATTTTCAAGATAATTCTATAAAAATAATTCAATTGAAAATTTTGAATGTCCGATCATTTTTTATAATAAATAATTAGTTTTAATCTAACGATTAATTATTTATTATCTACATTAAATATATATATTATTTTTATGATTATTATTAAAAAACAAATTATTAAAAATATTTCAATAAATTGAGAGAATGTAAATTTTATTCCAAAGTATTTTATTTTTTAAATTTAATCTATTATTTAATATCTACATTAAATATACATATTTGTAAAATAGTTATTTTTATTCTAAAAAATGTTTTTTCTATAGAATTTGAAAAAATTAAAAAATTAAAAATTCTATTGAAAAAGTTTCATACTTTTTTAATGTCCGAATTTTTCGAGATCGACAATTGGGATGAAACAGAACAAATCGAATATTTCGAAAATCCGATTTATTCTTATTTAAACGAAGACAAAAAAAAATTGACGCGATTCATCCAGATATTAAAAAAAGAGACGAAAAATATATATAAAGGAAGAAATATTGAAGGAACAAGAATCAAAGCTTTAGCTAATCAAATACAACGTAGGATGCATGTATCGACACCCGATGGAGAGCCAGAAAAGTTTACACTAATTATAAAAACACCAATTCCAAATAATTTATATATCGATCCTCAATTTTTAAAATTCTATTCAAGTTTACAGAAAGATAATTATTTAATCAAAGAATTGCGAACAATATATAATAATTTCTTTAGAAAAAAATATACAAATATCGGTTTTGGTAGAATAAGAGAGGTCAATATATTATTTAGAAAAAAGCAAATATTATATAAAAGAAGAAGAACTTTATTGTATACTAAATTATATTATTTATCAATAAACAATACAATTACTTATGTTTTTATTTTTATCTTTGCAATTACAAAGATCAATTTTTCTATTAATATTCAATGCTTCATCTTTGCAATTACAAAGGTTTATTGAAATTGATCTTTGCAATTACAAAGATGAAGTATTGAAATTATCTCTGTCTATTCAATTTTTCAATGAGATTTGAAAAATAATTCAGAAAAAAATTTTATCTTTGCAATTCCTTAGATAAAAATTTGAATTATCTTTGCAATTCCTTAGATAAAAATTGAATAAAAATAAATTGAATAGATTATTTTTTGATGTATGAAAAATCCCATCAAAAATCAAAAATCAAAAAAAAGTCCTTTTAATTCTATGGTTCGATGAGCACCTTGATATCTTGTGGCCAATAATTATTAAAAAGATTAAAGTCATAAAAGCAGATGGAACGGTTATTTAATAAATTCTTTAACTTTTTATTTTAATTCTTCTATTTCTTTTTTCTTTCTTTCTCTATAAGCTTTTTGTTGTTGTTTTCTTGCTTCATGTCTTTCTTCATCAGTAGCATATTTTTGTTTTCTTCCTCTTTTATGCTCTTCATTTTTCAAGTTCTCAATACTTTCTGAGTGACTGAGCTTTTTGATAATATCTGTTTCATTAAATTCTGAAAAATTGAGTCGTCCGGCCATTAAATTTGAAAAGAAGAAAAAAAATTAAAAAATCTCATCACTCATTAAAATGTTAAATCCACAATTTATCGATTTAACCGAAGAAGAAGATATCGATCCTTTTTTGTACAATGACCCAACAGAAAACCAAATTATAATCGAAAATGTTTTCAGTTCTTATGAACCAGATATCAAAGATAACGATCTTGAGGTTAACAATAGTCCAATCAAGCTCAAAAGGGAAGACATTTTAGCCCTCTATTCACTAATCGCTCCAATCGAATTTAATTTACGGTTCATTTATGATTCAGCCATTTATGCACCATACACTTTTGATTTTATTATTGGAATAGTGAAAGAATGGTGGTGTCAAAGACAAGAAAATGATCCTGCTTTTATAACAGACAGATGGACAAATAATTTTCCAATAATGAGCAATGAGTGGCTGTTCTCTTTTCTAAATTGTCTCCCTCAAAGGCAAAGACACTATATGCTCGAAACTTATTTCAGAAATAAAATAGACGACAGTGCACACATTGAAACACACAATGATTTCACATTAACGAGCATAAGAAAGAAGAATTATGTCAGCACAATAAATGACCGTTCAATAATAAGAGTAGGGGAATTCATGACAGATCTTAAGAAAGTGATTTGTCAAATAGACATCACTCCTCCATTAATCTTGATGAAAGCACAATTAGTGATGACAACAGCACAACAACTCAAGCACAAACTTATGACGATTAATGTTGGAAAAGTGACAGCTGACAAAATCTTAAATACAGGAATGAATAAGAACTTTATCATGTATGAACAATTAACATTCTTTCCTGGGAGAGAGAATGCGTTCACTTTCTTTCAAGGATTTGAATATTTCCCTGTGCCTCAAAGAGAAATCAAGATGGAATTGATTCAGCTATTCTTAACTCACATAGAACAAGTTATTTGCAACAAAAGACACGAAATCTATGAATACGTTATCAATTGGATATCATTCATTGTGCAGAAAGTTGGCCAGAAGACAAAGACATCAATAATAATCACAGGTATACAAGGCACAGGGAAGAACACGTTCACTGACACCATTTGCAACTTGTTTGGTTCATATGCAAATAAGAATTGCAAACTCGAACACATTACAGGCGATTTTAACAGCAGCATCATGTACAAGATGCTCCTTGTGTGCAATGAAGTGAAAAGTTTTATCAATAATTAGAAATATGACCCTGAAATGTTGAAGACATTGATAACAGAAGATTCAATCGACATACACAAAAAGTTCCATGATGTCTTCACTCAGCAGAACGTGGCAAACTTTATCTTTCTCTCAAACAACTTTGCGCCACTAAAAATCGAAGAAGATGATAGAAGATTTTTAGTTATGGAGACATCATCAGAGAAGAGAGGAGATCACGAGTATTTTAGCCAATTATATCGATCGTTCACTCCAGAGTTCAATTCGAATCTTCTCTCGTTCTTTGGTTATCATGATATCTCTCTCTTTGATCCAAATGTGATTCCTCTCACGAATGAAAAGACTGATATCATTAATTTTTTCAAGAATCCTTATTTCATGTTCATTCAGAAGAATCTGATTCAGTTCAAAAAGGGTTTTCCACGAAAAACAGTCTTTGAGACATATAAAATGTGGTGTACAGAGATCGGTTTTGCACCAGGAACACAGCAAAAGTTTAGAATCAGTGTTCTTAAGTACTGCCGAGAAATCAGGATATTAGGCTCACAAGAAGAATGCTATCAGCTCAAGAATGAGATGATTGAGCTATTCAAAAATAAAAATAAATAGCTTAATTAATTAATTAATAAACATTTAAATGCAAAACTTTAAACATAAGTGATAATTGTTTACTAATTCATTATATTCTTTATTATAGACTTGTTTGAAGTCAGTGATGATTTCGCCGTTCTCTTTGAGTATTTTAATGGCTTCTATTCTAAGAATTGGGTTTGCTTTTCCGGTACAACAACCAATATCTTCATCAAGATGTACTTCGACTTCTGTGACTTTGAGAATTGCTTTTATGATTTCTTCTAAGCACTCTTTAGGGACAATAATAGAATGCTTAAAGATTAAATTGCTTAAAAGCGCCTTATCCTGATTTAAAAGTATTTGAGCATATGTTTCTAAAATCACACTTTTTGCGTCTGTTTCTTTGATTTCCGGTTCTATTTGAGCATTCACGTCTCTTGTTATCACTATCTCCTCCTTCCCATCTTCTCGTTTATTTAAAATAATATTATTATTTATATTTGAAGTCGATGACGATGCTGCGGTTGGCTCCAATGCTATATTTGCGTTAACACCAGTTGCGTTTGTTCTCTTCTTGATCATTTGTCTTGGAGATAAACCTTAAAATTTTAAAGGACCAAATAACTTCTGAATTATCATAAGTAGCCGGCCATTTATTTAAGAAGAAAACTTTAGAAAGAATAATCAGATCACACTTTTATAATGTCAATCAAAGAACTCGCACAAGAATTAGTTCAGATCCAAAAAGAACTCACTCCCATCCAAGAAGACATCTATGCATTCCTTAATCAAAAAGATGAGATCCCAATTTATAAAATCGAACATGTTATTCCCTTCATGATGTATCGCTACTGTCAGCTAATAAACCAACAAGTAGACGCAAACAGAAGACTTGATATGTTAGTAACTATGCAAGCAGCCAAAGAAAGATATGATGAAAAAGCTCATGAAGAAGAAGAAGAATGCCAAGTTAGCAAAGAGGAAAAAATAAAAACAGAAGAAGAATATGAAGAGATGATTGAAGAGATAGATGTTGATGAAGAAAATTTGGCAGAACTGGCGCATGATATCGAAAGTTTTGTGAATGAAAAAGGACATATACCACATTGGAAAATAACTACCATGCTAAGAAAATTCACTAATTTTATCGAAACAAGAAATGAAATGGCTAACAAAATAAAAATATTAAATAAATACCGAAAAGACAATGAATATAAAACAAATCTCGATGAATGCCTGGAGAAGAAGAAGAAGAAAGAACCAAAATATATTAAAATGATCAGTACTGATTCTGACGATAGTCCTTTTAATTTTTCTTCTGATGATGATGAAAAAGAAGAGGATAAAGAAAAGAAAGAAGAAAAAGAAAAAGAGCAAAAAAATAAGCTCAATAATTTAATTAATTAATAAAAATTAATTTTCTTTAATATATATTATTTTTTATTATAACTGAGTGTTTAGGTCCATATATTATTGATCCTTTATTATTTTCATCTGCTAATCCTTGTATTCGAGCTAAGTCTTCTGGCTTTTTCAGATAAGGAGGCAAAAGTGGCGGTTTTTTCACATATCCATGGTGAATATAATGTTTTCCGTTAGTTAAGCTTACTGGTGGTTCATGAAGTCCTTTTGTTGTGTGCTGATTAGTTGGTGGAGGACGTACAGGTTTATTTTCTCGAACTATCGTTGGTGGAAAATTGACCTTGGGATTAAAAGTGACAGCATAAGTGTTATCGTTCGAAAAGATACCATAATGTTTGCCTTTGACAAATCGCACTTTTTCTGTATTCTCATTATACATAACTCCTTCTCTTCCTACAATCTCTGCATTTGGGGATTTATAATCATTAGCCATTTAATTAAAGAAAAATACTATTTTATTCAGGAGTTGTAATGTCGTAATTCCCGATTCGAACCAGTGGGGGCATGCCATTGGGCTGCACTAAAATCGAAATAGAAGCATCAACTAATAAACCTAATATTGGTGGCGTATCGACTATTTGAGAAAAATGCTTTTTATTATTCTCTGTTTTATCATTTGGATCTTTTATTTTGCATGTTCCTGTGTGACGATTATTTTGAAGTTAATTGGTGATAAACTTGTAAGGCCCTGTTGATATGTCCCATCTGTTTCTGTCGCAAAACCGATAAAGAATGAAGTCCTATCGTTTGGATATAAACCTGTGATATTGGCTAAAGGTTTACTTACATTACATAATGAAGCGATAACCTCTTTATTGAAACCGGTTTGTTCACCATTCATATTCATTGCATTTTGACTATATTCAATGAATTCTGGATATTCACCATCTGTTCCGAAAGATTTGGCTGGAATATTGCCATAACCACCACAATTCAATTGGAAATGTTTAAAAAGTGGATTTTTGAAATATGTATGATGACGTTGATGAAGAGGGAATAAACAAAAGATAGAATCATCAAATCTTGGAGTGACGGTGACTGTTGTTTTGTCTTGGATTTGTTTTAATGCTTGTGTGCAGGTGTAAAATGACAATGTTTGAGTTGGAAATGTGAGTGGATGTTGTGGATTTGAATAACGCTGAACCAATTGTTGATAAATCTCATTGTTTATACCAAAACATGGAATAATTGATGAGCATTCAGTGATTTCATACTCATAGACTTGGAATTTTCGTAAACCAGAATAAAGAGTATATGGTGTTTCTGATGCTAATATTTCAGCTCCATCTGTCTTTCCTGATGCTTGGCCTGATGAATTAGCTGATGTACTTGAAGTCCATATTTTAACATCATCGCCAACAGGTGTGAAATCGTTAGTGATCGCAGAAAAAGTATATTTAGTTGCAAGAGATGGTTGAGCAAGCAAAGATCTTGATGGTCCACATGGACAACAAAGCATACCAGCACATGAGAAATATAATCTTAATTCGAGTTTTCCTGCAAAAGCTGGTAAATATTTTATATTTGATAATGGCAAGAATCTACGCAAATCAATTTTTAAATGAATCGTAAATGTTGCTGTTAAATCATCTTTTGGCCAATTAATTACTATTCCGCAACGAGTGGCAAAATTATTATTCCATATATCTTTATGTCTTGCCTTTGAGTATACATCTGCTCTCTTTGTTGTTTCATTCGCACAACATGCAGTTAAGAACGATTCTTCACAACCAAAGTTTTGTGTATATATTGTTATTCCGTTAGCTACTATTTCATATTTTTCAATAGCATCTCTTGCATCTTTGAATCCAAACCAGATTTTATTGAATGGATAACCGCCAATATCACTCAAATCTGGTATCTTTTCATTTATATTCATTGTCACTTTTAGATCAGCACGAATAAAACCATTATAGATGTCAGCTGTATTGTGTGTATTTGGAGAAATAATAACACTTGTATATGACCCTTGTTTTATTGGAGGTGAAGGCGAATATGATGTTTGTGGATTAATTGAATACTGTTTGTTTGTATCAGAAGTGGCAATACAGCTATCTACAACATCAAAATATGACGCAATTTGCGAACATACTTCAGCTGATGTTTTCATATAAACCTCATGATTAATCATTTCTTGAATAAAAAAAGTTAATATAGGGTGTCCAGAAAAATCGTAGCATCACATCATTAAACAAATATAAAAGAATAAAAAATATATTAATAAATTGTTTATTAAATATACTCACCATTTGATTTAATAACTTTTTTGAGTCTTTCTTGCCAATCGAGAAAAACACGTTTTAATGTCTCAATAGAAATTTGATGTAAAATTTCAATTACCTTATCAAAAAGCTGTTGTGCTGTCTCAAATTTGATTCCTTTCAGCTGATCTTTTACATAGCCAAATAAATAAAAGTCTGAGGCAGCAATATCTGGCGAATAAGGGGGATGAGGGGCTCTCTTCATATGGTGAGCGTCCATATATCTCATAACTTTTCTTGCAGTATGTGGTCGGGCGTTATCAAAATGTAAAGTAATTTTTCTTTTTTCATTTTCTCGTAAATGAGCTGTTTTTTTATAAATCTTTTCTAATATATTATTTATGAAATAATCACCATTAAACTTTTGGTGTTCTGGTAAAATGTCCACAATAAGAAATCCTTGTGGGTTCCAAAATATTGACAACATAAATTTTCTGGAGTCAATCATTTTTTTTGCTCTTGTAGCAGGTTTTTCTCCTTCTTCAATCCATTGTATTTCGTAATCTGTGGATAAATAAAACCAAGACTCATCACCTGTATAAAAAAAATATAGTTTTGATGGCTAGCTTTTTGAAGTGTTTTCAATAAGCTTTTTGAAATTTCCACCCTTGCAACTTTTTGAGATGAATTTAAAAAATGGGGAACCCACTTTAAATGAACCAAAACAAAATGAAGTTAATGAGTGAGCATATCATATACACTTGTTTTTGGAATGCCTGTGATCTCAGAAATTTCTCTAATAGATGAAAAAGGATAATCCTTTAGAACCTTTAAAATTAATTGATGTAAATGAAAATGGTCCAATTTTATATCTTCTTTTACATTGGCGTCACTTTTTAAAGGAATTTTTGATTCACGGATATATTTGGTAACTGTTGAATACCCAATTATATTCTTATGAAAAGTATCATTTATTTCACTTTGGATTTTTTTTGGTTCTTCTCCTTTAATATGTAGAAAAAGAACAATTGATCGGAAATCAAAATTCATAATAAAAAAAATAAACGTATTTTTTTAATTTAATTTTTTTGAATTATTTCAAATTTATATAATTTGTTATAGGAAAGTACAAATAAAACTCTTTTTATAATATAAACATAATTCATGAAATACTAACAATAAATATAAAAATTATATTTAAATTATCATCACAGCTTCTGATGCTACGGTTTTTCTGGACACCCTATATATATCATCAAAGATTCTGTTTCGTCTTTGTCTTGGAATTGGTGATTCATAATATTCTTCTTCTTGTATTGGAGGAGGAGGAGGTGCTTGTTTTGGTGCTGGAGTTTTCTTTGAGATTACTTCTTCAATTAATCGTTTTTGTTCTTTCTTTTCTCTTTTGCGTTTGATTTCATCACCCAATAATTTGAGTTGATTTAAGATTTCAAGGTTTATCGTTGGATCGATTTCTTGACTTTTTGTGAGTTTTTTCGACTTTTGTTTTTGCATTTTGGGTTTTTCTTCTTCCTCTTCAAAAACTTCGTTCTCTTCATTTTCTGGAGTTTTCTCTTCTTTTTCTTCTTCTATTGGTGTTTCTCGCTTTTTAACAATATACTTTCCTTGTTTTCGAGTTGGCAAAACCTCCCAATCTGGATCGTCATGGCCATTTATCCACCTTTGAATAACCGCTAAACGTTTTGAGCCTGTTAAGTGTTTTGACATTTAAAACTCAATAAAATTGACTTTTCTTATTATTCATAATTTGATGAATGTACATGATTTATAGGTGCTGGTGCATTATTTGAACTACTCGATTCTGTTTTAGCGGGTTTTGGCATTTTATAGTTTTCATCTCTTCCTTGTGCATGATTATTGATTTTTGTTAATGCTTCTCTTACGTTGCCTTTTGGAATATATTTTATTGCTGCATCCGCTACATTTGAGATTTTGTTTCTCATATTATCGCTTAAAAATGCTTTGCCTAAACTACCCATTGTTTTGCCTATTAATCCTGATTGATTTTTCATTATTCCTGTTGCATTATCCGCTAATTTACCTGCTAATCCTCCTGTTGCTGAATTTGCTGCTCCCATTAATAATTGACCTCCAAGGCCAATACTTCTTCTCGCCCATTTTCTAAATAATCCCATTTAAAATTCAATAAAACGTTTAAGATTCAAAATAGTATTTGTTTGCAGTTATGTTCATGATAAATTTGTCATGCGGTTCTCTATGTTGCAAGTATTCTTGCACAGTTGCCTTTGTATTTAAGTTGTTATTTGTTTGCTGCAATAAAGATGTGAAATCTTCTTCTGAATAACCGCTATAACAGATAATATCGGTTGCCATACGTTTAGCATTTATGTGCACAAATCTTATCGTTTGAAATGCCATTATGCACGTTATGTTATAATGTCTTGTCTTTGTCAATAATTTAATAAATTCTGAATTACCGTTTTTCAATAAATCTGAACCAGCACAATCATCAAGAATAATCAGAGTATTGAATGGATAAGAGGCGGTTCCATATTTACAAAGCTTACTGGCAATATAAATGATTTTATCTTGAAGGTCAGTTAAATGATGTTTTTCAATTAAACGCCTCATCTCATCAGACGTTTCTTTCATTTTTGAGAGGATATGTTTGACAAGTGCATAATATTTTATTTTCCTTTTCAAATGTTTCTGAAGAACGCTCATTAATTGTTTTTCTGAGACATAAATTATTTTTGTTTGAATCTTTTTATTCAAAACTTCGGCGGTTTTATCCATTTTACCAGACGTTGAGCAGAAATAAATTTTATGATAATATGGATGTTTAAATAATCTTTCTGTAATCATAATATGGCGCCAAATCCAATAACTTTTGCCAGCACCAGGACGTCCAATCAAAAAGTATATCCCATTTGATGAAAACGGATAATTTTCTGATAATGGTTTGATCAAAGCGCCCTCAATTTCTCTCATACTTTTTCTGAGTGTCTCATTGATTAATTCTTCAACTTTTTGAATAATATTTCCTTTCATTTGATTAAGAATAATTAAATGTATTTTCTGATTTTAACTGGTATGTTTTCACCTGTTTTCACCCAATACATTCGTTCTAAACGTGATAATATTGTTGGATTTCCTTCTCTCATACTTTTGGCATATGTATACCCTTGACTTCCATCATCCCATTTGACCTTGTATTGGTCATTTGCATTATTATACCCTAAAATCTCCTCTATGTTCCCTCTTTTGCCGTCTTTCAATGTTTTGGCCATAGGAACAAATCCTTTCGCCTTAACTATTTTGTATCCAGGATAATCGTTCACAGATCTATCGTTAGCAGCAATTTTGAATAAATTACCAGATTTTGAATCAACTTTATATGCTTGATTACTAACCATTCTTCGTTTTTTATTTTTAATCGTTTTTTCTTCTACGATACGTACTTTATCACCTTCTTTGAAATCATAAGGGTTTGCTTGCGTTTTATTTTTCAAAATATATTTCTGTTCGTCTTTGGCTGTCATTTTATTGGGGGCTGTTTTTATTTTAGTATGATATGATTCATTATATGCTGACATTAATGACTGCATTTCTTTTAATGAAATATTTCTTGTAGGTTTGTGTGATAATTCACCTTCTTTTGAAATATCTTTCCATATATCGGCATCTAACAAATTTTTGTTAACGGCTAAATCTCTTATCGTTCTCATAAAACGGTTTATTATTCCTAAATTATTGTGATTATCATCCGTTGTAGTCGTATATATAATTTTATGACTTTTCATCCAAGATGTCACTTCGTCTGATAAATAAGCAGCATCTTGATCTGAAGCGATTGAATGGCAATTTGGTTCTTCCTTGATGAATTTATTCAATGCTGATTTGACCTGTAACGCCCCTTTCCCTCTCATCGGATATGCATAAGCTTTACGGGTATTTATATTGATAAGCATCAAATAATTCAAACCGTTAGCTCCTTTATCGTTTATAAACGTATCCATCTGAAAACCTCCGGAATGAGACGATACGATAGGTATATATTTAGGAGTTGACACTTTTTGATCATGAACAACGGATTCTGATTGAAATTTCCTTATCTCTTTTTTCGAATAACCTTTTTCAAGTGCATGTTTTTCAAAAGCTGGACCACGATATGGATATTCCTTAAATAATTCTGCAAGTGATGTCATTTTCTATAAATTAAACGTATAACATCTTATTATAAGGCAAGAACTGCATTTCCATGACAAAAGTTTCTCCATTGGGTAATTTAACGGGGGCATTGTATTGTCTGGCAGAATATAATTCAATCCAAAACCGTTGATCAGAAGAATTCAATTTAAAATATTTGATAGGATTATAATAAATTTGTGAATTACCGATATAATTATGTAATGATTGTTCGCCAAGTGAAGAATAAACTTTACATGAATGACGATCCCAAATATTATCAAAAATTAATTCATTTTCATACAAATTATATTTTCCTTTTCTATTTTGAGTAGGTCCGTCACCAATATTGAATACTTCCTCAAAATCTTTATTCATTTCAGTTATTTTGAAAGCACAACCGTATTTATCTAAAGAATTATTGTTTCGTTCAGAATATATTTTTTCATGAAAACCTTTTTTGTCATAATAACCATCAGTTTGTATGTCTCTATTCAAAACATCAATATCAGATTGTTCAAATGCGTTAGTGATGCTATTCCACCATATTGAGATATATGATTTCAAAGCATTGTGGACTGCTTCAAAAAATCCTCTGAAATCTCTTTCTGTTGAGAGCCAGTCAATTACTTTTATTTCTTTGATTTTTAAATCATCCTGATAAAGAGATGAAGTCATAGATTTAATTCTATCGTGTATACTGAATCCAGGTATTTTATCAAATGAAACCTTTAAATATTTAGCAATTGAGATGGTGAATTCAAGTTTTCGTCTTTTTGAAACGAGCCACATTGACCTTACACCCACAATTGTTTCGCCTTTGTTTGACGTTGACCAATCACCAGGAAAATTGAAATAAAAACGATTAAATTTGCTTGGATCTCTTTGTGAGTCCTCTAAGAAAAAAGCAGTCTCAATTGGGACAGGAACGTTAGCATCATGTACAATATTTTCACGATTAGGGTGTTGTGTTTTAACTCTTGGCGGTAACTCCATTTTGACTAAAAATAAATATCTTACTTATTCTTTCTTGATTTACTAGCATGAAGAATTATTTCCTTTGGAATTATATCTCCCTTTTTCAATTGAATCTGATAGGCTTTTGATTTGACCATATTTTCATTCCTTTCACCTATATAACCAATTATCGATCCAAAAAGTGTGATTTTATGTACTGAACAATATTTGGCCACTAAATTCAATATTTCTTTAACGTCCTCATAATCATCCCAATCAAATTTCTTTGCCCAATCAGTAAAGATTATTTTTTTGTTTGATAATTTAAACTTTGATTTACAAATTTCTGATAATTCAGATATTTCTGTCTTTTTCAATGTTTTATTAAAATAAAGTGAACATTCAATTGGCAAAATTAATTCTGGCATTTTTATTTATTGAAAAATTTTTAATTTACATTCTTTTTGATTTATCTTTTGGTACACCAGATTCTACATCTTCATGAACATTCCAATAAGGGTATTTATATGATTTAGCTAAATGATATGCACCTTTTTTAATAAAATAATTATAAGTCTCTTGTTCGATTCTTTCCTTCTCAGCTTGACTCATTTTTTTTTTGGGAAGAGTCGGTTTTTCTGTGTTGTTAGAATGTTTTTGAAAACTGGGTGGTGTAGGTGGGAGGGGAGCTGTTTCTAATGATTTGCTCTTTAATTCACGTGCAATTCTTTGTCTAATATTAGATACATCAGCTATTGGATAAGGCCATTTACCATCATGCAATAATATCCTTGCATTTTGCATCATTAATATAGCACAATCAATATCATTATTTTGTTTAGGAACACGATTATATCTCATTGGATATTTCTGATTAATGCCTTGTGATTTCAAGAATTTATTTATTATTTTACCGATATCTGGGTATGCTTTCATGTTTGAATCATATACACCGATATCTTTATTGCCATTATCGATTACTATTAATATCCAATGTTCCTCTAGTTCAGCAGGAATTACAATGCAATCATAATAATCAATTGGTTTCTTATTAAACTGTGGAGCTTTACTAAGATACTCAAAGAGAGAGTCCACTGCTTCTTGTTTCGGATTCTCATATAGATAATAAAACCAATCAGGAGGCAATAAGGCTACATGTCCTATTCTTTTCACTTTTTTTCCTTTTTCTACTAATAGTTTTAGATATGGATATACTTCTTTTGATTCTAATTGTGAATTATTATCAGTGATTGCATTATAATCAATAAATTGGTCTAGATCCATTGGAGGTGTTGGTGGTCTTGATGTGTGCCTTGATGTTTGTTTTGATGATTGAGGGGATGTTTGTGGGGGTGGAGGAGGAGATGGCGCTCTTGATGTACCGCTTGATGATAATGTAGACGTTTGAGAAGAAGACGATGAAGATGCCAACTTTTTAAGTATAGGTTTGGCCGAAGACGATGACTTTTTCTGAAAGATTGTTTTATTTTGTGATGGTTCTTCTTGAGGTGGTGGTAATGCATCATCATTCTCTGGCTTCACCCATTTTGCATGTCTTTTTGGTTTGGGCTTATAATATTTTATGAACTTAAAGGCAGCATTATTGTCACTTTGCACCTTCCCATATTTAATGAAATAACGCCAAGCAGATTTAGCATTAGGCGATCCTTTATAGGCCAAAATTTCACCACTAAAACGTTCTCTAAATAATTTGCCCTTCATATTATTCGCAAATATTTCTAATTCATCCCTAAACCCCTTTGCTGGTATCCAATTACAGGGCACTAAACATGTCACATGATTATTTGTGATATCTATGTATTTAAAATTGTGTTCTCTTTTCAAATCTGTAACTTTTTGATTTGTTATAGGTGGATTAAAACGAATTTGACTTTGAATAATTATTATATCTGACATTTTGAATAAAAATAAATTACGGCATTTTACGATTATAATTGTTTTCAGAATGCGTTACCCATCGTAAATTACATAGACGGTTATCTTTACGATTGCGGTTTTTATGATCGACTTCTTTTTTGTGAACAGGATCATCGTTAGGCAAAAATTGTTTGGCAATAATAACGTGTTTTAAATAATTTACACCATTCAAATTAACCGTCAAATAACCTTCATTATGTTTTGAATCTTTCAATGGTTTACGTGTCTTCTTATTTCTTATGGTGAAAGGGTATTTATTTAAAATCTCATAGTCATTTATAAAGCCTTTTAATGGAACAAAGCTCATTTTCAAATACAAAAAATTAATCTAATGGCCGTTCACCAAATTCTTGGAAGTCATGTTTTCTCGTATTGTTATTAAGAATATATCGAATACACCAGCTGTTTCTACGAGGCACTTCTAAATGAGCATTATGACCAAATAAGCTCTTAACACACTTCATATCTTCTGGATTTTTGAAATAAATGAATGCAGGACCATGATATCTGCCATTCTCACAAGAATCCTCACATGTACATAGATAAGTGGAGTTATCTGGCAGCTCTTTAGGGTATTCATGTGTCCAGAATGTGATCATATAGTTCCTTCTTTTTCCCCACATTTGTTTTTTGATATGAAGATAAAAAATATAAAAATATAAATATAAAAATAAAAATAGAGAAAAAAATGTTTATAAATGGCCTTGGTGAAATCATATGTGCGGTTAGGTCTGGGCGACCGTTAAGGGCGCACAGCCTAACGTATACTACTTGTCTGTTATAAAAGCAGGATCATTTTCTTGTCTTTGACACCGCCATTCTTTCACTATTCCAATAATGAAATCAAAAGTGTATGGTGCATAAATGGCTGAATCATAAATGAACCGTAAATTAAATTCGATTGGAGCGATTAGTGAATAGAGGGCTAAAATGTCTTCCCTTTTGAGCTTGATTGGACTATTGTTAACCTCAAGATCGTTATCTTTGATATCTGGTTCATAAGAACTGAAAACATTTTCGATTATAATTTGGTTTTCTGTTGGGTCATTGTACAAAAAAGGATCGATATCTTCTTCTTCGGTTAAATCGATAAATTATGGATTTAACATTTTAATGTGAGATGAGATTTTATTATTTTTTTCTTCTTTTCAAATTAAATGGCCGGAAAACTCAATTTTACAGAATTTAATGAAACAGATATTATCAAAAAGCGCAGTCACTCAGAAAGTATTGAGAGCATAGAAAGACATGAAGCAAGAAAACAACAACAAAAAGCTTATAGAGAAAGAAAGAAAAAAGAAATAGAAGAATTAAAATAAAAAGTTAAAGAATTTATTAAATAACCATTCCATCTGCTCTTGTGACTTTAATCTTTTTAATAATTATTGGCCACAAGATATCAAGGTGCTCATCAAACCATAGATTTAATAGGACTTTATTTTGCTTTTTGATGGAATTTGAATAAATGGGATTTTTCAGACATCAAAAATAATCTATTCAATTTATTTTTATTCAATTTTAATCTTTGCAATTACAAAGGTATTTTAAAATTTTCATTGCAATTGCAAAGATAATTCAAATTTTTTATCTTAGTATTTTTCAAATCTCATTGAAAAATTGAATAGACAGAGATAATTTCAATACTTCATCTTTGCAATTAAAAAGGTTTATTGAAATTGATCTTTGTAATTGCAAAGATAAAAATAAAAACTTAAGTAATTGTATTGTTTATTGATAAATAATATAATTTAGTATACAATAAAGTTCTTCTTCTTTTATATAATATTTGCTTTTTTCTAAATAATATATTGACCTCTCTTATTCTACCAAAACCGATATTTGTATATTTTTTTCTAAAGAAATTATTATATATTGTTCGCAATTCTTTGATTAAATAATTATCTTTCTGTAAACTTGAATAGAATTTTAAAAATTGAGGATCGATATATAAATTATTTGGAATTGGTGTTTTTATAATTAGTGTAAACTTTTCTGGCTCTCCATCGGGTGTCGATACATGCATCCTACGTTGTATTTGATTAGCTAAAGCTTTGATTCTTGTTCCTTCAAAATTTCTTCCTTTATATATATTTTTCGTCTCTTTTTTTAATATCTGGATGAATCGCGTCAATTTTTTTTTTGTCTTCGTTTAAATAAGAATAAATCGGATTTTCGAAATATTCGATTTGTTCTGTTTCATCCCAATTGTCGATCTCGAAAAATTCGGGAATTAAAAAAGTATGAAACTTTTTCAATAGAATTTTTAATTTTTTAATTTTTTCAAATTCTATAGAAAAACATTTTTTAGAATAAAAATAACTATTTTACAAATATGTATATTTAATGTAGATATTAAATAATAGATTAAATTTAAAAAATAAAATACTTTGGAATAATATTTACATTCTCTCAATTTTTTTCAATTGAATTTTTTTTTATTGAATTATCTTGAAAAATAATTTAACAATTAATTAATAAATAATTTATAAACAAATAATTAAAAATATATTAAATAAAAATATACTCCAAATTAAAAATAATTAAATCATTTATATTAAGGGCGTACGTCCAATTCAATGATCAGAATTCAATGAGATTTCTCAAATATTTTAATTCTTTTTGGAGTAAAAAAAGTTGAAGAATAAAAAATATTTTGGAGAAAATAAAATGTCTATTATTTATAGATTGATGATATATTAAAAAAAATATTTTTATGCATTATTTTTACATTTTAATTCAAAATTATTTTTTATAAAATTTTATCGGTCTAATAAAATAATTGTTTTTTGATCGTTTAGGACAAATATCATCATTTTTGACCTAATCTTTTTCATAATATGGAAGTATTGAAATATATATTCTATGAGTTTATTCAATATTAACAAGTTTACAACATTTTTGGGACGTACGCCCTTAAAACAGAAAAAACGATGAAAATTATCGTATTTCAATTTTGTGAGAAACGATATTTGAGAGAATGAAATATTTTTCTTCTGGATTATTCTTTAAAACCGCCATTGTTTACCATTTTTTTTTTTTTTTTTTTTTTTTGATGATCGACAAAGATGTTGGAATAATTCATCGCGGAATGAGAGAATTAAATTACGGAAAGGAATGGGGAATCACCGAGAGCCCCGTCAAGAGACGGAAGAGCCGGTGGTTCCCAAAATACGGAAGAGCCGCGAGAGCCCTATCAAGTGATAGGAGTGCACCGTTATTATACGGAAGAGCCCTATCACGTGATAGAAGAGCCGCGAGAGCCCCGTTGTTATCAATGTGCATCAAGATTCAATGTTATAGAAGAATCATATAACTATGATTTAACACCAACATATACACCTCAAATGCGACAACAACAAGCATATAGACAACCGCTTCCTCCGATACAACAGCAAGAACAAGCATCTCCAATACAAGCACAAGCACAAGAACAAGAAAAAGAACAAGACCAAACACAAACACAAATAAAGCAAGCCAATGATAAAATGAAAAAAGAACAGAAACCAAAAAAATTATTTGATCTTATGCTAACTTTTATGAATGAAGAAGAAAATGAAAAAATTTCTGAAGACGATAGAAAGACGATAGCAAGATTCATTGGAAGACAGTTCAAGAAAGAGATTGTAAAGAAGTGTTCATCCTATGAAGATAAAATAAAAGAGATGCAAGAAAAAATACAAGAACTGACTTTAAAATTAGCTGCCAAAGAAGCATCGAAGCCTCATGAAATATCTAACTCACTGTAGAGCTGTGAATCTTTCAATCATAAAATAGAAAAAGTTACTAAAAAAGTTCATGAAAAATATCAAGAAAATTGACAGTCTATGATCGTTCTCAACCAAAAAACCATTGAATTAGAACGTTCTTTATTTGAAGTCAGAAAATATGCTTGTTCACGAGATGCACAGAAGTTATTAGATATAATGAATCACTTTGTCAATAATTATAATGAATATCAGCCAACACCAGAAATGAAAAACGAATACCAAACGATAATGTATCGTTTGCCCTTAATAATTGGATCAAAAGCTTTTAATTCCAAATATGCAACAGTCAGTCAGAAACAAAAAATTTCAATTGTCAGTGCTTTTAAGCCTGATGTTAAAGATTTAATTTTTTAATAAACAATTCAATTTTTAAAATTTTCAAAATTTTATATTTATATTTCTACAGTTTTTAGGTTAATAAAGGTCAATTTAATCATACTTAAAATGGATTTCAACAAACTATCAAGAGAAGAATTGATAAAACTTGTTCAAACCCAACAAAATCAAATACAGAGATTACAAAGAAGTGGCTTGTCGGGAAAAAAGATGAAAACCAATATATTAAAAGCAAATATCAAAAACGATAATGACATAATGAACTTGTCTATAGATTTTTATGAAGCCTCAAAGACACAAGCACGACAAGCATACGAAAAGAGAATACAAGAAGTCGGCGATCAAGAGTTATTTCAAAGAGAACTCAAAAGACTCATGTTTATGGCTGCAAAAGAGTTCTCCTTTGACGTCGATATTGGAGACAGTGAGTGCAAGAGACTCGCATTTACAGAGATGCTTCGACACTGCAATAAGATTCGAAATAAATCAAAAGTTGTCGTCAAAGCATACACACTTGATGGACACGCAAAATGGTTCACTCTCAGCGACAAACATGGGCTTTTTGTCCCCCCTATATTATGAAATATGCCAAGTTCTATTGTTTTAAGGATTGTATCGTTCTTATGAAAGGGCTTGAAAAATTTGATAAAGATTTGAAAGAAGTATTCAAACAAACAGGTACAGAAATGTTAGGCGTTAATAACTTTATTTCAATCTCATCTATCGGTTATCATTTCGCCAATAAATATGGATGTTTTGACGGTTGTTATCAATTAAGTGGCAAACCGCAAAACTTTATTCAAAGATGTGTTAGCGGAGGAAGAACAATGACAGCATCAAATCAAAAGCAATATATAGAAGGAAGAATACAAGATTTTGATGCAATTAGCCTTTATCCTTCGAGAATGTATGTAATGGATGGTGTTGCTAAAGGAAAACCGAAAATTTTGCCTCAAAATATAGACCATAATCAATTGATGAAATATGACACTTTTTCCATTGAATTCATTATAAATGAAATCAAATGCAAATCAGATAAGCCATATAAATTCGGACAAGTCTTTAGACGAAATGATAAGGGCTCTAAAATATTTGACAATGATCCTGTTAGCAATTTTTATATTGACAAGATTGCACTAATGGATTTGATTGAGTTCTATGATATCAAATACGAAATCATTCGTGGTTACTATTTTGATGAAGGATTTAATAAGAAGATTAATGAGTTCATTTTTGGTTTATTTAATTTAAGACTCAAATATAAGAAAGAGAAGAATCCACTGCAGTCAACGATCAAATTGCTATTGAATTCAATCTATGGCAAATCAATATTGAAAGCGATGAAAACAGAAACAAAAAGTGTACCCAGAGATGAGCTAATGAAATACATTTGGCTCAATTATAACTTTATCACAGAAATCTATGATGAACCGACAATTGATAGATGCTATGTGAAAAAGCTGAAGCCGATCAATGATCATTTCAATCTCCCACAATTTGGTGTAGCGTTCTTTCATGGTCAAAACATTTGATGAATCGTGTTATGGCTAGTGCAGAACAAAATGGGATTGAAATATTCTATCAAGATACCGATAGCATGCACCTATATGAAGATGATGTGAAAAAAGTGGCAGAGATCTTTAAGGAGAAATATAATGCTGAATTAATAGGTGAAAAGATGTGTCAATTTCATTGATTTTGACGGTTTTGAGGGTGCAGTAGGCCAAATACATTCACGAAAACTGATCGCATTAGGCAAGAAAAGTTATTTAGATATCTTAGTCGATGAAGAAGGAAAAGAAGGATATCATATAAGAATCAAGGGCATTCCTCATCAAGTGATCATTAATAAATGTAAACGAATGGGCATCACAATTGAAGAACTCTATGAAAAATTGTATGCTGGGGCCAAAATGGAGTTCAATTTATTAGATGGCACAAATGCATTCAGAAAAACTCAAACTTTTCAGCAGACTAATCTCAAAAAGTTTAGCAGGACCCTTAAATTCATTTAGTTAACACATCCTTAACGTCTGATTCTTTAGCTGGCTTTACTTTAATTGAAACAAACAAAGGACTTTTTAAAGCGATAGGCTGAAATTGGAAATCGACTAAACTTAATTCTAAATATTTTAAACTATCTGTGTTTGTTTTTATTTTTATCGGGTTTCTTTCTTTCTCAAAGTCATAAATCAGTGGATTGCCGTCTATAGCCATTGTGTTTATATTTCCTATAACTGAAGGTGTATACTCTTGATCTCCAATAGCTGAATACATCGGATTACCTTGTAAAGAGACTAAATAAAGTTTTGTATGAGTTATGATCGGCAAATCTGGCACAATAAAGGGTTCTTTAGGATCAATTGTCAAAGGCAACGGAGTGTTATATAATCCAGTCAATAATGCTGCTCTGTGAGATATTGATGTAATTGTAGTTTTCATACTTGCTGTTAGTAGTATACGTTAGGCTGTGCGCCCTTAACGGTCGCCCAGACCTAACTGCGCCGATGATTTCACCAAGGCCATTTATAAATTTTTTTCTCTATTTTTATTTTTATTTTTAAATTTTTTTCTTCATATCAAAAAACAAATGTGGGGAAAAAGAAGGAACTATATGATCACATTCTGGACACATGAATACCCTAAAGAGCTGCCAGATAACTCCACTTATCTATGTACATGTGAGGATACTTGTGAGAATGGCAGATATCATGGTCATGCATTCATTTATTTCAAAAATCCAGAAGATATGAAGTGTGTTAAGAGCTTATTTGGTCATAATGCTCATTTAGAAGTGCCTCGTAGAAACAGCTGGTGTATTCGATATATACTGAATAACAATACGAGAAAACGTGACTTCCAAGAATTTGGTGAACGGCCATTAGATTAATTTTTTGTATTTGAAAAATGAGCTTTGTTCCATTAAAAGGCTTTATAAATGACTATGAGATTTTAAATAAATACCCTTTCACCATAAGAAATAAGAAGACACGTAAACCATTGAAAGATTCAAAACATAATGAAGGTTATTTGACGGTTAATTTGAATGGTGTAAATTATTTAAAACACGTTATTATTGCCAAACAATTTTTGCCTAACGATGATCCTGTTCACAAAAAAGAAGTCGATCATAAAAACCGCAATCGTAAAGATAACCGTCTATGTAATTTACGATGGGTAACGCATTCTGAAAACAATTATAATCGTAAAATGCCGTAATTTATTTTTATTCAAAATGTCAGATATAATAATTATTCAAGGTCAAATTCGTTTTAATCCACCTATAACAAATCAAAAAGTTACAGATTTGAAAAGAGAACACAATTTTAAATACATAGATATCACAAATAATCATGTGACATGTTTAGTGCCCTATAATTGGATACCAGCAAAGGGGTTTAGGGATGAATTAGAAATATTTGCGAATAATATGAAGGGCAAATTATTTAGAGAACGTTTTAGTGGTGAAATTTTGGCCTATAAAGGATCGCCTAATGCTAAATCTGCTTGGCGTTATTTCATTAAATATGGGAAGGTGCAAAGTGACAATAATGCTGCCTTTAAGTTCATAAAATATTATAAGCCCAAACCAAAAAGACATGCAAAATGGGTGAAGCCAGAGCATGATGATGCATTACCACCACCTCAAGAAGAACCATCACAAAATAAAACAATCTTTCAGAAAAAGTCATCGTCTTCGGCCAAACCTATACTTAAAAAGTTGGCATCTTCATCGTCTTCTTCTCAAACGTCTACATTATCATCAAGCGGTACATCAAGAGCGCCATCTCCTCCTCCACCCCCACAAACATCCCCTCAATCATCAAAACAAACATCAAGGCACACATCAAGACCACCAACACCTCCAATGGATCTAGACCAATTTATTGATTATAATGCAATCACTGATAATAATTCGCAATTAGAATCAAAAGAAGTATATCCATATCTAAAACTATTAGTAGAAAAAGGAAAAAAGGTGAAAAGAATAGGACATGTAGCCTTATTGCCTCCTGATTGGTTTTATTATCTATATGAGAATCCGAAACAAGAAGCAGTGGACTCTCTCTTTGAGTATCTTAGTAAAGCTCCACAGTTTAATAAGAAACCAATTGATTATTATGATTGCATTGTAATTCCTGCTGAACTAGAGGAACATTGGATATTAATAGTAATCGATAATGGCAATAAAGATATCGGTGTATATGATTCAAACATGAAAGCATACCCAGATATCGGTAAAATAATAAATAAATTCTTGAAATCACAAGGCATTAATCAGAAATATCCAATGAGATATAATCGTGTTCCTAAACAAAATAATGATATTGATTGTGCTATATTAATGATGCAAAATGCAAGGATATTATTGCATGATGGTAAATGGCCTTATCCAATAGCTGATGTATCTAATATTAGACAAAGAATTGCACGTGAATTAAAGAGCAAATCATTAGAAACAGCTCCCCTCCCACCTACACCACCCAGTTTTCAAAAACATTCTAACAACACAGAAAAACCGACTCTTCCCAAAAAAAAAATGAGTCAAGCTGAGAAGGAAAGAATCGAACAAGAGACTTATAATTATTTTATTAAAAAAGGTGCATATCATTTAGCTAAATCATATAAATACCCTTATTGGAATGTTCATGAAGATGTAGAATCTGGTGTACCAAAAGATAAATCAAAAAGAATGTAAATTAAAAATTTTTCAATAAATAAAAATGCCAGAATTAATTTTGCCAATTGAATGTTCACTTTATTTTAATAAAACATTGAAAAAGACAGAAATATCTGAATTATCAGAAATTTGTAAATCAAAGTTTAAATTATCAAACAAAAAAATAATCTTTACTGATTGGGCAAAGAAATTTGATTGGGATGATTATGAGGACGTTAAAGAAATATTGAATTTAGTGGCCAAATATTGTTCAGTACATAAAATCACACTTTTTGGATCGATAATTGGTTATATAGGTGAAAGGAATGAAAATATGGTCAAATCAAAAGCCTATCAGATTCAATTGAAAAAGGGAGATATAATTCCAAAGGAAATAATTCTTCATGCTAGTAAATCAAGAAAGAATAAGTAAGATATTTATTTTTAGTCAAAATGGAGTTACCGCCAAGAGTTAAAACACAACACCCTAATCGTGAAAATATTGTACATGATGCTAACGTTCCTGTCCCAATTGAGACTGCTTTTTTCTTAGAGGACTCACAAAGAGATCCAAGCAAATTTAATCGTTTTTATTTCAATTTTCCTGGTGATTGGTCAACGTCAAACAAAGGCGAAACAATTGTGGGTGTAAGGTCAATGTGGCTCGTTTCAAAAAGACGAAAACTTGAATTCACAATTAGAATTGCTAAATATGTAAAAAAGATGTTTCAATCTATTGTGGGGAATACGACAAATGAAAAAATAACCAATATGCAAACATCAGATGGTTATAAAAATAGTATTAAAATCAAAGAAATAAAAGTAATTGACTGGCTCTCAACAGAAAGAGATTTCAGAGGTTTTTTTGAAGCAGTACACAATTCATTGAAAAATTATATCTTATCTTTATGGAAGGATCCTTATGAAATATTTGAACAATCTGATCTTGATGTTTTGAATAGAGATATACAAACTGACGGTTATTATGACGATAGAGGGTTTCATGAAAAAATATATTCTGAACGAAACAATAATCCTTTAGATCCATACGGTTGTGCTTTCAAATTGAAAGAAATAAACAAAGATTTTGAAGAAGTATTCAATATTGGTGACGAACCTACTCAAAATAAAAAGAATGTATATTTTGATTTCTGGGATGACGTTCTAACTTTTGATAATATTTGGGATCGTCATTCATGTAAAGTTTATTCTTCACTTGGCGAACAATCATTACATAATTATATCGGTAATTCACAAATTTATTATAATCCTATCAAATATTTTAAATTGAATTCTTCTGATCAACGGTTTTGGATTGAATTATATTCTGCCAGACAATACAATGCCCCCGTTAAATTACCCAATGGAGAAACTTTTGTCATGGAAATGCAGTTCTTGCCTTATAATAAGATGTTATACGTTTAATTTATAGAAAATGACATCACTTGCAGAATTATTTAAGGAATATCCATATCGTGGTCCAGCTTTTGAAAAACATGCACTTGAAAAAGGTTATTCGAAAAAAGAGATAAGGAAATTTCAATCAGAATCCGTTGTTCATGATCAAAAAGTGTCAACTCCTAAATATATACCTATCGTATCGTCTCATTCCGGAGGTTTTCAGATGGATACGTTTATAAACGATAAAGGAGCTAACGGTTTGAATTATTTGATGCTTATCAATATAAATACCCGTAAAGCTTATGCATATCCGATGAGAGGGAAAGGGGCGTTACAGGTCAAATCAGCATTGAATAAATTCATCAAGGAAGAACCAAATTGCCATTCAATCGCTTCAGATCAAGATGCTGCTTATTTATCAGACGAAGTGACATCTTGGATGAAAAGTCATAAAATTATATATACGACTACAACGGATGATAATCACAATAATTTAGGAATAATAAACCGTTTTATGAGAACGATAAGAGATTTAGCCGTTAACAAAAATTTGTTAGATGCCGATATATGGAAAGATATTTCAAAAGAAGGTGAATTAACACATAAACCTACAAGAAATATTTCACCAAAAGAAATGCAGTCATTAATGTCAGCATATAATGAATCATATCATACTAAAATAAAAACAGCCCCCAATAAAATGACAGCTAAAGACGAACAGAAATATATTTTGAAAAATAAAACGCAAGCAAACCCTTATGATTTCAAAGAAGGTGATAAAGTACGTATCGTAGAAGAAAAAACGATTAAAAATAAAAAACGAAGAATGGTTAGCAATCAAGCATATACAGTTGATTCAAAATCTGGTAATTTATTCAAAATTGCTGCTAACGATAGATCTGTGAACGATTATCCTGGATACAAAATAGTTAAGGCGAAAGGATTTGTTCCTATGGCCAAAACATTGAAAGACGGCAAAAGAGGGAACATAGAGGAGATTTTAGGGTATAATAATGCAAATGACCAATACAAGGTCAAATGGGATGATGGAAGTCAAGGGTATACATATGCCAAAAGTATGAGAGAAGGAAATCCAACAATATTATCACGTTTAGAACGAATGTATTGGGTGAAAACAGGTGAAAACATACCAGTTAAAATCAGAAAATACATTTAATTATTCTTAATCAAATGAAAGGAAATATTATTCAAAAAGTTGAAGAATTAATCAATGAGACACTCAGAAAAAGTATGAGAGAAATTGAGGGCGCTTTGATCAAACCATTATCAGAAAATTATCCGTTTTCATCAAATGGGATATACTTTTTGATTGGACGTCCTGGTGCTGGCAAAAGTTATTGGATTTGGCGCCATATTATGATTACAGAAAGATTATTTAAACATCCATATTATCATAAAATTTATTTCTGCTCAACGTCTGGTAAAATGGATAAAACCGCCGAAGTTTTGAATAAAAAGATTCAAACAAAAATAATTTATGTCTCAGAAAAACAATTAATGAGCGTTCTTCAGAAACATTTGAAAAGGAAAATAAAATATTATGCACTTGTCAAACATATCCTCTCAAAAATGAAAGAAACGTCTGATGAGATGAGGCGTTTAATTGAAAAACATCATTTAACTGACCTTCAAGATAAAATCATTTATATTGCCAGTAAGCTTTGTAAATATGGAACCGCCTCTTATCCATTCAATACTCTGATTATTCTTGATGATTGTGCTGGTTCAGATTTATTGAAAAACGGTAATTCAGAATTTATTAAATTGTTGACAAAAACAAGACATTATAACATAACGTGCATAATGGCATTTCAAACGATAAGATTTGTGCACATAAATGCTAAACGTATGGCAACCGATATTATCTGTTATAGCGGTTATTCAGAAGAAGATTTCACCTCTTTATTGCAGCAAACAAATAACAACTTAAATACAAAGGCAACTGTGCAAGAATACTTGCAACATAGAGAACCGCATGACAAATTTATCATGAACATAACTGCAAACAAATACTATTTTGAATCTTAAACGTTTTATTGAATTTTAAATGGGATTATTTAGAAAATGGGCGAGAAGAAGTATTGGCCTTGGAGGTCAATTATTAATGGGAGCAGCAAATTCAGCAACAGGAGGATTAGCAGGTAAATTAGCGGATAATGCAACAGGAATAATGAAAAATCAATCAGGATTAATAGGCAAAACAATGGGTAGTTTAGGCAAAGCATTTTTAAGCGATAATATGAGAAACAAAATCTCAAATGTAGCGGATGCAGCAATAAAATATATTCCAAAAGGCAACGTAAGAGAAGCATTAACAAAAATCAATAATCATGCACAAGGAAGAGATGAAAACTATAAAATGCCAAAACCCGCTAAAACAGAATCGAGTAGTTCAAATAATGCACCAGCACCTATAAATCATGTACATTCATCAAATTATGAATAATAAGAAAAGTCAATTTTATTGAGTTTTAAATGTCAAAACACTTAACAGGCTCAAAACGTTTAGCGGTTATTCAAAGGTGGATAAATGGCCATGACGATCCAGATTGGGAGGTTTTGCCAACTCGAAAACAAGGAAAGTATATTGTTAAAAAGCGAGAAACACCAATAGAAGAAGAAAAAGAAGAGAAAACTCCAGAAAATGAAGAGAACGAAGTTTTTGAAGAGGAAGAAGAAAAACCCAAAATGCAAAAACAAAAGTCGAAAAAACTCACAAAAAGTCAAGAAATCGATCCAACGATAAACCTTGAAATCTTAAATCAACTCAAATTACTGGGTGATGAAATCAAACGCAAAAGAGAAAAGAAAGAACAAAAACGATTAATTGAAGAAGTAATCTCAAAGAAAACTCCAGCACCAAAACAAGCACCTCCTCCTCCAATACAAGAAGAAGAATATTATGAACCACCAATTTCAAGACAAAGACGAAACAGAATCTTTGATGATATATATTAACTTTTTTTATTCAAGAAATGATTAATCATGAGGTTTATATGAAAACATCAGCTGAAGTATGTTCGCAAATTGCGTCATATTTTGATGTTGTAGATAGCTGTATTGCCACTTCTGATACAAACAAACAGTATTCAATTAATCCACAAACATCATATTCGCCTTCACCTCCAATAAAACAAGGGTCATATACAAGTGTTATTATTTCTCCAAATAC
Source organism: Tritrichomonas musculus (assembly GCA_039105265.1). Lineage (NCBI taxonomy): Eukaryota > Parabasalia > Tritrichomonadida > Tritrichomonadidae > Tritrichomonas > Tritrichomonas musculus. Next base: position 814,908 of record JAPFFF010000024.1, on the reverse strand, counting down.
ACACAATACAGCTGACATCTATAATGGTTTTATTCGTGCTGATCTAAAAGTGACAATGAATATAAATGAAAAGATACCAGATTTGAGTGATATTGGCGGTTATCCATTCAATAAAATCTGGTTTGGATTCAAAGATGCAAGAGATGCTATTGAAAAATATGAAATAGTAGCTAACGGAATAACAATATATACACAAAACTTTGGTTGTGAAGAATCGTTCTTAACTGCATGTTGTGCGAATGAAACAACAAAGAGAGCAGATGTATACTCAAAGGCAAGACATAAAGATATATGGAATAATAATTTTGCCACTCGTTGCGGAATAGTAATTAATTGGCCAAAAGATGATTTAACAGCAACATTTACGATTCATTTAAAAATTGATTTGCGTAGATTCTTGCCATTATCAAATATAAAATATTTACCAGCTTTTGCAGGAAAACTCGAATTAAGATTATATTTCTCATGTGCTGGTATGCTTTGTTGTCCATGTGGACCATCAAGATCTTTGCTTGCTCAACCATCTCTTGCAACTAAATATACTTTTTCTGAGATCACTAATGAATTCACACCTGTTGGCGATGATGTTAAAATATGGACTTCAAGTACATCAGCTAATTCATCAGGCCAAGCATCAGGAAAGACAGATGGAGCTGAAATATTAGCATCAGAAACACCATATACTCTTTATTCTGGTTTACGAAAATTCCAAGTCTATGAGTATGAAATCACTGAATGCTCATCAATTATTCCATGTTTTGGTATAAACAATGAAATTTATCAACAATTGGTTCAGCGTTATTCAAATCCACAACATCCACTCACATTTCCAACTCAAACATTGTCATTTTACACCTGCACACAAGCATTAAAACAAATCCAAGACAAAACAACAGTCACCGTCACTCCAAGATTTGTTGATTCTATCTTTTGTTTATTCCCTCTTCATCAACGTCATCATACAAGTAGTTAAGTATAGGCTGGGATTCATTCTTCACCCCAGCCTACACTGCTCGCCACCAAGCTCAGGTACACCTTCGCTTGGGCCTCGCTACCCGGCCAAATACCCTCTGAAAACCTATCGTAAGTACACACTCTCTACTTTCACTATTCCCCCCAATGTCATTTCCAAGGTATGGAGTAGTTTTTGAGCTTTCTAATGGTGTTTTTTGAATTATACACCCGAAAATACGGTATTTCTTGTATAGGCACGACCTCGAAATATTGAGTAGAAATTGAGTTAATATTTTCTCTCAAATATTTTTATGCCAGAAGTATATTTTTTTTCTCTCAAATATTTTGAAAAGATTTTATAAAAATATTCTTAAAAAGTTAACTAGACACCAAGATATTTTAATATTATTTTTCACTTTTTGGATATAAATTTTTATTATTTTGTTATGGATTTTTATTAATTTTTCAAAATTTTTGTTCCACTTTTTGAATTTAAATTTTCTTCTTGCACAAGCTTGCTCAGTCTTGTTCAATCTTGCTCAAGCTTGCGCATGTCAAACATTTGTCAACTTAATGTCAAACGCAAGTCAACCTTAAAATTTTCATGCCCAAAATTGAGAAATAAAATTTTTTCCTTTAAAATTATAATATTTGTGAAAGAAAATTTTATTAATAAATTGATAGATAAAATTTTTTATTATTTTTACAAGTTTATGGTTATAATTTATTAAAATTAATTTTTATAAAAAATGTCGGACTTTCTATTTTTCGAACCATGTAACTTTCCACCAAATATTACCATTGAGCTATGACCCCATACAAGAATATTTTTGGATGGTTTATTTTTAAAACTAAATTCTGAATATATTATTTGAGTTATTACAATATATTTCAATATTTATTTGGTTTTATATTTATTCAAAATCGAGTTTCCATCTTTGTCTATGCGTGTGTCGTAATGGTTAAACTCCCTACCTAACATCCTAGGTTCGACATATATCCGGAACGCATTTTTTCTGAGTTATGAGAAAGAGTGGACTTTGAGTGAAATCTGTGAAAACTTGGATTTGTGGCCAAGTTGTGAGTTGTTCGTTAACAATTATTCCGCAAACAAAAAACTTATTGAGTTAAGTTTCCATCTTCCTGATCGAGGCCATTAACTTCCCCTAGTTAACGGACGGCTCCTTTCAATAAGGATTTCATTTGAAGTAGATCTCTTTTATAAGTAATTCAGAAAAAGGCCTCTCAGGGTTGGTTTTTGCACTTTTGTTTTTATATTTTTATAAAAATGTATCCAACACTAAATCCTACCGAAGAACAAACACCTATACCAATTGAATATGCTTACTTTTTAGAAGATGGGGAACGAGATAAAACAAGACCTAATCGTTTTTATTTTAATTATCCTCAAGATTGGGTTACTTCAAATAGAGGGGAATCAATAATAGGCGTAAGAAATATATGGACAAATAGTAGAAGAAGAAAAATTTCTTATACAATAGGAATCAGAAAATATTATAAGAAAGATTATGATGACTTAAAGCTAAACAACCCAAATCAAACATATGATGATCTTTATTTATCTATTCCAAATGATAGGAAATCAGAATTATTTTATGATGTAATTTCTTGGATTCCTACAGAAAAAGATTTAAGGGAAATATTAATTGATTTGAAATATTTCTTAAGAACAGAGTTTGAAAAATATAATGTTGCTCCAATTGCATTAAATAAATTTCTTCATTCATCTATTGATAAACAAAAAGAGAAATTAGAAGAAGATATCAATAAGAAAATGGATGAAACACTACAACTTGATATCGAAATAGCAAATAGTACGAACTTAGATGAAATCGCACAAAAAACACTTCAGAAGCAAAATTTAATAAATGAGAGCTGGGATTTAAGAAGAAAAATTGATGAATTAGAGGAATCAAAAAAATTAGTTGGACAACCTGTTTTTAATTTAAGGGATGTTGGTATGGACGGATATTATGATTATGATAAAAAGAAATTTATTGAAATAATGTATTCGATGTGGAATGAAGATGAAAATAATCCTTTTTATATTGACCTATCAATCAGCTTTCGTATAAGACCTTTTGAAAATGGAATACAAGATAATTCTGTTAATAGTATTTATGATTTAGCAGATGTATTTAATGTTGGTTTTGAACCTTTTCAAAATAATCCAAACAAATACATGGACTTAGAGAATCCTATTGAAGACAAAAATGAAAATATAGTGAGATATGAAGGAAAATGGATGAGAGAAATAATATTCGAAGATGTTTGGGATAGAGTTAGCTGTAAAATATATTCATCAATAGCAGAACAATCATCAAAAGGATATTTAGGGAATAGTAAAGTTATATTTAACCCAATCAAATACTTCAAGCTAAACTCAACTGATCAAAGATTTTGGATAGAATTCTATTCAGGGCGTCATAATCAGATACCAGTAAAGATACCAAATAATGAAACATTTTATATTGAGATGCAATTCATGCCATTCAATAAGAAATTGATGTATGTTTAAGACTAATTTAAATGAACAAAAAGCATTTTAAGACAATTAATGAGCTTCATTCTTTTTTTCCTTGGAGATCTGCCTCTAAATTTGTTCCACTCGCAAAACGATATGGATTCACAGAAGAAGCCGCATTAGATTATTTAAGGAAGATAGTACATGATGTAAAGGTACCAAAGGCAAAGTTTATGAATATCTATTCTAAACACTCTGGAGGATATCAAATGGACACATTCATCAATGATAAGACAAAGGATGGTCTCAACTATTTGATGCTAATTAATATTAACACAAGAAAAGCATATTGTTATCCAATGAAGGGGAAAGGTGCAAAAGAGGTAGCCCAGGCATTAAATAAATTTTTTGAGGACGAGCCAGATGTCTATTCGATAACATCAGACCAGGATGCTGCTTACTTGTCCAATGATGTATTACAGTTGATGAAGACCAAAAATATTGTTTACACTACTACCGAGGATAATAATCATAATGTACTAGGTATCATAAATAGGTTCATGAGAACGATTAGAGACATGGTAGGCGAGAACAGGTTCATCAATGAGAAAGAAATGGATAGTTTAATAGATTCATACAACAATTCTCCCCACAGATCATTGGACTATAAGATACCAAACGAGATGATAGAGAAAGATGAAAAAGAATATGTAAAAACCAAGTCGCAAAACAATCCATATGACTTTAAACCAAATGATAGAGTTAGAATTATTCAAGCCAAGGAGCCATTTTCGAAGCGCAGGAACAAGGTAAGCAAGGAAGCATATATAGTTGATTCAAAGGCTGGTAACCAATTTATAATTAAGTCCAAAGATGAGTCAATAGACAAACTCCCTGGTTATAGGTTAATCAAGACACAAAACAAAAATATTGCACAAACACTTAAGGGAGGCAAGAGAGGTATTGTGGAGAAGATTATTTCTTATGATACAACAAAGAACAAATATAAAATTAAATACAGCGAAGGTACAGAAGACATCATACCGGCTAAAAATTTACGAGAAGGTGCTCCAACAAAGCTATCTAATCTTGAAGTGGATTACTGGTCAAAGAAGAAAAATATACCCAACAATATAAAGAAATGGATTTAACCACAAATAAATGTCTAAACAAATAATGAAAGAAGTGGAATCCTTAATCCAAAAGACAATGAAGAAGAACCAGAAAGAGATAGAGGCAGCACTGATGAAACCTCTCCATCCTTCATATCCATTTAGTACGAATGGAATTATATTTCTTATTGGACGTCCAGGTGCAGGTAAGAGTTATTGGTTGTGGTCTCACATACTCATTACTGAACGTCTATTTAAGCATCCGTACTATCAAAAAATTATATTCTGTTCAACAAGTGGCAAAATGGACAAAACCGCTGAGGCAATGAGTAAAGAGGTAAAGACACCAATAGTATATCTTAATGAATCCCAATTGATGGATTACCTAAAGAAACACCTCAAAAGAAAAATAAAATATTATGCAATGGTTAAACATGTATTATCAAAAATGAAGGAAACAAATGAAGAAATGCAAAGACTTATAAACAAGCACTCCCTCCAAGAAATAGATGATAGAATAGTATATATAGCCAATAAGTTAGTAAAATACCAAACCTCTTCTTACCCATATAACACACTAATAATATTGGATGACTGTGCAGGAAGCGATTTGTTAACACATAATAATACAGAATTCCTTAGACTATTAACCAAGACAAGACATTATAATATTACCTGCATCATGGCTATTCAGACAATCAGATTCGTACACATAAATGCAAAAAGATTGGCCACGGATATCATATGCTATAGTGGATACTCAGAAGAAGATTTTACTTCCTTGCTTCAACAAACAAATAACAACCTTAATATCAAGAAGACGGTAAAAGAATATTTACAGCATAGAGATCTTCATTCAAAATTTATTATGAACATAACCGCCAATAAATATTACTTTGAAAAGTAGTTTTATTTGTAAATTAAATGCCTTCAGGAACAATCGATTCTGGAAAATATATTCAATCTACTACACCAGATTCTGGTGGTAGTACTTTTGGGAAATTTATAAATAATGCATGGAATTCTGTAAAATCTGGTTTTGGGAAAGTAAGTAAATTCATTGGTGATAGTGCAGTTGGGAAAGCTGGCAAGTGGGTTTGGAAGAATAAGATACCGGTACTAAATACCGTAGGAGGAGCAACACAAGCTTTTGGAACAATAACGGGTAATCCAGCAGCAATAGGTATAGGTAAAGGATTGACAACAATAGCAAGTGGAATAAAAGAAGGAGAAGTAAAGGCAGCATTAGAAAAGAATATAGCAGAAAGACAACCTAATCCGTTAGGTAGTAATGTAATGTATGCAGATTTTCCACGCATTCATTATTCGAGAAAGCCAGCTGCTTATAAAATATATCAGAACAGAAGTAAATATGTGGACGAAGCAGAAGCACATATAGCGAAATTGAATAAAAGAAAGAGAAAGAAATCAAGAAAAACAAAGAAAACTCAATAAAACTCAATAAAATGATTTTTTTATCAATTAAATGTCTAAGCATTTGACAGGATCAAAAAGATTACAAGTAATACAGAACTGGCTTAATGGTCGTGAGGACCCTGATTGGGATGTGCTTCCTACCAAAAAAGAAAACAAATATATAGTAAAAAGAAGAGAGCAACCATTAACAAAACCACCACCTGAACCATTAACTAAAACAGAAACGATTGAAGAAAAAGTTGTTGGTCAGAATTCCGACCCACCTGAGGAACCGGTAAAAGAAATACCAAAACCCAAAAAACCAATAATTGAAGAACAACCAAAACAAGTATATGACCCAACAATAAATATAGAAATACTAAACCAATTAAAGCTATTAGGCGAAGAGTTTAAAAACGAAAGGGCTAAGAAAGAACAGAAGAAAATGATAAAAGATGTAATACAAAAACAAATGAGAAAACCATATTATCCACAGTTTACTCAGCCACAATACATAAACGCCTTGAGCCAAGAACCAAATCAAATAGAAGACGAATCAGAAGAGGAACCAATACCAGTAATCCCACCTCAACCTATTCGTAGAAGACGAAATAATATTTTCTCTGATATGATTTAATTTGCTTTTGTTATTTTTCTCAAAAGAAAATATGTTAAATCCAGAAATTGAACTAAGGACGTCAGCTGAAACATGTACCCAAATTGCTAGCTATTTTGATATTGTTGATAATTGTATAGCCTTATCAGATACCAACAAGCAATACACAATTAGTCCACAAACATCATATTCTCCATCGCCTCCAATACCTCAAGGCTCATATACAAGTGCAATTATATCACCTAACACAAACAATACAGCAGACATATATAATGGATTTATTAGAGCTGACATGGAGGTAAAGATTAAAGAAATGGCAGAACAAGAAGTTAAAGCAACAATTGATGGTGAATATCAATTCAACAGAGTATGGTTTGGTTTCAAGGATGCTAGAGATGCTGTTGAGAAATATGAAATAGTAGCTAACGGAATAACGATATATACCCAGAACTTTGGTTGCGAAGAATCATTTCTAACTGCATGTTGTGCGAATGAAACAACAAAGAGAGCAGATGTATATTCAAAGGCAAGACATAAAGATATATGGAATGGTAATTCTGGCAGCAGAACAGGATTTATTGTTGATTGGGCCGAAGGATGGAAAGACAAAACATATAAAATTCACCTAAAGATTGATTTAAGAAGGTTCTTACCATTATCAAATATTAAATACCTTCCAGCATTTGCAGGCAAGATTGAACTCCGATTATTCTTTTCATGTGAAGGTATGGTATGTTGTCCAATGGGTCCAGGAAAAGCGTTCGAACATAATAATGTCGTTAATTCAACTTACACATTACCAATCATCACAAATGAATTTACACCCATTAAAGAACCAATTATTATGTATACAGGTTTAACTAATAAAGTACTAACAGCAAAAGACAGAACATTTCAAGTCACTGAATATAAAGTTACTGAGTGTTCATCTATTATTCCTTGTTTTGGTATAGAAGATAATATTTATTCCAGTCTAGTACAAAGATATGCTGACCCAACTCATCCACTAACATTTCCAACCCAAACACTTTCTGTCTATACTACTACTGCTCCATTAAAGAATCCGAATTGTAAATCCACCTGCACCATTACTCCACGTTTTGTTGATTCCATATTTTGTCTATTTCCAGAAAAGCATACCCACCATACAGTATTTAGGAATCCACAATTTAAGTTATTCCAATTAAACTGTGGAGGATATGGAAACATTCCTGCAAAGCCATTTGGTACAACTGTTGAATACCCAGAGTTCCTTGAATATTGTCAGAACGCAATGAACATGAATGGAGGACAGAGTGGATTTAATAAAGAAGTTGTTGCATCATTAACCAATGACCAACCATACGCACGCTCTATTGGAAATTATCCTGATGACCGAACAAGTTTCTTTATTGCTCTCCCAACTGAAACTGATAATACTTATCAACAGGGATTAACCTCTTTGTCACCAATCAATTTTGAAATAATTGTAACACAAGAAACAGGTGACAATACATATGCAAAAGATGTTCAAACACCACCTTTAATATGCCTCTTATTTGATTCTTCTATATCTATTCTTGTTCAGCCAAATGGTATGCCACCTTTAGTTCGCCTTGGAAATTATGATTTGACCTCTAGAGAATGAAAACAGTTTTGACATCCATTTTTATTTTTGTAATGTCAAGTGAAAATGAATTGCCTCTTCATGATACTCCTATTGGTTCACCTCAATATCAATTATCACCAAACATGCAAAATTTAAATAATAGTTTTCAAAACTTTGTTGTCAATAATGAAATTGATGATTGGGAAATAGACCGTGATTTTAATGAACCTCAATCAACGTCTCCAAATGAAGAAGAATTTTATGCAGGAATTAATCAAATTGTAGAAAAACAATTAGAAGAACATCCAGCAAATCCAAACCGTCATGGAAATCCAAGACCTCCAAACCCACAAGATGTATTTGGAAAAAGTTATCATGACCGAGATGATTTCGGAAACTTTTTAAAAATTCTCGAAAAAAGAGAATATCCATCAGACGAAATCATAAATCTGTACAATCAATTTTTTCATACAAATATCAATATTCAAAGTTTTGGGAAACTTATCGACATCAAAAAAAATTTTAAAGCAAGAAGAAAAACAATTGGTGGAATAAGAAAAACTTATTATAAAAGAAGAAAAGAATCGAACCGCCACATACCGGTTTGATCCGCCTCATGCCGGTTTGAACCGGCTCATGCCGGCACAAGCAAAAAGTAAATAAAAATTTTCACTCACAAAAAGTTATTAAGGTCATTCTATTTTTATTTTTATTTTTTTATTTTCTTGTTACATAAATAAAATGAGTCAAGAAAAAGTTGTAGATTTTGTTACTCTAAACGAATACCCGGACTATGAAATATTATCACAGTATCCTTTTACTATTAGAAGAAAAGACAACCATTATGTAGTAAAAGAATTTACTAACAAAAGTAATGGTTATGTATGTGTATGTGTAAATGGGAATAAACAGGTGAGAAAGCATAGACTTATAGCTAATCAGTTTATACCAAATCCTGATAATTTACCTATGATAGATCATCTTAATAGAGATAGAACTGATTATCATCTATCAAATCTTCGATGGGTATCAGTAAGCGATAACAGTAGAAATAAGTCATCAAACAAAGGTGTTTCATACGAATTTATTGACGATATCCCTGATGATGCAATTGTTATCACACATTATGATTTAAGGAATGAAAGAAGATATTTTGGGGAAAACAAGTATTATTATAATTATAATGATGACATATTTTATGAAAGGATAACTAATGAAATATATAGAATAATGCATGTAAATACATTAAAAGGTGGGCGTAAGTGTATTATGACAAGAGATATAAATAATAAACAAACTACTTTTTATATTCATACATTCAAACATCAATATGGACTAGAATAATCTACTAATATCTTGATAAATACTCAGCCTTTTTGAAATATTTTTTTAAATATAATATAGACTCATGTTGGTAGTTAACATATTCCAATATACAAAATTGAATAGGGGGGTAAACAAATTGTTTTACAAATATCTTGGTAAATACTTGACCAATTGTGAATATAAACACTAATATAATAATTATTCCCCAAGTACTAAAACATACTAGAATATAAAAAATAGTTACCCTGTAGTTGTTGAGATATAGAAAAGTGATGTGAATTCGAGCTCCATTTTTGACCCTTTTCCATATCTTGATAACCCCTAAACCTTTCATGAATATTATCATAAATATAACATTTGTAGGGATAAAATAGAAATATACTACAATATAAGAAATAGTTACTCTGTAGTTGTTGAGATATAGAAAAATGGTTCCAAACCGAATTTTCCCAAATTTGAGTAAAGGACGGAATTTTGATAGAACGTATCTCTGGGCATGAAATTATAATAAGTTGTAGGGAAGATTAGTAAAAAATTTTTGGAAACGAAAAAATTAAAAAACGGTTTTGACATCCATTTTTATTTTTGTATTACTCAATATTTTTAAAATTTTTTTATTTCCATACAAAATGCAAGACCAATATAAAGTTTATGATTACATCAATAATGTTATTTCTCTCGCTGATAACCCAGAAGATTTTAAGGAAAGTAATTTCGCTATCCTTTGTGATCGATATCCAATTCAACTTTCAAAAAATAAATATTTAGCAAAAGTCATCTACATATCAATTAAGGCGGACAAGAACGTATGGAGGATATATCCGGACAAGATTAAAGAATATGATATAGAACACATAGTATTAAATACTAACTCAAGAAGGAAAATTAATTATAAAATGCAAGAATTCTTTGTTAATGGTTCAAATAAGGAACAAAATTATGAGGAATACAGTTATTACAATTACTCGATAGAATTAGCATCTAAAAAGACTAAAACAATGATAGAGGAATTACGTAAGAAATATGAATTAAATACACCCGAACTATTTATTGGTCTCCATCAAGAGCTAGTTCTGTAAGTCGGAATCTCGACCGACCAATTTTTTTTGAAAAAGAAATGAATAAGTACAGAAATCCCAATTCTACTACAGTTGGAGCAGAAGGGGCAATGTTTAATGAAGGAACTAAGACTGAGAAGACAATAGAGTTTAATCACTTTGGCATATTTTCTAATGACAATACTTACGCAGTTACGTTTAACCCAAGAATTAATAGACCACCAACAAAGTATATGGAAAACAAACCTGTCAAACCACCAAAGAGTAATCAACATAAAACAAAACCATTACACGAACCACCTGTTAGTATTACAGATGGAGGGTATTATTTGAAGAAAGATAAAGCACCCAAAGCTCCTATTCTTCCTCCATACTTAAAGAAACCAGAGAAATTAGGAGAAATACAAGGTAGAGCGGATGAAAGAAATAAAGGAAGGATTGGATACTTTAAACCAATTAATGTTAAGCAAGCTAATATTCATTACTGATTGATTATCAACTTTTTTTCGAAAGGAAATGATAAAGAAGAGATCCAACAATGCCGGAGTTAACGCGAACGTTTCATTAGAACCTCAAGCAGCAGCACAGTCAACAAGCAATATAAATAATAATATTATTATAAACAAAAGGGATGATGGAAAAGAAGAAATTGTTATCACTCGTAATGTTGAATTAGAAGAGAATCAAGAAGAAGAAACAAAGGATGTTAAGTACGTGATACTTGAAACGTATGCAAAAATATTGTTAGACCAGGACAAAGCATTATTATCCAACTTAATATCAAAGAATTGTATAATTGTCCCTGTTACTGCCTTATCTAATATAATTAAAACAATTATTAAGGCGGAGGTGGTAGAAATAAGTCTTGATGAGGATGTAGGTTGTTGTGCAGGGAAAGCTAATCCAATACGTAAGATAGATTCCATTAAGATAGTAAATGATAATGGAGAAGTATGTACTGATTTCAAACAAGTATATAACAAAGAATATAATGAATTAGTTAACAAATATCATTTGTGTCTTAAGCATGCAGTTAATATGTAATTATTATTTGTTTTTTTATTTTTATCAAAATGACGAGTAAAATAGACCTAAACCAATTCAAGAAAACAGAAGTAATAAAGAAATTGTCCAAATCGAAGTCAAGTGAGAATCTGACGTCAATGGATACTCCGAAAAGAGGCAGGAAGAGTAAATATAATACCCCTGAAGAAAGACTTGAAGCCAGACGACAACAACAAAAAGAATATAGACAAAGAAAGAAGCAAGAGTTAGAGGAATTGAAGAAAATTGCTCAATTCGCTGCGAGTACTCGCGAAGCTCAAATAGTTACTGCTGAGAAGAAAGAAGCATGAAAACAAAAAACCTTCATCTTATTTTTGGTTTGGGTTAACAGGTTAGATCTAACCCTATTTTTCTAACCATTCACAGCCATCTGATAAACAAAAATATAGGATGATTTTTTAGATATCATAACGTTTACGGAATTGTTTTATACTTATTTTTCTTAGCTTACCATTTACATCTTTCATAAATACACACTCAGATCCTCTATCATTATTTATATGCAATCTTCTATACATGTCGTCATGAGTTTTCAAATAAAACTGTTCATCAACTAAGTTAAAGTAATAATTATGAAATTCATGTTCACCATATCTTGTAATTTCAAAAGATTCATCTTCATCAAGTTTATCAATGAATGTGTACTCAATACCTCCTTGCTTAGACTTGTTCATACAGTTTTCCTGATTTGTAATCCACCTTAAGTTCTCTATTCTATAATCAGCTCTATTATGATTAATATGATCCACTTGAGGTAAGTTATCAGGGTTTGGTATAAACTGTTGTGCTATAATCCTGTGCTTCTTAAAATGTTTTCCATTTAATTTTATAACAGCATAACCTTTTCTATCAAACCACTCACTAATTTCATATCCATCTCTTTTTCTCCTAATTGTGAATGGATATTTATCTAATATTTCATAATCCATGAAATCTTTTAGGGCGATATATTTAGCTTCCATGTATACTAAAATTAAAATTTCATCTTTCTTTCAAAAACCGGAATATTAATTTGTTGATAAGAATTACTCTTTCTGAAGCAATTGGAACCATCTAATAAATTAAATGTTATTTCTTCTCCGTGATACATCCTTTCATATAACTCCTCTACTGTAATACCCATTCGTTTACACTTGTTTAATATGCATTGCTTGGGTACTCCACGCATACGGATGTGATAGCCTTCATTACCTTTTTCATCAACTAGAATATCTAAGTAACTTTTCTTTCCTAATGCTATTAATTTCCTTGAATGAACACTACCGACAGCACCATTAAATGAATCAAAGTCACAATGAAACTGTGTCATCTTCTTACCAATCAACTCCTTCCCATATTTTTTCTTGAACACCTCAGCTATCCTTGGTACATCTATTTCTCTAACGTGTACGCTATCTGTATCAGTATAGTAGATGTCTATTCCATTTTGCTCTGCAGTACTCATTACCCTATTCATAAGATGTTTGCTCCATGACAAGACACTAGCACCAAAATGAGGTAAATTAAAATGACTGTTTATTGGTTTAACCTTCTTAACATATACATTATCAATTGACTTGTTCTCTATCACCTCTGTTATGTAATTATAGTTCTTCCATATATATTTAATGGCTTTATCTTTTGGTATACATTTAGTTTCAGTTGTTGTTGCCTTTAGGATAGATTTTCCGTAAATGGAATTAAGAAGTAGTTTGATGGTTTGTTGCAATGGATTGTTAGCATCTTGGTATCTCCTTCTTAGATTGAACAATTTCTCTATAAATACATTAATCTTGTTGTTGAATCCTTTGTCAAAGTAATATCCTCTAATAAACTCATAATCGAAATCATAAAACTCCATCAAGTCCATAAAAGCTCTCTTGTCTATGTAATAATTGTTGATGGGGTTGTTGTTAAATATTTTTGACCCTTGATCGTTCCTACTAAATATTTGTCCAAATTTATATGGTTTATCAGCCTTGCACTTGATCTTCTTGATATTGATTTCAATGAAGAACTGATCAAAATCTAATAATTCCTTTGTAAACATATCCGATGGGCCCGCACGATTAGTACCTGAGGCCTCCAGGCGAATTACTTCTGGCACTCCTTTAGGTACACCAGACATAATACTCATTGCACTAGGATATAAACTGACTGCATCAAAATCTTGTATCCTTTCCTCTATATATTGCTTTTCATTATTAGCTGTCATTGTTCTACCTCCACTAACGCATCTCTGAATGAAGTTTTGTGGTTTACCACTAAGTTGATAACACCCATCAAAGCAACCAAATTTATATGCATAATAGTAGCCAATAGAGCTAATGGAGATAAAGTTATGGACATCAAGCATCTTTGTCTTCGTCTGCTTAAATACTTCTACCAGATCTCTATTAAATTTCTCTACTCCCTTCATCAATACTATGCAATCCAGTTTGCAATAATAGATAGCATACTTCATAATATCAATAGCTCCTCCAACATATGCACCACAAGCTTTTGCATTATCTATTAATTGCTTCCAGTCTTGTTTTATCTGTGTCAATGGTTTCTTGTCTTGGTTCTCCATGTAATACTGTAGTTGAAATTCAAGCGCAGAGACAGTTTTCCTATTTATGTTCCTTTCAGTATATATTTTATAGGCCATTACCTCTTTATGAACTGGCAACTGAAACATCTTACCAAATGAAGCTAATGCAGCAGGGATGATAGAGTAGCTATTGCGGAAAGTTAATCTCTTGTTAGGTTTATACTTTGTCATGACTATTTGCAGAATCGTTCCACTTCTCTCTGTTATTTGTACATCCCATCCAGGAGTATTTATAAAGAAACAAGCATCATATTTAAGGTTATGGAAGTAAATGAGAGAATTGTTCTCCAATGACTTTAGTAATCTGTCAGCGATATTCTCCCCATCAAATATCATTTTATGAATTAACTCTTTGGTCCTGTACACAGTAATATTTAGATAAGGCATATGGGGTGATACAGTGGTATTAGTTTCAAAATCAGAATAATAAATCCTACTCCACTCTCTCTCCTTTTTCGTCTCTGATGAATCTATTAGTTTACAGCACAATTCAGGATCATATTCAAGGTCTGTATAATCCGCTAAGTGAGAGTTGTATTCATTCGTTGCTAAGATATTCATTTCACAGGACTTTATTTCTCTGAACTTTCCTTCTTTAAATAGCTTGCGAAATATTGCCATAGGTTTAACACCATTTAGGGGTTTATATATCATGTAATGGTTCTTGTACAGTAATAAGTCAACAATTCGGTCAAACTCTTTGGCCCATGGTCTCTTTCTTGTATCTATTTTTATTTCTTGTTGGTTTACTACATCTTTTCCCTCATTAATCCTTCTTACAACAAAATGGCATTTAAACTGCTTGGCTATATCGTATATCAAGTTATTGGGGATTAACCTAGTCTTGACCATAAAGCGTAAATAATTAATTTCCTCATCAGTGAATACTCCAGACTGAATGCAAGCATATACCAAACAATTGTCTTTATAGTTCTTCTTATCAACTGTCTTGAATATTTGGTACTGTGATAAGTCTAAATCAGAAAGATTAATATAAGGGAAGAATCCACCTTCTGGATTATCGCGATAATCTTCGTCGACTTCAACTTCTTCTTCATACAACTTACCTTTATTATCTTCTTTATTAATAGTGAATGATGTTTGCTTGCCTCTCTTTCTATTTTTAATGAAGAGCAACTGGTATTTTGCAGGGATGAATACATTGCCAACCCAAGGATTATTGTCTGAACAGTCATCATTCAAGTCTATTGTCCCTGATATATGTCCTATTGTTGAATCTAATCTTCGTGCCTTGGAAAGTGTAAACCATTTGTATTCCTCACCACCTAATGATTCGCTTTTTACTACTATATTCTTCTTATTCTCTTTGTGTAATTGTCTTAATGTTTCAGTGAAAGCAAGTCTCTTATCTTCATCATCACCTATATCTATGTCAAATGATATTTCTTTCTTAGCCTTGGTCATGAATTCTTTCAAATATTTCTTGAACTTTCGTTTGTCTCTTACGTCTTTCACCCTTTGCTTATACTCTTTTCTTGCTTCCGTTCTTGCAGTCGAATAGAGGTCAACTGATATATCAAAGAGGTATGTCATTTAAGTGTAAATAAGAAATAAAAAAATATCACGCTAAATATTTATTAACCCTAAAATGGTAGAATACATATATTTGATTCGTGAAAGGGAATTTTCTTATTCTAATCAACCAGTATACAAAATTGGTAGAACAAATAAGATTGCAACAAGAATGGGACAATATCCAAAAGACAGCGAAGTATATATAATTGAAGCAGTAAGTGATTCAGTAAAAGTGGAAAAAGAATTAATAACAATATTTGAAGAAAATTATAAGAGAGCAACAACAAGAGATGGAACAGCATTTATAGGAAATGAGTACTTTGTTGGGAATGTGAATGAAATGATATATATTATTAGGACTTATATCCAATATCATTGTCCCAGAGCTATCATTTAGTAAGGATGTCATATATATCAGCCTCTTGGCTTGGTTTTATTTTTAAGGTAATGAAGAGAGGAGATTTTAATATTACTGGTTGAAACATGAAATCGACTAATCTCATTTCCAAATATTTTAATGAATCCGTATTAACTTTTATTTTTATTGGCTTAGTCATGTCATAGTTAACTATCATTGCCTCTTGATCCATTATCAATGTGTCAATGTTTGCAAGGATGCTTGGGGTATATTCTTGGTCTCCAATTGATGAATGAGTTGCTACCCCCTGCAATGAAACTAAATACAACTTATTGGCAAAATCAAGTATAGGTAGATCAGGTACCTCGCACTCAACTCCATTTGGAAATATATGCCCTGGTTTAGTATTGAACAAACCAGTAATCAATTTCGCTCTATGACTACCTTCCTTGAAAGTTACATTTTGGACTGGTTTTAGTGAAATGGTTCTATTATTGATATTCTTGAACTCGATTACAGTCTGATTTGCATTTAGGCATTTGACTAAGTAGTTAAAGGAGTAAGCATACATTTCATCAAATTCTATTTTTACTTCTCCGAGTGATGACTCAAATATTAAATAATCATCATCCGTTGTCATTAATATGTTTGCCTTGGTGTTAATAGATGAAACATAATACTTCACGTATGGGCATTTCCATGATATATCAATATTAAGTCTTACAGTATTGTAATTACCTGGTTGGCTCTGAACCGAATACAACATAATTTATTTTCAAAGAAAAATGTCTTTGACACTATATTCAGCAAAGAGCAAGGTGGCAACAAAACTTAAAGCAAATGGTTTCGAAATAGGTGTAGGAGAAGATGAAAAAATAAATATCATTCAAGAAGATAAGCCTAATGTATATCCGAAGTTCAATTGTCTGTATAATAAGAGTGAAGTAGACGCCCGAGTAGTTAACGGTTACATAGAAAATGGAGGCAGTCTTGAAGGATTCGGTGACATTCCAATAACTGAAAAATCTACACAAATACTTGAATATCGAGCCCCAATGAAGAAAAGTATATTAGAGGAATCCAACAGAGAGCTGATCAAAGAAGAATTTTGTGTTAATACATTTAATGACATTATCGAAGGGGAATCAAAAACTTGTGAGGCCCAGTGTTTACAAGAATCGCAATTCGTAATTGCAGTAAAAATGGTAAAAAAAAATGTAACCACTTTCTTTTTGTATTTTTTCAAGATTTTAGAAGAATCTTTAGTGACTTTTTTTTAAAAAAAATATGGAGTAAAATAATGAACCAAGCTACAAATATACAAAATTTCAAAATTTATGATAATATTATTTTTTTAAAAATGAGATTAAATATTGACCAATTTTAGGATGTACTTTTGATAAAGGATAAACAGAAATGATTTATATCCCAAAGTTTTTAGGGGAAAAAGGGTAAAATTCGATTTTGTATTTTAATTAATTACATATTGTTAAATTATATGCTTTGGGTTTTCTGTTATTTTTAAAAAAAAACAAATTAAAAGCTTATAAAGATATTAAAGCCTTTAATTTAAAGCTTAATATTATGAAATTGCTGTAATTTTTTATTCAATTACTGCAATTATTGTATTCAATTAGTGAAATATTAGTATTCAATTACTGTAATAGTGGTATTCAATTACTGCAATTTTTAATTGAAAATTGAATAGTGTAATTATTGCATTATTGCCATTTTGAATTCAAAAAAACGTTATTGCAATAAAAAAATTACAGTATTCAATATCTAAGAAAACGATTATAAACGAATCAAAAAGTTATATTTATTAATTGGTTAACAAAATATTTTTAATATTTTGGTTAACACTTTTTTTCAAAAAATTGATTTTTATTTTGCAAACATTTGCAAATATTTTTGCTAATGTTTGCCAATTTTGGTAATTACGTATTGCAATTTTTGCAAACACTGGTGAGGCCATTCATGAAATGTATAATGAATTGATGTGTGCAGCAGATGGTTATGAGCAAGTAGTATTAGATGAAGATAAAGGGCAATGTGATGTTATAAAGTATGTTCAAACTCCAACAGATGAATTCCAACACCTTCCGTTTCATAATCTAGCTAGTATATTGAAGAATATCATTAAGAATGAAAAGAATAATCAAAATACCACAAGATTATTATATGATACATTTAACAAAACAAACTGGATAAAGTTTATAAATGGGACAAAACAATATCATTATAATCTTCAGGACAATACGCTCAAGACAATAGGATACAGATATAAAAATAGTAATGTTGAAGTTAAAGCAGACCAGTTAGTGGAGGTAAGCAGCCCTGGTGAGTTTATTGATATATACATGCAAAACCAAAAAGATAATTATGCAAATATTAAACTATTTATGGGTGCTTTCCTAGCACAATACTTGGTTGAAGTAATGATAAAGAAAGGAGTCAACTATATTAAAACCAGAAAAGATGCTGATAGTTTACGAATAACTATTGTTGAAGATGACGGTACATCTGAAACTATCACACTTGGAGAATACTTAAATAATGTGTACTCAAGCTTAAACAATTTAACGCAAGCTCATAATGATTTACATGATTATGTCCTCAAAATTAAATCCTGTAAATGCAATCAAGGTGGCGGAGGAGAAGATATAAATCGCATACTACAGATGAGAGATCACTTAGAAAATCATATCCGAGATTTACAAAACAATCAAAATCGTCTCTTCGTAGACAGAGCAGTTGAGTCTACTCAAGATGTATTTACTCAAACGATTTTATATCGAGATGCAATACCAGAAATAGCAAAACAGGTCCTTGAACAAGATAAAGAGAAACAAAAAGTTGATGTACAAGATAGAAGTTCGGACCGTGGAAAACATCATGATGATAATTACGTATGGAATGTGTTATGGAAAGAATGGGAAGAAATAATAGATGAGTTTGATAGACCTGAAGGATGGAGAGAAAACAGACAAGCTAGTGTTCCAATAAATTATATTTGGGATTTAGTGCATGGAGAATGGGTGATGATTGATAATGTTCATGATAATATTTCACCAACATGGAGATATGAAATGGATAGTGAATACATTGCGTATAATCTTCTGAAGATATATGAGAATGATGAAAATGGTTATTTACGATGGAGCGACAGATATCAAGAGTGGCAATGGTATTCATATTATGATCACTATACAGAGAATGAATCGATTTATATACCAAATAGGATTAGAAATAATCAAGAAGCCTTTGGTCCATTGTTTGCATGGAATATCATGGATACACAATGGCAAGAACATGGTCAAGATTTTCTAGATAATTGGAGAACAGATTCCATTTTAAACCCACCAGACAATTTCATATGGGATGTTGAACATGAAGAATGGGTGATAATGACGCAACATTTTGATGGAGTTAATGGATGGCGTACAATACATAGCCGTGAAATGATAGATATCGTTGAAATAAGAAATTCATTATTACATCTCTTTGGAAAAATAGAGTGGAATGAAGAAAGAAAACAATGGATATGGAAGCCAATTCTAGAGAATGAAAATAATCCAGCTTCGCCATTAGCACTGTTTTCAAACGATAAATCTACTGGAACATCAATTGCTTTACCAGATTTTGTCAATAATGCACTTTCATTTGAAAAAGTATTGGAATGTTATGGTGTTGATATCTGTGATGATATTCCAACATTAGATGAAACTAAACCAGTACTTGGTAAATATATTATTAAAGGAGATCTAGAAGTCAATGGTAAAATTCTTTGTGATTCTGTACCAAGTGGAGGTATTGTTACTACTGATTTCTCGCATGAACCTGGATATCCTGTTTATAATGTTAAGAGCAAAGATTTAGTTATGGATTCAATGATATTAAATGATAAAGACTATAGTGTCCTACTAATTAAAATACCTGATGAATTAAAGAGTGCAATCACAAGAATAACTGATACAACAAAAATGTTCAGAATAATATTGAGAACAAATATCTTGTATGATGTTGATGGTAATTTAATGAAAGAGTTCTTCATATATGTAAAAGATGGGCAGCCATATAATCCTGTAATTTCAAGAAACGTAGATACAGATTTTTATTCTGTAATGAGTATTGGAAATGATGAATCACCAATGAAGAATAGTTTTTATATTGCATTTGATAAGATATCAACGGTTAATCCTTATAAACTCTATCACAAAGGAGAAATAAGTATCCAATATCTATTATCACAAGATTCATTGGTAGCTGTTGAACCAACAATAAGATGTGATATTATTGAAGCAGAGAATGCATTAAGATTACACAAAAATGATAACTTATACCTTTATCTACCTGATATTATTACTGAAGAAACCTTAGAAATAGAGGCACCAGATACAAATAAAGTAGAAAAGGAATTCTACAAAATCATCTATAAAATACCAACTGATTATGTTATCCCTAATGGTTTAGAATTTGGTTTCAAAGAATTCTGTTTTGGTAATGAGTGGACATTAATATGGAATGGATCAGAATGGACAGATAATAATTGTCAAGGATTGCTTAGAGGTAAGGTATCATCTAAATTACGAAAGGTTAATTCAAAACAAAACTCTGATGGTGCTATTGGTTGCTTTATTTTGATTAAAGACACAAAAACACATCACTCTGTAATCCCTGAAAGTAGTAATGGTTTATTATATGGCTTAATTGAAAATAGCACTATTGATACAACAATTTGGTATACACATAAAGAAGAATCTGATGACGGCGCTTTATATGATGTTGAATGGCTATTTGACAAAAAGTTAAATGGAGCAAGTTGTGAAGGATATGATATGTTAAATACTTATTTCACATTTGGTAATTTATCAAGCGGGAAATTTAATTACTTAAATCTTAAAAAAATAGCATTAACTATAACATTGAGGGGTTCATCTATATCAAACACATTCACATTTGAAAGCACTGGAGTTAGAAGGACGACTAAAAATGATAGGGCCTACATTGACTTAAAGCCAGTAGTGGATTGTATAGAACAGCTTGCTTATAAATGGGAAGGCTCTAATATTAAATCAAGAGATATAGAATTATATTTAAGAAAAGATTTAGTTGACCCCATAGAAGAAATAAGTTGGAACCCTGAAACAAATCCATTTCAATATATCATTAGAAACCAATTTTATGAAATCAAGCCAAGGCCAGATGCAGCTTCAACATTATATACTGATTTTAACATCACATCTTCAAAAATAATTACAGCTGATAACATTACAACAATGAGAAGTGATTTAAATGTTGTTTCAAATAATTATGATGTAATGAATTATGATGTATCAAAAATAAGAAAGGAAGTAAATACACTAAATACACAAATGGCTATACAAATAATGAAAACACAATATTTAGAACAAGCTGTAAATGCTATTCAAGTTGCCGGTGCTATAAAACTTGCATTCTCTACTCCAATGGCTGTATTAGGTGCAATTGGTTTGGCTGTATCTACTGTTGGAATTGAATTCGGTGTCCATACTATTTATAACGGGAATGATGTATCTAATTTATCTTATGAACAATTACAAAACACTTACCCAGATGCTGATACTTCAAATATTCAAAATGTAGACGCTGGACAAATTAATCAAGTTGTTGGTAGTATTGGTGCTGAACCAGATTTATTAAATAGTTATTGGAATCAGTATAGAGATTTAGTCATGGACTTAGATATGTGGGATGGAAATGAAGAAATGTGTGATCAAATATTTAATCAATTAAATGAATTAGTACAAACAATAGATAGAGAATTCCCTGGAGCTGAATTACCACCATGGGTTTCAGTAATTGTTCATGCACCAGATGTTCAAACATTAGCAGCTAAAACAAATAAAGTTTCTGACCAACAAATATTAGGCTCATTAATTAAATGGTGTGAAACTGATTATAAAAGATTAGATGACCCAACAAAATTTAAAGACAATTGGTTTAATCCTGATAAGGCAGTATTATCTTTATCTGCAACAATTGATATTTGTAATAGGATGAGAGATTCCATGAAATTTCCAATCATGATATTAGCAAAAAATATGGAAGCATTTAATAATGTTAATATGGATGAATATTACAAGAAGAGTGAAGTGAATGAGATGCTACAACAGAAGGATGCCATAATTGAATCATTAGCAAAAAGAATTGCTGCATTGGAAAAGAAGTGTGCAAATATAGAGTAGATTAGGGAATAATTTTTTTAGAGATTTAAATGACTTCAGAGCAAGTGAAAGATACTACAACAAGATTCATTGGTGATATACAATTTAAAGTTGGAGATGCTACTAGGAAAGCAAGTGAATTATTAACGCTGAGTGATTTGGATGGATATGTACAGACAGGGCATTTATTTAATGAAGTAGAGGGTATACCAGAATTTAATATCAAAAATAATAATATACAATACGAGTCATCTACACAATACCATATCCTAAAGTTTGTTAACATACCAGAGGATTTCATGAATAAAGTGAAGGAAATAACTGCACAAACCAATATCTTTAAAGTGGTTTTGAGAAAGAATATCATATATGACACGAATGGAAATTTAGTTAAGGAATTCTTTATTTATGCCAAAGATGGACAAGTATACTCTCCTATGATAACAAAGAGTGCAAATGGATGTTCTATAAATAATAGCACAAATATGGGATACATCAATATAGCCTTTGATAGTGGTCTTGATTTTAATCCATATACTCTATGGATGAATGGTGAGCTGAGTATCATGAATGAGTACATAACTGATTCACTGCAAACACTGAAGACAGTCAAGTGTTCCATCATCAAAGCTGATAATGCATTGAAACTACATAAGAGTGATGTATTGTATCTTTACAAACCAACTCTAACTAGCGAAGTCCAAATGGATGATAAAAAGTATTGGCTACTACAATGGAACATAGATGATAATTATAATATACCTACAGGCTTGGAGTTTAAATTTAATGAATACTGTTTTGGTAATAAATGGTTCTTAACATGGAATGGAACAAAATGGGTAGGAGATAATATTCAAGGAAACATTAATGGAAAAATGAAAAATGCTTTGAATAAGGAGAATGAATATGGAGAAGATGGAACATATATTAGAATCAAGAGAAGTGAAAGAAATATTATGTTAATTAAAAAACCAGATGACTATTCTATAGATAACCTCTTACATTATATGATACATGGTGGAAAGTGTAAAGTAGAGAACAAACTAAAACTAAAGACGGGTGAGATAGAAGACTTTTCCAAATATGGATTAGGCTATCAAACCAGTAATGGGGGAATAAATATTTATGGATATGATATTGAAGCCATAAGATGCTATAAGACAAATGGTACAGGAAGTGATTTAGATATTAATCTTGTAGAAGAATTCTATCTTGATATAACTTTAGATGGAGAAATAAAGGCAAACAGATTTTCTATGAGACCAACAGGAAAAATATTTGACCCCAAGAGTGATAAGAAATGGTATTTTATTCATGGCCTATTAGATTCATGTGAACAGGTAGAATATTGTTATGTTTCATCAACCCCTAATGACTCACGAAATATTAAAATCTATTTGTTTGATGAATATGTTGACCCGATAGATGAAGTTAATTGGGACCCTACTACTAACCCCTTCGAATATATTATTAGACAACAATTTTATGAAGTGTATCCCAATCCTAATGCAGCAACTACCTTGTATACAGATTACAATATTACTAGTTCTAAAATCATTACTGCTGATAATATTACAACCATGAGAAGTGATTTAAATATGGTAACTAACAATGTAGATGTGATTAGCTATGATGTCCAAGAAATGAACACAACAATAGAAAGCCTAAAAGGAAGAGTATCGAGAACAGAAACAGTAACTCAGCATCTAGAAGAAGATGTTGATAATTTAAGAATTGTTTCATGGACTGCTTTAGCATTTGGTGTCGCAGGTACAGTCGGTTCAATAGGTTCTATAGGTATGCAATTAGCTCCAGAAGGTATTAGTTTTGCAACTGGGAATGGGGGAGGATTCCTTAAAAGATTGTTCTCACGTAAATCAACAAAAGGATTGAGCGATATAGTTAGAAATGCTATTAATTTCATGTCTGGGACCGTCGCTAGGTCTATCACAAAAGACATTACTCCAATAATAACCTGGTGTGAGGAAGAATATAAACAACTAGAAGAATTACCTTATACAGATGAGAATGATAACCCAGATACAGGAACCTTAACATTAAGTGGTGCCATGGATATTAGCAATATGTTCAGGGAATCCCTCAAGCCTGCATTTAAATTACTCGCCGAGAAGGTTAATGAGCTAGAGGCGGAGTTTGGTTATTACCCTACATTGGATGAAGTAGTTCAAAAGACAGATTTGGTTAGAGATGACATAATAGATGTTGTTGGTAAATTTGTTAATGGAGAGGTCCATTTGGAAGCAGAAGATGTTATCACAGATGGAACAATCAAAGCACGATTTTTGGTGCAAAAAGTTAGTGAATACAATGATGTTGATTATGAAGAGAATATAGTTACTATTAATATTACTGATGGAACAATTAATTATCAAGGAACAACTGATTTTCCTAGCTGCACTATGAATGACAAAACATTTGTTATATCAAACCCAAATAAACTGAGGGTTGGTGGAATCAGCATCAAAGAGAATACAGCAAAAAGAAGAATGGAATTTACTACAAATGATTTAGCATATACTTGTGATATAGATGCTTTACATAAGAAGATAGATACATTACATGAGCAGATAGAAAAGAATGATACAGCTCTAGCTACGACTTTAAATGAATTCCCAACTGTTGATGAAGTAAATGAAGCATTAGATGAATTAAAAAATAATATGGTTAATATGGATAACCTGTATACAAAAGAGGAAGCGGATGCAAAATATCGAAGCAAAAATGATTTGATATACAAAGAATCTATTGAAGTGCCATTTGAAAATGTACAAGATAATTCAGGATCGTGGGAAGTCAAAATAACATTGACTAGGGGAATTCGCCTTGTTGGAACAATATCAAATAACGATGGCTTTGTAAAAGAGTTTGATTATTTGTTTGATTATAATGGTGTTATCACTGAAGATGGAGTTAATGTCGATGTTGAAATTGATGGAACAACCTATAACTTGACCTATTATAAAAGCGATAGATTTGGTCAATGCTTTTACATCGATAATGGGGAAGACTCTTTTGATACCAAATTAATATTAGCGGAAAAAATATTGAAGCAAGATCAAATAGCATTAAAAAGTGAAATTCCTGAACCTGTTGATTTGGCCAATTATGCATTAAAAAGTGAAAATGATGAACTGAAGACAAAATTAAATAATTATATTAAATCTCATCAAGATCTAGCCAAGTTAGTAGGTGATAATGTTACTAAAATCGTAACAATGAACAGTCAGATATCAAATCTACAACATGAGAACGAATCATTAAAAGCTAGGTTAGATGCGTTAGTGAATAAATTAACACTAATTAAGTACACATTCAGCGTACCGAATAGTAATAGCATTCGTTATCAATTCGAAAAACAACTTGATGCATATGAGGGAACACTCTATTTGACTTATAATGAAACCAGAGATAATGTTACCAGTGTAAACGAAATCAAAATCAATATATCATTCAACGTTAATAATTCACCTAAGTTTGAATATCAATGTGAACCAACTAAGATCTGGTTAAACAATATTGAATTTCCATTAAGTAGTAGCAATCTCATGATCAATGCAACAGTTAATTACATATTGATTAATTCTTCATTCTTTACATCAAATGGTATCTTAGCTGAAGATAACACTAAGAATGTAATACATTCATTACAGTAAAATACAAAAAGTTGATAGATATTTTTTCGGGTGTAGAATTCAAAAAACACCATTAGAAAGCTCAAAAACTACTCCATACCTTGGAAATGACATTGGTGGAATAGTGAAAGTAGAGAGTGTGTACTTACGATAGGTTTTCAGAGGGTATTTGGCCGGGTAGCGAGGCCCAAGCGAAGGTGTACCTGAGCTTGGTGGCGAGCAGTGTAGGCTGGGGTGAAGAATGAATCCCAGCCTATACTTAACTACTATACATATTTCAAAAATCCACTTTTTAAACATTTCCAATTGAATTGTGGCGGTTATGGCAATATTCCAGCCAAATCTTTCGGAACAGATGGTGAATATCCAGAATTCATTGAATATAGTCAAAATGCAATGAATATGAATGGTGAACAAACCGGTTTCAATAAAGAGGTTATCGCTTCATTATGTAATGTAAGTAAACCTTTAGCCAATATCACAGGTTTATATCCAAACGATAGGACTTCATTCTTTATCGGTTTTGCGACAGAAACAGATGGGACATATCAACAGGGCCTTACAAGTTTATCACCAATTAACTTCGAAATAATCGTCACACAGGAACATGCACAAATAAAAGATCCAAATGATAAATCAGAGAATTATAAAAAGCATTTTTCTCAAATAGTCGATACGCCACCAATATTAGGTTTATTAGTTGATGCTTCTATTTCGATTTTAGTGCAGCCCAATGGCATGCCCCCACTGGTTCGAATTGGGAATTATGACATTACAACTCCTGAATAAAATAGAATTTTTCTTTACTTAAATGGCTAATGATTATAAATCCCCAAATGCAGAGATTGTAGGAAGAGAAGGAGTAATGTATAATGAAAATACAGAAAAAGTGCGATTTATCAAAGGCAAACATTATGGTATCTTTTCGAACGATAACACTTATGCTGTCACTTTTAATCCCAAGGTCAATTTACCACCAACGATAGTTCGAGAAAATAAACCTGTACGTCCTCCACCAACTAATCAGCACACAACAAAAGGACTTCATGAACCACCAGTAAGCTTAACTGACGGAAAACATTATATTCACCATGGATATGTGAAAAAACCGCCACTTTTGCCTCCTTACCTGAAAAAGCCAGAAGATTTAGCTCGAATACAAGGATTAGCAGATGAAAATAATAAAGGATCAATAATATATGGACCTAAACACTCAGTTATAATAAAAAATAATATATATTAAAGAAAATTATTTTTTATTAATTAATTTTGATTATTGAGCTTATTTTTTTTGCTCTTTTTCTTCTTCTTTTTCTTTTTCTTCTTTCTTTTCTTCATCCTCTTCTTTTTCATTATCATCAGAAGAAAAATTAAAAGGACTATCGTAAGAATCAGTACTGATCATTTTAATATATTTTGGTTCTTTCTTCTTCTTCTTCTCCAGGCATTCATCGAGATTTGTTTTATATTCATTGTCTTTTCGGTATTTATTTAATATTTTTATTTTGTTAGCCATTTCATTTCTTGTTTCGATAAAATTAGTGAATTTTCTTAGCATGGTAGTTATTTTCCAATGTGATATATGCCCTTTTTCATTCACAAAACTTTCGATATCATGCGCCAGTTTTGCCAAGATTTCTTCATCATAATCTAGCTCTTCTATCATCTCTTTATATTCTTCTTCTGTTTTTATTTTTTCCTCTTTGCTAACTTGGCATTCTTCTTCTTCTTCTTCTTCTTCTTTTTCTTCTTCTTCTTCATGAGCTTTTTCATCATATCTTTCTTTGGCTGCTTGCATAGTTACTAACATATCAAGTCTTCTGTTTGCGTCTACTTGTTGGTTTATTAGCTGACAGTAGCGATACATCATGAAGGGAATAACATGTTCGATTTTATAAATTGGGATCTCATCTTTTTGATTAAGGAATGCATAGATGTCTTCTTGGATGGGAGCGAGTTCTTTTTGGATCTGAACTAATTCTTGTGCGAGTTCGTTGAATGACATTATAAAAGTGTGATCTGATTATTCTTTCTAAAATTTTCTTCTTAAATAAATGGCCGGCTATTTATGATAATTCAGAAGTTATTTGGTCCTTTAAAATTTTAAGGTTTATCTCCAAGACAAATGATCAAGAAGAGAACAAACGCAACTGGTGTTAACGCAAATATAGCATTGGAGCCAACCGCAGCATCGTCATCGACTTCAAATATAAATAATAATATTATTTTAAATAAACGAGAAGATGGGAAGGAGGAGATAGTGATAACAAGAGACGTGAATGCTCAAATAGAACCGGAAATCAAAGAAACAGACGCAAAAAGTGTGATTTTAGAAACATATGCTCAAATACTTTTAAATCAGGATAAGGCGCTTTTAAGCAATTTAATCTTTAAGCATTCTATTATTGTCCCTAAAGAGTGCTTAGAAGAAATCATAAAAGCAATTCTCAAAGTCACAGAAGTCGAAGTACATCTTGATGAAGATATTGGTTGTTGTACCGGAAAAGCAAACCCAATTCTTAGAATAGAAGCCATTAAAATACTCAAAGAGAACGGCGAAATCATCACTGACTTCAAACAAGTCTATAATAAAGAATATAATGAATTAGTAAACAATTATCACTTATGTTTAAAGTTTTGCATTTAAATGTTTATTAATTAATTAATTAAGCTATTTATTTTTATTTTTGAATAGCTCAATCATCTCATTCTTGAGCTGATAGCATTCTTCTTGTGAGCCGATTATCCTTATTTCTCGGCAGTACTTAAGAACACTGATTCTAAACTTTTGCTGTGTTCCTGGTTCAAAACCGATCTCTGTACACCACATTTTATATGTCTCAAAGACTGTTTTTCGTGGAAAACCCTTTTTGAACTGAATCAGATTCTTCTGAATGAACATGAAATAAGGGTTCTTGAAAAAATTAATGATATCAGTCTTTTCATTCGTGAGAGGAATCACACTTGGATCAAAGAGAGATATATCATGATATCCAAAGAATGCAAGAAGATTCGAATAGAACTCTGGAGTGAACGATCGATGTAATTGGCTAAAATACTCGTGATCTCCTCTCTTCTCTGATGATGTCTCCATAACTAAAAATCTTCTATCATCTTCTTCGATTTTTAGTGGCGCAAAGTTGTTTGAGAGAAAAATAAAGTTTGCCACGTTCTGCTGAGTGAAGACATCATGGAACTTTTGGTGTATGTCGATTGAATCTTCTGTTATCAAAGTCTTCAACATTTCAGGGTCATATTTCTTATTATTGATAAAACTTTTCACTTCATTGCACACAAGGAGCATCTTGTACATGATGCTGCTGTTAAAATCGCCTGTAATGTGTTCAAGTTTGCAATTCTTATTTGCATATGAGCCAAACAAGTTGCAAATGGTGTCAGTGAACGTGTTCTTCCCTGTGCCTTGTATGCCTGTGATTATTATTGATGTCTTTGTCTTCTGGCCAACTTTCTGCACAATGAATGATATCCAATTGATAACATATTCATAGATTTCGTGTCTTTTGTTGCAAATGATTTGTTCTATGTGAGTTAAGAATGGCTGAATCAATTCCATCTTGATTTCTCTTTGAGGCACAGGGAAATATTCAAATCCTTGAAAGAAAGTGAACGCATTCTCTCTCCCAGGAAAGAATGTTAATTGTTCATACATGATAAAGTTCTTATTCATTCCTGTATTTAAGATTTTGTCAGCTGTCACTTTTCCAACATTAATCGTCATAAGTTTGTGCTTGAGTTGTTGTGCTGTTGTCATCACTAATTGTGCTCGTCTATAGGATGGATCTCTCACTTTCATCAAGATTAATGGAGGAGTGATGTCTATTTGACAAATCACTTTCTTAAGATCTGTCATGAATTCCCCTACTCTTATTATTGAACGCTCATTTATTGTGCTGACATAATTCTTCTTTCTTATGCTCGTTAGGGTGAAATCATTGTGTGTTTCAATGTGTGCACTGTCGTCTATTTTGTTTCTGAAATAAGTTTCGAGCATATAGTGTCTTTGCCTTTGAGGGAGACAATTTAGAAAAGAGAACAGCCACTCATTACTCATTATTGGAAAATTATTTGTCCATCTGTCTGTTATAAAAGTAGGATCATTTTCTTGTCTTTGACACCACCATTCTTTCACTATTCCAATAATAAAATCAAAAGTGTATGGTGCATAATTGGCTGAATCATAAATGAACCGTAAATTAAATTCGATTGGAGCGATTAGAGAATAGAGGGCTAAAATGTCTTCCCTTTTGAGCTTGATTGGACTATTGTTAACCTCAAGATCGTTATCTTTGATATCTGGTTCATAAGAACTGAAAACGTTTTCGATTATAATTTGGTTTTCTGTTGGGTCATTGTACAAAAAAGGATCGATATCTTCTTCTTCGGTTAAATCGATAAATTGTGGATTTAACATTTTAATGAGTGATGAGATTTTTTAATTTTTTTTCTTCTTTTCAAATTAAATGGCCGGACGACTCAATTTTTCAGAATTTAATGAAACAGATATTATCAAAAAGCTCAGTCACTCAGAAAGTATTGAGAACTTGAAAAATGAAGAGCATAAAAGAGGAAGAAAACAAAAATATGCCACTGATGAAGAAAGACATGAAGCAAGAAAACAACAACAAAAAGCTTATAGAGAAAGAAAGAAAAAAGAAATAGAAGAATTAAAAGAAAAAGTTAAAGAATTTATTAAATAACCGTTCCATCTGCTTTTATTGGCCACAAGATATCAAGGACTTTATTTTTTTTTTTTTTTTTTTTTTTTTTTTTTTGATTTTTGATTTTTGATGGGATTTTTCATACATCAAAAAATAATCTATTCAATTTA
Organism: Tritrichomonas musculus; assembly: GCA_039105265.1. NCBI lineage: Eukaryota > Parabasalia > Tritrichomonadida > Tritrichomonadidae > Tritrichomonas > Tritrichomonas musculus. The sequence continues at coordinate 784,114 of JAPFFF010000024.1, read as the reverse complement.
TTTTTATTCAATACTTTATCTAAGGAATTGCAAAGATAATTCAAATTTTTATCTAAGGAATTGCAAAGATAAAATTTTTTCTGAATTATTTTTCAAATCTCATTGAAAAATTGAATAGACAGAGATAATTTCAATACTTCATCTTTGTAATTGCAAAGATCAATTTCAATAAACCTTTGTAATTGCAAAGATGAAGTATTGAATATTAATAGAAAAATTGATCTTTGAAATTGCAAAGATGAAGTATTGAATATTAATAGAAAAATTGATCTTTGTAATTGCAAAGATAAAAATAAAAACATAAGTAATTGTATTGTTTATTGATAAATAATATAATTTAGTATACAATAAAGTTCTTCTTCTTTTATATAATATTTGCTTTTTTCTAAATAATATATTGACCTCTCTTATTCTACCAAAACCGATATTTGTATAATTTTTTCTAAAGAAATTATTATATATTGTTCGCAATTCTTTGATTAAATAATTGTCTTTCTGTAAACTTGAATAGAATTTTAAAAATTGAGGATCGATATATAAATTCTTTGGAATTGGTGTTTTTATAATTAGTGTAAACTTTTCTGGCTCTCCATCGGGTGTCGATACATGCATCCTACGTTGTATTTGATTAGCTAAAGCTTTGATTCTTGTTCCTTCAATATTTCTTCCTTTTATATATTTTTCGTCTCTTTTTTTAATATCTGGATGAATCGCGTCAATTTGTTTTTTTTCGTCTTCGTTTAAATAAGAATAAATCGGATTTTCGAAATACTCGATTTGCTCGGTTTCATCCCAATTATCGATCTCGAAAAACTCGGACATTAAAAAAGTATGAAACTTTTTCAAAAGAATTTTAAAATTTTTTAATTTTTCAAATTCTATAGGAAAAACATTTTTTAGAATAAAAATAACTATTTTATAAATATGTATATTTAATGTAGATATTAAATAATAGTTTAGATTTAAAAAATAAAATACTTTGGAATAAAATTTACATTCTCTCAATTTATTGAAATATTTTTAATAATTTGTTTTTTAATAATAATCATAAAAATAATATATATATTTAATATAGATAATAAATAATTAATCGTTAGATTAAAACTAATTATTTATTATAAAAAATGATCGTATTTCAATTTTGTGAGAAACGATAATTGAGAGAATAAATTTTTTCCTTCTGAATTATTCTTAAAAACCGCCATTGCTGACCATTTTTTTTAATGTTCTTCAACAACAACAACAACAACAATCTAAACTCAAAACAAAGACGAAACATCAAACGTCAAATCCAAAGAATGCCAATGCTTAATGACATGCAAATGACAAATCAGAATCAATTACTGCAACTCTTGCTGAACAAGCAAGACTCGAATCAATTACTGCAACTCTTGCTGAACAAGCAAGACTCGAATCAATTACTGCAACTCTTGCTGAACAAGCAAGACTCGAATCAGCAGCCAGACGCAAATCAATTGTTGCAACTCTTGCTGAATAAGCAAGACTCGAATCAATTACTGCAACTCTTGCTGAACAAGCAAGACTCGAATCAATTGTTGCAACTCTTGCTGAATAAGCAAGACTTGCTGAATAAGAATCTGTTGCAACTCTTGCTGAATAAGCAAGACCAGAATCTGTCGCAAAACTTGCTGAATAAGCAAGACCAGAATCTGTCGCAAAACTTGCTGAATAAGCAAGACTCGAATCAATTACTGCAAAACTTGCTGAATAAGCAACAAGAGGAGGAAGAAGAACCTCATTTGCAAATAGAACCTGGCCATGTCATAAATTTTTTGCCAGCTGAACCAGAGGAAGAGACAAAAAGCTGGGAAAGATTAATGGACATAATTCTCCAATCCGATCAGCAGCCAAATCCACTCACAAAGTTGGATTGGAGAATTCGTCAAATAATGACCAAATATGTGGACAAAAAGCTGGAAAAGCAAAAAGCAGATTATGAGACCAAGATCAAGAACCTGGAGGAACAAATTACAAAACTAAAGATACCACCACCACCTCCACCTCCACCTCCACCAGCACCAGCACCGGAAATAGATTATGCATCTGTTTCAAAAAGAGTATGCAAAGATCAGGCTTTCTTAGATGAATTAGTGAGAGTGGTAAACAATGCCTGGGATAATAGAGAAAAGGTTGATCCAGCTGGAATTGCTAAAACTCTAGAAAGAAAGATCAGTAGATCAGAAGAAGCAAGACGTTTAATATTCGTCCATGAAGAATTCAAAAATAAATACAGCAAAGATTATAATACATCCAAGCTCCAACAAGATCTTTATAATGACTTTACTTCCTCAATAAAAAAGCTCGTTAATGATCCTCGAGATTACCAATATTTACTATCACTTCAGGATAATGCTCCAGATGTGAATACTAAAAACTTACCCACAATTACAGCATGGTGGGTTGAACATTATTTAAAGACACTTTTAATAGCATAAGGTCATTAATAAACAATTCTTCTCTTATTTTTCTTTTATTTTTTCTTTTTATTTTTAATTCTTTTATTTTTATATTTCTACAGTTTTTAGGTTAATAAAGGTCAATTTAATCACACTTAAAATGGACTTCAACAAACTTTCAAGAGAAGAATTGATAAAACTTGTTCAAACACAGCAAAATCAAATACAAAGATTACAAAGAAGTGGCTTGTCTGGAAAAAAGATGAAAACCAATATATCAAATGTAGATAATGACATAATGAACTTGTCTATAGACTTTTATGAAGAATCAAAGACACAAGCAAGACAAGCATACGAAAAAAGAGTACAAGAAGTGGATGATCAAGAGTTATTTCAAAGAGAACTCAAAAGACTCATGTTTATGGCTGCAAAAGAGTTCTCCTTTGACGTCGATATTGGAGACAGTGAGTGCAAGAGACTCGCATTTACAGAGATGCTTCGACACTGCTATAAGATTCGAAATAAATCAAAAGTTGTCGTCAAAGCATACACACTTGATGGACACGCAAAATGGTTCACTCTCAGCGACAAACATGACATAGAGAGCACAATAGGTCACATATCAGGCGAATTAGACTTGTCAGAAGAGAAATCAGATACAAACCCAACTGTCAATTTTGAATTCATTCCAGTCAAATATGATGTACTTTTTCTGAGAAAACAACTAGACGATAAAGGAATTAAGTTCGATGTTATTAAAGAAGATGAAGATGACCATGCTTTATATCATGAAGAAGTCGAAATCGATCCAGATTATAGATCAACACCAGAAGGCTCATTCTTTCCTTTTATTAATTTATCTAATTTAGATCTCAGTGAATTCCAAATATTCTCAAAGATAGATAAGAAAAATTATAAAGACAATTGTTTTGTCTATGCTTTGATTCAGTCAGGAGTGTTCAATGATGAAGAAATAAATCACTTGCGATATTATGTTCAAACAAAATCGATGCCAAATAACAAAATCAAAGAGATATCAGAAAAATTCAAATGCAGTTTTGTCGTGAAAAGAATCGACGAAAGGTTTGATATTAAGCATCAAATGCAGATCAAAATAGACACCAGAAAGAAAGGTTATGATCGAACAGTAGAGTTGCTTCTTTATAAAGATCACTACATGATATATAGGCCAATCAAATGCACCATCTATTATCTTGAACATGCAAAAGAAATAGACGAAAAGTTCAAAGATGATAAAAACCGCTTCATGATCAAAGGCTTCAAAGGCGAAAAGATTTTTTATTCAGAAAATGGCACTCTTCCAATGATGATATTCAGAAAAATGTTTGAGCTCAATATGTTCAGAGAGATAAGAAGCTGCGAATTATCCATATTGAATACAACCGAATACGATGGATTGAATGATTACATTGATCTTGATTATAATGAAGAATTATGCACAAAAATAATAGACTCGAATAAAGATAAGAAGAAAGAGAAAGATTGGTCTAGAGTATATTATTCAGATTTTGAAACAGACACTACTGTATCTCCTCATCGTCCTTATTTGAATTGCACAGTGTATCGTGAAGGCCAAAATATTCACAAAATAAGCTTTGAAGGTGAAAACATTGATCGTCAGTTTCTCAATTATCTATACAATAATTCACTAACTTATTTTCATAATTTAAAGTACGATGGTTGCTTTTTCATCAATACTCCTGGATGGAAAACACAAATAACTGAAAGAACAGGCACAGTTTTGCAAGTCATTATGCTCAAGTATGCTTCAAATGGTAAATTAGTGAAAAAGCTTACGTTTCGCAATTCCTATTCAATTATTCCATCGGCTCTCAGGAATTTTGCATCTATGTTTAATTTAGATGTGCATAAAGAGGTTATGGCATACAAAATATACACTGAAGAAAACATTCAAAAAGCTGTTCTGCCAATCAATGAATTCTATGAGCAGTATAGAAAAGAGAACGATGGCAAAGATGAAAGCAAACAAATCCTAGAAAATGCCAAAATAAGTGAAGCATACAATGAAAAAAATGATTCAATTAATATTATGAAATATGCCAAGTTCTATTGTTTTAAGGATTGTATCGTTCTTATGAAAGGGCTTGAAAAATTTGATAAAGATTTGAAAGAAGTATTCAAACAAACAGGTACAGAAATGTTAGGCGTTAATAACTTTATTTCAATCTCATCTATCGGTTATCATTTCGCCAATAAATATGGATGTTTTGACGGTTGTTATCAATTAAGTGGCAAACCGCAAAACTTTATTCAAAGATGTGTAAGCGGAGGAAGAACAATGACAGCATCAAATCAAAAGCAATATATAGAAGGAAGAATACAAGATTTTGATGCAGTTAGCCTTTATCCTTCAGCTATGTATGTAATGGATGGTGTTGCTAAAGGAAAACCGAAAATTTTGCCTCAAAATATAGACCATGATCAATTGATGAAATTTGACACTTTTTTTATTGAAATCAATATTAATGAAATCAAGTGCAAATCCGATAAGCCATATAAATTCGGGCAAGTCTTTAGACGAAATGATAAGGGCTCAAAAATATTTGACAATGACCCTGTTAACAATTTTTATATTGACAAGATTGCACTAATGGATTTAATAGAGTTCTATGATATCAAATACGAAATCATTCGTGGTTACTATTTTGATGAAGGATTTAATAAGAAGATTAATGAGTTCATTCTTGGATTATTTAATTTAAGACTCAAATATAAGAAAGAGAAGAATCCACTGCAGTCAACGATCAAATTGCTATTGAATTCAATCTATGGCAAATCAATATTGAAAGCGATGAAAACCGAAACAAAAAGTGTACCCAGAGATGAGCTAATGAAATACATTTGGCGCAATTATAACTTTATCACAGAAATCTATGATGAACCGACAATTGATAGATGCTATGTGAAAAAGCTGAAGCCGATCAATGATCATTTCAATCTCCCACAATTTGGTGCTAGCGTTCTTTCATGGTCAAAACATTTGATGAATCGTGTTATGGCTAGTGCAGAACAAAAAGGGATTGAAATATTCTATCAAGATACCGATAGCATGCACCTATATGAAGATGATGTGAAAAAAGTGGCAGAGATCTTTAAGGAGAAATATAATGCTGAATTAATAGGTGAAAACATGTGTCAATTTCATAATGATTTTGACGGTTTTGAGGGTGCAGTAGGCCAAATACATTCACGAAAACTGATCGCATTAGGCAAGAAAAGTTATTTAGATATCTTAGTCGATGAAGAAGGAAAAGAAGGATATCATATAAGACTCAAGGGCATTCCTCATCAAGTGATCATTAATAAATGTAAACGAATGGGCATCACAATTGAAGAACTCTATGAAAAATTGTATGCTGGGGCCAAAATGGAGTTCAATTTATTAGATGGCACAAATGCATTCAGAAAAACTCAAACTTTTCAGCAGACTAATCTCAAAAAGTTTAGCAGGACCCTTAAATTCATTTAGTTAACACATCCTTAACGTCTGCATCTTTAGCTGGCTTTACTTTAATTGAAACAAACAAAGGACTTTTTAAAGCGATAGGCTGAAATTGGAAATCGACTAAACTTAATTCTAAATATTTTAAACTATCTGTGTTTGTTTTTATTTTTATTGGTTTTCCTTCTTTCTCAAAGTCATAAATCAGTGGCTTGCCGTCTATAGCCATTGTGTTTATATTTCCTATAACTGAAGGCGTATACTCTTGATCTCCAATAGCTGAATACATCGGATTACCTTGTAAAGAGACCAAATAAAGTTTTGTATGAGTTATGATCGGCAAATCTGGCACAATAAAGGGTTCTTTAGGATCAATTGTCAAAGGCAACGGAGTGTTATATAATCCAGTCAATAATGCTGCTCTGTGAGATATTGATGTAATTGTTGTTTTCAAACTTGCTGTTATCTTAAATGTTCGTTTATTTTTATCATATTCCCATGCCAATTCACTTTTCTGACTAAAAATTTGTTCAAGTTGTTTGATAGAATAATGATAGGACTCAGAAAATTCAATAGTATGAACGGTTTTGCCAACTTGATATTTCATATAATCATCTTTTGTACTTAATAATATGTTTGAATTAGTGTTTATCGAAGACACATAATATTTTACATAGCTGCATTTCCAAGGTATATTCATCGTCAAAGACACAGTATGATATTTTTGTGAATCACGGCTTTGCATAGAAATTAACATTTATTTATTATTAAATATGTCGATTGGTTTATTCTCAATTCAATCAAGTGAGGCTGAGACATTAAAATCAAATGGAATAGAAATCAAAGTCGGAGAAGATGAGAATGGAAATAAAATTGTTCAAATAGAAGATGAAGATGGTTCTTCAGTTTTCTTCAATAACATTTATAATAAAACAGAGATAGATGCTTATATAACCGCAGGTGCAGGTATAAAACCAGGAGATATAAAAAACTTATATAAAGTCAATATTTATCCAACAGGACAAATCAAGGTGAATGGCAAATTGACCAATGCTTTCACCTTAGAACAGCTTTATAAATGTTTGAATGATAATTCAGATGCTATTCAAAACTCTCTAAATCAATTGAAAATAGACGCAACTTTTGATGTAAACCGTGAAATTTCAGACTTAACATTGAAAGGATTAGATTTTGATCTAAAGAATAAACATTATATCTCAACAGAAAACAATTCAATAAAGACATATAATCAATTAATAAGAGTACTCAATCAGTTTATTAAACATTCAAGGGCTATGACGGTTATCAGTCCAGATAATAAACTATTGAAAATGCTCCCCCTTAAAAAAGAGGATGGTGCTCAACTTTTGGATTATTGGGAGGATAAACGATGCTATTATGAAAAAGAAAAAGTAACCACAATTAATGAGATTATTGAATCATTGAATATCACTCTTGAAAATTTATATAATTGGATGAAAACATTCAATAATTTGAAAGATTTCGGTTTTGACAGTTCATCAAATATTAAACCAGATGGAAAAGCAAAAGTGATAACGTATGTAGAAACCGAAAAAGAATCAGAACCATGGTATGGATCATTTTTGACCAAAAATAGAATGAAAACTAAAGAAGAACCTATCACAAATTTTGACCAAATGGTCAATGCAATCAATACAAACACAGAAACAATATCTCAAATGCATGAAGATATTATGGAAGGCTTAAATAATCAAGAAGTGACAGTATATAATGAAGCCAAAGATGAAATAGAGACAAAAACTTTAAAAACAAAAACAGTGAACGATAAAGGTGAAATCGAATATGATAATATAGCCAATGTTTTTGAAAAATTGAAGAAGGCCGATAAACAGAATCAGAATTTTTTCCGTCATATCATGGAGAATTTTAATAAAACTGCTTTGAAAAATATATATAATAATTTTAAACAGACTGTGTTTGGTAAAGATGGAGAAACATATCAGAAGACATATATAGCACATTTTGATGATGATGTTGCTGGTGATAAACATTTTGCCGTTGTCGAAAATTTTGTCGACTTTTTGAAACAATACTTTTCAAATACAAGCAGTTTTGAAGACTGGAAAGAATGGATAGGCAAAAATATAAATAAACAGAAAATGATGGAGGTTCTTGATAAAATTCAGATACCATTTCATAAATTAGATGGAGAAATAGAAAATAGAGAATATCGTTTTATGTTTGATGGAGAGGATATCGTTGATATTGAAAATCCAGTTGATATAGGCAAGTTCATGGATTGGCTCAAAGAAATAATTCAAAATAGTAAATATACAGCTCCAATACAAACATTTTTATATAACAACTTTTCCAAAGAAAAATTTATTGAAATATTTAACGGCACAGTTCAATTAATATGGGATAAATCCACAAAAAAAATTATTCATGCAGTTTATCAATTTGTCAATCATCCAATAGAAACGACGGGTGATATCGTTATTGAAGTGAATAGTGCTTATGAATTTTTGAAAAAATATTATGAAAACCAAACAGAGCTTATGAAAAGTATCCTTACTGTTATTTTGGTTCTTCTTGGTTCAGGAATTACGGGAATGGTAATCACAAGTGCATTCAAAAAGATTCGTGCCAAAAAAATTGAAAATGGACGTTTAGCATTAAGCACGAGCAATTTTGAAGGAGGGCAATTGTTGGATATTAATAATGGCATTATTATTGATGGAAATGGAAATGATAATAATGATGATGATAATAATGATGACGATATGAGAGACCCTAGTTTTCAGGGATGGATCGATACAACAAATAGAAATATTCGAAATATTATTCAGCAACATAATGTTTTAGAAGAAAGAGTCTCAAATATAAGAGAATGCAATTGTAATGATAATAATAATAATAATAATAATAATAATCAAAGATTTTTTGGCCAAATTTCTCAACAACAACATCTTGACATTCAACAATTAATTCAAAAGCAAAATCATTTAATAATTGATAATAGTGTCGGCTCTTTTGTTGATGCGATGTTTCAACCAGAAATATATCAAGAAGCAGCAACTCAAGTGAACACAACGATAAAAAGACGACGAAAAAAGAAAGAAAAAGTGAATGTAATTGACACATCACATGATCGTTCTTTTCAAAGAGATGAAAATTATGTTTTTGACATATTAACTGATCATTGGGTTCTTCATAATAATTCTAATTTTCAATCAGGTTGGCGAACAAATCTTAATGCACAAAATATGCCACGCAATTTTATCATTGACACTTTTCATGGTGAATGGGTTGCTGTCGGTGCAGAAAATGGTATTCAAGAATCAAATACAGACTGGAGAACGAATCCTAGTTCAGCATTAGCAACCTTTCTGTTGCCATCTCAAATAAATGATGGTGTTTTTCGTTGGAGTGATAGATATGATCAATGGATATTTCATGCAAATTATAACTCATATATAAATCAAGATCAAAGTGAAAGATTAGAATGGCAAAGAGATCAAAGACAACATTTTGGTGATAATTATGTTTGGAATGTTTTTGATCAAGAATGGCAAGAACATGGACAGAATTTTGAAGCTGGATGGAGAACCAATCATGAATTTGTTCCTCCTGATAACTATGTATGGGATGATTATTTAGAAGAGTGGGTGATGTTATCATATAGAAATAGAGGTTTTGACAGAAATTGGAGAAATAGCTATTCAGAGAGTGTGTCAATTATGGTTGAATTTTTGAATTCAGGCCGATTTTTAGGAAAAGGCCAAATTGTTCAATATGGAGGTGAATGGGTTTGGCGCCATCATGTAGACCCCGTTGATGATATTAAATTATTATCAGATGAAATAGCAGATATTAATATTAATAATAATTTGCCAGCAAATATTTCAGGAGTGAATTCAGTAAATGAATTATTAGAAAGCTATGATATCAATATTTTGAAAGAAGATGGCCGAATAATTGATGAGAAAAAACCGGTTTTAGGCAATTTCAATATATTAGCAAATTTGAATGTAAATGGATTAATAAACGGTGTTGATATTGAAAAATTAGCTACGTCATCAGATAAGACAGATTCACTTTTTAATATAAAATTTGGAGTTCCAGAATTCAATGTGAAAAATGAAAACGTTGAAGGGGATACAAAAACAATCAATAATGTAAATTATAATATATTGAAAATTAAAATAAACGATGATGATATTGAACAAAAATTGAAAGCTTTCAATGGGAATATATTCAAAATAATTCTCAGAAAAGATGTTGTTTATGACACAGAAGGACGATATATCAAAGAATTTTTCATAAGCGTTCATGATAATCATATTCAATGTCCGATAATAGCTTATGATGAAGAATCGAAAGGATATACAAATAAATGTTCTGAAGATAGCTCTCAATTTTTCATAGCTTTTGATGAGCGTCTCAATATTGTGCCATATACGTTATGGATGAACGGTGATTTGAGTATAATGAATCAAACAAGTCAAGATTTTATTGAATCGAATAAACCAGTTTTTAAGTGTAAAATAATTGAAGCAGATAATGCTCTCAAATTACACAAAAGTGACGTTCATTATTTCTATAAGCCTTCAATTATTTCAGATGATAATGATTATTATAAAATGATTTTTGAAGTACCCTCAGATTATACAATACCTCTCAATTTACAATTTAAATTCAAAGAATATTGTTTTGGAAATGAATGGGTCTTAACCTGGGATGGAACAAAATGGAATGGAAATAATATTCAAGCAAGAATCGTTGGAAAAGTTGTGAATAAATTGAATCGAACAAAAATGTCAGAAAGTTCAAGACCAGCAAATTCAGTTTTTGTAATGATAAAGAAAACTGAAGCAAATGAAAAATTAATTCCAAAAAGTGAGTCATTACCAGAAAGTTTAATTCATGGACTTTTTCAAAATACATCTAAAAAATTTGAATTAATTAAGAAAGATGGAACAAAAATTGAACCAAAAAGTTTATATTGGTTTCTTAATGCTTCAGAAATAATTAAAGATGAAAGATATCCAGATTATTCAATTGGTAAACTAAATATAATTTGTGATGATTATCCAAATAATAATTTCAAAATTGAAGAGATTGATGAAATCCATTTAAATATTGAAACACCTGGTTATCCACAATTTACTGTTGCTTATACATTTAAAGCAAATGGTGTTTTTGTTAATTCAGTCAATAAAAAAGGACATTTTGGTCTTATTCCTCTGAAAGATACAATTGAAAGCCTTGAATTACATTTAGAAGATAGTTTAATTGATGACAATAACAGAAATATTGAATTATATCTCAGAAAAGATATTATTAATTCAATAGAAGAAGTCAATTGGGATTCAAAAACAAATGCTTTTGCTTATATTATTAAATCTCAATTCTATGATGTTAGTCCAAACCCAAATGCAGCAACTACTTTGTATACAGATTATAATATCACTTCATCAAAAATAATAACTGCCGATAACATCACGACGATGAGAAGTGATTTAAATGTTTTGACAAATAATTTTGATGTTGTTTCATATGATGTTCAAGCTATTTCAAATAAGGTTGATGTTTTGAATTCAGAAATGGTCGCTATTAATTTAAAAACACAAAATTTAGAATATGATGAAAAAAATACACGAATGATTTCTTATGTTGCATTAGCTTTTGGTATAGCAGGGACAGTTGGAAGTGCTATATCTATCGGAATGTCAATTAACCCTAACTTCATCAAATTTCCCACTAAAACTGTTTCCAATGCAGGCCAAACAACAACCAGAGGCGGTGGAATTTTGCAAAGAATTCAGAACTTTTTTAGAGAATGGTGGTATAGAAGAGCCGGCTATCGTAATCTTGGTGATATGGAATTGTTTGATAACCCAGGGATTACTCGTTCAATACAATCAACAACTGATTTAACACCACTTTTTGAATGGTGCGATAAAGAATATGAACCATTACCTGATGAAACATTTGATGATGATTTTGATGACCCTACGAAAGCAGTTTTATCTATAAGAGCAACAGAAGAAATGTGTAATCAATTCAGAGATAGTTTGAAGAGACCTTTCAAATTATTGGCCTCAAAGGTCGAAGAGATTGAGAGTAGTGATTTTATTTCAAAAAGTGATTTGAAAAGAGACGATACAATTGACATTAATGGCAAATTAATTGATGGCAAAATACATTTAGAAGCTGAGGATACAATAAGTGAAGGAAATATCAAAGTCAGGATTATGATTATGAAAGTAAGCGAATATAATGATATAGACTATGAAGAGAATTATCCAATAATTCATATATCAAATGGAGAGATATCGAACTATGAGGGCACAGAGAACTTTCCAACTGCATCTCTCCAAGACAAAACTATAATTATTGATAACCCAAAGAGACATAGAATTAGTGCAATCAGCATCAAAGAGAACACAGCGATAAGAAGTATGAAATATTCTGTAAATGATATAGCATATATGAGTGACATTGATGCGCTTAATAAAAAGATTGATCAAATAGAAGAAAACTCACATACAAACGATGAAAACATAGCAAAAATAATGAATACTTATCCTACTGTTGATGAGGTTAATGATGTACTAAAGGAGTATACATTAAAGAAAGACATTAGCAAATATAGAGAGAAAAATGATTTGATATACAAAGAATCTATTGAAGTGCCTTTTGAAAATGTACAAGATAGTTCAGGATCGTGGGAAGTCAAAATAAAATTGACTAGGGGAATTCGCCTTGTTGGAACAATATCAAATAACGATGGCTTTGTAAAAGAGTTTGATTATTTGTTTGATTATAATGATGTTATCACTGAAGATGGAGATGTTAATGTCGCTTTTGAAATTGACGGAACAACTTATTACTTAACTTATTATAAAAGTGATAGTAATGGTCTGTGCTTTTATATCGATAACGGGGAAGACTATTTTGATACCAAATTAATATTAGCCGAAAAAATATTGAAACAGGATGAAATAGCTTTAAAGAGTGATATTACATCATTATTGGATGACTTATATTGGAGAATATTTTATTCAGGATTTCACAAATCATATTATGAGGATATACCAGAATTATGCTGGTATTCTTACGATACTAGTTCTAAAAAATTTATTGTATGCGTCGAATATAATAGTTTATATATGGAAATGTTATTTATATTTTACGATTCAAATGAAAAGAAACATTATGTTAGAGTTAATTATAGTGAAGGATTTGCAGTACTAGATGAAATATATGGTGAAGATAAACTTAGAGAATCCAATAGAAAAAGAGATTTTGAATATGATTTTTATAATATCGATTTTCAATTAAAGGGCTCTGGAAATATACCATTTACTGAATATTATCTCAAGCAAGTCAAAGCCACACCATAAAAGAGGCTTGCATTTTTTTTTTTTTTTTTTTTTTTTTTTTTTTTTTTTTTTTGTTTACGGACCCCCGGTGAAATCATATGTGCGGTTAGGTCTGGGCGACCGTTAAGGGCGCACAGCCTAACGTATACTACTCTGTTATCTTAAATGTTCGTTTATTTTTATCATATTCCCATGCTAATTCACTTTTCTGACTAAAAATTTGTTCAAGTTGTTTGATAGAATAACGACAGGACTCAGAAAATTCAATAGTATGAACGGTTTTGCCAACTTGATATTTCATATAATCATCTTTTGTACTTAATAATATGTTTGAATTAGTTTTTATAGAAGGCACATAATATTTACATAGCCTCATTTCCAAGGTATATTCATCGTCAAAGACACAGTATGATATTTTTGTGAATCACGGCTTTGCATAGAAATTAACATTTATTTATTATTAAATATGTCGATTGGTTTATTCTCAATTCAATCAAGTGAGGCTGAGACATTAAAATCAAATGGAATAGAAATCAAAGTCGGAGAAGATGAGAATGGAAATAAAATTGTTCAAATAGAAGATGAAGATGGTTTTGCAGTTTTCTTCAATAACATTTATAATAAAACAGAGATAGATGCTTATATAACCGCAGGTGCCGGTATAAAACCAGGAGATATAAAAAACTTATATAAGGTCAATATTTATCCAACAGGACAAATCAAGGTGAATGGCAAATTGACCAATGCTTTCACCTTAGAACAGCTTTATAAATGTTTGAATGATAATTCAGATGCTATTCAAAACTCTCTAAATCAATTGAAAATAGACGCAACTTTTGATGTAAACCGTGAAATTTCAGACTTAATATTGAAAGGATTAGATTTTGATCAAAAGAATAAATATTATATCTCAACAGAAAACAATTCAATAAAGACATAAACTAAGTTTTTTAATTTGTCCCTTCTTATCGTCCTCTCAAATTTGAATAAAACTAAATATTTTTTTTTAAGTTATTAAGGCATGAATACCTTCATTCATTTCAGGTCGAGGCTCCCGCTATTACCTTAACCAATTGGGTTTAGCCCTCAAAGGCTCCCAAAGCTATTAAAAAGTATTTTTCCTGAATAAAAAACTTTTTTATATTCTTTTTTTTTTATTTTCATCTTCTCAAAATTGAAAGATATGGTATTTTAAAAAAAATAATTTGTCCCTACTTATCGTCCTACTTTCTGAAGACTCATAGAAAATTTGAATTAAAAACTCTCAATTTTTTTGTGAATAAGGTAATAATTAAAAAACTTAGTTTATAATCAAAACTTTTTCCGAAAAATGCTCTATTGAATTATTTATTCTATGAGTTAATTCAATATTGAATGATTTACATTTTTATATTTAAGTTAAATAAAAAAGTCTATTAGAAAAAGTTGCATTAAAAAAAATGTTTTAATCATCCTTTTACAATATTATTGCATATTTATTTAATCTTCTTTTTCTTTTGGTTTTTCAATACGGACTCCTTTGTTTGTTCTAGAAATTGCTGGGCATCCGAGAGTATTAGCTATTGAAAGTTCAGCATTAATTGCCCTTTTCTCAATTGGAATTGAAGAGTCATAAACAACAGGAGGTAATATTGTAGCTTCTACTGTGTAAAATGGAACAGAGAACATTTGATAAATATAATGGAAGAAATTCCATTCAACCCAGCTGATGGTGGCCATACTTTCTGGCATTAACCAATGCCTGTAGCGGATTGCGACAGCTTGCAATTGCGTATCATTAACAAAAGCACCATGACGAAATCCAAGAAGGCATGAGCCATTAGTTACTCGTCCTTCTGGAAAAACTGCAACTGGAAGTTTGTCTGGATCATTTTGAGCATCACGAATAATTTGCGTAACTCCTTCTTTTTTAGTTCGATCTACATAAATTTGGTCGAAAACCATTTTTCCACGATATACAAATGAGGCGTCTTTAATTCCTGCAGTTGCTAAAAACATACTTGGAAAAACGTAAAACAATGTAACTGCGTCAACTCCTGTTAAATGATTAGCAATAACTGTTCGAGTATCGAAATTAACTTCTCCATTGATTTTAACATGAATAATTCCAATACCTAAAAGAAGCATACGCCAGATCGGATGCATAACTTTATACGCCCATTCTTTAAAGCTTCTTCCTGTTTTGAATAAAGGTTTGAAAAGAGGTAAAATCCAAAAAGTAATATAAATAATAAGGACACTTAATAATGTAAAAATAATTCTCAAAGGGCCTAAGAAAACAATGAAACATAGAAATCGATAAATCTTAACTGGGAGATTTGGCTTTTTCCAGTCAAAGGAGTGTTGGAAAGTTTCATCGTCAACATCTAGTAGCTCCGTTTGATTGTGATATTGAGGATTGTCTATAGGAACATTAACATATAAAGGCATGATAAAATTTGAATATCTAACAAAAAAAATTGAATTAATTCATAAAAATGAATCGGTAAAAATTATTAGCAAAAATCAAATAATTTTTGTTTACATTGGTGAATTATCAAAGTTGGGAAAATTTTATGAATATATTTGTAAAAATATAATATAATTGTATTGAAATTTATAAAATAATCTTTTCAATATTGTGATGTCTGTTATGAGCTTGCTTCAATTTAATCCGATCATATTGAATTTTTGTAATAAAAAAAGAAAAAAATTCAGAATTTTTTCCTAACCTATTGAAAGAATGCTTGAAATATAATAAAGAAACCTAATTTACAAATTATCAGTACAAGAATCAAAATTTGAGTAAGTGAAAAATAATCTTATTTTGAGAATAAAAAACTGAACTGTCTTTCAATTTTATGGGTAAAAAGATTATATCATATCTTTTTAAAAAATAAAAATTTTAGATATTTTTCTATAATATTAAATAGAGTATTTATTAAATTAATATATAGCATTTCATTATCTATTTAAATTTAATACAAAGTTTTTTTCAAGCATTAATATAAATAAAAAAACGTTTACAATTTTTGAAAATATTGTAGACTAAATATAAATTCAAATCTGAAAAGATATACTAGGACTAAGTTATTTCGGGTTACAAAAGAGTTTCATGAATCATATTTTTTATTTATTTATTATATAATATTAATTTAAAAATAAATGGATACATTTATAATCATTGCTTTTTTATAAGTATATAATCATATTTTAATATATGAGAAAATAATCGATTTAATATTTGTATTGATTATTTTATTACATTGAAAATATAAATTTCGTTTATTCAAAAAGTTATTAATATAAAAAAAATAATACCTCTGAAATTTTTTTTTTTGTGATTGCTTATAGAAAATTTGAATACATTTTCCATTTCGAAGGATGCTAAGCCAAGCTCTTAAAATAAACTTGATATTCACATAATATACATCTTCTTATAGAATATGGCTAAATCAAATTTCCAAATGGTAGGGCCAATATTGCTGTAGCATTTTTCATTCAATTTTTCACTTTTTAAATTAAAAATCGGTTGTACTCCTTTACTCAACCATTAAACGTCCTTGAAAATAATTACAGGGGTTATTTTATAAATCAAAAGCAATTAGGTATCTACCTTTTATTCTCCTTAACGGAAAGTTATTTGTTTAAAAACAATTCGAGAATTCATATTTCTTGAAACGTTTGAAATATATGACCTATTTGATGATTTCCTTAGGAAAAATCGAAATCTAATAAATACCATTTTTTTTATCGCAAGATTAAATGCTTCTAACTCTCTACAATTCCTTCTAACCATGGAATAATAATATGTTTATTATCTTCAAAAAACCAAATAGCTAGTGATTTATTCCTTTTTTGATCTCTTCCAAATTTTGGACAAATTTTATTTTTTATATCATCATGGAAATATTCATTATACTTTTCACCAATTTCGTTAATGGTTGCTTTATCTGGCTTTCCAAGTCGAATGAACATTTCCAGGTTTTCATAAGGTTCACGAAAATGTGGAACATTTCTTAATCTTTCTATTTCTGGGCCTTTCCCATAAAACATTTTTCTTGCTGTACATTTTGGGCTTTCAACATGGCCATTAAGTAGTATATTTTCTCCCGTTATTGACGACGGTGGAATGCATTCCAAATTATTTGCATTTGAACATTGTTTATTAAAACAGTAATAGCTAATTAAATTATTATTTTCTAATTCTTCATTCTCAAAAAAGAATGTAATTGAAGGTAATAGAGGCCTATTTGTTAGCTCTGTTTTTTTTAGTAGCATATTCCCATCTATTGAAGCGTCCATGAAAAATAAATGACTCAACATTATGGCAATAAAAGTTGAAAATTTTCGATACTAAAATGCCAATTTTTGGAAAATTTTCATTCAATTAAAAAAAAAAAAAAAAAAAAAAAAAAAAAAAAAAAAAAAAAAATCAAAATTGTATTCAATTTTTTTTTCCCCCTGTCAGTTTAATAGAGTGGTATGAGTATAAAAAAACAAATAAGAGTGTTGATCATAACGAAAAAAACATTAAAGTGCAATTTGGAAATTTGCTAAAATTATAAATTTTAGAAAATTTTAATGGAAAATACAAGTGCGAATATGTTTTTCTGTTTAAATTTAGTTTTGGTTGAACTTTTTTTTTTTTTTTTTGAATTTATATATCTAATATTGATTATATAAATTGAATATTTTAAATTTAATAATATGATAAATTATTTATCAAATAAAAAAATCTATTTTTCAATGAGATAAATGTCAATTTAAAAAAATATAAAAAAGTTTTTATATCACATTTCATATTTTAAAGTATTCTTTCATTCACTTAAGAAAGAATATTTTACATTTATAATAAATATAATAATGTAAAATATTTTTATTAATTGTTAAATAATTAAATAATAGCTGAAAAAAGTGTATAGCTATAAAGATAAATATATTTTTAAATTGATATGAGGTTTGGATAATTTAAAATCATAATATCTTTATAAATATTCTATTTTTACTAAATATTACTTTTTATATAGTATTATTGCATTATTAATAAAAGTATATAATTTATTTCATAACTTAAATGATACTAGTCATTAGCTATTCAAAGATTAATTAAAAATTTGTACAAATACTATATTTCTATTAAATGAAAATCAAGTGATTATTTGATTAGCCATGAATATGATTTAATTATACTATATTATGTTATTCTTTGATCAATTATAAAAGATATCTTCATCATATCAAATTTTTTGCATATCATATTATTATGATTATTTTTTATATTTCATCACCTATTTGTTTATTGGCTTTATCTATACAATTAACTTATTATATATAATATATAAAATTAAAATACGCATTGCTTGTTTAAATAAAAGTTTGCTTGATATAATTTTTTGGCAAAAGAAAAATATTAAAATTTTATAGACATCTCGTTAAATAAACTATAATTATCTGTCCAAATCATTAAAATAAAATGGTAATTAATATATAAATAATATTTTGTAAACAAAAAACTGTAAAACCATCTTTGTCTCCTGGAAAATGGTAAACAATTATATTTTACGTTTTATAAAAAATCGTTTTTATCTTACCAGTTTTCGAATAATATGAAAATCTTTTTGATCAAATTAAATAATAATTTAATTTTAAAAATAGTTCTATTATTTTAAGCCAAAAAATATTTGAATATATGAACGAAAACCATTATCAAAATTTGTATTTGAATAATGAAAATTATTCGAATTTCTCCTTAAATTTAGATATTTTAATAATTATATTAATAAAATAAAAATAATTAATCATTTATACATTTTTAATAAAATAATTAACTTAAATAATCTTCAGTACAAATCAAGATAAAAATATTTTAAAAAAAGGTGATGTGAAAATATTTTTTTGTCCAAAAATATTTTTTTGTCAACCAACTATAATACAGTTTTTCTATCAAAAATTTTAATGGAAAATATTAATTTAATTAAAAAGCAAATTCCGACATTTGATTTTCCGAAATTTTCAATATTAATTTTAATTAATAACCAAAGGATATTCAACCCAATCAGAGAAAATCATTTTTAGCAAAATAAATAAAAGTTTGGTAATATTTTAAAATTTTTTATCATAAGCAAATATCTCTCCTGATTTTTATTGACCTCAAACGATAATAAGTATCAGGCCCGATAAAAATTATCCAAAATTCCCCCTTGAGTTATTAATGGCTACTTTTTTTTGTATTAAAAAAATAATCATATTATTTTAAATTACTTTTTTTCAATTTTCTTAATTATTGCTGTTGAATTAATGCCCAGCACAGCTTTGCTGAAATTAATTCTTATTGGCGATAGACATGATATTTCAATTATCGGACAATCACCAAATGTGCCAATTCCAAGCATCACGCTTGATGAAAGGATTGTAACAGCAGACAAAGAAGAACAGTCTTTAAAAGCCAGATTTCCAACGGTCTTTATCTTTGGAGGCAAAGATAATTCTTTCAATACTTTACAAACACAAAAAGTTTCATCGCCAATTGAATTCAAAGTGGCCGGAAACTCCACTTTTTCTAAAGACGAGCAACCATTGAAAGCTTCGTTACCAATTTTTGTCAATGATGAAGGAAATGCAAAATTTTTCAAAGAAGTGCAGTTATAAAAAGCTCCATTTTCAATCACTTTAACTGAAGAAGGTAAAATCACTTCACTTAACGATGAACATTTCCAGAAAGTATTCAATTTAATTGATTTAATTGAAGAAGGAAGTGACACTTTTTTCAACGATGAGCATCCATTGAAAATTTCTTTGCCAATTTCAGTTACAGTTGAAGACATTCACAGAAGCAAAAATCACCAATGGTTGACACTGATGATGGAATTGTTACTTTTTTCAATGATGAGCATTTCATGAATGTGAAGGATTCAATCGATTTGATTGTTGGTGGAATTTCAATCTCAGAAAGCGACTCACAGTTAAAGAACGCATGATCACCAAACTAGAAGGAAGGATCAACTTTTGTAGCCTGATGCATGTTGTGAATGCAAACTTTTCAATTCTTTCCAAATTCGAAGGAAGTTTGATTTCAGTCAAACTTTCACAGGATCCGAAAGCAGAGCTACATATTGCTTTAACAGAAGAAGGAATGTTTACATTAATGAAATACTTTTTCAGAAATACATTCAACACCATCAGGAATTGTGACTTCATGCAACAAACTGCATGGAGGAATCGTGATTTTCCTCAATTTTGAACAGTCCAAAAAAGTGGATCTTTCAATGGTTTTAATGGAATTTGGAAGATCAATTTCTTCTAGTGATGAACATGATTCAAAAGCAGATTCACAGATTGAATTGATTGAATTGGGAACGTTTATTTCATTCAATGATGAACAACCATCAAAACAATGACTTCCTATTTTTGTAACCGTTGAAGGAATCGTTATGTCAGTTAATAAACAACATCCAGCAAATGTGAAATCTTCAAGTTATGCAAGTTTTGGCGGTAGAGTGACCTTGGACAATGAGGAACATCCTTTGAATGAATGATCTTTGATTTTTGTCAATAAAACTTTTGCCTATATCACGTCTTGATGTGATTATTATGATAATTTTCATCTTTGGAACGCTGGTTCGTTTAAGCTTGGAAATAATTTGGTATATTGAATCATAGACTTTCGATGAATAATCGATTTCAATAGATATGTCATCAAAAAAGTTTAATATATCGGAGATAGACGGTGAATCAAAAGTACTTTCGCAATAAAATAAATTCGTTTGCTTAAAATCAATATAGATTTTCTTTGATTTTGAATCTTGTTGCTCACAAACATGCTTGAAAAAATCTTTAGCTTCTTGTAAAAGACTTTTGAAGCCTTGAAGTTGGCTTAATTCATAAAAAATGGAAGCCACTTAAGAATACAATTTTAAGATAAATGGTCGATGTAGACTAACAACTTTTTGTATAATATCGTTAAAATTTCATAAAATTTCCCAACAAAAAGTCGATTTTTACATCGGCTATTTATCGGAGGTTTTATTGATAATAGTGTTGTTAAAAGTTATAGACAAAAATACAACCGAAATACAACCGAAATACCAAAAACAGAGTTAGTCAAATCAAAATACCAAAAACAAAGCTAGTCAATTAAAGATTAAAACGATTAAATAACATTTAAAAAGTTTCTATCATTGAAATTATGATAAGCAATTGAGAATAAATTTTTTATTTGATCAAAAGCTATTCTGAATTTTTGAGAATACCTAAGAAAATAAAAACATAACTTTTTGGTTGACAAAAATTAAAATAAACTCTATTTATCTTTATATTTATTAAATTTATTCTTTTAAATATATAATTAATTACTAAAAAAAATATATTTTTACTTGTTTGCAAATATAAAAAGCAATAAATTTTACAAGAAAATTGAATAACTTTTTTTTCACAATATTTTAATTAATTTTATTTTGAAAATTTACTAAAAAATAATTAAGATTATCTCAAAAAAATCAAAAAAGATTAATTCAAATTTGCTTTAAAAATGTTTTTATATGTTTAAATTGGTCTTTAAAGTCTATTTTAATTTTTTTTGATTTTGACAAAAGTCTGTTTGGAATTTTTGTATATAACTTTTAACAACACTAATTGATAACCATCCCTGAGTCATAACACAGAGTAATTTTTTTTTTTTTTTATAAAAAACAAGACTATGAAAAAGTTTTCTTTTCTGACCATTTCAATCTTTTTCTTTTATTTTTGATCGTCAAAGTAAATGTTACAAGAATCCTCTGCTGTACTCGATGTCGAAGAAATTCATCCAAAATTAACAGATTCTCATGATCAATTATCTACAATTGAGAAAAAAATATCATTTATTCAAAGCCAAATAAATGAGTTTATAAATAATACAGAAGATAATTCTTCTCAAAGTTTAATTGAACAAATAAAAGATATTTTTTTGATTTTTATTAATAACAAAGATTATTTAAATAACGATAAAATATTCAAAGCTGACTTATCCAAATTCTATAAGAAACTCATTATCATTTTAGATATCTACAATTCATCTCTCTCAAAAGTTAGCCCTGAATATAAAGGTTCACTTATTACCAAATTGTCCAAAGATATAGATTATTTCCAACGCTCTCTTTCCGTTTTTTTATCAAATATTAAAGATATAACAAATCGCATCTCAGAAATTACCAATTCGACAAAATCAGAACAAAATGAACAAGAACTTAAATTGTTGGATTTACGCCTTGGTCTCGAATGCTACCTATTCAATTTTTGCGTTTTTGTTGACAAAAATGACGAATTTCCATTTTTTAGGTCAAATTTTGTTACAATATACCATTATTACAACGAGATCAACAACATTACAGATAAAATATCTCTTAATGATTCGTATTTCGGCACAGGAAAGACGACATGCATTTCACTTATTTTGTTTTGCAAGAATTTGAAAGAAGGAAACAAATCACCTTTCATTTTGATGGTGATGAAAGATCCATATCACGTCAAATCACTCATGAACACGCTTACAGAGTCGAAACTTTCGATTTCCGAATACATTAATGTAACAAACGACATTGAAGAACTCGAAAAAACATACAAAAATTACAAAATAAGTCAAAAAGGTCAAAAATTGACCTTTGGTCTATTAACGACCTATAATTTTCTTCCACTAATGCATCGATTGGAAAATAGCGAGAATTTCATGCTTCATACTCGATTCATTATTGATCAAATCAACCAAAAAACGTGCCATATTTCGGTTATTATTTCACAAATTTTAGAACTTTATAAACGGTCGTTATCAAATCCACAAGATCCAACTTCTTCTTCTCTTATTTCGCTCAATTTTGTTCTTTTATCATGTAACTTCCCAACTGAAGTTATAGACTTCTTCGGTAATTCGGCAAAAGTCAAAACATTGGTGAAAGAGCCACTGTGTGAAATCAAAGAAGAAGTGATTGAATTTTGTGAATCTGAGAACAAAGAACAACCGACCAAAAACAAACAGAAAAAGCCGAATTTCCTAAAGCAGACTAATAAAAGAATTAAAAGAGCAATTAAAAAAACACTTTTCAGAATGGCTGATTCTGAAAATAAAGATGTCGAAGAAGGTCATGTTTTGGTTTTTCTACCTGATACTGAACAGTGCCGCAAATTACAGTACGAAATAATCAAAGCTGACTTTAATGATAGAAACGATGTAAAGAGAGAGAAAAAAAAAAGAAAAGAAACAAAATGAAAAGAAAAAAGAAGAAGAAGAAACAAAGAGGCTAAAGAAAAAGATTTTCATTGTTAACATAACACCAAAGGTAAATGAAAATTATGACTGTTTTTTAGAAAGACTCAAAAAAATAATTAATGAAAATGAAAAGAAACAAAAAGCTAAAGAAGAAGAAGAAAAAAAGAAAAAGGAAGAGAAACAAAAAAAGCAAAATGAAGAAAAGAAAAAAACTGCAAGTGGAGAAAAGAAAGAAAAAGAAGAAAATGTAAATAAAGAATTGAAAGTAAAAGAAGAAAATGTAAATGAAGAATTGAAAGAAAAAGAAGAAAATGTAAATGAGGAAAAGAAAGAAAAAGAAGAAAATATAAATGAAGAATTGAAAGAAGAAGAAGAAAATGTAAATGAGGAAAAGAAAGAAAATAATGTACAATTCTTGTATTTCGTTCCTTTCTCTGTTTCTGGTATCACTAATAAAAAAATCAACAAAATAATTAAAAGCGAATTCCCTCCTTGTATGAAAAATGTGAAAAAATTGATATTCTCAACTTCATTTACTGAAACACTTAATGTAAATGAACTTTCTGTAGTTATTGATATGGGGTTGATTAAAGAAGAAATATTTAATCCTTCTATAGGATTATCTAAATATGTCATAAAATTGGCTTCAAATGAATCAAAAAATACAAGAAAAGGAAGATTGGGAAGATTAATGAAAGGACTTTACATATCTTTTAGACAAAAAGATAAAAATGATAAAAAAGGAATTCCATCAACTCAAAAAGATACTGAAATTGAAAAAAGTGGAACTCCAACAATTCAAATTCGCGATTTAACTAAAAACTATTTGATGATGAAACAAGTTAATATTGATTTGGGTAAAATGAATCTCATTTATAAGCCTAACAAGAAAAATCTTGAAGTTGCAATTAATACTTTGGTGCATAATGGTGCAATTGATGAAAACAGTTTCGAAATAACTGAGCTTGGTAATGAAATATTGAGATTTGATTTTATACCAATTCAATATGCTACCACCGTTGCTAAATATTCGAAGAGTTTTACAAACTTGAAAGAAAAAAGGTGCGCTAATTTTATTTCTTCTTATATTTCATTGATTATAGCAAATGCAAAACTTCTCATTAAAGATGAAAAACCAGATAAATTACTCCAATTTTTTGATGATGGTTCGGACATAGTTACTCTTTTCAATGCTTTAAACTCTTTATTAAAAGGATACAAATTTGATAAGAAACAAAAAAGATATTCTAGGAAAAGCAAGAGCAAAACACCAAGTCAAAGTAATTACACAAATCAAGCACCAAGTTTAAGTAGTAACATAGATATTGATAATAATAATCGATCATTTGATATGAATGATAGTATTGATATTGATAGCACAAGCCAAACACCAATTATTGATATTGATAACAACAATGATAATGAAAATCAAAAGTATGATGACATAGATGAAAAATATGGATTTCATCCTTTCAAAATTAAAGAACTCATAAAAAATTTACACACTCTATCCGATTATTTATTTCCAGGAGAAAATCCAGATCAAATTACCAACGAACTTTCAGTATTCATGAAAAATCACAATATCTATGATATTATTGATGATTTCATTCAAAACATGAATGATCAATGGAAAGAAATTCATTATTTCGACTTCAAAATAGCTAGATTCACAAAAACCGAAAAAAAGCCAGAACTTGTTTTTCTAGGAAGTGAAAAATTGATTTTTGATGATAACAAAAACCAAACTCATGGAAAAGTGTTTCTCACGAAAAGGCCAGGATGGAAAGGAATCATTATTCCATCACACTGTTACATTTTTGACATAAGTATCAACGATACGTACCAACCTTATCAAAAATATATAGGTCATTTAATTCATTCACCAAAATCAAGCCAGAAAGCATTTGATGCGATAGAACTAGAGCATCGATACATATTTAATCCATGGTTCAATGTTTTACTCGAATCATATTTTAGCAAAGACATTAAAAATAATAAGAATATATCTGATGTGATTTCATTTCATCAATCTAGAATAAGTGATAAAATTTTTTTATCTTTCATTAATAGTGACAACATGAAAAGTCAAATAAAAGATGCTGTTAATAATTGTGTGAAACTTCTCCCATTCACACCAAGGAGCGTTCTTATATATAAAAACACTCCAAAATCTCAAGGATTTATAGAAACCATAACTGAAATTAATGGAATTGGCTCTTTTGATTATAATTCAATGGATTCAACTTTTTGTCGTGGTGCTATTCTTGATAAAAATTTGATTTTACATTGTATTAATAATTTAAATGAATTATCTCTCGTTGATGCCAAAATAAGAATCTGTTCTTTATTTGTCAATGATACATGTGATCCATCTGAATATGACACAAAAAATTTGTATGTAATTGATATGTTGAATGAAAATGTGCCTGGAATAGGGAACCTTAAAGATGTTGTTAAAGAAACATATAACAACATGAAGTATAAAATCAAGAAGAAAAAGAATGAAGTTCATTCATCTCAAAATCCAGTTAAATATGGAAATTTCCAATTTTCACCAAGACTGGTTAATCCATCTTTGTTTGCATATAAAAAATCTAGAGAAAATGTTATGGACTGGTTTAATCGAACTTTTCCTAATGTTTTTGTGAAAGAAGTTCGGAATCACAATTTAAAAATGAAAATAACCGATATTCATGCGGTTCAAGATAAAATTGATAAAGATTTGATCAAAATAGAAACAGAAATGAATTTGGATTACGTTGCTATTTCATTTCCATTAGAAATCAAGAATATAATCACTAATGAGCATAAAGATTGGTATGTTCATATTGATAAAAAGCACAACACAATTATTTCACCAAAAGAAAAATTGGAAGAAATAATGAACTTTATAAGAGAAAAAAGAAAACAATCAAAAAGTAAGAAAGCAGCTTCTTATTTTGCAAGTATTGGTACACTTCCTTCATTCTGTTATAATGCATGTGCTGATCCTGGTAATAGTAAATTGACTGATACACCAATTACTTATTATTTTGAAAACGGAGAAACATACACAAGTAAATTATGTCAAAGTTGCATTTATAGTTCACTTTGTTATGCAACACAAAGGTTTTATACAAATGAAAAAACTAACTCTGATTATCTTTTCCAAATAAAGAAAAAACCATCAAGTATCTTAAAAATTCCAAGCAAATTTAATAAAGATGGAACAAAATGTTGGCCTCAGGTTCCTTTAGGTCAATTAATCTCCGTTTTATTTGATAATGATGATACGAAATTAACCTCAATTCTTTCTGCTTATCTTAGATCAATAAACGATTACACAATGCGTTACAAAATGCAAAAATGGCTGACATTTTGTCCTGATCATTTCGATAAATTCTATGAAATAAATGACACGGAATTGAAATGTTCCGTTCCTGGATGCCAAAACTTTTACTGTGATCAATGCAAAAAGATGCACATTAATATTGACCATGAAGATGATGTGACCAATAATAAATGCCAAAATTGCGGGTGGCCTTATGTAAAAGAGGAAGGCTGTGACATCATTGAATGTCCATATTGTGGACATTATTTCTGCGACTTGTGTGGAAAAGAATTTAAATCATATTGTGCAGCTAATCTTCATTTGTCTAGTGCTCATCGAATAAGCAAATATAGCTTTGAATACGAAACAGATAGCTTTTATGGCTAGAGAACATTAAAGTAAAAATACAATACGTTAAGCAACCGCTTTTTTTTTTTTATACAGCCCGCTATTTTAAATTGAAAGCACTAAAAAAAAAAAAAAAAAAAAAAAAAAGGCATAGTATATTATATGTATAAAAGCATTTCAGATATAAAATTTATTCATTCCATATAAAGTATTTGCAAAGAGTTAAAAATAAATAAAAAAGGTGATTGAAATTTATTTTTCACTATTTTTTCTTTTGATGGATTTTTCCATAGAATTCAACAAAGCTAAGGCCAAAGTAATAATGCTGTCCTCTCTGATCCCAGCTTTGTCCAGTCTGTCGGATCTTGATGAAACGATAAAAATCATTTTGCTTCTTCTTGACACTGAAAGTGCCAACTTTGAACTTACCATTCAATGTTGGATCTTTTTCATGCCTGTCAATTTCAGTCCACTCTTTCCCATCTTTTGAAACTTCAACGACCCAGTTCTTTGGATGGCAATAATCAACTTCTTGTCCATATGACTTAATCGAATAGTCAGTGACTTGGATTTCCCTTTCCTTGAAGTCAAAGCAAAGATAGCTTCCATCCTCGTCTTTTGAAAAATAGCCACTGTCTGATTGATAGTTGACAACATTCCTAGGAATCTCAGAATTGTCATAAAGAGAATTAGATGAAATTTCAATTGTTCCATTGTCATGAATGTTTCCTCGTGTTTCATTAGTCAAATAATGCATTATTCCTTGAAATTCTTGTCCTTTTTGGTATTTGAATTCTTTATCAATGCTTGTTCTTTCTTTGAGTGAAGTGAATGATGGAATAAGTCGTGCACAAATTGACCTCCATGTTCCTTGGCTTAAATCATCAATGTCGAACAAGTCAATGAATTCTTTTAGCTTCTTCTCTGAGACATTTCTGAATTCAACGAATTCAAACAATTCCGAATACTTGTGATCGCTGCTGTACAATTCAATAATTAAATCGAGCAGAAAATCTTCATCATCTAGAGTTAAAGTGTCTTGTCTGATAATTTCCGCAAGAATTTCAATTGAAATTGTTTTGAATTCGTTTTGATCGATTTTTGAGAAATTTTTGGAAATATTAATAACGTGTTTTTGAATTATTTCATTGTCAAAACTGAATTGATCGCATAGAAATTTTTTATCTGAAATGTCCTGAAGAATGTGAACAGATTCTTTTTCACTAGTTTCGTTTGGATTGTTACACAATGGATTGATGGTTATATATTCTGTAAAATTACCAAGTTGATAAAAATATTTGGAAAATATTTCTTGATGTTGTTCATCAAGATAAATTTTGTCGCTTGTAACAAGTTGGAGGAATTCATTAAAATAATCAATAGAGATATTTTCTTTTTTTGACTGATCGTCTTCTTTTAAGGCTGTATTGATGACGAATTCTGTAAGGTTTTCGTCATTATAATGCATTTTTCTGATTGTAGGTGATAAAATATCTGCGATAAAACGACTCGTTTCATAATGTTGACCATTAACAATAAATGTAAAATCTTTTGCATACTTTTGGAATGGAATATCTCTAAAATTAGACGGACTGAGCGAAAATTCCATTTATCACTTTTTTGCCAAATAAAACAAAAGTAAACGGTTTTTTCCTTTTTTGAGAATAATTTCATTATAGAGTAGATTTTAAATAGTTAAATTATAAAATAATTATTTGTAATGGCATTACAAATTAAACTATTCATCTCATTTTTAATTTGGATCATCAACATGAAATGAATGAAATCTTCATTCCAAAATAAAAAGTTAAATAAATATTATTATCAAAATGTATATATGCTATATAATTAGTATCACTTATAATTATTTATATAAATTTTGTATCCAATTATTAATATAAATTTTTTGTTGTATTTATGTTTTTTGATGCTATGACCAAAGTAAAAGGGATTTAATACATAAAATTTACCATTATGAAAATAATGAAAATTTCCCATTTTGAACATATTAATGAGATTTTCTGACCTTCCACTTTTTGAATGAATAAATTTTTTATTCAATCTGGAAATTTTTTTAATGATTTAGAAATTTATTCATTACGAAAGTTATGTCTGATCTGGGTTTAGAATATTTTGAACTGACCACTATGAATTCTGAGGAATCACATAAAATTATCTCTCCGTTTGAAGAAATCACGCCATTTTATACTACTAAAAACTTTTTGAAATAAATTTTGCTTCAGATATCCAACGATTTCGCTATTTATCTTATACCAAAGAAGTCTTTACATTTTTTGGATTTTCAAATCAAAACCAAGTTGAACTAGCAATGCTTCAACCATCTTTAAGAAATTCGGCAATAGATTGTATTATATATTTATATTCAGAGCAAGATGTTTACGCAGCAGATCCTAATTTAAATACTAAAAAAATAGTTCCTGCCAAAGAAAAAAAAAATTACTTCGGAAAACACACAATTAGATATCATTTCAATTGAACCTTTTGTTCCAAAAAGAAATCTTTTTTACATTTATTTTACTGCTCAACAAACAAAATTTTTGGAATTAAAAATGTTTCTGATATTCAAATATTCCATTATTATCCAGGAACTAAATCAATATATTCTTTTATTGGGTTCCAAAATACATTGAAAAGTTCAATTGTACAATTCATTCAGAATTCAAAATTTAAAATTGATTCTAACGAAAAAGTAATGTTTTATAATATTAACAAAGAAGATACAGAAATTGTACCAAAAGAGTCTGATCAAGTTGAAAAAGAAATAAATCCAGATGATTTGCCAATATTCAATAAGTATAATAAGAATGATTTGGATTTCAAAGAATTTCAACCAAAAGAAAAATTGTTTTATTGTTTCTTTGCAGAAACACAAGTTCCAAACAGTCAAATGGTAAATAATAAATATAAAAAAATATTTGGAATCAATAATAGTCAAGATATTCAACGATTTTGTTTTTATCCAAATACGAAAAAAAAAATATCTACACATTATCAGATCTACAAATTTCATTCTGTTTTTCATTATCCTTTTCAAATAACAAATTCACAAACTGTCAGTGATAATACTAATAATAATGATATTAATTCCAATGAATCTAATGAGAATAATGAATCAAGAAATCAAAATCCAAAAACACAAATTGAACAGGAATATGGTTTTAAAGCTAATCAAAATCAAAACGAAATTAAAGCAAATGATTTACCAAAATTCAATAAATATAATAAGAATGATCCGCGGATCGAACGCGCGACCTTCCACTTACTTGGCGAACGCAATAACCACTAAGCTACAGAAGCTTCCATTATTCTCAAAATATATTTTTTATAAATGCTTAATTTAATAATTAAAAAAAAAAAAGAAGCAAAAAAACGACACGAACCAGATTCGAACTGATGCGGGATCAACCCATGGGGACTCTAATCCCACGCCTTAACCACTCGGCCATCGTGTCTTCATAAATAAATTAAAATTTTCATTCTTGTTTATTAATTATTAATTATTGAATATTCCTATTTATAATTGCTTTGTAATTATTGAATGATTTTAGATCAATTGCAGCCATGTCAACAAATTTTTCAATTGCATTACAAATATTTGTGAATGTAGGATGATTTGTTGGATTTTGATCCCAACATTGAATGATTAATTCTTTCCATTCCTTATTTACTGTATGTGAAATATTAGGTCGTTTTCCTTTTAATGCATTTGAAAAGATTTTTTTTTTAGATAAACCTTTAAAAGGATTGTTTTCTGTGATAAGCATGAAAAGAACGATTCCATATGAATAAACATCGAGTTTGAATGAAAGTTGATTTGATTTTGAATCTTGAATGAATTCAGGTGACATAAATTCAGGTGTTGTTTCAGTTACAACATAAGGAAGCTTTGTGTCAATTTGAACAGCAAAATAAAAATTGGAAAGATAAGGATGAAGATCTTTATCAAGAGAAATGTTTGATAAATTGACGTTTCTATGAATAATATTGTTTTTGTGAAGTGATTCTAATGCACTTGCAACACCGTATGCAATGATCAATTTTTGTGTTTGGTTGATCTTAAAATGCTTAGGATTATTAATAAAGCTCCTTAATGTTCCATTTCCTTTGTTTTCAACAAATAAATATTGCTTTTTCTTACGAATTGAGTAGCCAATCATATTGAGAATCGGTGGGCATTTATTTGTTGCATAAATACGAATTTGTTGCATGAGAATGTTTCTGAAACCTGAGTATTGAAATCTTGCACATCTTGTATTTAATTTACCTTTTTTTTGAATGCAATATTTAACATCGCTGACAAGATCAAATGAGTCCTTTAATATTTCTTTATTGTCATCAACAAAATCAGTAAATTTGACAATCATTTCATATGGATTAAATACTTTATATTTATATAGATATGTTTTTGAAACTTTTTCATAAGCTGATCCAATTTGAGATATTTTATTACAATCTGTCTCTGAATTCTCGTCTATTAATTTCTCTCCTTTTTCATCTGTTACCATTTTTTTACTTTTTTCTGCCAATTTATCAATTTCTTCATTAATAATTTTATCGTCTATTTCATTATTATCATTTTTGAATTCTTGAAATTTCATTGAATTTTTTTTATTGTATTTTAATGCATCTTTTCTTGAGTTAAAGTTAAATAAAAAAGAAGCAAAACAAAGCAAGAGAAGAAGGCTGATTTTCATTATTCGAACAGGATCAAAACAATTTTTAATAAGTTTTTGCCACTTGAATGTGATTTTAATTTTATCTCCTAAAATCGATGAAAGTTTTTTATTGATATGTTCACCAATAGAAGAACTAAATATAGTATTTAAAACATCAATGATTTGAAATGCAATCGCATTAATTTTCTTAAGTTTATCGAGTTGCTTTTTTAATATTTTTTTTTCAGGAATTTAATAAATTTATCTAATGCAAAGTTCATTAATTCTGACGAGACAATATTGCAAATGACAAAAACTCCTTTGAGAATTAGTTCTTTAGTCAACTTTTCTGGAAATCCAATAATCCATTCAGCAATATCTTTAGCAATGGATGTTACATAAACAAGAAATGCAATGAGTATTCCTGCAAGAATTGGAGCAAAACTTTTTACACATAATGTAAAAAGTATCATTGGATCTTTGTCAATAAGACAATATGGATCATTTAAACCGCAATTGTCAAAAGAAAAGTTAAAACAAATTCCAAATTCACACCCAAAAAGAGTTCGACGCATAAATAATTTCAAAAATTTTTTTTCACCGAGAAGTTTGTTAATTTGCTGGAAAATATTATTAAAAATATCATCAATTGATTCTGTAATGCTCAACAAGCTAAGTTTTTGGTTTGTCCTCTTTAAATATTTTATTTCTGGATCTTTGATATAGTTTATTTTTTTGAAATTTTTAAAGTTGATTCGTGCTCCTGACTCCGTGAGTAATGAAAATGGAGCAAAACCAACTCTTAAACTAATCGTTTGAAATCTTTTAGGCGAAAAGTAGCATTCACTCATTGGACCAAATGAATTAATGACGGTATTCTCATATTCATTTATAACTTTTTTATATATATGCATAAATGTTGAAACAATATCCTTTTCATTAAATAATTCGTATTCGTCAAGTAACTCTAATAATTTACTCCGATTTATTTTTAATTCTTTCTCATATTTATCATAAATTTTTAAAGATTTCTCATTTAAAGAATCAAGCATTTGCTGATCAAAAGACTCCGAATCTATATTTTGGCGGATGCTATCCATTTGCTTTTTAAGCTCTTTAATTTCTTCTTGCTCAAAAAAAGTTTCATCAACTTCTTTAATCATTAAAGACCATGATTCATAAATCATTTCTCTAAAATATTGCTGAAAAAGCTACCATGTATACTTGCTATTTGGGCAATTAACAATAGAAAATATTTTTTGTGATTGAATTTTTAAGATTGTCTCTTTTGACAAAATAAGTGGAAACTCATAATTGCAGGCAGCAATTCTATTAACATTAATCCTCGTGTCTCTCAAATCTTTAATGTTTTTATCTAGGTTTGGTTTTGATTCAATATCTTCAAATATCCATGGTTTCAATTTTTTAATAAGTTCAACATATTCGGCTTGTATTTGATCTTTAATTTTAAATTCTTTCATTGCTTCATCGATTCCAATTTCATTAATTCTTGATCATTAAGTGACATAATATTAGTATTGTCATAAACTTCTTGCTCTTTTTCAAATTTACTAATTTTATCTGAAAAAAAGTCAAAAATAATTAGTATTTGAATGAAAAAAGTAAATCTGTACTGTGGTTCAATAGACGTTTTGTCAATCACTAGTGGAACTTTGGCAATTTCAAAACAATTTTTCATTATTTTATCAAAGTCATCGATTTTGGTGTCAATATGAACTTTTCCCTTTGTTAAAACATTTAATATCGATAATATGGATTTTGTATCTAGTAATTCTGTTTCAGCTTTAAATCGAATATGTATTTTATGAACAATTAAATTGCATTTTGAAATAATTTCATAAGTATTGATTTTATAACATTGTTTGGTAAGAATTAATGCAAGTAAAGTTTCTTTATCTTTTTCAGTGGTATAACAAGGTGAAATATTTGCGATATCAGAATTTTTTTTCAAATAGAAACTGGAGTGCTTTATCATTATTACTCTTTTTCTGAAAAGTATCCATCGGATTACTTATAATTTGAGGGATTTTTTCGTTGAATATTATTTCAATAAGTTGTGGAAAAGATGTTCCATCATCAAAAAAAGAATCATAAGTATCATTGGTGTTTATCAGGTTGTTTTTCTTAAATAAATAAGTTATGATTCGTAAAATTGGTTTCATACTTCAACGTTTTATTTTAATTCAGAAAAAGTTGAATTCAAAATTTGAATTCAATTATTATCAAATTTTTAGAAAAAACAAAATTAAAAAGTTTAATTAGTATGTTATAGATTTTTTATTTTTAAACTTTTTTAACAAACTTTGTACATCCAGCAAATGCTTGATTTCCAGGTGCAATTAAATTTGATGGAACCAATATTTCTTTAATAGAAGAGCAGCCTTTGAAAATATTTTCCCCAATTTCTGTAACTGAACTTGGAATCTCAATATTGGTTAAAGATTCACATTTAGAAAATGCATATTGGCCAATTGAAATGACCGAAGATGGAATTGTTATATCAGTCAAAGAAGTGCATTGAGTAAAAGCACGTTGTTCAATTTTTTTAACAGAAGATGAAATAATTACCTTTTTCAAAGAAGAACAACTTTCAAACGATGCAATTCCAATTGTAACAACAGAAGGAGGAATTAAAATTTCAGTAAGTGAAGAACAACTATAAAAAGATTTTTCACCAATTAATGTAACTGTTGAAGGAATTGAAATTGAATGAAGTGAAGTGCATTTATAAAACATTCCATTCTCAATTTGAGTTATTTTAGCAAGTAATTCAACTTTTTCAAGTGAAAAACATTCATAAAAGGTATTCTTTTCTATTATTTTAACTGAAGATGGAATAGTAATTTGCTTCAATGATTTACAACGACAAAATAAGTTTGCACCTATTTTTTCTACTGAATTTGGAATAATCAATTCAACGATTGACACACAATCTTCAAATGTAAAAGGTTCAATTTCTTTTATTAATGTAAAAGAAATAATTGATTTGTTAGAAAGTCTAAAACAACCACTAAACGCATGCTGTTCAATTTTTGTTACAGATGAAGGTAAATCAATCTGAGTTAATTTTGTGCATTTTTGAAAAGCTCCAATGCCAATTGAAATAATTGAATGAGGTAGTTTTATATTCTTTAAGTTATTGCAACTTAAAAAAGCATAATGCCCAATTACTGTTACAGAAGATGGTATTATGACTGTATTTAAAGATGTACATAATTGAAAAGCATAATTTCCAATTGTTTTGATATTTAATGGAATTTCAAATTCTTTTAATTCTTTGCAATTATAAAACATATAATCAACAATTTGTAATCCTTTTTGCTTCAATAAAAGGTCATATATTTCTTTATATTCTTTCTGACATGCAAAATTTATTGGTGTCCTATAAAATATTTAAAGGTTTGAACGTTTGTTGTACTTATAACATAATCTTTTGGTAACCATGGATTTGGGTGGATGAATTTAATCGTTTCAACATTAATAAAATTATTATTTAAATTTGATTAACATTAACATTAATTTCAGGTATTGATAATAAAAGTTTAACAATTTTAAGATTTCCTTTTTGAACTGAATTTATTAAAGCTGTTGTATATAAAAAATCAAAAAAAAATCACATTCAAAAACTAAAATTTTAATTGTATAAAAGAAATACACTTATGGAATTGTATTAAACTTAAATCGACAATTATATAAATGAAAAAATGTTAAATTTCATGAGTAAAAAAATATATTGATTTGGAATTTTATATAAAATTTGAATTATTAACATCATCTTTATAAATCTCAAAAATTGATTTTAAAATTTGATTCAAAAATTAAAAATAGAATTTTGACTATATAAAAATATTTTTTTTTTTAATTTTGCAAGTTTCATTTACATCAATTTTCTTATTTTCAATAAAAAATTTAACAAAATTAAAATAGCCATAACGACAAAATTTTTGAAAAGCAAAAATGCTGTTAATATCTTTTGGAAAATAAATAAAATTATAATATTTTATGCTTTTAGAAATTTGATTTAAATCATTCTCTGATTTATTATCTAAGATTTTTTGGAGAATATATTCGGTCATATTAATATGATGGCATTTAATTGATTCATTATAACATTCAATATAAGACTCATCTTTAGGTTTTATTTCATTTTCTTCAAGAATACTGATTATTTCTGGATCATTTCCATGAATTGAATAAAGCCATAAAGAAGGTGTCAACTTGCATCCATTTAAATATAAATATTTAAATATTTGAGTTGATCCAAAAAATGCAGAATATTCAATTAATAATGGTTTATTCTCAAGTAAAAATTGGTTTGTTTCAAAAATTGAATCTTCGACTTTTGACGATAGAAAATAATCGTTTTTATTAATGTATGTTATAAATTCTTCAATAGAATCATTTCGAATCAATTGACAAATATAATTATCATTCTCTCCTGTTTTTCTTTTTTGATTAAAAACTTCAATCGGTAATTTACCTATTTTTTTAACTTCTAAATCAATCGCTTGTAAAATGTATTTATTATAAAGTTCATTGAAATTCGTGCAAAAATATGAAAGAAATGATATATCATATTCCTTTTGTTTAACAATTTGTTTGTTAGGAATAATTAGATTTTCTTCTATTAAAAATAATATTATTCGTTTATTATTGTTAAAAATGTAAAAAATTTCAGAATTTGACAACCTTTGTTTGATTTCTTTTTGAAAATTTAAAAGAATTCGTTCGATTTTCGGAAAAAAATCTAAACTACGATGGTGATGACTTGATATTATTGAGATTAAATGCAATAATTCTTGTAATTTAAATTCATCTTCTTTGATCTTATTTTCATCTATTAATTGGATCAAATTTTGATAATTTTCTTCAGTATTGCTGTCATGTTCTAAAAATTCAATGATCTTTCGTTGAATATTTTTATTTATTTCTAAATATTGCTGAACATCTGACAGCATTAGAAAGAAATTAGTAAAAAGACCGTTTAATTAATTAATTGAAAAAGTGATAAATGATTCAAATTCTAAAAAAGATGAAAATTTTTGTAGAAATTCCCATTCACTTAAAATATTAGGGAACCTGTAAGTCACTAAAATTATACAAACCCTTGGATTTACCTTTTTGAAAGGTTTGTATAATTAATTTCGGTAGAAATTCACTTTGAGTTATAAAAAATGAAAAAAAAAAAAAAAAAAAAAAAAAACGATTTTATTTGAAATTTGTTAAGCTTTTGAATTAGAATATCCTGAATTTAGTTTGAAAACTTGTCTTGAAAAAAAAAAAAAAAGATTTTGTGTATAATTTACGCCTACCAAGTGAAATATATACAAAATGTTAATGATCATCTTTGACTCGATTTTGATCAAATACATAATTTTCAATATAACAACGTCCAATTTTTGTTTGTTCTTTTGGATCATTCATAAAATCTGCTTTAAATAGTAAAATAACTGAATCAAGCTTTGGATTTTTTTTTTATTATTTTCGAATTCATCATAAAGATTATCAATAGTTTTTTTTTTGAAAAGCATTTCCAATTTCTTTAACAATTTTGAAACCAGATAAATCAAATTTATTCATAAAACATATAACGTTATAATTTAGCTCAAAATAACATTATTTAAATGCATTAGTTCTGAGAGAGGGGGTAAAATATTAAAATATTAATTTTTAAGTAAATTTTTATTTTTAATCGTTATTATTTCGGCTTTTGGTGAAATTTTTAATTTTCCATTAACTAATCTTGATGGAATCGATACTCTTTTCAATGTTGAACAATAATTGAAAACACAGGAACCGATTTCAATGACTGAAAAGGAAATCTCTATTTGCTTCAACGAATAGCATTACATTAATGCATAATTTCCAATTGATACTCTTTTCAATGATGCTTCTTTGAATCGAATGGCATTCATGAAAAGCAAAATTACCAACCTTCGAAAACAGAATCATTAATTGATTCAATTGAACTCTGAATTGTCACTTTCATTAATGAAGTGCAATTATGAAATGCATTTTGGCAAATTTCAATAACAGAAGATGGAATTGTTATTTCAGTTAAACTTAAGCAATCTTCAAAAGCATAACTACCAATTGTAGTTACTAAAGGAGGAATTTCAATTTTTAACAATGATCTGCATTTTTTAAATAAAGTAAAGTTCAAACCCCCTAACGATAAAAAAAACCCATAACTTTTTTAAAATTTGAGAGAAAACTTTTTATACATTCATTTTAATATATTTAATAATGTATTTATGAACCCCTAACTTTTTTAGATCAATAATTGTTCATTCATTTTAATATATTTAATAATGTATTCAATATTATTTATGTATTATAATTTAGAAGCCCTGATTTTAACTTTACAAAACCCCCTAACTTTTTTCCATATTTAAATTTAAATTCAAAAGAAAGTACTTTTTGCCATCAAAAAAGGCTAATTTGAGAGGGAAAAATGGTCAAAAAAAGTTAGGGGGTTGTTGAAAAAGTTAGGGGGTTTATTCCTTTTCTTTACATAAGATTTTATAGTTGTTACAGATGATGGAATTGAAATAACTGTTAAATTTACACAACTTTCAAAAACGCCATCTTCAATTGAATTTAATGGAGAATTAATTACAATTTCTTCTAAAGATGAACACTCATAAAATGCAAAATTTCCTATTGATTTTGTTGATTTAGGAATTGTTAAACTTTTTAAAGAACTGAATCCATAGAAAGCTTTACTTTCAATTCCAGTCAACTTATGTGGAAATATAATTTCTTTTAAAGATGAGCATCCTCTAAATGATCCATTTTTAATTAAAGTTACAGACTGTGGAATTTTTATTTTTGTTAATGATGAACATCCAAAGAAAACGAAATCATAAAAAATTAATTTGAAGCTGAGAAAATTGATAAAAATGAGCCAGCATTAAAATGAAAATCGTAATTTGTGTAATTTGCCCAACATTCAAAGTTTTTTTTTGTAGATCATAGATATTTACGTTTTCTGATTATTATAGAGATTTGTGCTTACGAATTTGAGATGTTTGGTCAATCAAAATGGAAATATATAAAGTGAGAGAGCTTAAATTTATAACGATATTTGATCGTAAATTTTCATTCAAAATATTATTTTTCTGGAAACTCATATAAAAAGTTATCATAATTTAATTAAATAGATTACAAATATCTTGTTAAAAAAAAGTAATTTATTAAATCAAAATAACCTAATAAGCATAATATTTTTTATTAAACAGAATATATTTTATCTTAGTTCCAAATATGCGGCAATGTGTTTTTTTTGCAGTAAACTTTTTGTTTATACATTCAAATAAATTCAATTTTGGGATTGGGAGAACGTTTATTTTTTCATTTTTATTTTAGTGTTGAACTTATT
This sequence comes from Tritrichomonas musculus, assembly GCA_039105265.1. Taxonomy (NCBI): domain Eukaryota; phylum Parabasalia; order Tritrichomonadida; family Tritrichomonadidae; genus Tritrichomonas; species Tritrichomonas musculus. Next base: position 744,882 of record JAPFFF010000024.1, on the reverse strand, counting down.
CGTTCCTCTTTTATGTTTACACAATAAGCCTGATACATATTAATACCAACCCAACAAAGAATTGCTACGCCAAATTATAGACAAATTCATGAACCTAAAATTTGTTGTATTTCAATAATTCAAATAACGCTTTATCAATATCGTTTATCCTCTTCACAATGTTTCATAAATAAAAATTACAATATATATACGAAGTTTTGAAATTTTTTGTTCCAAAGTCCGAATTTCATCTTCATATATAATTAGGAAAAGAAAAGAATTCAATAGTAAATCTTATAAATTAAGCTCAATTCTCCATTATATTATATATGGAGAATTGCATAATTAATGATCAATTCAGCTTAATTTATTGCATAATTAATGATAATAACCATTAATTAAAATACCAAAATCGACCTAAAAAAATATGCAATAAAATCGATTTTTTCGAAGATGTAATAGATTTTTTCAGCTAATACTTTAGAAATACGAATTATTTCCAAAATTAAACTTTTCCACTATATAATAAACTACGGCATAATTTTTTCCATTCTACATATAATATTTTTTTTTTGTTTTCTACAATTTTTTCAAGAAAACCCATTATAATGGGAAATATTGCATTACTAAGCCCAGCATACCTCAATATATTATACTTACACGAAATATAAAATGATTAAGATTATATTAATGAAGTTGATTATAATTAATAAAGAATGAGAAAACGTAAGAATTAACAAGGGTAACGCTCTCAAAATAAGCTTATTAGCAAAAACTATAAAAAAAATTAATAATAAAAGAAATAGAGATGAATTTTTTATGTAATTTTAATAATTTGTTAATGTCCTAAACTAATGGAGCCAAACAATTGTGAATGATTACTAGCTGAAATGGATTATTACTGATCTTGGAGTTGTTTTGTTGATCATCTTGGAGTTTCTTTGTTGATAATCTTGGAGTTGTTTTGTTGATCATCTTGGAGTTTCTTTGTTGATAATCTTGGAGTTGTTTTGTAGATCATCTTGGAGTTGTTTTGTAGATCATCTTGGAGTTGTTTTGTTGATAATCTTGTAGTTGTTTTGTTGATAATCTTGTAGTTGTTTTGTTGATAATCTTGTAGTTGTTTTGTTGATAATCTTGGAGTTGCTTTGTTGATAATCTTGGAGTTGTTTTGTTGATAATCTTGTAGTTGTTTTGTATGTAAAATTAAACCAAGTTTTGATAAGCCTACGGAATTGTTCTTTCAATCTTTCTGCATTTTGTATGTAAAATTAAACCAAATTTTGATAAGCCTACGGAATTGTTCTTTCAATTTTGCCACTTTTATTGTAAGGAATAGAATTATAAACTTTTTGAACAAAATTTGATAAAATTAAAAATATGATTTCATTCTTCTTTTTGCATCTAAAGATGCAAAAAGAATAGATTATTTGTGTAATTCAAAAGTTCTTCTTCAACAAATCAAAGTTAACCTGTTTCAAAATTTTGTAACATAACAATTTAGATATTGATGATGAACAATTTTGTTCGAAACCTTCAAGATCAACAAAAGAAGCATTTTGTTTCACATAATGTCTAATTGTTTTGATTTCAAGAACATCTTTTTGACCAAATGAATCTATAATATATCTCAGCAGAGAAATTCCATTATCGTCCTTAATAGAATCTTTTTCAATAACCTCTAATATCATTAATTTCTTTTTACTTTTCGTTGAACGATTGTACAAACAAGTATGCATAATAGGTAAGTCATATTGATTGCATCCTTCCCAAACTTCTTCAAGATGTAATCTATCGAAAGACTCTTGAATAATATCAGGTTTTAATTTTTCCCATGCAGCAATCATAAATCTGCAAGCATCGATAGTTGTTAAATTTTTCCCTTCTTTCAAAGAAGAACGAAGCATATGACTAATAAAAGCTTTGATTATTGCAAATATTGTCGTATCTAACGGTTGATAAAGGTCGGTAAAACCTGCTGGTATATAATGCAATGTTATTCCTAATTCTTCAGCAATTTTTTTTGTGTTTTCACTTCTATGTGCACTAAAGATATCTAATATAATGTGTATTTCTTGATCTTGATTAAATTGAGATTTTATAAAATTTAAATATGAATAAAATGTTTCATCATTTGTCCAACCTTTTGTAGAATAAGATGCTAAATGAGGGTGAACATCACCGAGCTGTGTATTAATAACAGCATTAGTTTCGCCTTTTGCAATAAATTGCATTGGAAATTTAGCGCCATCTGCTCCAATTGCACACACTGCAGTTATTCTTTTTTTCTCACTAAATCCAACTGGAAGAGATACATCATCATTTCCTTTTGAGTGCCATATTTTTATATTTTTTGAATTTAGGAAAATTCCGGTTTCATCTATATTTATAATTTGAGTAAAAGATACTGTTTGAAATAAATTTTTCATATCATCTATAAAATAATTAATATAAACGCTTGTTGTTGAAGGTCTCCTTTTCAAGTGACATATACGTGATACAAAACCGTGCCGTTTTTTAAAATAGTATATAAAACCTCTAGAAAAACTTATTAAAAAGTTAATGTTTTCGTCATTTGAGTGCTTTGTAAGATATGCATCGACAAGAATTTCAATACATTCAGAATCATTAAAAAAACAATGTTTCTGTATTTTTTCTGTTAAAATGAACTCAGCTATTGCATCTTCTTCATCTTCTGTAAAAATTCTTGCTTTGTTCCTAATTTGTTTAGATAATGGATTATATTCTGGGTTTAGCCTATAATTTGCTAACCATTTGTATAATGTTCTTTCTTTAAACCCAGTTTTTTTTGCAATTTTCGCAACATCACCTTCAATATAATTGGAAAATATTTTCAATATTTTATCAACTGCATCTGGATAATTTTTATAGGATATATATGGACCTCTCTTAATGCATTGAGGTATTGATTCGAACAATTCATTTTTTTCAATCCATTTTGCCCAAGAATTATTCATTTTAATAAATGGAATGACCATGTTATTCAAAAAGTTTTATTTTTGAATGATATTAAAAAGTTGTTATTTTCAAAGATATTTCAAAAAGTTTACTGCAATATTATGTGGCAGGCGGGTATCTTTATATATATAAATAAATTTTAAGAGGAATTCTTTATAGCACATACAACTTTTTCAGAAGAAAATAATCGTCCATTTTTTCGAGCTTTATTTTACATAGAAAAGATTAAAAGTTCATTGTATTTTTTATTGATTTCTTAATTTATGCCATTTAGAGAATATGTTAAAGGCGAAATAATCGAAAATTTTCAAAAATGAGATTATTATTTGATTAATAATTCTTCTCAAAAATGGTTGATTTAGAGAATCAAATGGCTTGTTGGGCTTCCTAAATTGATAAAATTTAGGATTTAATGGTTAAAATCAATATTAAATAAGAAAACAAATATTTTTAAATTATTTTAAAGGAATAAAAAAAGCATGAATAGGGGGTCATGCTATTTTGTTTAAAAAATATTAATTTTAATTTCTCAAAAAGTTTATCTGGACCATATATACATACAAAAAGTTCTCTGTGCTGCAGCACTGTGCTAAAAAATTACACCCAAATTTTAATTTAAAATTTATTTTTATAAAAAAAACTAAAAAAAAAAAAAAAAAAAAACCCCAACTGTTTTTCCATTTTAAAATTTTGGTATAGTTTTGAGAGAATTTTCCAACCTGACAACATTAAAAAATGGAAATCGAGGCGCGTATAAAAAAGATGAAAGATATCCTCATAACTCTTATCGAATTTATTGATGCTAGTGATAATCCTGAGGCAGAATTCCAAGCATTAAATGATAAATTAAAAGAGCATAAAATTTTGCACAACGACGAGGAAGTTCAGTTATTATTTCAATTAATATTGAAAATAGCATCCAACCACCGCAGACTTCCTGATTTTTTTGATAAATTAGATCAAATCATGCAAATTTTAATTCAGACCAAACCTTCACCAATATCTAAATTTATTCCAGATTTTCAAAATTATAACAAATTAATAATTTTTTTTCTTCTTGAAAAAGGTTTTGTTATACCAGATCAATCATTTTTAGATCAATATTTACAAAGAAAGCAAACGATAGAAACTTTTTCAAATAACCCACTCAAAAATTTTCAATCAGATTATTTTTATTATTTGTATCCGATAATGAAAGAATTCATTGAAGAAAAAATGCAGGAACAAATTGAAAAAGAAATTTTTCAGTTATTTGATGTTGACATTCAAAAATTTGCCGAAAAGTGTCAAATAGGTGAAAATGATTCATACATTTGTTCATTAATTCGGAAAGATTCGATTGAAGAATTTGTAGTTTATGTAAGTCGAACGAATTTATCACTTTGTACCAAAATTGAACCATCAATTTATGAAACGAATTTGTTTTTGATTGACAGAGATCCAACATTAATTGAATATGCAGCATTTTTTGGATCAATTCAAATAATTCAATACTTAAAATACAACGAAGTTCAATTAACTGGTTCATTATGGCTTTATGCAGTTCATTCTAATAATCCAGAATTAATTCATTTTCTTGAAGAAAATGAAGTTAACCTAAGTGATTCATTACCCATACATGTTCTTTTAGAATCGATCAAATGTCATCATAATGCAAATACAAATTATATCAAAGATAACTTTGATGATAAAATGCAAATACGAGATCGATCAAGTTTTAATGATATCATTTTTAATTCATTGAATTTTTTATTTTATCCTGATGATATCGTGTCTGATGCTTGTAAAATGAAAGATATCAAAGCATTCAAATCATGTCAATTATATTTAGGATTAACACAAATCACAATTCCTTCTTCTGTAACTTCAATTGGAGATTATGCTTTTGAGGGATGCTCATCATTAAAAGGAATCACAATTCCTTCTTCTGTAACTTCGATTGGAAATTATGCTTTCGAAGGATGCTCATCATTAAAAGGAATCACAATTCCTTCTTCTGTAACTTCAATTGGATATTATGTTTTCTTTAGATGCTCATCATTAACAAATATATCAATTCCATCTTCATCTATTTTATTCGGAATCCATGCTTTTGATGGTGTTAGATTTCTTAATGTCACTGGAAATATTAAGAATATTGAATGTGGATTATTTTCTGAATGCGAATCATTAGTACGGATAAAACTTCCATCTTCAATTACCTCAATTGGAAATTATGCTTTTAATGGATGTTCATCATTGAGAGAGATCATAATTCCTTCTTCTGTAACTTCAATTGGAAATTCTGCTTTCGAAGGATGCTCATCATTAAAACAAATCACAATTCCTTCTTTTGTGACTTCAATTGGAAATTCTGTTTTCAGAGAATGTTCATCATTAACACAAATCACAATTCCTTCTTCTGTGACCTCAATTGGAGATTCTGTTTTCTTTAAATGTTTAAGATTAACACAGATCACAATTCCTTCTTCTGTAACTTCAATTGGAGAATCTGTTTTCAGAGGATGTTCATCATTAACACAGATCACAATTCCTTCTTCTGTTTCTTCAATTGGAGATTCTGTTTTCAAAGGATGTTCATCATTAACACAGATCACAATTCCTTCTTCTGTTTCTTCAATTGGAGATTATGCTTTTTCTGAATGTTCATCATTAACACAAATCGCATTTTCAATTCCTTCTTCTGTTTCTTCAATTGGAGATTATGCTTTTTCTAGATGTTCATCATTAGCACGAATCGAAATTCCTTCTTCTGTTACATCAATTGGTGATTATGCTTTTTCTAGATGTTTATCACTAAAACAAATCACAATTCCTTCTTCTGTAACTTCAATTGGAGATAATGTTTTTTATGGATGTTTATTGCGTCCTGCTGAATAATGCAAGTGGAAGCAGTTGATTCTCAATCTGTAAATTACATCTTAACTTTAAATAATTAAAATAATTTCTTTTTATATTTGATAAAGTAAACCAAAAAAAAAATATATTTTTGAAAGCTTTTTTTTTTTTTTATAAAATATAATACAAATATTAAATTTCTTTTATCAAACAGAAGTTTCTCTAAAAAAATTTGGATGAATTGCTTTCTTCAATTAGGTGCTTCAAAAAAACATATATATAAATTTATAATTGATAAATCCAATTTTTGCGATGAAGCTTATGAATTAATAAATTAATGGGAAATAAATGGTAATTCATATGCAGAGTTTCTCATTATATGTTTTTTTATATTGATATCTTAATTTTAGCAAAATAATAATAATTTTTTTGTATGGGATTTATACATGTAATTTTCATTAAGAGTGATATAATATTATATTAATAATATGTCATCTAATTTAATAGTAATTATTTACAGACTATATTTTTCTGTCAATATTATTCAAAAATTTTAAGCAATTTGATGAATAAGGCCAAATTTAGTTTTATATATTTTAATAAACCAGAATTTCAAGTAATTATAAATGTGCCCTTATGTTTATGTCCATAAACGTGTTTATAAACCAACAAAAAAAGATATTATTCTATTAATTAACCAGGTTCAAAGGTTTCTTCGCAAAACATTTCGATTTGAATTCAGATTTGTGGGAAGCACAAAGAGAAACATGATCACAAAAAATACCAAATCTAACGTTGGATATGATTTCGATTTAGATATTCGGATTCATTTAAAAAGGATCGAATATACTCCAGGTGAATTAAAACATATTCTCATGTATGCTTTTAATAATTTTGTTCATCAATTCAATTACGACTATTGCGAAGACAATGGCAGAGTTTTTACAATTAAAATGAAAGATACAACAAATGCAAAAATTATTCATAGTTGTGATTTTGCAATTGTTCGTGACACCGAAGATTGAAGAATTGAATTCATTCGGCATCAAAGGCAGCATAACACCTATTTTTGGGAATTACAATATATATATCCATTTGAATTGATCAGAAATATTGCTTTTATTAAATACAGAAACATGTGGAACGAAGTCCGAAATTTGTACCTTAGGAAAAAGAATTCAAATGAAAATCCCAATAAAAAATCTCGATCTATTTATTCAGAAACAATCAATGAATTTATTTAAAATACCATAAGTAAAACTAATTTCGATTTAATAAACATTTAAAAACTTGAACATTGAATATTATAATAATATAAAAATTTATTACATATACATGAACATGCCATTATCACATAAAAATAGTAAACATTTACTGATTTCAATAAAATGTATTTTAAATCATCATCTTTCCAATATTGAGTAATTTTTTTTAAATTACAATATATTATTGTGAAGTTTAAGTTATCTCAAATCACAAGCATAATTTTTGGATAGATGAAATTATAAAATGATATTATTGTGATTACTTCAGCATTTCAATCCATAGTCAGTAGAAGATAAAATTTCCTGATACTGAACATAATTGCCAAAAACAGCCGAATTTCTTTCAATCAAAATTTCAAATGACAAAAAAATTATAATGTTCTTTACAGTCCTTTCATTATTGATTATTTTTATCGTTTCATCATAAAACCCATTTGTTTTATTATTCAGTATCCAAATTTTGGGATTTTTAGCCGCCACCATCAATTTGGAATTTTTGCATTTGTTAGTTTTTTTTCATAATTTTGATAGAAATCATTAATCTTGCTTTCCCATTGCTCATAAAGACAGTGTCAACTATAGATTCAATAATATTCAGTATTATTTCACCACTTGTTAAAAATGCTCTTTTATTTTTTGATACAATATAATAACATCAATTGCTGAAATTTCAGAAATTATTTAGTCACATCTTTTTTATAAGTTATTTGTTAAAAAAAATTACTCTCTAATGTGAAAAAAAGCAATTGGATTTTGTTGCACTTTATATTGTTGAGTTTAAAAAAGATAATTATATACATATATACATGCATAATTATATATTATACATTTAAAGACTTAAAGAATAAAGATAAAAAAAAAAAATTAAGGTAAAATAAATTGAATTTTTTAATCGTAATTAATCAAGAATCACATTCTTCTGTTTTGAAGAAGGCTTTGAATGGTTCGATTATTTGTTAATTGAATAGGCAATTTGCATACAAAAAAAATAAAGAGAACCATCATGTTAAAAACAAAATAATATTGAAAAACACAATCTACAATATCAGTCCGAACTAACTTGTGCGACAAAAGTAATCTAACCATTTGTACATTTCCTTTTTGGCATGCTATATGTAATGGAGTTTTATAAAAAATATGAATGAAATTGAATTAAAAAAATTGCTTCAATTTCATCAAAATAGAATATTTTCAAATGTTATTTAAAAAATTAATGCAATTTTATAAAAACAATTTTTTATTTTTGAAACATAATTGAAAAACTATTTTCAAATTCCATTGAAAAAATTGAATTGAAATTGAATTAAATTTTTTTTTCAAAACCACATAAAATGACAATGAAAAACTCCATAAAAATTAATATGTTGAAATTTGATAAAAAAAAATTATTTAGTGAAATTTTGTTTAAATTTTTTGTCATGAAACTACATTTAAAAATTTGAATAAAATTTTATTTTAATTTTAACTCTCAAACTGTAAAAGCAAATAATATAGTTTAAACTTCATAAAATACATATATAAAAATTAATTTGGAATTAACATCAATTCCTTGTTGCAATAAAAGTAAATTAACAATTTCAACATTTCCATTTTCAACAGCAGCATATATAGGTGGAATATGAAATATATGAATTTTAAACCAAATTAAATTTTGAGTGTAATTCTATTGAATTTATATATAAATTCTATGAAAAACGAATTTCAATGAACATAATTAAAAATAATTTATTTTGAAAAATTTCATAAAAAAGAATATATTTTTGAAACTATGTTTAAAAGATTATGATGAAATAGCATTAAAATCAAATGTTCATAAATTGGATAAAAAAATTAATTATTTAAAATTGCATAAATTATTTTTTATATGAAATTCTATGAAAATAAATTAATTGAAATGATATGAAAAAAACAAATTGTTTTTAAAATTTCAGATTTTAAGTTAACATTAATTCCTTTATGCGCTAATAATAAAGTAACAACATCGATATTGTTGCTTTCAATCGCCATTAATAACGGTGTCATGTTAAAAAAACAAAATATGAAATTGTATCAATTTTAAATTGAAATTTTATAAATAAAAAAAATGTAATTGTATAAAAGTGAAATGAAATTTGATAAATATTTATAATAAAAAATTATATAAAATAAAATTGATAGAAATATCATCATAAAATTATTATAGAAATTTTATAAAACTTGTTTTATTAGAATTTCATTAAAAATACAATAACGAAGAAACGAAATTCAAATATTACAAATAAAATTTTATAAAATTTTACTTTATTTAAAATTGTATTAAAATATCGAAAGTGAAATGATATGAAATTTTTGGTGAAATGAGATGATAATTTTTTTTTTTAATTTCATTAAAATTCAATATAATAAAACAGATGGTAAATTGACATCAATATCTTTTCGAGCTAATAGTAATTCAACACCATTAATACTACCTTTCATACATGCTTCGTGCAAAGGTGTTATATAAAAATAATGATGATGAAACAAAATGAATATAATATATTTAAAATTCTATAAAAATGACTTTTTTTAATTGTATTAAAACATTTTGAAAAGAAATTTCATTAAAATTTTTTTAATTGAAATTGTATTTACAAAAACAAAAATTAAAACTGCATTGAAATAATGGAATATAATTTTATTCGAAAGTTTTAATGAAATTTTATTCAAAACATTAATTGAAAAATCCCATTAAAATTCTTTATATAAATTGAATTAAATAACATTTTATTTTTAAATTGTATCAAAAACATTGAAATAGAAATTATATAAAAAATATTAATATTTTAAATTCCATTAAATCAAATACAATGAAACGGTATGAAATTATTAAAATAAAACCATATCAAATAAATAAATAAAACTGTATTAAAAGTTGGTGAAAACAAGATAAAAAAAATCATTTCATATTTCATATTTTTTGTTAATATCAATTTTTGGATGTGATAAAAGTAATTGAATAATATTCATATTATCTAAAGTGCATGCATGAATCAAAGAAGTAGAATAAAAATGTAAATAAAAACTATATTCAAATTGATGAAATCAAATTTGATTCAAATGACAAATTTGAAATACGATTAAAAAGAAATTATTATAAAATTGAATAAAAATATCAATACAAATTGTATAAAAATGGCAAATAAAATGTGATAAAAAATTAATTATTTAATTACATTAAAACAAGTAATAGAAACTTGATTAATATTTTTATTTTAAAATTGTATTTAAAATAAATATGATAAAATTAGATTAATAAAAATATTTTCGAAATTGAATTAAAAAATTGACAAGTAATTGTATAAGAAAAATCTTCATAGAACTAGATTAAAAATATAATATCATGGAATTTGATAAATATATTCATTGGAATTTCATTTAACAAAAAATCAAATGAAACTAAATTAATAATTTGATGAAATGATATTGAAACAATTAAAATAAAATTGAATAAAAATTTGGATATTGAAATTGAATTAAACTTTATTTTAAATTCTATTAATCTTTAAGTTCAAATTTTATATATATATTAAAAGAAAAAATAGCATAAATCACAATCAATTTAAACTGAATTAAATTCATGAATTAAATTTTGAAAAAAGACTTAAATGAAATATAATTTATAAAAAATATTAAAAATTCCATTTAATTTTAATATTGAAATTGGATAAATAATATGATTGAAAATTTTATTAAAAATGAAGAAAAATTGGATAAAAATATATTAATTAAAATTCCATTAAATTGCTAATAGAAATTGGATTAAACACTCAAATCAAATTAGATTAAAAAAATTAAATTAAAATTATATTCAAAAAAAGTGATGTGAAATTAAATAAAAAATTATTTTTTTCTCAAATTTCATTATCAATATTAACATCAATATCTTTATGTGCTAAAAGCAATCTAATAATTTCAATGTTTTGCTTATGACATGCATTATACAATAATGATTTATAAATATAAGAAAAATCAAATTTTATGAAAAAAATTCAAGATTTAAAATGGCATCAAAATAAAATTAATTGAAATCATATCAATATTAAAAAAAAAACCACATGAAAATCAAGTTTTTATTGAAAATACTATTAAAATTTTTAATATGGTGAATGTTATTAATAAACGCTATTTTTGAAATTGGATTTAAAATCAATATTTTAACATCATCAATAAAACTGATTTGAAATTCCATAAATTTTGGAATAAAACGTGATTAAATTAGGTTATATTGAATTATATTAATAAAAATATAAAAGTAAAATGAAATTAAAAATGTTGATTTAAAATGGTATTAAAAAAAAAACATGTTTTCAATTTCATTAAAATTTTACATTCATGAAATTGATATGTAATTTACATTAATTCCTTTTTGTGCCAAAAGAATTTTAACAATTTCTACATTTCCATTGTTACATGCTAAAAATAGGGGTGTCACACTAACATAGAATGAAAATTCTATGAAAAGTTTCAAATTGAAATTTGATTAAAATTTTAAAAAATTAAAACAACATTAAATATAATCATTTAAAAACAAGATTTAAAACAATATTGCTAAGAATTCTATAAATCATTTTATAAATGAATATCATTAAAAAGTAGAGATTGAAAATAGTGCTGTAAAAAAATTTATTTGAAATTAGATAAAAAAAATAAATGAAAAGAATTTTATTTTAAAAATGGATATAAAACGGGATAAAAAAAAATAAGTTTGAAACTGGATTAGACAAAAAAATATTGTATAAAATTTGATAAAAAAATTGAAAAATAAAAATGATATGAAAAAAAATTGTTAGAAATTTCATTAATAAAATATATATGTATAAAAACATATACCGAATTAATATCAACCAATTTTAGCGATAATAAAATATTGACAATTTCTGCATTTCCGCTTGAGAAGGCTTCACTCAATCCGAAATAGAAATAATTTTTCACTCCTTCATTAGACAAATAAAAGTGAAAGATCTTTCGAAGATCGTCACCATCATTATGAGGTTTTTCAGAGACTGTGGTTGAATTGTCACCATTCAAAATTTGCAAATAATTATTCAATTCATTTTCATCGACTTCTTTTTGAAAATCACTCACATTTTGAGTGAGTTTTGAGAAGATTTCATCGAACGATGGCCTTTTCAAATAGTCAGAATCCCAGCACCTTTCAATCAAACTTTTTAAATGTGCACTGAAATTTGAGGGGAATTTTGGTCGAAGACTTCCTTCAATTATTTGATTCATCACTTTCATGTTGAACTCTGAAATATCGGGATATGGAACGCTTCCTGTGAACAACTCGTAAGCAATGATACCAAATGAAAAAACATCAGATGCATTTCCACCAATTTCTCCCTGTAAAACTTCCGGGGCCAAATATGCATTCAATTTTGTATCGTTTAATTTTTGGCAATGTAAGAAGTCGCAAACTTTGGGATAAAAGTTTTTATCAAGTAAAATATTACCTGGTTTTAGATTACCATGAAGAATTTTGTTTTCATGAAGAAATTTGAGAGCAGATACGATACCAATTAGATCAATAAATTTTTTTGTCGGAGTCCATTCTTGATGGTTGATTCCTCGTCGTACTTCATCGAGTTTTTCTTGTAATGAACGGTTCTCTTCGAACTCGGTTAAAATTGTAGGTTGCCATTTTTTTTGATCGCGAAGAGAGATATAACTGAATCCTCTATATCGTGAAATTGATGGATGACGTAATTGACTTAATGTTATTAAATAACGGTTAAATAATTTTTGATATTTAGGTGTCGAATAAGTTTCAGCGTTGAGTTCTTTGGCTACATATTTGACATCAGTTGTTTTTTCTTTCAAAATAAAAATCCTTGAATATTCCCAGCCTTCGGGATTATCTTGTTCTACAGTAAAATCGTTTATATCAATAAAATATTCTTCAGAATCCATATTAGTATCTCGTTTAAGTTTATTATATTTTTCTTTCAAAAAATTAAATGATTATTTTATTCAAAAAGTGTAATGTAAACGCTTTTTTTATAACTTTTTGAAAAATAATCTGGTTTATTTAAAAAATGCGTTTTTCCTAAAATGGAAGATATATTTTAAATGATCCTCATCATCATCTACTACAAAAAAATATAGTCAAATCATTTGCATTGCAGTTCAATGAATTATGCTATTTTTACTAATCTTGAACATTTGGAAACATAATTATTAATATTTATACTACTAATTCTTCATATTCAAACAAATTAACAAACTAATTTATTAATTTTAATGAAATGATAAATACCTTTTTAAATCAATAATCAATTCTCTATTTTTTTCTATATAGTTCATTATCATTCAAAGTCTTATATTAAATTATAGTTAAGTAACGAATAAATATTTGTTATTAAAAAGAAAAAATAGTATTTTTAATATTTTTTAATTATTGCAATTTCTTTTTTTTTATTTCCCTTTGAGAGCATTAAGTTGATTTTCCAAATCATTTTTTTGGTTTGTTACTTCACTTAGCTGTTTCTTAAGCATTTCATTTTCTCTTTTAATCATTTCATTTTCTCTCTTAAGAAGTGAAATTTCTTTATCCTTTAGCTCAAGCTCTTTAGTTTGATCTGGTTTTGGAGCTGCATATGGCGAAATATATTTCAAAGCGCCTCTTTGACATAATTCGTAAATGTTTCCATTGACAATGTATCTACAGCCTCGGTTTAATTCTGGAGTCTTTCGATTTTCGATGTAATTGCGGGCTTTATCATGCATACTTGGGATATAAGTGCAATCTTCCACAAGTTTGCCATTCATCAATTGATAGAAAATGTACAAATTTGATGATCTTTCGAATTCATAATACATCTTTCTCTCTTCTAACTCTTCCATTTTGAAATGTAGATATGTGGCTATTTGATTTAACCGTTAATATTACAATTCATTTTGAATAATAACCGTCAAGTTATTTTCTCAATATAACTGTCCAGTTATTTTTTAAAAAAAAAAGAATGTTGACTAGTAAAATTGAATAATCAGTATTCGAAACAAACATTAATTTAATATACAGCATTTTTGTTTCTTTTGAAATAATTCATTATTAAAAATCTAGTCACTTCAATCATTACAAAAAATATTATATATATTCATATGTTAACTTGATCATCTAGGATTAAAGACACATAAAATTGATGTATACAATAAATAATAAGCAACATCTAATTGATTAATTCTTAGTGCATTTTTGATTTTTGAAATATCTGGTTCATTGTTTCTATTTACATATTTATCAATTTTACTTTTCTTTAATTATAGATTAATGTTAACAAGTTCGTAATATTCATTTTGATATAAACTGAAAATAATAATTATTCCCATCAATTTCATGTGAAGAGAAATCATAATTTAATGATGAATAAATGGATAAAATTAATTTATCACTCAATTATCTTATATTCTTGACTTCATCAAGTAGATTATCATATACCGATGACATTTAACTGATTCTGAAAATGTTTAACCGTCTTTATCTATTTGTTTTTTCTATATAACTTCGGCTTCGTTTGAATGAATTGCTTATAACCATAATTATTTTTCTAAATATTATCATGATTAGAACAGAACTAAAAAACGATGCATACTCATTTAATAACCAACTTTTTCGTTAGAAATGAATTCGTCTAAATAATTGATCGCCTGGTACAACTCGTTAGTGGAATATTGTTTTTGCTAACATGTTGAATAAAATCAACAATTGAATCCTCATGAATTATCGAACAGAGTTTGGATTCATTCTTAATTCGTTGGCGGTTTCTCTCAAAACTTCCTATATCTTCTTTCTTTTCAAAATAAAATTAACAGAAGATCAGATTGTATAACAATAGCTACATTAACTGCAGGTAGAGGTGATGTTAATAAATTGGAACAAAAATCAATTGATGCAGGAGGTCTTCAAAATTCACTTGAACAAGATACTGGAAGAGCAAGAAGAAAAAGGCAGGCTGGCTCTGTTTCTATTATCGTTTCAGAAGACGATTTAAATGATTGTTCATCATTAGCAATCTGACCTTTTATAACTTTTCTTGATCTTAAAAGCTTAGAATGCTTCCCTTTTACAGCAGCGCTTTAGCTTTCATATTTTTTTATCGACCAAATATTATAGAACAAAAATTAAAACTCATTTTAATGATTAGTATTTTGTTTTCTTGCTCAATGATGCTTGTTTTCAGTTTTTTTCATAATAAAATTTAATTGGATTACTGTTATAATCTCATATTTTTACTAGTATTACTTGTTTAAATGAAGTTTTTTCAATGGCATAAATAAAATCATTGACAATGACAAAAAAAGAATCATGTTTTATATTTTAATAAAATTCAAAATGATAATTATGCATTTTAGTTACGATATTTTTTTAATATTAATGATGTTGATTATTGAATAATGATTTTATTTCATTATCACCTGTTAATTCAATTACTTTCTTTCCATTTTCATTGTAAAGCAGTTCTTTCAATCTTTTCTTGTATGATATCTTTACACAAATCAGTCATAAATTCAAAATATTTTATAATATCTGATAGAAAAGGTCTCTTACTTCATTATTAATACATTTTCCTGTCATTTCTTTTATTTTTGTTCCGTTTTCTGTTTCATTGAAAATATTCATAAAGTTTTACCCTTTATTCTGTTCATTGATTTGAAAAGATAATAATAATCATTAAACTAATTTCTTTGAGCAATATTTTTTATACATTAATTCTTTATTTATTAATTAGTTGTTATTTGAAAAAAATAAGTGATTATTCATTCTTCAATTAATCTTCCAAAATATTCAAGTGCTGATATCACCATGCGGTTGTAATTACACCAATTTGGTCCAGTATATCGAAACCTGAGATATCTGAAGCCTTCTTTATTATTTTCTGTGCTTTTAATGTCGAATGTGTGAACCACACCTATGTCATTGAAAAATGGTGAATTTTGTTGTGAATCGAGATTCGTCCATTTTTCGTTGTCGCTAGAACGGCCTTCGATCACCCAACTCTTCGCATTGTGCTCATTTACGCCGCCATCATGTCTTGATCTGATTGAATAGTGCGTTGGACAAACTTTTCATTGCTCTAAGTCGTACTGGAACCAGGGATATTCGTTTGAATAGAAATGGCTGTTTGTGATTTCAAGATCGGCGACTTTTTTTGGATAATTAGAGCCACGTGTTGAAGATGATGTGTTTTTAACCCATCCTTTATCGTCGACGTTTCCTTTGCTTTCTTTTGTCAGTGTGTGAATAATTCCATTAAAAGTGTGCTCTTTCTGACCATCGTATTCAATCACCAAAAATAAATTTGAAATTTTTATCATAATTTTGGCCGTGGTTAAAATTTTCATAGAAATCTGATGAAATACATTAGAAGGATACAATGAAGAGGTATAATTTGCCACAATTTTGTTTGTTTTTTGATTATACATTTCATAAAAAGAGAATACTTAAAGACATGGATATTCTTAAATCAAAATCACAAATATTTCAACATAACGTGTTGATTGCCAAATATTTTATCTCGATCTAGATTCACGTTTATAAATCTTCTTCAAAACCTTTGTAAAATTCTGATGAAAGATCTTTCGCTTTTGGATATTTTGGCGTAACATCTTTTTCATTTGCATGTTCTACTTCTGATGATTCAATTGGAATGAATATAGCATTATATAAGAAATCCTTATTTTGATATGATTCATATAATTTATTAAATGATAACTTAGATAGAGCTATTAACTTGAATAGTTTTTCCATTGAACTTCTAGTTATATCTGTTCTTTGCTTAAGTTCCTCCTTGATTGTTTCAACATTGAAATCATATTTCAAAAGTAATGCTAAACTCAATAATATAAACGAATGTTTGAAAACATTCATCGATCTTATTAATAAATCAATTGATTTGTTGAGATCTTGTTTGATTGTTGAATCATACATGTAAATGTGAGCTAAGTTGTACATTGACAAATAATCATTTTTCTGTCGAATTGCTTCTTCAAAATATTCAATTGCATTACCTATATTTCTTTTGTTTTCATTATTACCGTGCTTGTATATAATACCAAGATTGTTTTTCGAAAATTGATTGTTGAATGAAGATCCTTTTTTGTAATAATGGATGGCTCCTGCAAAGTCCTTTTCAACACACTTTCCCTCATGGAGCAAAAATCCATGAGCAAAATTTGCTCGTCGATCGTTATACAATGAGGCCAACATAATATAATATCGTCCTTTTTTAATATCCTGCCTTATATATACACCAGAATAGTAGATGAAGCCGAGATTGAATTGTGCTTTTGGATAATTTTGATTTGCTGCAAGTGAATAATAATGAATTGCTTTGTTGATATCTCGTGTGACATTTATTCCTTCATGATAAATGAAACCGAGATTGAATTGTGCTTCTGGATGATTTTGATTTGCTGCAAGTATATAATAATGAATTGCTTTGTTGATATCTCGTGTGACATTTATTCCTTCATGATAAATGAAACCGAGATTGAATTGTGCTTCTGGAATATTTTGGTTTGCTGCCAGTGAAAAATAATGAATTGCTTTGTTGATATTTCGTGTGACATATTTTCCTTCATTATAAATGACACCGAGAATGAATTGTGCTTCTCTATTATTTTGGTTTACTGCAAGTGAATAATAATGAATTGCTTTGTTGATATCTCGTGTGATATATTTTCCATTTGAATAAATGAGACCGAGATTGAATTGTGCTTCTGGAATATTTTGGTTTGCTGCCAGTGAAAAATAATGAATTGCTTTGTTGATATTTCGTGTGACATATTTTCCTTCATTATAAATGACACCGAGAATGAATTGTGCTTCTCTATTATTTTGGTTTACTGCAAGTGAATAATAATGAATTGCTTTGTTGATATCTCGTGTGATATATTTTCCATTTGAATAAATGAGACCGAGATTGAATTGTGCTTCTGGAATATTTTGATTTGCTGCAAGTGAATAATAATGAATTGCTTTGTTGATATCTCGTGTGACATATATTCCTTCATAATAAATGACACCGAGATTGTTTTGAGCTTTTGGATCATTTTGATTTGCTGCAAGTGAAAAATAATGAATTGCTTTGTTGATATCTCGTGTGACATATATTCCTTCATAATAAATGACACCGAGATTGTATTGTGCTTCTATATCATTTTGGTTTGCTGCAAGTGAATAATAATGAATTGCTTTGTTGATATCTCGTGTGACATATTTTCCTTCATCATAAATGACACCGAGTTTGAATTGTGCTTCTGGAATATTTTGGTTTGCTGCAAGTGAAAAATAATGAATTGCTTTGTTGATATCTCGTGTGACATATTTTCCTTCATTATAAATGACACCGAGATTGTATTGTGCTTCTAGAATATTTTGATTTGCTGCAAGTGAATAATAATGAATTGCTTTGTTGATATCTCGTGTGACATATTTTCCTTCATTATAAATGGCACCGAGATTGAATTGTGCTTCTGGAATATTTTGGTTTGCTGCCAGTGAATAATAATGAATTGCTTTGTTGATATCTCGTGTGACATATTTTCCTTCATTATAAATGACACCGAGATTGTATTGTGCTTCTAGAATATTTTGATTTGCTGCAAGTGAATAATAATGAATTGCTTTGTTGATATCTCGTGTGACATTTATTCCTTCATGATAAATGACACCGAGTTTGAAATGTGCTTCTGGAATATTTTGATTTGCTGCCAGTGAAAAATAATGAATTGCTTTGTTGATATCTCGTGTGACATATTTTCCTTCATTATAAATGACACCGAGAATGAATTGTGCTTTTGGATAATTTTGATTTGCTGCAAGTGAATAATAATGAATTGCTTTGTTGATATCTCGTGTGACATATTTTCCTTCATAATAAATGACACCGAGATTGTTTTGTGCTTTTGGATAATTTTGATTTGCTGCAAGTGAAAAATAATGAATTGCTTTGTTGATATCTCGTGTGACATATATTCCTTCATAATAAATGACACCGAGATTGTTTTGTGCTTCTATATCATTTTGGTTTGCTGCAAGTGAATAATAATGAATTGCTTTGTTGATATCTCGGGTGATATATTTTCCTTCATCATAAATGACACCGAGATTGTTTTGTGCTTCTATATCATTTTGGTTTGCTGCAAGTGAATAATAATGAATTGCTTTGTTGATATCTCGTGTGACATATTTTCCTTCATAATAAATGAGACCGAGATTGAATTGTGCTTCTGGATGATTTTGGTTTGCTGCCAGTGAAAAATAATGAATTGCTTTGTTGATATCTCGTGTGACATTTATTCCTTCATAATAAATGAGACCGAGATTGAATTGTGCTTCTGGAATATTTTGATTTGCTGCAAGTATATAATAATGAATTGCTTTGTTGATATCTCGTGTGACATATTTTCCTTCATCATAAATGACACCGAGTTTGAATTGTGCTTCTGGAATATTTTGGTTTGCTGCAAGTGAATAATAATGAATTGCTTTGTTGATATCTCGTGTGACATATTTTCCATTTGAATAAATGACACCGAGATTGTATTGTGCTTCTAGAATATTTTGATTTGCTGCAAGTGAATAATAATGAATTGCTTTGTTGATATCTCGTGTGACATATATTCCTTCATTATAAATGACACCGAGTTTGAATTGTGCTTCTGGAATATTTTGATTTGCTGCCAGTGAAAAATAATGAATTGCTTTGTTGATATCTCGTGTGACATATATTCCTTCATAATAAATGACACCGAGATTGTATTGTGCTTCTATATCATTTTGGTTTGCTGCAAGTGAATAATAATGAATTGCTTTGTTGATATCTCGTGTGACATATTTTCCTTCATCATAAATGACACCGAGTTTGAATTGTGCTTCTGGAATATTTTGATTTGCTGCTAGTGAATTTAAATATTGCTCTTTTTTATCTTCAAATTTAATTTTCGAAAAAAAAAATGTCATAAAAAAATTTGTGATTTCTTTGATATTTGGTCTCTTGGTTGGATCTTTTTCAAAACTTGATTTAAAATTGAAATTTTCGTTAATTACCATTCTATCATTTATTATTGGAGGTTTTCCATATAATATGAAGTGGATGATGTATCCTAATGAATAAATGTCTGATTTGTATGTTTTGTTTTCTTCTGGTGCAGCTGATGGACTATTAAAATCTTTTGTTTGTTCTTCATTGCCTGTTTCATCATTCTCATTACGTACATGATCAAAATCAATTAATATTGCATCTTTGTTTTGATTGATCATGATATTGCTAAATCTTAAATCTCGATAGATGTAATTATGTGAATGAAGATAATGAATTGACAGAAGAAGTTCAAGAATGATGATATATTTTTCTTGATCATTTAAATGTGATAAATCATATTTATCGAGAGTTTTTCCTTCAACATATTCAAGCAAAAGATATTTTGGATAGTTAGTAAATTTAATATAACCGATGTATTGAACAATGAATGGATACCGAATGTTCAAATAATTTCTTCTTTCTCGTTCAATTAAATTCTGACTTTCATAATATGGAATTTTCAATGCAAAAATTTCTTCTTTAGAAATATGATAAATTAATTTAACTATACCACCACTTCCTTGACCAATATTTCTTAATTCAATGTAACTCTTATTTACAAAATTTGAGTTTTTTTCTTCATATTCAATAAATTTTTCATTTAAATATTTGTTATGGCTGTTTCGTGAATTTTGGTAGCCTTTCTTGATTAAAAACCCGCTTAAGCAATTGACAACAATGCTCCAAAAGTGCTGCATGTTTTTATTTGAAATTGAAAATTGCTCTGAAAAATTTCTTATTTCATAGAAAAAAAATTTATCCTCTGTATCGGTTTCAGTTTGTATGTTACAATTTCGTATATAGTATTTATCAATATCTTCAAATCGAGTGAAAATGGAAGGTAAAGTTAAATCATCTGTTTCATCTTTCTGGGGTAAGATAATTAATTTATCATCAAAACATATAACATAATATTTAATATCGTTCTTTATACACTCATCAATAATGAGAATTTTGGAATTGTTTTCGTACTGTGTTACTTTTTTTTCTGTTTGAAGAATATCTGGATAAAAAATAAAATCGAATTTATATAAAATTTCCTTTAAAAGTTCATTTGATACAAAGATACCTTTCTTTTTTAATAAATTTTGAAAGTCGTGAATGGATTGTTGCATTCAAACAATGAGCAAAAAAAAAATGGATAAATATTGATAAGATATTTGGCAATCAAAAATTTTGTATCAAATTATTTGGCAGGAATTGAAAATTTGAATGAAAAAAAATTATTCAAATTTTTTGTAAACTGAAAATCAAAATTCGAGCGTTGATTGAATGAAAATTTTAATATAAAACAGTCTGACCGATTCTATGAGATTATTCAAATTAATTGAGATATTTTTTTGAAGTCAATAATTTATATATAACTCATAAAAAAAACAATATATAAACAATTAAACATTTGAATATAAATTATAACATTATTTTATAACATATAATAATAATAAAAAGTACTATTAAAGCAGTATATGAAAAATCAAATTTAAATCATTCTGAAAAAATTAATGATAATTAAATAAATTAAATAGATAAATCATTTGATGCTTATTAATAGCAAATCATTTATTTGTTCAGTAAAAAATAATGTATTTTTTCAAAATGAAATATTCGTAAATAGAACTCAATTTCAACTCCAAAATTTTAGATTGGAGAAAAAAATAGTATTATATATTAACAATCATTTATCAAAAATATTATTTATCAGGTATTTGGCGAGAAAACGAACCTCGCCAAAAAAATTCGAACGATAGATTCAATTCTTTCAAAATTATTTGAGTGAAAACTCTCAATTTACTCGTTAGACGATTAGAATTTCAATAAATTATTTTCATGCTAATTATTGAAAATTGAATATCATTGAAAGTATATACTATTTATTATATATATTTCTTGATCAATTATATATATATATTTAATATAAATATTAAAATAAATTATATATATAAAAATTAATAATAAATAAATAAATAAATCTAATGTAATCCTTTATTATTATATAAAAATACATGAAAATAGTATTATAAGGTCAATTTATAACCATATCTCTCTTTTAATATTAATCTATTTTTATTTTGATAAAATATGAATATATATCTTATTAAAATAAAAATATAATTTTAATAGTATATATATAATTATATGAATCTGCATTTATATTCAAAATATTAATATTTTTATTGAATATTAGAATATATAAAAAAAAAATTAATCGTTTTTTATCTGAAAAATTTATTTAATAATTTCAATTAATTCAAAAAATTTGGGACCTATATCTCAATTTTCATTGAATTTTGAGAGATATTCTCAAATCATATTACAACTCTGATATAAAAGATAAACTTCAGAATTATAATATATTTTTGCATTCAATTTTCAGCTCGAATTTTGGTTAGTTTCAAAAAGTTAAATTATATATTTAGGCTTGAAATTAAAACGTTCCAGTAAATAATTAAGATAATATCATTATTACCATTATATTATTCACTCCAACAAGATAGCCGCTTTTTGAGCGTAGCTCAAAAAGTGTCTTTATCAAATTTATAAATTATTTATAAATAAAGTAAATTTTTTTTCGCCAACAGGTATTCCAATTGAATGAAATATTTGAATGGATATATCAGAAAAATTGAGAAGACTTGCACCTTGAACGACATGGAAAGGTTGTAATTGTGACTAAAAGATCGAAATAATTATTTAAATAAAATAATCGATTTTGAACTTTAGATAATATTGATAGGAAAACTTGATTCAGAAATTGCATGTGAATCAGGAAAGTTTAACGAAAGATTATAAAATAAGGATTTATAGCTGGCATCTGGGAAATTAGTTTTTTATCTAAAAAAAATATATTTTCTTTTATGATTCAATCAATTTATCTATCATCCAAAATTACAATAATAGTAGTATAAATTATTTCTTTTTATATAATTATAAAATCAATATCTCCTTTTCATATCATTATAAAAATATTTTAAAAAATGAATAAATTGAAAAATTTAATTGAAATTTATTTGGAAATTTGAATTGACCAAAAATAATAATACAAAAATTCAATTTTCAAATAAATTCATAAAAGATAAAATATGAAAAATAAAGTAATTTATAAAAAGGAATGAAATAATGAAGAGAAAATCGAGTCTTTAATTTTGTGAGAAATATAAAATTTTTAAAACACTTTTATTTTTATATTGAAATTTTTTTTCTCATAATCAACGGAATATATCTGAGCAAACCATATATTTCAACCCCAAATATAAAATATTATTAGCCAATTAGCGTTTTTTAATATTTTTCAATACTTTACAAATGGACAACCGCTCTATTTATTTTTAATTATATAGAGGTGCGGACACCTACTTTACATTTTTAACGTTTATAAAAATATGTATATCTTTTTATGTATTAATAATTACTAAATAATATTTTGATATTATATTCTAGTGCACTTATTTTATATATTTATTATTTAAATGTTTTAAAATATCAATTATATAAGTTATAATAACACAAACAAGTATCCTATGAAAATAACCCAATCCAGCCACCTGATGGATGGATTGAATTTATAATGATTAATTATTATATATATTGGAAATTAATGATTAATTATGCATTTTGTTATTTTATAAATATTTCATATTTTGTTAAAAAGTTCATTTTAATGAATTTTTACATATTGTTTTGAAATATCTAAATAAATAAAGAATTTATTTAGATTATAATTACATTTAAATATTGTACATTTAATTTAATAAAGATATGCTAAATATAGTTTAATTTGATTCAGGCGTCCGAGCTGCAAAAATCAATTTTAAAATCATAAACATTAATAACGATTTTTTTTTTTCAATAAGAAATTTTTATTAAAATATTAAGCAAATATCTTTTTATATTTATATGTATATCATAGATTATATAACTTTTAATAATATTATATATACTATAAAAATATTTAAAATAAATATAAACAATAAATAAACTTTATATAACTGTATATTCTAAATATTGAACAATTATAAATTCAAATCGTTTCGCATAAAATGTTAATTTGAGAGAAATGAAATAAATAATTTTCTTTATATATTTTGAAGTTTAATTAAAATTTAAATCAAATGGAGACAGTTTTTTTTTCATAAATTTTGAATGAAAAAGTTTTCGAGAATAAAATTGAGAATATAGTAAATAATAATTGAGAGTCGTTACATTTAAATTCATATCTTAATATGTAATTTATTATTTTATTATATTATAATAATTATATGATATATATAAAATATATAACAATTATATATTAATAAAATAATTTTAAAATACTTTTTTTTAATAAATTTGGCCCATTTTCATTTTCTCAATTTTTTTTTGGGCCAATTTAAGTGGAAACTATATCATACATTAATAATTGAATAATAACAAACGAGACACATTTTTTTAAATAGTATAAAAATGATTTTTATCATGTTTCTATTACTTTTTTTCTTCTAAATAATAGATTTTTCTATTAATTATATAATTTCTATAGTTTACATATTTTTATATTTTTTTCAGTGGTTTATATTTTTCTACCTCAGAAAAAAAATCATATATCACCACAAGTCGGCCCCGTGGACGAAAATAAAAAAAAATTATATCATTATAATGCTCATAAAAAATAATTAATATATACAAATTTTGGTGTGAATCTAAATCACTTCACCCTATCCGCACCTCTAATTATATAATAGAAGTGGAAATGATATATGATATCTTTTTGAGTGAAAAAAAAAGAAATATGGCTATTATTAAGATTATTATATTAATTTTCACTAACCTATAATTTTCTAATCAACCTCAAAATAATGATATATTAATAGGCCTTATTTTTTTTACATCACAAATACTATAAACGTCTTTTTAACGTCTTTTTTCGTAAAATAACGATTTTTTGATTTGTAGTATTAATGAAACTTTTTGAATGCGAATAAATTTTTTTTATTTTATGAAGAATCAAAAATAATATTATTTAATTTGAAAAACATTTTACTATTTTATCTTTTTATTTTTAAATTATTTAAAACATTTTTAATATAAAAAAATAATTGTAGATCAAGATAAAAATAAAAAACTAATATCGAGAAAATAACGTATTTACAATTGTAATTACAATTGTAATTTTTAAACGGACAAGTTGTATACAATTGTAAATACAAAAACCAAGGCTTATATATTAACACCATTTTTATTCATTTTACATATTTGCTTCAAATTTTTAGCTTTTATTATAATTATTTATTTCTTTAATTTATTCCAAGTTTGATATTTTATGTAAAAAACAGTTTTATTACTATATAATGAGTACACATATATGATATAGGCGAGTTAAAAATCTTATTATAAACTACATTCCAAAAACCAGACCATTCAATTTTGTGAATATATTGAAATTGTTTAAATATTTTCTCTCAATTTTTTCAATATCATTGAATTTTATTTTTAATTAGTGGGTCAAAGTTTTTCTACATGCAAAGGTCCAACACTGCAAAGTGATGCTTCCCAACCAAATACCGAAACAAGTCTTGATAGATCTACTGGCTCCCAAGCAAATTTTTCAACAATTAATAATAATCAAAATATATCAAACAATGACAACATTCTGCACCACTCAAATCTTATCCAACGAAATCAGGAGATAAATCTTGATGAATCTGTTAATTCCCGCATAGATTTTCCAACAATTAGCGATAATCAAAATATATCAAATAATGATAACACTGTGCACCACCCAAATCTTATCCAACGAAATCGGGAGATAAATCTCGA
This sequence comes from Tritrichomonas musculus, assembly GCA_039105265.1. NCBI lineage: Eukaryota > Parabasalia > Tritrichomonadida > Tritrichomonadidae > Tritrichomonas > Tritrichomonas musculus. The sequence goes on along the minus strand of JAPFFF010000024.1, from coordinate 718,922 downwards.
TGATCCATTTAGCCCTAAAAAATTACAAATAGTTAATGAAACAAGTCTTGATAGTTAATGTTCCTAATACCTGATATTTATTTAAAAATATATCTTGAAAATCAAAAAACTCCACATCAATGGACGCAAGAAGCAAAAAGAATTGACATACCAGGAATTGATAATATCATACAACAATGCCTTAAACAAAGAATTTGAAGATGAAATTGACGAAGATGCAGAATTAGAAGAATAGGATGGAGAAGAGGAAGAATTTGAAGAAGAAGAAGGCGATGAAGAAGAAAATACAACCTATGATGAAACAATGAATCCTTATTAATTCTTAAATATAATTTTATTTTTGAATTAGTTTTATTTATATCTTCTCAATTATATTTGAATAGTTTAAATAAAATTGCTTTAATTTTTTAAATATATATTCAATTTTTCAAAAGGTCCAAAAACCAGACCATTCAAAAATAAAATAATCTTATCAAAATAAAAAATAATATTTTGAATTGCTTTCAAAAAAATTGTGTGGTCTGGTTTTTGGAAGGTAGTTTACATTAAATTATAGTAAAAATAAGAAATGCTTCTTATTTTGTCGATTACTACTATTAAAAAAGAGATTTTTAAATTTTAGCACAGATTTATCAACTCATATGTTTTGTCGAAATATAATAGCTATAAAATAAATATTAATATTTAATTCAGATAAGAATTAACTTTTGCATAATTTGTTCAATTGATATAATTTTCCATAATATTTTCAAATTATTTATAATATTATATTACTAATATTAATAATTTATTTTTAAATGTAATAAGCTAGTACAAATTAAAATATTTAATAATATATAAAATTGATTTTGTATATTTTACAAATTATATTTTCAATTAAAAATCGGTTATTAAAAACCCTAACAAAAAGTGACAGCTTTTTACAAAAAGTCGAAAATGGACACTCAGTTCACTGGATACAAAAGCCTAGTTTAAAAGTTCTTTAAATTTTTAATTCAATGATTTAAAAACAAGACATTCAATTTTTAAAAATAGAATTCAATTTTTTAAATTAGAATATCTTGAATATACAAGAAAATCTTTTATCAATACTCAAACTTGCTAAAAAATATAGGACATTTTTGATTATGTACTTCTAATATTAATTATGAAAACCAACTATACTAGATATTTTCCAATATTTTTTTATTTTTATAGAATATCTACTTTATCTTATATTTCATGAATAAAACAACATCCTGAATGAACAGTTTGCTTTTTTAAAAATGGAAAAACATATATTTATTGAAAGTTTTCACTGAATTTATCCGTTTAAATTGAAAATTTTCAATTTAAACGTATGAAAAAAACGAGGAAAAGGAAAAGTCTGTGAAGTGATTTTGTCCACATCAAGATATAGACAAAAATTAAAAGAGCACAAGAAAACATTGATTTTGAACCAGTTTTTAGCGCTCAAAATGATTTAACTTAATAGGAAAAGTTAATTAAATATAATTGTTGAAAATTTTTTTTGTTTTTTTTTTTTGCCTTCTAGATAGCCACAACTATTGATATAGGTTTAAAATTTGGTAAAACATTGCTTTTTTAAAGTAGAAGTTCTTTTTTTCTTAATATTTATATTTTTTTAATAATTGTATTTTATAAAGCTATTTTTATTTCTTGTATTTAATAAATATTATATATTTTATTCCTATTTTTTTATTTTTTTCTTTTTTCATTTAACTATGTAAATAGATAAAAGCATTTTTTTGAAAAAATTGAAATGACCATTTAAAAAAAGAAAGAATTAAAGCTGATACAGGGTAAAATAGAAGAATAAATATTATTTCCTTAAAAGCTGCCAACAATTTCTTAATGTAACCGGTGTTCTATTTGTTGCCAACATATCTTCTTGAGGTGTAAATGGATTTTTTGTTTTTAACTAAGGATACCTCCAATGTAAGTTCCTCCATTTTTCCGATATTCCACTCCGAAAAGCATTGGAGGAATGGAGGAAGTAAAAAAAATTGTATTTTTATAGTTATTTCAATATTATTCGGTATTTATTTTATTAAAAAAAATATGTTAAATATTTATAAATTTAATTTTTTAAAGCAATTATTATTTTTATAATTTTTTTATTTGGATATTTTAATTTGAATTTTCATTTATTTAAACTTAAATTCAAATTTCATCCCATTATTTTTTATCTTAATTTTTTTGACAAAAAAAATATTTATTTCAATTTTAATAAGCTTTATTTTTTTCTTTTCAAATTAATCTATAAAATTTTTGATTTTTCATTAATTGATCAAGGATCAATTCAGTATGCAGACATTTTCATAAGATTTCGCCAATAACTTAATTCGACTGTGTCTTTTATTGCTTTTGGTGCCAAATTAAAGGTTCAAAAATTATAATTATTGATAAACAATCTTGCAATTAGAAGTTACACTTGGATTTTTGCCCATACGCCATTATACTTCTTTGATTTTTATGATTTTTGCTAGGCATTTCCAGTATTCAGTATAAATATTCCAAAAGCATACTCAACTCGGCAAAATTATTTCAAATAAATGCTCCCCTTATTGATTTACGTCATTTTCAAATAGATTATCCAAATATTTTGCCTGTTATTTACACTCTTTTTGAACTAGTTAGTAAAATTTTATTTTAATTCAATTTTAATATAAAATAAAGTGATCAAAAAAAAGGGGGTCGATTCAATTAAATAGGGGTCGACGATCATCTTCAGAAATTATTGTATAATAAAAAACTTTTTAAAATAAAAAGTTTATCTTTTTCAATAGAATAATAAAAATAGGAGTCGTACTTATGTTCAATTTTCAGAGAACTCATTCAATTTTAAGGAATTATTTTTATGGATGAATGCTAACTTATCTCCCACAAGATCAATGAAAGTAAAGCTCAAAACGCTAAACAAAGAAGAAGAAGAAGCGTATCAACAAATTCTTAATGATGAAAGATGGATAAATGCAACTACCTTTCGAAATCAGTGCACAATTATTAAGACTTATCTGAGAAATGGAAGAGTCAATGTATCATTTGAAAGACTTGGTGAAATGTTTGGAGGAAAGCATTGCGTCGAGAAACAAATTAAAAAAATAGAAAGAGAAGAGAGAAATGAAATAATGGATATAGGAAGACCTCCTCTGCTATCTGACACTCAAAGATTTAAACTAATTGATTTAATCAACGAATTGCATCAAAGAAAATACTATCCTGCATATGATGAAGTAAGAATTTTAATAGAAGATGAATTTAATATTTTATTAACCGATGATCAAGTAGGAAATTATTTAAGAAACAATACTGATTTTCATTTTGCTATTGGTGATCCAATGGAACAAAACAGAGTTGATTCTTCTGAAGCAGAAATTGATGAATATTATTCAAATTTAAATGATGAAACCAAAAATGTCGATGGAAGATTTATTTATAATTTGGATGAAGTCGGAGAAGAAGAATTTGGAGATTCTCAAGAAATTGCCGTTATTGTTCCAGCTTCATATAAAAAAACTCATATTAGTGTTGGTTGTACAAGAAGAAAAAGATGCACAGGTTTAGTTTGCATTTCTGCAAATGGAGAAAATCCAAAGCCTTTTATAATTACTCCTAGAAAAACGATTGACTCAGAAATTTTTTCTTATGTTCCAAAATCTTCATTTTGTTGCGATTATCAAATATATGGATTTATGACAAAAGGAATATTCAAAAAGTGGATTCTGGAGGTTTTTATACAATTTTTACAAAATCAGAAAAGAAGATATAATTATTCAGGAAAAACAATTTTATTATTAGATGGATTAAAAGCGCACGCTTCAGTTTTAGAAGAGCTACAACAATGCTTAAATGAAAATAAAATCACTCCTATTTTTTTAATACCACATACAAGTGATCAATGTCAACCTTTCGATTTAGGAGTTTTATCAAATCAAAAAAGGATTACACAAAGTAACAGAATTCCGTGGCAATTATCCAATCAGAGTAAACAAATTTTAAAAGTTTTATATGGAATTTTCAATTCTACAAATCCTATTCAATGCTGTTCAGCTTTCATTGAAAATGTTGAACCAAAAACTACGTATCAAACAGAAGCCATAAAAACAAGGTCCGATAGCGAATATATACATAATGAAAGTAAAAGATTTAAATTGCCATTTTGGTAAATATCTTTTATTAATATTCAAAATAATCAGATGAAATATAACACAATAAGGACGGAATTGTATACAGATATGAACAAAATATGAGTTACACTTTGATTTTTTAATAAACAATAAAAAATTATTTTATAACTAATTTTATTTATCAAAAAAAAAAAAAAAAAATAAAATAAAATAAAAAATAAAAATAAAAAAAAACAATAAATTCAACCAATGAATGTTTAATATTTAACATTTATAATAAACAAAATATTAAATGAAATGAAATGATCTTTCTTTTTTCCGCATCCACCATTTTCTTTCAAAATTTGAGAAATAAGTTAACTTACTTATGAAAATTCAATTCAAATAATTTTTTTAATTAAAATTGAATGTTAAAATAGATGAAAAAACATATATCAAGTTCTCTTAACATTAATATGAAAAAATTAAGCTAAAATTAATAGTTATTCAATAATACTGCAATTAAAGTAATGATGAAATATGACAAAAACACTTATTTATTCCTCATAAAAACAAGTAATAAACAGTCAAATCATAAACTATTAAAAACATAATTAATTATTAGCAACAAATCTTTTCCTTTTTTAAAAAATAATATAATATATAATAAATCAAAAATAGGAATTAATAATATACTATATTAATAGTTAAAAATAGATTTGATATATAAATACATAATATTGTTATACAATAATAAAATTGCTAAAGATAAATTGATTTTTATTTTTTTACACTCACTAACAACTTTTTGAGGACATATATGTCGACCCCTATTTTTTTGAATACGACCTCTATTTATTTCGCATACTTTATTGAAAATAATAAATCTGAATTGGTTCAAAACTCAGACCAAAATTGAATAAAAAAGTTCCCTTTTTTGTATTAATACGTTATAAGATAACCACCACCAAGACTAATTATAGTTGAAAGGTGGGACGACTTTTGAACGGTAATGATTACGCAGAAACAATAAAACATCCAATTAATTTAAAGAGCTTTGAAAAAAAATACGTAAAAATGAATATCAGAATAACAATTTTCTTGATGATGTATATTTAATGTTTTCTAATTTCTATATACAATTCGAGAAAACAAGTGATATGTATATATACGTCTCTGAAATTCAAAATTTATTTAATCAATCTATTAATATTCAACACGAAATAAGTAATTCAACTGAAACTTTTGATCAATCTAATGGCAATCATAACAATGTCAATAATTCAACCGAGTTTCTTGATCAATCTAATGACAGTCATAACGATGTCAACAAATTAAATGATAGCTCTCCAAATAGCCCAATTAATGAATCTGAAAATAGTTTAAATAATAATTCAAATGAGCAAACAAACGATTATTTTATTAAAGATAATGATGAAATATCATCAGATTCAGTAAGTGATGATAATCATGCAAATGCAACTGTCAATCAATTTAAATATCAGTAAAACAAACTTTCAAATAATTAGGCAAAAAGTTGATAAATATGTTTATAACAACAATGTTGAAGCGCCAAAAATCTACATTAACCCTGAAGCATATTTGACAAGAATAGGCCAAAAAAATTTCATACTAAATCATTCAACGTTCTTCGTGATAATAATACTCTTGGATATGCAACGCCAGAGTCAAATGGCTGTCATGTAAATTATAGATGAGTAGTTAACGGTAGGCTCCGGTACGCTTCGCTCCCCAGAGGCCTACTCCAATGGCTCACGCCCGTGGACCACATTTTTAAAATAGATATATTAATGGTATACCCCTCATTCCCCCTATAAAAAATCTCCAAAAAAAGTAGTATATATAAATGGCGTGATTTCTTAACGTTCCGTCAAGAAATCCCGAGCCATTTTTTTGTTAAGAAATTCCTTCGAATCAAGAAGTTGTTTTATAATGATTGAAATGTACCCGTCGCTCAATCCAGCTGAAGAACAAACACCAATCCCTATAGAATTTTTTTACTCCTTCCATTTCAATTGCTTAATGTAAATCTGTCCTACTGGATATTGATCTAAATTCATTCTTACATTAAAGTCATATTTATAATCTGTAGCATGATATTGAACAACTTTTACTTTCTTTGATCCATATATTTCATCGAGTAAAGCAATCTTTGATCCGTGGAGAATTCTCACAAAATGTTTTTCACCTCTCGTCTCATTAAATATTATTAACACTTCATATGCATCAGAATCAAACTCGAGACTAATAGATAAAATATTTTTGTATTAATCATAAACGATTCCTGTTAATTCATTGAATATCACAATCAACAAAGCAAGAATAAAATATTTTCCATTCATTTTCTTCATCTTTATGATTATTGAATAAAACAAAGAAGTATATGAATAATCCAAGAACATCATCAACAGGATATTTGTCATTTGATCTAACAACTTTGAAATATTTAATATCTGTATAACCATTTATGTCTTCCAAATAATCATCAACAGACGAACTAATATGTATAAATTGTTCAAAGGTACAAGAAACTTTTGAAGCATTAGTTTGATATTTTCCATCATAAACAATTTCAATGGTTAAATCTTTCATGATTCTATATTTAAATTCTCCAACTTTTGAAAAAAATATGAATGTTCCAGAGTTTAATGATATGTTCAATAGCAATACAATACACCATTCACCATCACCTGTCAAAGTTATCGTTTTCATCTTCAAATTTTAAATCATCTAATGGTTTATATTCTCCTTCACATCACATAATTATTGGAGTAATATCTTTTGTGATAGACCTAGCGACGGTCCCAGACATAAAATTAATAGATGACCTAGCGACGGTCCCTGTTTATCTTGATATCAAGATAAAATTCTTCCACTTTGGAAATATCTAATTCGCTCCCTGTACCATTTGCTTTATTGAATCTTATAGCTTCAATATCATATCCATCAACATTTATTCCTCCATTACTTGTTTGATAGCCCAATCCATATTTTGAAAAGCTTTCTATCTCACCAGTCTTTAGTTTCAATTTACAGTCCAATTTACATTTCCCTCCATGTATCATATAATGTAGGAGATTATCAATAGAATAGTTATCAAGCTTTTTAATCAACATTTTATTTCTTTCACTTCTCTTGATTCTAATATATGTTCCGTCCTTTCCATTTTCATTCTCTTTATTTAATGCATTTTTTATATTTCTGTTTATGTTTCCTTGTATATTATCTCCTACCCATTTTGTTCCATCCCAGCTTAAAACCCATTTATTACCAAAACAATATTCACTAAACTTGTGAAAGCTAAAGAAATCCCTTCAACAATCTTTATTGACTTCATATCTGTCATTTATAATAAAATATTAATTGGAATTATGAATTATTTATAAAAATTTATTCGTTGATCGCAGGTAAATATATGCTTTTATTTTTCAGTTGTCATTGAATTTTTTTGAATAGGAATAATTGAAAAAATTAAAACTATATAAAATATGTATTTTTTTTATCATACTCTTGAGTTTTAACTATTTACATACGCAATTTATCATTTTCATTTTTGAATGGAATGCCATCTCTTTTTAATTTAAGAATTGCCTAATAAAAGTTTTGATTATTCGCCAAAAACTCTTTTTAGAGTTGCAATGTATGATTTTTTAAATAATCATTATTTTTGATTCATTTTTAAATTTTGAATTTCAAAGAGAATTTTCTTTTCTTTTAATTGTGAATCTAGTATAAATATTGGATTCAAGAAACTGGTATTTTGATCTTTTTTCTGAAGTTTTTGGCCTTTTGATGTCTTAATTTGTGTTTTTAGAAATAATTTTCTTCTTTCTTCAGCTGCATTCAATGAAAATGGTAGTTCCTAAATTGGTAACACAAAAAAAGTTTGTTGCCAAAACATTATATTTTATTAACTTTTCTGATAGCATCAAACCAATGAATTTTTCAACTCAAAAATCAACCAATTTTTAAAAATAAAAATCCTTTTTTTTTGAATTTATTTGATCAATCGTGATATATTCTAAATTATTTTGATATTGTTTTCTTAATTTCAAATAATTTTGATGATATATCATGTTTTAATAAAAAAAATATTTAAATTTTAAAATTTTAATAGTTTAAAACAATAGTACATGGATATATTGATTTTTTTTTATTTTAATATTTTACTTTTCAAAAAATTAACCACATTATTTTATTTCATATAGTATCGGGATAAAGTCCAGCTCAATAGAAAAAAGTCTAGCTCAATTGAAATAATTCTGATAATTTTTTCACAATTATTTTTTTTAGCGATTATTCATTCAATTTTCTGAGGAGATTTAGAAAATCCAGCTCAATTGAATTTTGATAAAAAAGGTGAAATAAAAAGGTCAAAAGCTTCTATCGTTTTTTGGTAGTTTTTACATTTCACATCATTATTTTAGATGAAAATAACCAAATCGAAATACTTACCACACAGGAAATAATTGCACCATTTGAAGGATTATCACCCGCTGAGGACAATGCTTTCAAAGATGCTACCAAAGATATGTTCTACAAAATAGCTGAAACATTCACAAACCAAATAGGCATTCTCTGCTATTATCTTAGAAACGAAAAAATATACGTGTCCTATGAACGTATTGGGAAAGTCTTCGGGAAAACAAGATTTGTCATCAGGAAAAAGGTCTAATGGACGGCCATTATCATTGTTTTAATGTTTTAGAGTGCTGCAAAGTTAGAGAATATGATTTATCTCATATACAAAAATTGGTTGAAAAACAAATCCAATTGACACCTAATCATCTCATTATTTACCAAAATAGCTTAATGATTTCAACTAATCATATCAGAAGAAAAAGAATGTCTATTCAGTCTTATTTCTCAAACAAAAATAAATAAAATATTAAGTTTTATTTAACATTTATCTTTTTTAAATATTTTAATGCAAAGATTTATCGAAATGTGTGAAAAATATTAATAAAAAATTTAATTCAAAATTATTTACTAATTATTGAAAATTATTCTTTACTTTTTTTGAAAATTATGAACTTTTCATTGCATGTTTAAATATTTGAAATAAATTCATTCAAAAAAGTTCAATTGAGCTGGACTTATTTCTGAAGAGCTGGACTTTTTCTTGATACTATAGAAAATTTTTTTTTTTTTTTGAAAAAATTGCAACGTAAAATCTGGGTCAATTTATCTTTTTGAAATTAAAAAAGATATTATTTTACATAACATTTCATTTTATGGAAAAGTCCCAAATTTTAAATGAAAAAGAAAAAGAATTGAAAGGACGATATCAAATCAAGGATACCATTAATATACCTGGATTTAATGTATACTCAGCAATAGATTTAAAATCGAAACTGCCTGTTGCAATTCAAGAAGTGTCAGATATTTTCCAAGATCGAAATGACGCCAAAAGAGCTTATACAGAAATAAAAACTTTTGAATTACTGGATCATGATAATATAACCAAATTCTTAAGTCTTCAAGCCACACCAAAATTTGATAATTTTACTAAATTTTTCATTATATCAGAATTATTAAATTCTTCGCTTGATCAGATAATATCAGATTCACAAAATTTACTTGCAGTTAATAATCGTCGATTTATAATATTTCAAATTTTAAAAACTCTTAAATATCTTCATTCGGCCAATATTATAGTTAAAAGTTTGAACCCGCTAAATATATTTTTCGATTCTTCATATAATATCAAGTTTTTATTTTTCGGAATTGAAAGATATCAAAAACCTGATAAAATTGTCGAACGATGGTATAAAGCACCAGAAATTTTTCTCCTTAATGACTGCCTTGATCCATCGGCTGATATATGGAGTGTCGGGTGCATATTTTACAGTCTCATTACAAAAAAAGTATTATTTCAAGGAAAAACATTATTAGAACATATTGAATCTATTATCAGTAAAATTGGAAATCTAACCGAAGATGATTTAAGTTATAATGATAAAAAGATTGTTTCAGGAATTATTGATGTAAGTCCAAACAAGACTGAACCTAATTGGAATGAGTTAATTCCAAATGGGTTAGGAGAAGAAATCGAACTGATAAAATCTATGCTAGTATGGAAACCTTCAAAAAGAATTACTATTGATGATGCACTTAAAAACCCCTATTTTAATGGTCTTTATAATCCATCCAATATTAAAACTACCGAACCAATTGATATGCATGAAATTGATCATTTAAAGGTAGAAGACTTTAAACAAATAATCTGGGAAGAAATTCAAAGTAAAAAACATTGAACTTTTATGAACTTGTTTTATTTTTATATATACCAAATAGTAGAACATGCTAAAAAATCTTTAATCAACTTTTTTAATATCAAAAATGATAAAATTTTAAAAAATGAAATATGAGTTACTCCTTTGTTTAATTCATGAATATTAAGGGACCACTATCATATTTTTTTGTAAACATTTCAATATTGAGAAAACTCATAGAAAAGAAAATTCAATAGTTGTTATCTCGGAAAAAGTTTAAAACTTTAAAATTTCACCATTCCGATTAAATTTAGTAAAATTTTTACTCCTTTCAACTTTTAAATTTTTATTGAAAAAAGGGAATAGGCTTAAAAGAAGAATAGAAATAAATGATATGTAATTTATATAATTTATATATACCAAAATATAGCAAAAATACTCAAGAAATAATTTTTTTTAAGTCAATTAATTTTGTGATAACTCATAGAATTTTTAACATAGAATTTGATAGTGGTCCCTTAAAAATCAATAAATTCACAAATGTAAGAATGTTCTCCCACTTGATTCAATTTTTACTCAGTTTTTCTATTTATAAAGTTCGATAGAGGTATTCATGTTAAGTGACTTAACGTCTTTTTGAATTTTTCTAATCTCATTATTTCCATCAATATTAAGTTATATGCATTCAAATCAATAATTTTTAATTGGTTGCTCGATATAATCATTTTAAGAATGTCTAACACTGTTAATTTTATAAAAATTTTAATCTGGTATATCTTTAAGGTTCTCCTTTCAAATTTAAAAGAATAAATTCAATGAGATTTCACAAATAAAATATACATAAATATTGTTTTTAAAAATGAATTAAAATATGAAATTTATATAGATATATATTTCAAATGATTGAATAAAAATATTTTTATGGAATCTTATCGATTTTGTTTTTGAACAGGTAGAAATCATAGAATTAAAAAATCAGAAAAATTTTGTATGAAATAAGATTTAATCGTTGAGGCCATATTTTTTTTATTTTTCACCAAAACTTTTTCCGAAAAATGCTCTATTGAATTATTTATTCTATGAGTTAATTCAATATTGAAAGATTTACACTTTTTTTGGGAAGGAGAACCTTAAAATTTTATTCAATCTTTATGATTTTTGAAAATTCCAAATATACTTATATTAATACACATAGGATTAATTAAATTATTAGATTTTTCAAATTTAATTAGATTTATAAACAGAAATAAAAAGAAATTAAAATTTTTTTAGGATATAAACGTACCATAGATAGGGGCAGACGTTATTTAGAGGTCGTTCAACTTATAAAAAGTAATTCAAAAACAGATTATTTTTTAGTATGTTATTATTTGATATATAAATTTAAAGAGAGAATAATATTTAAAAAAAATTTCCTACTGATTTTTAGATATTTTAATTTTTAATAATTCAATGAAAAGCAATAATAATCTTGACCATATTTTTGACCAAGAAGATAAAATTTATTTTTATTACACTTTTTCTCATTTTTCATAATTCATTATTATATTTATTTAATAATTTTTTTTAAGAATTGCATGCTTTTACTAGTTTATTTCATAAAAAAATAATTTGAGAGGCATTTATTTTTTCTCTCAATTTCTAAATTCAAAAAAAAAAAAAAATTTATTCTATAGAATACTTCCTCATTCAATAAATCCAATTCAACTTGGAATTGGCAAAAACACCAAAATCATAAAAATTTAATCATTAAATATAAATTTATTTTTATTCACTTTTTTCTTATTATTATTTTAGGTATCTTTTTGGTAAATGCAATTTGGCAATGGTATTGTGATAACTATCAATTGCCCTATTAATCAATGGATATTGAGAATCCTTCATAAAATCCTTCATTGATGTCTATTAAATTATTTATACTGCAAATTGCATCTCTTTCTGTGCAATTTGTTTTATTATTATATGATCCAGTTGTCATAAAGTACATAAAATCATTGTAACTATTTTGATAATATGAATATACAAAGTCATATTCATTGAAAAATTTAAACAATCGTTGATAAAAAACTTTATTAACGTCATGTGTATTGAGTGTTAATGATAAATAATACCGAATTCGATTGATAATTTTTGAAATTTTGTTTTGATAACAAGTTGCCATCTTTTGGTTGATAGATTCCTCCCCAAATGAATATATTAAATATAAAAAAACATTAGCTGGTTGAAATTTTTCTGACAGTTTTTCAAGCAATTCGATTGATTTGGAAAAGTTTGATTTGATTCCAATTCCAAAATAATATATTCTTGCTAAGTTAATATATGAGTAAAAATCATTTTTCTGCTGAATAGCTTCTTTAAAATATTCTATTGCTCCATAAATATTTTTTTTCATATAAATAACTCCAAGATTATTTTTTGCATAATTATTATTAAAACATGAAGATTCTTTGAAGAAATGAATAGCCTTTTCAATATTTTGAGGGACACATTTACCATCATAATAAATTTCACCAAGGATATATTGTGCATTTGAATTGTTTTGCTCTGAAGAAAGTGTCAAATAGCCAATAGATTTATTGATATCCCGTGAAACATATTTTCCATAATAATAAATTGATCCAAGAAAATATTGTGCACGTGAATTGTTTTGACTTGACGAAATTGTCAAATAATGAATAGCTTTTTTGATATCTTGTGAAATGTGTTTACCAAAAAAATAAATTATACCGAGAAAATATTGAGCATCTGAATTATACTGTCTTGATGACAGTGTCAAATAATAAATAGATTTATTGATATCTTGTGAAATATGTTCTCCATAATAATAAATTAATCCAAGGATATATTGTGCATCTGAATTGTTTTGATTTGAGGAAAGTGTCAAATAATCAATTGATTTGTTGATATCTCGTGTAATATATATTCCATCAAAATAAAGTGCACCAAGAATACATTGTGCATCTGAATTGTTTTGTTGTGATGAAAGTTTAAAATATTTAATAGATAAGTTGACATCTTTTACAATATATGTCCCGAAAAAATATATTTTTCCAAGAAGATATTGTGCATCTGAATTGTTTTGATTTGAGGAAAGCGTCAAATAATCAATTGATTTGTTGATATCTCGTGTAATATATTTTCCATCAAAATAGATTTTACCAAGAATAAATTGTGCATTTGAATTGTTTTGATTTGAGGAAAGTGTCAAATAATAAATGGTTTTGTCAATATCTTGTGAAATACAAATTCCATCACAATAAATTCCACCAAGAAGATATTGTGCATCTGAATTGTTTTGATTTGAGGAAAGTGTCAAATAATAAATGGATTTATTAATATCTTGTGAAACATATTTCCCAACAAAAAAAATTGCACCAAGAAACAATTGCGCATCTGAATTGTTTTGATTTGAGGAAAGCGTCAAATAATGAATTGATTTTTTGATATCTCTTGAGAAGTACTTTCCTGAAAAAAATATTTTACCAAGAAAATATTGTGCATCTGAATTATTTTGATCTGATGAAAGTGTTAAATAATGAATTGATTTATTGATATCTCGTGAGACGTATTGTCCTTCATAATAAATTTTACCTATATAATATAATATCTGATCATAACCTTGTTTGTTTTGATTTTTAAATTTTTTTATTAGTTTTTTTCTAATATGAAATATATCATTTAATAGTTTTATGGTTCGCTCGCTTTTTTTATCTATTTTGGATATTACAAAAAAAAAATTATTCATAAGATAAACAATACTTGGTCTTAATTTTGGCATTTTGAAGCATCGTTCATAATATTTACGAATATTTTCATATTCCTTAGGATACTTTTCCTTTAAATCATTATTAATGTCACTTATTTCTTTCTTATTAGTTGAATTTGCTTTTAATATTGTTTTAGTTAAAATATAATGAATAATAATCCCCAGAGAGAAAATATCAGATTCAAATGAATAATTAGTTGTTTCCAATTGTTCTTTTGATGCGAAATTAGGATTTCCAATATCACCTGTCATTGTGCTTCCATCAACATGTTTCGATTGATCAAAATCAATTAAAAATGAATTTTTCTTTGAGTCAATTAAAATATTTTCTGGTTTTAAATCTCTATAAATGAAATCATTTAAATGCATGTATTCAATTGCACTCATGATTTGAAGAATAATACACATTTTTTCTTGAGGTTCTAAATCTTCATTTGAAATTAATTTTTCTAATGTTTGGCCATCAATATATTCAATAACAACATATTTATATTTAGAGGTTTCTGAGTGTCCGTAGTATCTGCAAATGAACGGGCTTTGATTTTTATGGAGAATGTAGAATTTGCATTCGCGTTCAAAATAATCAATTTCTCTGTCTTGATAATCATTTTTCCTTTCAAAAGCTTTCAAAATGTAAAGAAATTGATCTTTGGTATTGAAATATAAATAGGTAAATTTACTTATATTGCAAATTGAAATAAAATCTATAAAATTGAATGAAATATCAAATTTTTGAGAATTTGGAATTTGTTCAAAATGACGATTTTGCGTTCGAATTTGACTTTTTTTGATAATACAATTTACTATTTGTTCTTTTATTTTTTGAGAACAGTTTGCGTGAAAAATTAAATCATAATCATTTTTTTCACATGAACTTATGGTTTCTCTTTTTTGAATTTGTTTTTCACAATTGGAATTTAAAAAGAAAAGTGGAAAATCGTTGGATGAATTGTTAAAAAATGTATGAAATTCTTGGAGTTGATTATTATTTACAATTAATATAATGTCATCAAAAATTAACAAATATAAACAAAAGTTATTTGGTAGAAAGAAATCACCTATCAACACACCAGTTGTTTTTTTGTAGGATGATATATTGTTCATAATGTCTTTTATATCAGTATGCTGGAATAATTTTGTATTTTGAAAGATTCTTGAAGCATCTTTAATGGTAAAATTGCTTATAATATGATAAAATACTTGAATAGGCTCGTAATTAATCTCGTTTAAAAATTGTTTTTCAGCATTCATTGAAAAATACACTTTTGGAAATTTTATTTTCTCTCAAAAAGTGTAATATTAAAAAAAAATGTTGCTTAATAAATGAAATCACCAATCATAACTCCGGCTATTTTTTGTTATGATATATTGCTAATCATTAATTAAGAAAAAGTTTTAAATTTGAAAATAATAAATATTTATTAAGATATTTATATTTTCAAATAATGTAAAACCCCCTTAATATTTCATTATTTGAATTTTAGATAATCGTTCTTACTTCAATTTATAAATTTAAAAAAATGAATTAATATCTTAAATTTTATTTAATTAAATATCTGATTTTATAATTAATTAATAATTTTTATTCAATGTTATAAAAATTTAACTAGAAATCTATATCAAAACTCAATGAAAGGTTTTCAGTCAAATCAAAATTAAAATCATCATTATTTACATGATCAGTTTCTATAATATCGCCATGAATATCAAAAGCAGCTATACTAAATCCCCAAAATCCATTGGCTGCTGGTTCAGTTTGTCTGATTAGGAAAGCAGAATAATAAGTTTTAGTTAAATGAACATAAAATATGCCAGATCCACCATTTGGTATCAAGTCATTAATATTTTTTCTTTCATCAAGAATTTCCCATTTTTTCAGTTTATCATTATATCCTTCAAAAGTAAATGATACCAAACGATTAAAACGCAAAGAAATACCTGAGCCTATTGAATAAGCATATGGTTTCATTTTAATATTATTGAATTTAATCCCAAAAAATGAATGTTTAATACAATTAATTAGAAATTCTGACGCCTTGTTTTCATACTCGAAAATATTCAATATATTTATGTCATCTGTTTTAACTGTTTTCACTTCGTCATACATTTGTTTCAAGCATTTCCTGTTTTTGGCTCCTGAAAAGTGAAATTCAATTTCATGTGTATTTAACATTCTCCCAGATTCAATGAATATATAATTTAGTATGCCAGTAAATCTTTTTGAGATGTCTTTGCTGTTTATTTCATCAAATGTAAGTGGAGAGTAACGTTTGTAATCTATTGGAAAATTAAAAATTTTATTTTCATCAGTTAAGAAATGTTGAAAAACTGGAATTTCAACAAAAAAGTCGCTGTCTGGTTTTATATTATTTAATGCAGATACATCTATATCAGGCTTATTGACAATAAGTTTCCATATTACTCTAAATGTTTTATATTTGTCTTTGTTCATAATAAAAATGAATTCAATGACAAAAATTTTTAAAAAATATTTTGATTTCATCTTAGTCACTTTTTGAATTAATGCTTAAAATTTGAAATAAAGCATCTTAGTGATCAAAAAAAATTTTTTTTCAATTTCTTTTATTTCTAATAAATACTTACCAAATAACTAAAAATGTCATGATCATATCCCAAGAGAAGAAAGTCAGATTTATCATTTGGCTGTTAACAAAGAATGATTTATCATCGCCAATTTTTGGGCATTTGCATGTATTATCAAAAGTTGTAGACTTTTAAGACATAAGTAATTCAAAAAAAAAAAAAAATAATTATTTAATAATTTGTGAATTGGAAAACGTTTATCTTAATTTTGACAGAAATTTTTTTGCGCATCTTTAAAATGATTATCAAGCAGTGCATAAAAACAATTATAAAAAACATGATAGGGAGATTTTTTTTTTTTTTTTTTTTTTTAGAAAAGTGTCAAATTTTTCCCAAAATTTTGATAGATTATTTTTTTCAGAAATTTTGTCTAAAATTTTCATTCAATTTTTAGGCTTATTAAAAAGTAGGTGAAAATAAAATTCAAAAAGGTCAAAATATAAGTGAAAAGTGGTTTATTCTAAAAGTTAATCAGTAAGTTGAAAGATAACTGATGAACAACTTCGCATTATCATGAAGATGAGTATGAAATAAGTTAGACAACTAACGAGAAATCAATCCCAAACTTATTTAAATATAAATAAACTTAATTAAGGTACAAATCTAGTACTTTATAAATTGAGAAAGAGCACGTTATATATTTGAGACCTTTGCCCTATTGAAAAAGTTTTATTTTGAATGGGTGTCAGATTTGAAATTCTGAACTTTATTTTTTTTTTTTATAAAATTTTTATGATAAAAATACTATTTAATAAAGTGTCCAAAAATTTTGCGGTTTCTAAACGTACTAGATTTGTTAACTTAAATTTGAGGAAGTTTTAAAATAAAATTCACATTAATCTTCAGATAATTTTTTCATATTTGGTCGATAAAATCATGATTTTGAAAAAAGAGTCCACTAAAACAAAAAAGATAGATAGTTTTTTCATAAGTTAATTAATTAAAATATAATTGATGTTTATTATTGGGCAAAAATATTGGAGGTAATTAAGGGCATAGTTTGTTTTTGATAAATATTTTCATTGAAAAAGTTCGAGAACCAACTCCACCTTTAATTTAATTTAAATGAGTGTTATTAAGTATTGGAAAATAAATAAAAAATATCATTAAAATTATCAAATGTTAAAACAATTTCACTTTATTTATACAATTTAATCATTTCATTCATGATTAGATCCAGAATACTTATTTAACAGTCCCTTAATGATAGTGTTCTTGGCCAAACTTTTGGCGCTTTCACCTTCAACAGTCAAAGCTTCAATGTCGATTCAGTAGTATACAATTACTAGCCAGAAGGGCTAAACCCCTTCCGTCTAGTAACTTTTGAGAAATGGGTTTAGTTATTCAATTTTATGCATGATTTGAATGTTAGATTTAATTTTAGAATTAGTGTTAGAATTAGTGTTAGAATTTATTTTATCACCAACGAAAAAGAAAGATGACAGCAACTAATGCATGCATTGAATACAAACAATATATACTCGATAGTCTTATTAAAGAATTGAAAGAATGTAAGGACAATCAAAAATGTGAACAGTTACTTCAGTCCATTAATCATTGTCAAAGGGATATTCAAACATTATACGATAATGGTGATTTTGATTTAGAACTTAGTGCAAACGAACCTGTACTCATATCTGATGGAGAATATACTGATGAACAAATGAGACTTGATATGGAATTCGCTAATCAATTTATTTCTGAGAACAATAATGATAACATTAACTATGACTTTGATTCAGATACTCCAATGTTTTAATTCATTCTACCCTTTATTTTTCAAACAATTCCAACATTATTTGAAACCATTATTGCAAATATTTTTACTGCAACGCAAATGACAAAGTTAACGTACAATTCAATCACTAAATTCGTTGAAACCATTAGTAAATACACTAAACAAAACCATTCATGTACACCAAATAGTGCAAACGTTTACTTCGAAGGTAAGGATGCATTTAAGAACAAGTATAAACAACTCTGCATTAAGCCTGTATTCATTGAATTGTTCGTCTTTGAAGACAAAAAGATATACATTAATCACAAGCAAATACTTGAAATTTATGACAAGCAATTATGTATATCATTCAGTGAATCTGATAAACGATCTTTACCTAAGAACAAGTCAAAAATGTTTATATTAAATGTTGACTTTGAAGCTCAAGAATATAAAGAAATCGTTTATTACCCATCAGAGATTCATCAATGCTTAAATCAACAAAACATTAATCGAATCAGAAATCAAATCATTGATGAACCCAAAGATGAATTCATTGAAACCGAAATAGACCCTGATGCATTTTAAAACGTAAATTCGATTTCATTCATTTTTATTTTTAGTGTCAAGCAAATGACTCAACAAGTTAATCCATTAGCTGATTTCATGCAAAACACGCTTTCTGTTCAGGATTTGCTAAACATTTATAATAAATATGCACCACAGCCATTAACGATTCAAGAAGTTCAACGTTACTCTAATGGTGATGTTAATGTTGCTAAAACTGAATTAATTGCAAGGTTTCTTGCTGCCGCTAGAGATGGTCAATTATTTGGTGGATTTAGTAACAATAAAGTCGGTATGAAGGAACTGCAACACATTATATTAGACCTTCAACGTGATATCAAACGTGTAAAGAATGCAATCTCTCCACAAGGTGCAGAGGATTTAATTACTAAACATAATGCAGCTAATCCAAGTTCACCATGGAAACTCAATAAACGTAATCCTAATGCACCAGCTTCATTACAAAACTTGACTGATATAAATAATGATGGAATTCCTGATGTCGTTATATCCAATCGTAAAGGTGAACCAATGTTTGTCAATGGTTATACAACTAAAGCTAGCAATTATCCTGAAACATTAGCTTATTACAATAAATACCCAACTCGTGAAGATCGTCATAATCATTCATTCAATGATTTCAGAAAGCAATTGTATAATGTTACTTACGATGATGAAAACAGTAATGTTAGTTTACGTGGTAACGTTTCTTCTTTCAATAATAATCCAGTTGAGTTTGCGGGATATGATTTAACTAAATACAACGTTAAACCACCAAAACGAATGTCTTCATATAATAGATTCCGTAAATATGTAGCTGGTCCATTCATTGATGGCGCTCTTCAAATTTGTGAAGTTCCGAAGAAATTAAGGTTACAAGTTTCTGCAAAAGCTATTGCTGACTTTTGGAATACAACAGTTCTTCAACCATTGTATACAAAATATGGTGTCACTAATGAAAAATCTGCTGCAAAAATTAAGAAATCACGTGCTGGTGAAATTGATCAAACCGTTGATGATATGATATTCAGACTCAATTACACTAATGATCAATGGAGTGAAGATCAGAAAACTGCATTAACTCATGACGTTACTACTACATTAACTCAATTAGTTGAACGAGCGCATCAGAATGCATTAATGAATAACCCTGCTTATCAACGTGAAGGAGGAGAATTCATGATACCAAATGCTTTAGCACCACCACAATAAATTCATTCTGAATCACTGTATTAACCATTAAGCTCAATAATTAATGTTTATTTTTGATGAAAACGCATTTATGACGACAGAACCTTCATACAATTTATCATTCATTAGAGACAAAGTTAATGATACATTAAAGTCCAAATCTAATGAAACCAGTAATTCATTAATTAAACCAATACATCAAGATATCAAAGTTCGTTACAATTCAGTGAATGTCATTGTTGGCAAACAATCATTGGGCAAAACAGTGATAGCATTAGAGGAAATCATTAAGATATCTCTATTAAATACACATCATTTATTGATTTATGTTACTAAAAACGGTGATGAAAACGATAAATCCTTTCAATCATTGAAGCAAATGATTCGAATGCCTTATGTCACCATTAGTGAAAAGGATTCAGTTGAATTCATTAAAACTCTCATTGCTGCAAAGAATCTATACTATCTCATTCTCCGTGAACATTTAGAAGACAAAATCATTGATGAACAACGTGAAGCTTTATTCGATGCTTTACACATTAATGATTTCAGTAAACCTTACTTACACACAATCGTTCTATTTGATGATATTAGTAACAGTAAATTGTTTTCATCAGAGGAATCATTCTTTAGTCAACAAATTCGTCGTTGCAGACATACAAACATTACTTACTTCTTACTCATTCAAGGATGGAAAGGCATTAAACCTCACATTAAGAATGAAATCACAACGTTATTCATATTTCCATGTTTCAACAAACAACAATTGCACTTCATTTATTCACAATCAGCGTCTAATCTTGATTTTGATGAATTCTATGCACTATATCAACGATTGCTTTCGATCAAAAATATAAAGCCAGACAGTCATCCTTACATGTATGTAAATGTTACTGAAGGAGGAGAGACAGTAATTCAAGAATGAACAATGAACCTTAACTAAAGTGTTTATTAACGATTTCAATCAATTGATTCATTCGATCTTTAATTTCTTCATATTCACTCTGCAACTCATCAATTCTATCCCTTGACATTCCTCGTGATATGGCTGCTCTTGATTTTATTGTAACATCGCATGAACTTTGAGCTTCACAAAGAGAACCACGAACAACTTTATCTGTTTGATTTGCTTCGAAAGAAAACGGATCAACTTCGCCTTCTTTGTATCTTTCATCAAGGAGAAGATGAACTATTTCAACGTTGTTTTGTTCACAAGCAAAACTAATTGCAGTTCTTCCATCCATGAAATCTCCAGTGGCAGTTGCATTTATGTCAATATGAGGAGACACGATTTCATTGTTAATTAAAATGTCAACAATTTTTGGATGATTTTCAAGAACTGCATAATGGAGAGGTGTCAAACCTTCTCTATCTTGAAGGTTCCAATTAATTATATTTTTATTCTCTTTCTCAAATTGAATGAATAAATTAAGAAGATCAATTTGATCATCTTCACAAATATGATGCAATGCTGACATCATTGTAAAGCTATCAATTCCATTGATGTCAAAAATTCTTTGTTCGCTTAACGTCAAAAGTTTTTTAATGATTTCAATGGAATTATTTTCACAAGCAGAAATAAGAAGTGTTTTGTTTTGATTACTTTTTCTAAGTTCATATTCTTGTTCTTCTTTTTCTCTCCTGTATTTTTCATCTTCACTGTTCATTAATTCTTCTTCTTCTTCCTTCTTTTGATTCGGGTCTATTTTATTACCTGAATCATCATATTCATCGTCAACTTCTTCATTATCTTTTTCAATTATGGGAACATAATTTAGATCAATTCCTGGAAGATCAATGAGAAGACTGACAATTTTCTCATTCCAATTTTTAGCTACAAGACTGATAGCTGTATCATTATATTGAGAAATTGCCTTGAAATCAAGATTATTATAAAGAAGAAGTTTTTGAACAGTCTTTCTATTTCCATTTGAAATACTAATCAAAAGAGGAGTGAAATCAATGTTGAATCTAGGTTCGTTATAATAGATATTAAAATGTGTTTGTGATGGATTTTTAGATAAGATTTCTTTCCTCTGTTGCCTGAAATAAGCATTACGAGTTATTCCTTTTGTAGGTGCATTTATATCAATTTTTAAATTCAATGAATCGACGTTTGTTAATTGTGAGTTTAGATATTTAGACAACTCTTCATCTCTGCTATAATATTTTCCCTTTTCTTCTTTATGAAAATAGATTTCTTTAAGTTGATCCAAATCAATAACAGTTAACATTGAAAGTGCTAATTCATCAGATTCATCACATGCATAATGTAATGGTGTTTTTCCTTCTTTGTTATAAATGTTTAGGTCAGTTTTATCATAATTAGAAAGAAGACAAGTTGCAAAAATATCATTGTTTTGTGTAGCAATATGAAGTGGTGTGTTTCCTTCTGAATCAACGTAATTAACATTGAATTGTAAATTGGGATCTTTTTCTTCTTTATGAGAATTGAAAAAGTTTAGCTTATTTAAGATAGTTGATATGTAAGTGCCATTAACATCAAAAATATGAAGTAAAATAAACACCAAATCTACTTCATTGTGTTTAATGCATTCATATATCAATTTGTTTCTGTGTTTATCGGAAAATTTGATATATTTTTTCTTTTTTAAAAGTAGAGTCATTATCGAATGTTCCCAATTATCAATCGCAACATCAAATGGTCTTCCATAAATTGATTCATAATTCAAATACTTTTCAAGATCTTTTAATTTTTCAAAGCATAAATTTAGATATTTTTTAGATCTGCAAATGATTGCATAAAGAAGAAATGAAATCCCTTTATCTGTGATTATTTGTATATTTGCATTTTTCTCAATAAATAAATCAATTATTTCATTTGTTGAAGAATCTGTATAAAAACTTGTATTTCTTCCATAATCAGAATCAGATTCAGAATCATTATAATTATTATTGCTATTTCTTGTTCGTGTTTGACTTTTGTAGCTGGAATTAAGAACAGATTCAATCATGTTCATTAATGGTGTTGATTCATCTTTTCCATCAATTAAAATTTTTGGCCAATTAAGAAGAATTTCAATGTTCGTGTATGATTGTTTTTTACATGAGTAATGAAGAGGTGTTTTATTGTTATTGTCATAACAATTAACATTGGCACCATTATTTAATAAAGCACCAAAAATTGTTTTCTTTTTATAATCATCCTTGTATATGAGTTTTCTATAACTTGAACCATTGTCATCAGAGACATATTCATATTCCTTGTATAAATGGTTAGGAACATTAAAAGCAGAAGCAATGTGTAAAAGTGACTCTCCTTTTTTGTTCTGAATGTTCAAATTGAGTGAAATATTATCAGAAGAAATTGCTTTATTTACAAATGTATCAAAGATTTGAATGTTATTATTAGAGCAAACTATATGTAATGGGGAATCACCTTCATTATTTTGTACATTTAAATCCAAAGCATCATTTTCATATAAATAATCTAAAAGAAGTTTGACAGTTGCTGCATTATTATTACTTCTACAAGCAAAATGTAAAGGAGTGTCACTGTTTTCATTTGTACTCTCTAATAGTTTATCATTAGTTAATTGTAAAATCAATTTTAACAAATCTGAATTGCCACTTTCAGATGCAAAATGGAGAATATTTGTGCCATTAGATGAAGTTATTGTTGAATCACAACGTTCATCTTTTAATAAAATATTAACCGCATCTAAACATCCTTTTTTAACAGCATGCAAAAGAGGCGTCAATTGATCATCTCCTGATTTAGCATTTACATCAATATCATGTCTATTAAGTAACAAAGAAACAATCTGTGGTTGATTTTCACTACAAGCAATAAATAAAGCATTGCAACCATTTTTATATTGACTTTCAAATTTGATTGAAAGCTTCGTATCTTCATATTTAGCAATATTTGATTCACTTGGATCATAATAATTATTATTGTTCTTCATTGAATTCTTCTTTTGTTGAATTAATGCTTCTTCTTTCTTTTTATATTGTTCATATAGATTCTTTTTAATATCTTCTAATAATGAAGGATCATAATTTGTGAATTCATTAATGTCAATATCATCTCGTTTTAGTAGTTCTTTAACTGTGTTTTCATCACCTTGAATGCAGGCAATATGAAGAGCATTCATTCCATGTAAGAAAGGATCATTTTCTTGATCATCATATCGATCTGTTCGTAAACTGATTGAATCAGGATCTATGCTCGTCTTTAAATTAACATCAACGTTTGGAACAGAAAGAATTAAAGCTGCTAGTTGAGAACTACGTGTAATAATAGCTGAATGTAAAACTGTCTTTCCTTTTATATATTCATTTACCTTTAATAAAGGTGATTGTGCCAGCATTTTCATTATTTGAGGATTATTTAATTTTAATGCAATATTTAATGGTGTTGCAAATGTTCCTTCGTCATCATCAGATGATCGATTTCTCCATCCCCAATATCTATATTTCTTTTTTTTGTAAAAGAATTGCTTGTTTATGTCAATTCCTGGAATTAATAAAAGTTGATGAACAAAGTCAATGTTTTGTTCTTTAATTGCATATCCTAAAGGTGTGGCTGATTTCAAATCAAGCTGATTTACATCAAACGAAGGATGATGAATTAAAATCTTAAATATTTGACGATCGTTTTTCTTAATGGCATATTTGATTGGATTCTTTTGTTCAGGAATAGAAACACGCAAATCTTGTCGATTTATCAACAGTTGAATAATACTCAAGTTTTTATCAAAGCATGCAATTGAGAGTGGAGTTCTTTGTTTATGATCGATTGCATTAACATCAGTTTTTGGATTATTTAAAAGTGTCTTAATTAAATCTATTTTAGATTTCTCGCATGCAAGATGAAGAGGAGTTCTTCCTTCTGAATCTTTAACATTTGTATCAATTTGTGGGTGTTGTAATAAAACTTTAATTATATCAAAAAGTTTATTATTACAAGCAATTTGTAAAGCAGTTTCTTCTTGTGATGTTTGAAGGTTTATATCTATTTGTGGATGACTTACAAGAAGTTCAACACAAAACTTTTTACTTATTAGAACTTGATCATTATTATTATTATCAACTTTGACCAAATTCTTAGAATTATTATTATAATTATTATTATAATTATTATTATTATTAATATTAACAACACGACCCGTTAATGAAATATAAAGATGGCCATTGTCATTGTTATTGTTATTGGAATTGGAATTTGATAAATGCTCATTATTTGTTAGACAAGCATAATGAAGAGGTGAATAAAGTGTTTTGAATGAAGATGTAGGCGGTTGAATTGTTAATAAATTAACATCAATATTTGGAGAGCTTAATAATAAAGAAACAATTTTATAATATCCATATTGACAAGCTACATGCAAAGGTGATTTTCCATTCTTTGTTAATGAATCAAATCTTGCTCCTTTTTTAAGTAACATTTCAACAACACCTTCATTTCCATTTTTACAGGCTAAGTAAAGAGGTGTCTTTTGTTTATATGACTGTTCGATATCAATTTTACTATTTTCAAGTAATAAATTACAAATTTCATTATCTCCATTTTCAGCAACAATTATCAAAGCAGATTTGTTATTTTTATCAACCAAATTTACATCATTTTCATCATTTTCAAGTAAAGAATGAACAATTTCAGTATATTGATTTTTACATGCTTTAATTAATAATGTTTCTCCATCTTTATCTTGTGAGTTAAGTTGATCTGCATTAATGTATTTCATTAAAACATTAAATGCATGAATTCTGTTGTTTTCTAAAGCTAAATCAACTGGTGTTTGATCATCATTTGTTAGTTTATCAATACTTCTTTTACTTCTTGATAATATTAAATCACATATCTCAGCATCACCTTTTTCACATGCATAATGAAGAGCTGTTTCGTATGTAATTGGTGCAGATACGTTAACGTTAATATCAGGAATTTCATTGATTAAATATTTAATGATTTCTGGATTCCATGGTGAACAAGCACAAAGTAAAGGTGGAACTTCATTTTTCTTCTTCTTTCTAGGTTTCTTATTTTTTGCTTTCTTAGCCAGTTTTGCATAAAAACTTAAATTCTCTTCAGGTTCATTTTTTTCTTCTTCCTCTTCTTCTTCATGAAGAAGATTGTATTGAATTCCATCTTGTTTTAATAAAAGTTTTACAATTTCTAAACTTCCACTTTTACAGGCTGTTTCAAGCGGAGTTTGATTGTCCCATTTTGCATTGATACCAACATGAAATGGTGATTCATTTAAAAAGAAATCAACTATTTCAAAGTTCCCTTCTTGACATGCAACATGTAAAGGTGTCTTTGATTGATTATCTGGGATGTTTGGGTCAATTTTATATTTATTAACCAAAGTTTTAACAATGTCTATGCTTCCTCCTTGACATGCAATGAAAAGTAATGTTCTTCCTTTTATATCTCTGTAATTTATATCATCAGAACTCATCCGACCAATTATTAAGTTAAATATATCAATGTTGCTGTTCATACAAGAAATAAAAAGTGGTGAATTTGAATTGGGTTCATCAATAAATTCATCTTCAGATGAATATTCATCTTCATCTTCACCAGATAATTCATCATCAGCATCTCCTTGTATGTAAAACTCAGAATCAGATTCAGTTTCTGATTCAGGACTTTCATTATTTGAATCTTCTTCAATTTCTGGTTGATTCATTCCAAGTTGAGAACTATCAACTTTTGATAATAAAGCTCGAATTATGTTTAAATTCTTACCTAAACAAGCATAATAAAGAACTGATTTTCCTTCTCTCGTGCGATAATTAAAATCAGCTCCATGTTTCATTAATTCATTGAAAATGTTTTCCCAATCATTTTTGCAGGCATAGCAAAGAGGAGACATTCCTTTTCTTACAGAAACATTACAATCTATTTCGCTGTATTGAAGAAGCATTTCAATAATATCTGTCATTTGATTCTCGCAAGCAATTAACAAAGCATTTTTTCCTTTTTTATTCTTTGCATTTATATCAATTAAAGTAGAATTTGTTTTCTTTGATCTTCTGTTATTTTTACTTTTTGAATTAGCAGAATCAGACTTGTACGATAGCAATAATTCAATGATTTCTTTGTTTGCCTGTTCACAAGCTACAATTAAAGGATTGTTTCCATTATTTGTTGTTGCATTTATATCAATATCATCAGATTTTAGAAGGATTTTAACTACATCAATCAACTCTAATTCACAGGCAACATAAAGAGTTGTTTTTCCATCAGGAAGTTTTGCATTTACATCTGTTCTATCACAATTAAGAAGAAGATTAATAATGTCATTATTTCCTTTTTCACAAGCAAAAATAAGTGGCAATTTTTCATCATTTGTTAAGATATTCGGATCAACTTCTGATTGTTGTTCATCATCAGTGTTTTTCTTTTTACTTTTTCTACCACTTTTTACTGGATTACTTTTATAGTTCAATAAAAGTGAAACGATGTCAGTGTTTTGATTTTCTAAAGCAATTTGCAAAGGTGTTTCATCATTTAATCCTTTTGCATTTGGATCAATTGTTTCTATAATACTTGGACTATTTAAGATGCATTCAACAGTTTCTTTGGTGTCTGACATGCATGCTAAATGAAGCAAATTATTGCCATCATTTGATTTGACATTCACATCAATTCCATCTTTATCCAAAAGTAATGAAACAATTTCGGTGTTTCCATGATAAACAGCATATTGTAATGGAACCCATTCATTATCATCCTTGATATTAATATTAATTTTTGGATGATCAAGCAGCATCTTTACTATTTCAATGTTTCCTGAAATGCATGCAAAATGAAGAGGAGTTCGTCCTTTATATTGTCCTGATTTTACTTTAGAATTCGGATTAATTGACATCTTTTTAAACTTGCATATTTCCTGAAATGTTTCAAGATCACCACTCATGCAAACAAGGTGAAGAGGATTAAGCATGTCATCTGAAATTACACTCATATCAAACAACTTTTTCTGAAGAAAATAAGAAACAACTTTTGATAAACCAAGACGGCAAGATTCTATAAAAGCATATCTTGCTGGTTGGTTCAATTTTTCTTTATAAGCTTTCTTATTTTCATCTTCTTCATCAGGTTCTTCAACTTCATGAAGATTTATTTTATCATTATCAAGTAACAAAAGAGACATTTTAACATTTTCATTTGAAATGCAATAACCAAGCGGTGTTTCATCCAGATATGTCTCATTTATATCAACATATGAAAACTGAAGGACGTAATTGATTCCAACTTCATTATTTGTCTTACAAAACATGCACAATAAAGTATTCAAATTGGCTCCTTCACTAAGAAGATAAGGAACAAATGTAAAATAGCCTCTTGAAACACATTTTGCTATGTATTTTTCCAAGAACTTGGTTTCAATGATGCATTTATTCTTCTGGTAACGTAGGATTTCGCCAACAAGGTATTGATAAGCTTCCAGATTGTCTCTTTCAATGCAAACTGTCATCAATGACTTAATTGTTTTAATGACTTTTTTGTCTTTATTAGATATTTCATCAGGATTAGGAATAGCTTCTCTATCATCGTCATTATCATTGTCACTTTTATTGTCATTGTCAGCGATGGTTGTGCTGTTTTCATAATGAAAGTCTCGACTTGATAAATCATTGTTGAAAACGATATGCTCATCAGTTTCAAAACTGCTTGGATTGTCACTTTCTTCTTTAAGAATGACAACTTCTTCTGGTTCTTCAACTTTTTGTTTTTCTTCTCCTTCTTTTTGGTTCTTTATCGAGTTGAGATAAATGTCAATTATCTTCGTGTCTCGTCCTGCAATGATGTAATTTGCCAAATTTTTAGGACGTCGAATTTGCCCTTTCATTTGCTTTTCATTTAAATAAGCAAATATTTTCCTGCTGCCAAAAAAGGCTGATAGTTCAAGGAGGGAACAATTATGAAGAGCTGAAACACATAAAAATTGACTAACTGTGTTTGAAATGGAAAAAGCATTAATGGCGGCATTCTCTTCGGCTAGACTGCTTTTCTTCTTATTAGATTTGGATATTAAATGTGATTTTAAGGCTTTTAAATCATCTTTTATTAGTATTTTGAGAATATCATCATTATCTGATGGATATCCTTCAGTAATTTTTCTCTGGTGATCTTGAAGATAATTGTGGACTTTATCTTCATAACTTCCTTTTGAGGTGGATTTTTTCTCTTTCTGTGATTTCTTTTTGCTGTCTGTTAGCAGATTACTATTTTTTTTGAAATATTCATTAAGATTTTTTTGCGGATAAAAGCTTAGGAAATAAAGTGGAAAATCATTTAGCTGCTGCAATTCAAATTCATTCATTGGTCCGGTATTATATAGTTCGGGGAGTGTAATATAGTCGTTTTCAAGAAGATAATAAACTAAATAGAATATTTCTTGCTTATTATTCGCTATAGAGCTAGTGCTATCCAAGACTTGAAAGTACTTTTTTGTAACATATTTAATAAAATTATCTAAATAGTTTTCATCATTATCTGTTTCTTCTTCTTCTTCTGATTTTGAATCTATTTGATCTATAATTTGCATAATAAGTTGTATCTTCTGTTGATGCTCATGTAATTCATCAAAAGATTTAAATTTCGACGATAAGGTATTTATAATTGCGTAATAAAATAATTTACTTACTGTATTTGGGCTTAATTTATATGAAAGAGCAACCGAATCATCGATATCTTTGTTTTCATTCTTCCTCTTCTTTTGATTATTTTTCTTTTTTTTTGCTTTTGACTTTTTTCTTTTCTTTTGGGTATTTTTGGACTTACTATTTGGCTTTGCTATTTTTTCAATTATTTTTTGGGAAATATCTTCGCAATTAGATGTCGATAATTTGTTGAGCAAATTAGAGAGTTCAATAAGAAATTGAATGGAAGGGTGTTGATCAATTTGATTTTCATCACATTCATGTTTATAGCAAAATATATTTATCTTTGTTTGCAAATCAGGAGATTTCAATTCTTTCTCCAGCTCTATAAGGTAATCAAGATTATCGCTGTTAATGTCATATTTTCCCCCTTGAAAAATGTCCTTGGCTAGCTGATAATATTCGATTTCTCCTTCAGTTTCAAAATCATTTAGATCAGTTCCGCTTGTATATATACCTGGAAAAGTTGATTCTATGTATTTTCTATTGCATTTAATATTCATACCATGTATTTTTATAATAAAGTTTTTATCCATTTCTATTATAAAAGTATAAAGATTGTATTTTCGTAATTTGCCTTAACGATAGAAAAAAATTATTAAATTTGAATTAAAGTAAAACTTTTTGATAGTAAAATATTTGCTAATTTTCCTAATCAAAACGCAAAAAAAATTTTAATCAATAAAAATGAAAAATGGATTTACTGTTCTGCTAAATGATGATGAACTTAAAATCGAATGCAAGAAGAATTTTGTTAAAACACATTTCCCTGATTTTTATAAAGCAACAAAAGTTGACAAAGACAAAATTAAATTTCAAATAGATGGTGGAAATGAATTTTTCGAACTGACAAAGGAAATTTTTCAAGGAAAAAATTACGATATTACAGATGAAAATATCGATTATCTCTTAGAATTAGAGAAGCAATTAAAATCATCAGATTTACAAACAAAAATAAACATATTTTTCTACAAGAACGAATGCGATGAAAATCAAATTGACCAGCACCCTTCAATTCAATTTCTTGTTGATCTTTCTACTTTAATCCATAGATTATCAAAAGACAATTTTGAAGATATTTCCCAAAAAATAATAGAAAAACTCAAATTTTCACAATATGAAGACGTAAAACAGACTCAAAAAAGTCTTACGGATGAATCTGATGTTTCAGATCAAGATGATAATTCTAGTGAAGAAGAAGAAAATCAAATAGATAAAACCTTGTCTCTTAAAAAAATATCCATTAAACAATTAAGTAAATTATTCTACTACGAAATTGTCAATACATTATGCAAAGGATTTAATTCAATTGACCAACTCCAAGTTCATCAAGAAAAAATAGAACTTATTATACAATTGATAAAAGACCTAGATACAGAAAACAACAAAAAATCGAAAGAGAAAAGTATTTATCTTAGCAATTTCATTGATTTTGTTATTGTAAAGTATTCAAAATTAAAAACCGAAAAAAATTCAATAACAAACTATCGCCAAGAGACATACTACTTGATTCATTATCTACTTTCCAACAAGTTAATCAA
Organism: Tritrichomonas musculus; assembly: GCA_039105265.1. Taxonomy (NCBI): domain Eukaryota; phylum Parabasalia; order Tritrichomonadida; family Tritrichomonadidae; genus Tritrichomonas; species Tritrichomonas musculus. The sequence continues at coordinate 687,549 of JAPFFF010000024.1, read as the reverse complement.
GATTTCGCAAATTCAGAAAGAAAATGAAGACAAAGAATTATATTTCTTAGAATTCTATTCAAAAAGTGAAAATGACGACTTTTTTTCAAAGAATCAGAAAATTGTCGACTTTTTAAAAGATAAAGAAAACACTAAAAATACTAAAAAGAACAAGCAACCAAAAAATGAAAGTGTATCGGCTCTTTTAAAAATTGTGAAAAACGGTTTAATTCAAGACACTCAATTTGTGACCACTTTTTTAAACGATGACATTGGACAATTCAAAAAGTTATTTGAAAATGACAAACTTGACTCATACAAGTTTCCAGAAGAAGTTGCAGAACTTTCCTGTCTTTCATCATTGAATGAAAGCACGTTAATTGAACTTTCTGCCTTTTTCGGCAGTTTAAAAATTTTTGAATACTTGAATAAAATGAGGCTTGAAAATGCTATCGTTGATCTTCCTGAACTTTCATCATATGTGATCATTGGGCAACATCCACAAATAATCAAGGCATATCTAAGTGGTATTGATACTGGTGAAAAAGACAATATTTATGAAATGTTGTCTTTCTGTGTCAATCATCATTTCTATGATACATACGATATGATTTTGAATGTAATTGAAGAGAGTCCAAAAGTGACAGTGGATCAAATTGATCAATACATGAAGAAGTGTGTTTCAAGATGTTATTTTGATTTCATTCCTCTTTTGTTAAAAGAAGGAGCAACAATAAACAACTTGTTAAATCTGTTTTGTAAAACAATCAATGAAATTGGAATTCAATATCTTTTGCAGTTTGATTATGTGGATGTTAATAGTGAATATAACAATAAGACACCACTTGAATACTGCATTGATAATAAGAACTCAAATACAATGATTTTACTGTTTGATAATGATTACATTAACATGTTGGCACTCGATGCAAAATCAACAAATGGTGAAAAAATTATTCATACTTTGTGTCGTTTAGGTTGTTCGAAAGCTGTTTCTTATCTGATCCATAAGCATCTTTATAACGTTAACGCTATTGCACAAAATGGAATGTTACCTATTCATTTCGCTTGTTTAGGTGGGGATTATGAAACAACAAAAATAATCGTCAATACGAAAAAAGTTCGTCTTCGAACAAGAGTGACTAAAGGTCAATTTAAAAAGCAAACAGCTTTGCATTTCGCTTGTAAATCTGGGAATGCAAATATCTTAAAATTACTTCTTGATTCTGATCGACGTTTTGACGTCAATTGTCTTGATAATAAGAAAAAGCCACCAATGATTTATGCAATCAAAAACGATTCTGCTGATTGTATAAAACTACTTCTTGCGAATGATAAAATTGATCTAACTATTGAATACAAAGGTTACAATTTCTTAGAATATGCATGTATTAAAGACAAGACAAAAGTGTTTGATATTCTTTTGAAATCAATGTCATATGATCCAAACAAGCCATGTCAAGATGATCGTGTTATTCTTATCATTGCAATTGAGAATCAAAATGTTCAAATTGTTAAAAGTATATTGAAAAAGTTTGAAAAATCAGTTGACGTTAATATCTATACAAATGAAGGTCAAACGCCTTTGATCATTGCCTGTGAACTTGAAAACATAGAAATTGTAAATCTTCTTCTTAAGAATAAAAACATTGATGTTAATAAACCTTCCGAAGAAGAAGGAAATACGCCATTTATAACAGCTGCAAAGACTGGAAATATTGACATTTTAAACATTCTAATGGAAAGAAATGATATTGATCTTTATGCCAAAAATAAAGATGGAATGTCAGCAATTCATGCTGCATTTTTCGCAGAAAAAATTGATGCTGTTAAATTACTTATTCCTCGATTTAGAGACAACTTGAATGATAAAGCTGGAAATGGACAAACATTGTTCCAAATGGCCTATAAAAAGAACATCGAACTTGCTAAACTTTTAATGAATCAGTCTGAAGTTGATGTCAACTTTTACGATGAAGATGGGTTGACTCCATTTTTGTCAGCTGCTCAAGAAGGCAATTTAGAAATGATAAAACTTCTTCTTGAAAACCAAAATTGTGATCCTAATATAAAATCAGAGAAAGATGGTCGCAATGCATTCATGATGGCAGTTGAAAGTAAAAATGTTGAACTTATCAAATTCTTCATTGATATGTATAAAGAAGAAGAAATTGAACAATCAAAGAGCAAGCAAAGCAAGAACAAGAATAAAAAAGCAGCAAAGAAAGAGAATACTAAATCAGTTGACATTACTGATCCTAAAGCTTTATCAATTGCGCTATCAGTCAAAAATAAAGAGATATTAGAAATGTTGATCAATTGTCAATTTATCGATATTAATCAATTATATGATGATAAAACCTTCCTGTGTGAATTGGTTTCAAAAATAGGAAGTAACTATAACTCTTATTATTCATATAATAATGATAGTGATGATAATCATTCTGTTCCTTTTGATTATAATGAAATATTAGATATTGTTTTATCTAGAAATGATATTGACGTAAACAAGCCAAGTCCAGCTTATTCAAACAAAGCTTGTCTTCATATTGCTTGTTCATCAGGATATCATGACATTAAATTGATTCAAAAGTTGCTTAAAATCGATTGTATTGATATCAATCAAGCAAGTGACGCTGGAACTCCTCTTTTCTTACTTATAAAATGTCAAAGTTCTTATTTTGATAAAGCTTCATATGAAAAATCAAGTCGAAATAATTATTATTATTCTAACAATGATGACTCGGAAAAGAGAACTTATTGGCATGAATTCTTAAGTAGTCCAAATCTTGATGTAAATAAAGGAGGAACTCCAAACTCATCAAGTAATCTTTTCTCTAGATATTACCAGCTTCAAAGAGATATCAGATATGGACCTATGAAAAATGAAATGTATAGCAATGATCACTTTTATTACAGCCGTAAAGCAAAGCAGACAATCAAGAAAATGCAAATTGAAACAATGGAAAGAAACAAGAAAGAATTTGATGAAATTCCAAAGATACAAACTCCACTTGAACTTGCCATTGAAAATAAATATGACGAGATTGCAAATGCAATGATTAAAATTAAATCACTTGATATTAATCACAATGAAAATCCTAGAAAACAAACGCCATTGCATTTGGCAATTTATTGTAATTCAATTGATCTTATTAAGAAAATAACTAAAAGAAATGACGTTCGATTTGATATTCAAGACGAAAATGGAGACACTCCTTTTTTATTTGCTTTGAGAAATTATCATCCTGAACTTGCTGGTGTCATTTTGGATTTATTGAACAAAGAAAAAGTTATCAAATCGATCAATATTCCAAATGATAAATTAAGCATGCCTTTGTTTTTAGTACCAAGTAACAAGAATTCGGATATTTTCAATAAATTCTTAACAATCAAAAATGTTGATTATGATGTTAGAGATTGCAAAGGACGAACAGCGGTTTATTTGCTTGTGAAAAGTGTCGGTATGAATTCTTATTCTTATACAAATAATAATGATAATAAGGAAAAAGAAATTGATTACGTGAAAAGGATTAAAAAGATACTTCAAAAAAATCCTTCTTTATTAAACATTCCGAATAAGCATGGTAAGACTCCTCTTTTTGAGTCAATTAAACAAATAACAAATCATAAAGAAGTACTTGTTGATATTGTACTTTATTTCCTTGATCAAAAAAATATCGATATTTCTGTTCCTGAAGATTTGAGACAAAATGAAGAAGAAGAAGAAGAAATCAACGAAGAAAATAAAAAGAAGAAAAATATACCAAAAAAAGTTCCTTTCAAGTATGCATCACTGGTTCATGTGGCATCATCCAAGAAAGTACCAAATGTAGTTGAAAAGCTTCTTCCTTTAACAGTTGATTATTATTCAAAAGAAAAAGAGCCTGATGTGAAATTATTCACACAAAGAGATTCACATGGAAACACTTTATTGAGTGTTGCTTGTAATAACAATGATATTGATACAATTAAAGTCATCGTTGATTTTATCTTAAATCCACAAAATGGAATTGATTACAACAATCCTGAAATATTTGATATTAATGTTGAATCGTCACAATGTCAGACTCCATTGCAGAAAATTTGTGGAATTCAAATATATAATAATGTCAACATTAGTGAAATGATGAATAAAATTAAAGAAGTTATAGAAAACATTTTATCATTTGAATCACTTGATATTAATTTGCAATCGTCAAATGATAAAAGAACAGCTCTTCATTATGCATGTTATAGTAAAAATGAAGATTTTGTTGATTTATTAATCAACAATTCATTAAAGCCAATTGATCCAAACATCTGTGATAATAATAATAAAACTCCTCTTTTAATTGCTGTAGAGAACAATCAACCAAAAATTGTAAAAAGTTTATTAAAAATTGATTCACTTGATGTTAATTTGCCACTTTTACCATCTAATCAAACAGCATTAGATATTGCAGTCAAAAGTTCTTACTCAGAGATTGTAGCACTCTTAATGAATGACAAAAGAACAGATCCTAATTATCAACTTGGTGAATCAAAAGCAACATCATTAATGTATAGTATTCAAACTGGTGAAAATATGATATTTGATCCTATCCTTAATAATGACAAGATTGATTTATCACTTGTTGATGAAAACGGTTTAACTGTACTTCATTATGCATGTAAAAACAACAAAGTTAATTTTGTTGAAGCTTTATTGAGAAGAATTAACGAAATTGATCAAGACATTCTTATTAATTGCTTGAATAAACAAGCAAAGAATGGATTAACTGCACTTCATTATGCATGTCTTAATAATAATAAACATATTGTTCAATTACTTGTTAATTTCGAGTTGATTGATCCTAATCTTTATGATGCACAAGGAAGAACGCCGCTGATAATTGCCAGTTACAATAAGAATGAAAGTGTAGCAAAAAGATTATTAAGGCATGCAAAAACAAATGTTAATTTGCCTCTTATTAGAGATAATAAAACAGCTTTGTATTTTGCTTGTGAGAACTGGAATGATAAGTTATTTGCAATGTTATTAAAAGATCAAAGAACTGATCCAAACATTCCTAAAAAACCATCCGAAAAGACACCTTTAATTCACACAATTCTAACATTAAAAGAAGCCTACTTTGCTCTTCTTTTAAATCATGATAACATTGATTTAACTGCAACTGATAAAGGGAATCGAACAGCTCTTCATTATGCCTGTAAAAAAGGAAATCTTCGTTTTATTAAAGATATAATTAACAAAATAAATGAAAACGATCAATTGAATTTAGGTTCATTTTTGAATCATCAAACAAATAAAGGTTTGACACCTTATCATTATGCTTGTTTATCAGGAAACAAAGAAGTCATTTTATATTTATTTGAACTTTGTTTAAATCCTGAAAATCAAATAAATATAATGATTAAAGATAAGAAAGGAATGACTCCTTTTGATAATTATTTAAACAATTCTATTGGAACGATAGAAAACGATGTTTGTGAAGCATTTTTAACTGTCAATGGAAAAGAAAACAAAATTTTGATAAATGTAAATATTCTTGATTTATGTTACAAAGGACATTATGAAATATTGAAGTTTATTATTCTTAATTGTTCATTTGATGTCAATGCAAAATTAGGAGAAGATAAAAAAGATGCAATTACATTATTGCACTTTTTATGTAAGAATCAAATTGTTGATTCAATTAACGATCTAATAAACTTATCTGATATTGATTTGAATCAAGTTGATGAAGAACTAAAAACACCGCTTCATTATGCAGTTATTTATGGCTCTAATTCCGAAGTAATTCAATTATTAATTGAATCTGATAAATGTGACATAAATGCAAAAGATAAACTTGGTTTCACTGCTTTACATTATGCATGTCAATTAGGTAAAATTAACTTAATTGAAACTTTCATTAGTCATTCGAATTCTGTCGATGTGAATGCACAAGATAATGAAGGTTCAACACCTCTTCATATTTTAGCTAAGTTAGAACAATTTGATTCTAAAATGAATGAAATTCTATTGAATTCAAATTGCGATCCAAATATTAAAGATAATGAAGGAAACACTCCAATTCACATTGCTTGCATAAATGAGAATAATTTGTTCGTTTCGTCATTGATTGAGTTTTGTCAAGTTGAGATTGATATCAATGCAATTAATAAGAAATATCAAACTCCTTTGTTTATCGTTTGTATGAATAATCTTTTAATTATTTTTGAAACTTTATTCAATTCAAAATTAATCGAAAAAATCGATATCAATTTGACTTCTCCGATTTTTATTGCTGCTTTTAATGAAAACTTCTTCTTGTTCCAAAAGTTGTTTAGAATGGAAGGTCTTGATGTAAATTGTAATAGAATCAAAAATGATGAAATTAAAAAAGAATATGATTTTGATGGATTGAATTTAATGCATGTTATTTCATCCTTCGATGAGCCCGAATTGTTACTGGAACTAATCGAATCAGGACAATTCGATGTGAATGAGTTGACAGATTCTGGTGTGACTAATAATTTGAATGGAACACCTCTCATTATTGCTCTCAAGAACAATCGAATAGAAAACTTTAATTTGTTGGTCAATCATTATGGACAAAAACTCAATTTGGACCTCGCTGATGGAAAAGGGAAAAAAGTGATTCATTATTGCAATAATAGATTGGGTCTACAGAGAGAAAATGTGTTGAAAAAGCTTCAAGAAATTGATGAAAATATTGATGACGATTTGTCAGATTAAAAAGTATTCTTGTTTTTCTCATATTTTGATTTAATATAATATGTTGTATCTTTTCATGATTAATTGTTGATTTCTCTCCAAATTTAAAAAAAAATATTAAATAAAAATTTTTTTTCTGTTTCATCTTTTTTTAAGCATATAAAAGTACCAAATTAATATAATTTCTATGATTATGTTAGGAAAAAAAAATAATATTTAAAATGATAGATTTTTTTTTTTTTTTTTTTTATATTTTTTCTAAAAAATTTAAGTAGATTAACAAACATTATTTTTTCATAAATAGATATTTCAATATATGAGGTTGATATATTCTAACAAGATCATAATAATTATTTGAATTTTAAAATTTGAATTTTTTATTATTATTTTACATATATATGAATATATATTCATATATAATATAATGGAAATATTTTAATATGACAGTCTGTATGGTCTTCCACTTTTTTTATGAAATAAAAATTTTGAAATTGTGAATGTTTCAAAAAGTTAAATTAACATTAATCAGTTAAATTGAAAGGAACATCAAAAATTTTTATTTCAAAATTTGAAATAATTGAAAACATAGAAAAACATAATTGGATGTGAATTTAAAATTTTATCGTTATTTTAAAAATAAAATATTAACTGATGGGATTTGATAAAGAATCAGTATACATATTACTTTTATGTTCCCTTCCATTTCAATACAATATCTTCTCAGACTCAATGAACAAAATGATCAACGGGATGAAAGGAGGATGGAAAACAAAAACTGAATTAACAGAAAAAGAAAACTATTTTTTAGATAAGATTGCTTCTTACTTTGGAATTGTTTTCTCAATCGTTTTCATATTTATTTATTACAGAGTTCGAAAAATGAGAACAATCATATCGATCATATTTTTCTGCAGTGCAATTACATGGTTGCTTTATATGGCAGTTGATGAAGATAAAATGTTTATTATGTATATTATTAAAGCCCTTCAAGGCATATATTGCAGTGGCTTACAAGTTGCCCATTTTTCATATATAATGCACTTCGCAAAAGATAATATGAAATGTTTTTATGGTTCATTGACACAATTCTCAATGTTCATTGGATTGTTCATAGAAAATCTGATATTTACTTTTCTAGATTGGAAATCAGCAGCAATAATCTTTTTTGTAGAATCTGTAATTTTTGGAGGGTTAATATGGTTGGTTCCGGAATATCATGTAAAACCAAAATCAGTTACAAGGGAATATATTTATAGAAAAGACAATTTAAAATTATTAATAATATCAATTGTATCAATGGCTATTCAATTGCTCTCAGCCATTGGAGTCCTGTTAAACTCATTATCAGAAATGTTGGAAGGTGTAGGACTTAGTCTTAGTGGGCCAACTCAATCATGCTTATTTGATTTTGTTGGTGCCTTAGCTGGACTGATTTCAGCATTCATTACAGATCCAATTGGTCCAAAATATATGTTTGCCACTTCAGCATTAGGCCTTTGTGTTAGTTTACTGATGTATGCAATTCAACTTAAAGTAAAATCACCAAATTGGGTTGGTGCATTAAGTGTATTTGTTTATTTCCTATTTTACGGATTAGGAATGGGGCCAATTCCATGGTATCTATTTAGCATTTTAGTGCCTGAAGGATGCAGAATTGAAAGTACAGCAATTGGAGTTTGTTCAAATTTATTCATTCCTCCAATTCTAGATAAACTTTGGGATACACTCAATAAAAAATCAGGACAGTTTGGCTCATCTATTTTCGGTGCAGTTGATTGTGTTTTTGCAATTATATTTGGCTTGGTCTTTATACCAGTTGAACGGGATACGGAAGAATATAATGTAAATATTCTTTGATTTACATATTTATTAGAATTATTTATTGCAAAAATAATTCTTTTATCATTGATATATTTTAAAAATTTTAATTGAGAAACTGTATTCAATTTTTGAATAATAACAAATGCTTTAATTGTATATGTATATCGAAGTGAAAAAAAGTTATTTTAGATGATTAGAAAAAAGTAATACAAAAAAAAAGTTAAAATTATAAGAAAAATTATTTTGTTTATTATTAATCATTTTCTCATTCATCAAATAACTCAAGAATGCTTGGATTCTTCGTCAAATCGATAGGTTTTCTTCATGAATTCATAAAAAAATCATAAGTTAAAAAAAAGTAAACTTCATTCGAAAAAAAGAGATTTTAAATTTCATCAATTGCATCAGTATCGATACCTTTACGATTTAACAAAGCTTGGATAATTTCAATTTCATTAAGAGTAACAGCCAGATGCAATACAGTTTTATTTAAATCAATGTCAAAATTTCATGAAAAAATATTTTTTTGAATGAAATTCAAAAAAAAAATTAAGAAATGTAATTAAAAAGAAAACTTATAAACTCTATTTAAAAAACAGCTTGTTTAAAACATCATTGATATGTTAAAATGATAAATTTCATTGAAATGGTTGTTTTGAAATGTCATTCAATATTTTGAATGGAAATATTATTCAAAATTTTTTTATGGTTTGAATTTTATGAAAAATTGAATGCATTTAATTTTATAAAACAAAATGTTATTAAAATGCATGTAAGATTAACTTTTATTTTTTTATTCGATAATAAAAGTTTAACCATTTCCAAATTTCCCTTTTCAACAGCCAAATAAAGAGGTGTTTTATCTAATAAATAATATAATTTCATTAATAAAAAAAAAATATTTGAAATTTCATTTAAAAAAAAACAATTATTTTGAATATAATTAAAATATTGAAGTTGTAAAACTTCATTGAATACTTTGATTTGAAATATAGTTAAAATAAATGATTGAAAATGGAATTGAAATATATAAATAAAATGTTATGAAATAAAAAAACTTTTTGAATGTAATTGAATTGTTTGATTTGTAATGTGATTCAAAAATATTAATTCAAATTTTATGAAAACAAAACAAATTAAAATTCCTTTGATATTAACATCAATTTTTTCATCTGTCATTAAAGCTTCCATTATTTCAAGATTATCTCTTTCTATGGCAATAATTAATGCAGTCTTATTAAACTCAAAAAATAATTTCATTCAAAAAGTCATCAAGTAATTTCATTTAAATATTTATTTTAGAATTTTATTAAAGCAATTTAACTTAAAACATAATCAATATTGTTAAATTGAAATTTTATTGAAAATAACAAGTAAAGAAATGCTATTAAAATGACTACTTTTTGAATTAGATTCAAATATTTAAGATAAATTTGATTAAAAAATCTTAATTGAAATTTGATGAGAATTAAGAATTTGTAATGTAATTAAAATATTTAATATGAAACGTAATTTTAAAAAATGAATATGAACAGAATTCAAAAAAATTATTTGGAACAGAATTAACAATACTTGATTTCGAAATTTTATAAAAAAAGAATTAATGAAAATGCATATTGCATTTACATCAATATGTTTCATAGCTAAAAGAAGATTAACAACTTCAACATCATCATTCTGTACTGCAACATGTAATGCAGATTTATTAAAAAATGAACATAAATTTCATTAAATGTTATCAATGAGAATTTCATTTGAAATAACATCTTCAAATTTCATTGAATTTTGGTATTTGTAATTTTATTAATTAAAAAAGACATTCAAATTTCATTCATAAAAAAAGAATTGTAATTTCATTAAAATATATATACTTTAAAATTCCTTGGAATATCGGTCCAGTGTTAGAATTAAAAACTAAGAAGTTAAAATTGTATTTAATACTTATAATTAAAATGCAAATCGTATTTACATTGATTTTTTCATGAGATAATAAAAGTTTAATGATTCCAATATTTCCTCTTTCAACAGCAGTATATAATGGTGTTTTATCATTAAAATTCTAAATTTCAAATTTCATTAAAATAAGATATAAAATCTTGTTTGAAATAAAAATATTTGAATTTTATCAAAAAGAAAGCATTAAAAACTACATAAAAGTATATTGCTAAAACTAAATTAAAATGATTGATTAGAAATGCTATTGAATTATTCAGTTTTGTAATGTAATTAAAATAAACTGTTATAAATGGAATGAAAAAATAAATTATTTTAAATTCTTTTTGAAAAGATGACTCAAAACTCTATTTAAAAAAGAGTGTTGTGAATGCTGGCAAGATTTATATCAATTTTTTCTGATGACAATAAAAGCTCTACAATTTCTTTTTCCCCATTTTCAACAGCATAATATAATGGAGTTTTATAAATATAAAATTTGTAATTCTATAAATAAAAGCATAGTGAATTTCATTGAAAAGATTAACTTTAAAATGAAATTGAAATTTTTGATTTGAGATGTTATTAAAAAGCTTTATCATAAAATTACATTAAATCTTTTAGTTTTAAAATTATATTTAATAATTTATAAGAAATGCTATTAAATTATTCAATTTTTGTAACGTAATTGAAATTTTTGACTTGAAACTGAATTCAAAAAAAAATTGATTGTAAACTGAATTTAAATTTCTTAATTAAAATTTTATTTAATGTTTTAATTTGGAATGAATTGTAAATTCACGTTAGTCTTTTTGCATGACAATAAAAGTTCAATTATTTCCAAATTTTTGCTATCAATTGCAACGATCAATGGTGTTTTATGAAAAATAAATGTCTTAAAATTTCATTAAAAAAAATCATTTGAAATTATATTAAAACTATGTAAATCAAATTTTATTAAATTGAAATCAATTAAAATATTATTTAAAATAGTGATATGAAATTTGATTAAAATCAAATTATTTAGGAATATCGTTAAAATATAACTTGTCTTAATTTCATTTAAATATTTGAGTAAGAACACAATTTAAAAAAGTGATATGAAATTGTATTCAAAAAATTGAATTAAAATTTTATTAAAAAATAAGAGATATAAAACTGTATTTTAAAATGTCAATTAAAATGCAGAAAAGATTAACATCAGTCTTTTTCCATGTAGCCAAAAGCTTAACAATTTCTTTATTTCCAATTTCAATAGATGCACTTAATGGAGTTTTATAACAAAAATGAATTAAAAATTTCATTCAAAAAAATTTTTTATTTGAAATTTCATTCAAAAAAAAAAGTAAAAATTTGATTCAAATAATTGAATTAAAAAACGCCATTAGAATCATTTTTGATTTGAAATTTCATTTGAAAAAAAATAATTGATTTTAAAAACTAGATAAGAAAAATAAAAAAAGTTAAAAATAACAATCATATTCACATCAACACTTGGATCTTTCAAAAGAGCTTCAACAAGAGGATAATAACCGTAAACGCACAAATGATAAAAAGTTGAGGGATTAACATTTGTATCTTCCATATAAGTGAAATTATAGAATTCAAAGCTTTGCCAAAATATTTTCAAAGAAATTTCGGTTTCGGTTGGCGGTAAAGTACTCAAAATATAATTCGTTATTTCATTATGATGACATTTAAGTGACTCTTTAAGTATGAGTTCGTAAGAGTCATTAATTTGACTAATATTATTATCTTGAAGAAGGTGAATTAAATTCAAGTTTTGACCATGAACCGCAAACAGCCAAATTGAGGGCTCCAAGTCAATGCAATTTGTGTGCAAATAATTGACAATCGGAGTTTTGCCGAAAAAGGCCGCATACTCAATCAAAGAGGGTTGGTTTTTAAGCAAATATGAATTGGTTTCAAAGAGAGATGGTTCAACTTTCGATGAAAGTGAAATTTGATTTTCTGTAACAAATGAAGTGAAGTCATCCATTAAGCCTTTTCGAATCACTTCACATATTGGATTATCATTTTCACCTAATTTTCGCTTTTCTTCAAAGTTTTCTGGTATTTGTTTCGAATATTCTTGAATTAATTCTTCTGATAAAAATGGTTTCATTTCTGGGAAAAAATACAGAGGATATTTGGCCAAACTGTATTTTGAGTTTAACATAATGTTAGTAATGGTTTGGTCAATTGTGATTATTTGTTCTTCACTAAGAAGTAGAATTGCTCTTTTGTTGTTTTTAAATAAATCAAAAATTTCCAAATTTGAAAAATTTCGTTGAATAACATTTTTGAAAAAATGAAATATTTGCGAAAATTTGGTGAAGAAACTTGGTGATCTGCGGTGATTATCTAATATTATGGAAAATACAAAGAGAAGGGTTTTGATTTCATGCCAATTTTCCTGAATTTTGAAATCATTTACTAATTTGATAAAGTTTTGAAAATTTTCTTCGGTGTTTTCTTCGTTTTCTATATAAGTGAGAAGTTCATCATGAATTATTTTCATTTTTTCCAAATATTCTTGTGCTTCCATTTGTAAAATTACGAAAGATATAAAAAATAAAAAACACCGCTAAACTCTTAAAAAATACTTTCTATGATTTCTAACAAAATTTGTGAAAAAAAATTTTAATCATTCAATGTTATATAATTTTTTATTTGTTCAAAAAATGATTAAAATTAAAAGCTTGTTCTAATATTTAATAAATATTATTTTGCAATAAAATTGAATAAAATATATTCTTGGTTTATTAATTTATATATAACTCATTTTTTGAAATAAAATGAGGGTAAGTAGTGTAATGGTTAGCATTATTGATTGTGGCTCAATAGACCCGTGTTCGATTCACGGCTTACCCAAATTTTTTTCAAAAATATGTGTTGTATTTTTTTAATAGCCAAATTGTAAATACCAATTTTGTTTATTCGGTAAGTAAAATATATCATCTAAAAATGTCTTATCTACTCAAAATTTTGCATTAGCAAAACCTGATTAAATTACGATCAACTATTTATCAAAAAGTTTAATTGAAGATTCTGATATCAAAAGTTGAGAAAAAAATTCTCGATTTCAGAAATCGATCTCGAGAATCCATGCATATTTATGTATCGATATCAAAAAGTCAATCAATTATCGATCTCGAGAATCGGAGAATAACAAGTCTAATTTTAAGGAAATGCAATTATTTATATCAAATTCCTAAGGTATCAATTTTATTAGCAATTAAAATATATAATTATCGAGAATCAGAGAATAACAAGTCTATTCCTTCTTTTTCAAACTTTTTTCAGAAGTGTTTACATGTTATTCTCCTTACTCAATTTTTAGATTAACTTAAATAATTAGTAATCACTATGGGGGGAAAAAAGTAGATGCTTTTCAATTTTTTTTTTTTTTTTTTTTTTTTTTGTTTCATAAAAAAAAGCAAAAAACGGGCCAACCGGGAATTGAACCCGAACCTCAAGAGTGACAGTCTTGCATCCTAACCTTTAGACTATTGTCCCTTTCTGTTATTTATTGATGAATTTTCATTTATTATTTATTGTTGTATGATTATTTTTATTTATTATTGTGCTGATTTTATGATATAATTTTAATTTCAATCCAAATTTTGTCATGAATTATTTTATTACTTTTGGGATACTATTAAAAATGTTACATATATTTAGTATTTTTTGATCTTATTCATTTTTTTTTTCTTTTTAGTAATATGAAAAAAATATTTATTATATTTTTTGCTTTTTTTTCTCTAATTTTTGGGAGAAATACTATTTATAAATGATGTTTTAGGTTATTTTGATTTAATTCATTAAATTTTTAGAATCTTTTATAAAATTATAAACGGTTGAAAAATTTTGATTTTACTCTGAAAAAAATGAGTTTATATTTGTTCAAGTAGTTCTGAAATTTAATATTAGTATATATGGGTATTAATGCAAATATGTAATAATTTTATGCCGCCGCCTATCCCTCCTCGAAAGTTTATCGAATATCCGATTTCATCACCAGACGAAGTTGATACAAATCAAAACGATGAATCAATTATTGTAGGATTAAGTTCCAAAAAGACAAAATCACGCAAAAATATTACTATTTCTGGCATACCAGCAATGTTTTCATCGAATAGTGATGACCAAACAGTAAATTCTAAAAAGAGAATTCTTACGACTAATATTTTCCCTCAAAAAGATGATATGCCGCCTCAAGAAATATTGAATATTTTTACCAATGGAATAAACAATATTTTAAATTTACAAAGCGAAGATCCAAATGCGAAGAATTTATTTATATCGTCAATAGATCTCCGATCACTTAATACTCTTAGTTCTCTTTTAGCCACCCGCGCCAATAATTCATCATCATTATCATCTCTTCTTCCATGCAATTCAAACATACATAATATAAATGTAAAACTAATTTATGATTCTTATTGTATGATAACCGATAAACTAAAGCAATACACAATCGACATTTTCCTCAAAAACGATCTCACAAAAATTGAATCAGTGTCAGAAATAGGTCAAATATACAAAAAATTCAAATTAAAGGTCAATTCAATTACAAATGCATTTTCACCTCTTTGTGTGTCAAAACTCCATCTAACTTTAGATTTTACCGACATTTTTCAGCAAACAATTTTTGACGTTTTTATCGGCAAAAAGACGATCAACAATTCAAATGCATTTTTTGTGAGAAACGATAGCTCTAGGCCGAATAATAATAATAACAATAACAGTTTTAATTTCAATGATAATAACGGTTTTGGCGCTTTTTCAAATACTTTTGACGGTTTTGACTATGCCTCCAACTTTTTCCAAAGCAACGATAACAACAATGCTGGTGATGCTGCTGATGATGATTCTGGCTTTGTTGTTGATTTTGATGGGAAACTTTTGTTTGATCGAATCACTGACTTAATCATTCATTACTTTTTAGAGAATGTCATTCGAAAGAACATTTTTTCATCATCGTTGCAATCTGAGAAAGAGCCTGATGAAGATGATCTAACGACTCTTTACTTCAACATCAACAATGAAGACGGCAGCACTGCCAACAGCGGCAGCAGTAAAAGCATGAGTAACTTAATTGATATGACTGAGTCAATCAAGAAAGATTCCGATTTTTGCTCTGCTTTTGAATTTGTCCAAAAGACGGGAAACTTGTACGAGTCGTGCTTCATGCCAAAGCTCACAAAGGCAATCACAGATGAGTACACTCCGATTGTTACTCAATTGTATGAAAAGTGCGACATCAATGATGGAAGCTCAACTGCAAAAGATTTGACAATGTATTTCAATGACATTCAGAAAATTGAGAACGAGCTCGATCAGAGTCTGAAAAGTGTATCGTTCCTCCTCTTGGATCGTTCAATTGGCCACATTAAGGACGAGTTTAGGAGCCTCGTGTTCGCATCCAAAATTGACGATATTTGCAAGAATGGACTTCGTCTTTTGGTCAAGAAAAAAGACATCCAAACGCTCGAGCTCTGCGCTGACTATGCAAAGTCAACAGACAAGATTATTAAGTTGGCAAAAGAGCTATCGTTCGATATTGAATCCGTCGTTGCTGACTGCTTTAAAAACCGAATGGAAAGTGGCGTGAATCCTAGAGACTCAAATCCAATTCGTGAGTCGATTGACTACTTGAAGATGCTGAATGAGCTCTGCGACATCTCATTCAACAACATAAATGTCATTGTCATCAATGACCTCAGCACAACCTTGTCAAAAATGCTCATGTACGCCTTCAAAAAAGGTTTCAATGCACGTCCAGACCAAGCTGCACGACTCCTCGCCGATGAAGTCAACTACCAATTCCTTCATCTTCCCACCTACACATCAAACCAAAACATCAACAACAATGTTGAGAATGCTTCGAGTAACGTGAATAATGTTTGTGTTGATAATTTGTCTTTTCTGAATGATTTGATTAGTTTGTTTAAGTGTTTGACATGCAAGGACGTTTTCGAAGCTTACTATCACCTTTATCTGACCAGGAGAGTTCTCATGCTTAAAGCGTCGGTCATTCAGGCCGACGAGTTCTTTGCGAGTAAGCTCAGAGAAATCTGCGGTTCCGACTACACGAAGCGAATTGACACAATCTTTGAAGACCTCCACACGTCATCTCGTGTTCTTTCTGATTTTCAAAAGGAGGCGAGCAAGAGCCAGAAGATTTCGCCACGGTACTTCAAAGCGCTCGTTCTGAGCCACTCGAGCTGGATCACGAGTGTTGACGACCTTCATCGAACTCCTATTGAAACGCCTAGTGAAGTGACCGAAATACTATCCAATTTTGCGCAGTTTTACTTGTCACGGAATCCAGGAAAGCAGCTCGAATGGAACCACCACTTTTCGAGAGTTAAAATGGCCGTTAATGGAAGAGGGACCGTTAAGGAAATTCAATGTAACGGAATTGCAGCGACAATTATTTCACTCTTCAATAATCACGAATATCTCACCAAGAGAGAAATCATCGGCCTTTGTAAAGGCAATGAAAAAATCATCGAAGAATGCATCAAAGTCCTCAAATCTAAAAAAAGTGGAAAACTGTTGGTGTCCTCAAAAAGTTCTAACGGAAAAAGTTATAGAATTGACCTCGATCCAGCAACGGATTCGTCTCGAATCATTAAGCTGCCGTTCGTTAAGATGATCCTTCCCGCTAACGAAACTGATAACGCACTGATGCACATAGGCGCAAGCAGAGCAATGGTAGTCTCCGCTAACATCATGCTACTGCTCAAAAGAGATCATTCAATGGACAAAGATGAATTGAAAGAAAAGGTAAAAGAAATGATTCCGTTTAGACTGGACGATGACCTTTTCGAAAAGGAATTGGAAAATTTGGCAAAGAAATTATACTTAAGACTCGATCCTTCTGGAAGAGCTCATTATCTACCTTAAACTTAATTAAAATAATGTTTTATTCTTAAATTTATCTTTTTTATTATTAAATAATTAAAAATTTTGTATTAAATATTAAATGAAATTTGACGAAATTATATTGAAAATGGTCAAGATCTTTGATGATAATAATATTTCATTTATGTGATTTTTAGATATTTAAGATAGAACAATTCAATTTTATATTTGTTAATCAAATTATTTATATAATTATATGCAATGAATATAGATGAAATTATTAAAATATTCATAAATCAAATTTCAATCATAATTGAATTAAATGTTACAAAAACAACAGTTTTATTGAACAAGCAATATAAAAAAAAAAGTTCACTAATATTATTTGGGTGTTTTCCTGAAGTTAAATAGGATTCGTCTGATGAAAATTTCATTTCACATAAACGGTTAATATGCAAGTCAAAACTCACATCACATCATTAAAGTTTTCTACTCAATTTATATCAATTCAAAATTCTCCTCATTTTTATTCTGTAACATGAGTGAGAGAAACGCAAGTCAAAGCAATCAAAACCAGAATAATTGGAATCAAAACTTTGATGATCCTCGTTTTAGAAAACCTCGTGATTTTGGGTTTGGTAACCATTTTCCTCTGCCGCCATTCTGTCCTCCTGGTGGCCAATTCTTTCCTTTCCAGCAGCCTCCCTTCGGAGCGGGTGAGCCATTCTGTTTATTTGAAAATGCTTCTGATACGATCAGTCATCAACAGCCACCAGAATCGCCTGGCCAACATTGTCATTGGCCAGGTATGAATCCAAATGAGCATTTCTGTCATTTCATCCCTCAATTTCCGAGGCCATTTGAAAGATCTGTTGGACCATGGCCGAATTTCCAAAATAATCAGCATTTTGATGGCCAAAATGGTGAGAATCATTGATAAACTGATAAATTTGGTGAGAGAGTCGTAAATATGACCGATTCTGGTAAAAATATCAAGATATTTAAATAATGATTTCTGAATGAGTATTTTGTATTTGATTTTTTTGTTTGTATGCAAATATAATAATAAATTAACTTTAATTTATTGATCAAAAATTGTCAGACTGGTTCTGAGAAATTCTTCAATGAATTATTTTCTTATTTTTGACAAGAATCAGTGAAATTATTGTTATAAGAAAAATGAAACTCTACCATTGATAGGTTTTGTGATAATCTTCAAACACTGAAGTGCCATGGTTAATTTCTTTTTAGTCTATGCTAATAAAATTGTTTATATAATTTAAAATATGCATCTATTGGTATATATTGAGTTATTTAAAATATGTAACGATTCAAAGAAGATTTTATTGAAATTTCATAATGATTTTCGTATCATTCCCCATATTGCTTGATTTTTATTAAAATATATAAATTTTTGGAAATATCAATGAGTATTGAAGTATTTTTTAAATGGAAATACTCTTCCAATTTGAAGATAATAATGGATTTTAAAAAAATCTTTTCAGACATGTGAAATAAAATTAAAATTTGATTTGTCATGAATGATGATAAAAAATTAGCTATTATAGATTTATCGCGCAATTTATCTCTAGTTCTTCAAGACATAGTTGATAAACAGCAGACGAAAAAAGACAAGAAGATACAAAAAATTCTTGAATCTCAATCTTTTGATGAACTCGAAATTCTTAAATATTTAGGTGACTTCTTTAAGATAACTCCATCCAACTACAAAATAGTTCAACAAAATTGTCAATATTTTCCAACTCTTCAAAAATCCTGCGTTTTATACGACGAAATAATTGAAAGCACCGATATTGAACAACAAAACTTTGTCAATATTTTAATTCTGGACCATTTATCTACGACAATTAACGAGACAAACGTTTATCTCTACAGCATCTATGCCAATCTATTTCTAGTTGACATTGATATCTATTCTTTCTATCAAATTGTGTTCATGCATTGTTTTGGCCTTCCGAATTCGATCTACCAACTTTCAATGTTTGTCAAAATGTGCAACGACATTCATGACAATAGGCAGATATTGAGAGAATTCTTTTTGGATCAAAAGAAAGAATTTGAGAACAGCCACCAGTGGGAAATTGGCACTTTTGGTTATTTTTTGCATCGTTTTGAATTGATAGAAAAAAGTGATCTGATTAATTATTATGAATTTCAGTTCATTCATGAGATGAACGATAAAGTTTTCTTAAATGACACTTTTTATGATTCATTGAAAAATCGGACTTTTTCAGATACTCTTCTCAAATTAATTGAAAAAGACGATGTTGAAAATTTTGGCCGTTATGTGTCCACGAATCACATTGATCTTAACATGAATATCAACAAGCAGGCGGACATATCTAGTAGATATGTAAGTTGGCATAATATAATTATATTTGCTTGTGTGAACGATATAATTTATTGGCCTTTTGGTCAAATGAAAAAAATAAAAATGATATGTTTTTGTGCTTTTTTGGGAAGCTTGAAAGTGTTCAAATACATGGTTATGAATCATGCTAATATCCAATCTGATCTGATTAATTATGCAATTGCTGGAGGCAACCTTGAAATCGTTCACACTTGTCAGCAACTTGAGTGTGAAATAAATCTTTCGTCAATTGAATTTGCAATTCGTTATTTTCGAACTGAAATTTTGGTTTGGTTGGCCGATAACCATCCAAATTTGATTCAAGAGAATTTGAAGCATATCGTTGAATATGCAATTGAGTATTGTAATCCGCAAGCTTTCTTAGTTTTCTATCAGAATTCATTTGAAAATAAAGAAGTGTTTTTGGATCATTTGAATTTAGTCAATCGTGAATGGCTTCGATTTTTCATTTCGCATGATGATTTAATTCATCGATTTTTAGATCTTAATGTTAAACAATGTGTTGTTAATCTTTTTAAAAAAGCAAACTTTGAATTTTTAAAGATTTGGCTAGATGAACTTCATGATCAAATCGATCTAAATATCAATCAAATCTGGGAAAGTTTTGATCATTCAGAAAACGCCTTTAAAAAATCGCTTTGTTCAATTCGGTACTTTTTTGATAAAAAAGGCGAGCTTGATCAGTATAAAAATGAATTAATTCTTCCTCCTTTTCCTAATCATTTCATTAAAAATATCATAATAAAAAAGTGG
Organism: Tritrichomonas musculus; assembly: GCA_039105265.1. Lineage (NCBI taxonomy): Eukaryota > Parabasalia > Tritrichomonadida > Tritrichomonadidae > Tritrichomonas > Tritrichomonas musculus. The sequence continues at coordinate 667,096 of JAPFFF010000024.1, read as the reverse complement.
GATGATTCGGTGTTTATTTCATTTGATACAAGTCTTTTAATTTTTCTGTTAAAAAATAAAATTTATAAATATGAAACAATATTGGAACTTTCAAATTTGTATTATTATTCAATAAAACATTTTGATAAATATCATAATGTTTTAGAAATCCTTGAAAAAAATGATAGTTTGTTTATCCAATCGGCACAAGTTTACATTTTAACAAGCAATTGGTTCGACTTTTTGTATAATGAAGATAAAAATATCAAATCATTTTATTTTGATAAATGTCTGCTTGATTGTGAATTTAATTCTGAATTACAAACTGAGTTGCTACATTGGGCTTGCTTTTTCGGTGATCATTTCACTGTTGAACGTTTATTACAAAGAAAGTTTGTTGATGTTAATTCAACGAAATCGAAAAACGGTCGAACACCTTTAAGCTTAGCTTCAGAAAGTAATTTCTTTGAAATCGTTTATGCTTTAATTAATGATGAAAGAGTCGACGTTAATTCATTCTCTGAAGATCATGAGACTCCGCTTTATTCAGCTGTTGAATGCAATTTCATCGAAATTGTTGATTTGCTTTTGAAGAATAAAAAAGTTGATGTGAACATTCCAGACAAAGATGGAAAAACTCCATTTTTGGTTGCTTGTGAAAGGGGATATGATAGAATTGTTAGGAAAATGTTATTAAGATGCGATTTGGATCTAAATGCAATGTGCAAAGATGGTTCGCCTTTTGGCTTGGCTGTTGAAAACTGGCAAATAAAAATTGTTAAAATACTCATGAATGAAAATAGAATTAAATTTGAAAATGAAGAAGAAAAAAATCCTTTGCAAAGAGCTTGTTATAATGGAAATTTAGAAATGGTCAAAATTCTGTTTTCAATTGAGTCAATCGATAAAAATAAAATCGACGATGTTTTTCAATTCAATTTTTTTTTGACTGAAAGGTGTTTTATATATATTTAAATAGAAATCTTCTGCATCTTGCTTGTATGAATGGAAGACATGATATTGCTTATTATTTGATTCAAAAAGGATTCGATGTAAATTCAAACGATAATAAAGATATTTTTATTTTTGTTGTTTTTAAACAACACTCCTCTTCATTATGCTTGTAAAAAAACAAGTTATGAAACAATTCAGCTTTTATTAGGAAATAAGGCCGATGCTAATTTAAGAAACAAAAAAATTGTAAATTTTTGTTTTAAATGGAATTCAAAATTTTGAAAATTTTGAATAAAACTCCACTTGAATGTTATCAATCCAAGAAGAAAAAAGAGCCTCTTGATATTACTGCATTATTACCTAAGGAAAATGTCGACATATTGGATGACTTTAAGAGAGATAGAGAATTTTTTATATTTTTTATTCATTGAAATTATCTTTATTATTTGTATTGGATTTTCTTGATTTTTTTTATCTGAAATCACTTAAAATCGCTCATAAAGAAGAAACTAATGAAATTTTAAACCTGTTTTCAAATTTGTAAATCCGAATATAATTCTGCATTGAATTTGTTAAGCTGATACGAATTAATTAAGTAAGTAAATAAAAAATATTAATTATTTTTTTGATTTTATATGTTGAAAAAAGTATCGCAATTTTGATCCTGGCACCATTTTTAATTCCTTTTCACATATACTGAAAAATTTTTATTGAATTTTGAAAATTTTCAAAATTTTTTAAAAATAAATAAGAAATATGAATCATTGTTTTGTTGTTGAACATAATTCTTTTCCAAGCGAGTGGGGAAAAAATGACAGCAATATATTTCAATTTTAATTTGAATAAAAGAACTTAATTTTTTCAAATGTTCAGTTTTTCTTTGAAAAATTTATTTGAAAATTTAAAAGAAAATTTTTAATTATAAAATTTTAAAAGAAATGATATGACTTCATTTTTTATTATTGCAATAAATAATGCCTGTATTAAGAAGAGCGACTGAAGAGTTTTTCACAGTTTTAGATGATGGTTTCATGTTTTTGAATGAAGAAGTTGTTGGCTTGGTCAATGAAGAGAGAGTAGAGAATGAAAGAAACAACGATCCTCCCCCGTAGTATTAACTGAATGAATTATTATTATTATTATTTAATTTAATAGAGAATAGACTTATTATTAATTCCATAAAAATATAAATAAAAAAGTGATTAAAAATTATTATTATATATATTTTTTATTAAGAAATATTTAAGAATAATAGTGATTTTAAAATATATCGTAGTTTTAAATTTTGATTATATTATTCAGCAAATTCATTTTTACTCTCCATTTGAAAAATGAAGAAAAAAGGTAAAAAACGGGCCAACCGGGAATTGAACCCGAACCTCAAGAGTGACAGTCTTGCATCCTAACCGTTAGACTATTGTCCCTTTCTGTTATTTATTAGCTTATATTGTATTTGATTGAAGTTATTAGGATTACTGAGAGTATCAGAAAAAATGTTTTAATCGCAAATCATCAAATTAATTTTTTATTGATACTTTTAATTATTATGAATAAAATTATTAATTTATTGTTCGACTTAAAACTATTATTTCAGATATAATCATTACAATTTTTTGTTAAATTTTTAAATTTTTGAATATACGAACAAATTAATATTCAAAAAATTTAAAAGAAAATAAATGAGATTGTTTCATTGTACTGCAGTATATGGTCCCAATTCATTTATCATCAGATGCGTCATATTTTGTATTTTTGCTGCTGTTCAAGCTGTCACCGTTTTGGTCTATCTTTTACCACTTTTTAAGACAAATTCAAAATCATCATCAGTAGCATTTATAGTTCTTATTTCAATTTGGGGATTTCTATCACTTCTATGGATTTGGTCATATATTGTTACCTGTTGGATGGATGCTGGAAGTGTTGAAAACGAACTCTACAAACGTGGATTAGTTAATAAAGAAGGTAAAATCATCAATGAACAACTATTACCACCAGAAATTGCTTCAATACCACGATGTAATACCTGTCATCTACCCAAACCCTACAGAACCCATCATTGTTCCCAATGTGGGAAATGTTATTTCCGCTTTGATCATCACTGTGATGTTATTGGTAACTGTATTGCATACAAGAACATGAAATCATTTATGTTATTACTTTTTTATTCATCTCTTCTTCTTTTTATCTCCGCAATTATTTCGATTGTCAGCTACACAATGACTGAAAAAGTTGATCTGTCATACATTCTCGTTTCTTGTTTGTTTGGCATTTTGATCGGTGCCGTCATTTGTATCTTCGGCTGCATGTACGTTCCTGAGGTCTGCGTGAATAACAGAACGACTTTGGAAAGAATCGCCGGAAACGATCCGAAGTTTTACGACGCCGGAATGAATAACAATATCAAACAGGTCTTCGGTGAGTGTCCTCTCCTTTGGATCTTCCCTACGAGACCTTCTGTTGACGGCTTCACTTGGTCCAGCGTTTATGACCACGATTCCCAGCTGCTCGTGTCAACGAACAGGATGGTCTTGCTGAACGTGAATAACACCTACAACAATAGCAATGCCGGACGTGAGAGAGGCGATGAAGAAAAGCTGGAGCCTTTGAATCCTGAAGAATTTGTTGATGAAGGAATAAAAAATGAAAAGACGGACAACGAGCATAAAGATAATCCTAACTAATGTATTTGATAAATTAAACGAATGATCTTAATTTTTATTGTTGTTTTTAAACTGGAATCATTTTATTTCCGATTATCATGATATCGAATAATCATTGTTTGCTTTTATTCAAACTTATTTTTGCACTCAAATGTTAGCAAAAAAAGAATATAAAATTCTAATATATATGATTGTATTTGGGAATATTTTGTTCTCGATATTCGTGAATAACACTTACAACAATAACAATCTGTTTTTTATCAAATATGATTGTATATTTGGGAATAATGGCCATTATAAAGAAGAATGATGCCAAAACAAATGAGCATGTTAACTAGAAAGTATCAACAAAATATACATTGGATTTAAAATTTATTCTTGATACATTTGACAAAACCTGAAAATGCCCGAATTAAAATTTCAGGCGGAAAATCTGACATTACCCGGGAGATCCCGTTGAGTCAGGGGCCCATCACTGAAAAAAAAAAAAAAAAAATATTAATATTTTTTTAAACACTTTTTTATTTATATTTTTTTATGGAATTAATAATAAGTTTATTCTCTATTAAATTAAATAATAATAATAATAATTCATTCAGGTAATACTACGGGGGAGGATCGTTGTTTCTTTCATTCTCTACTCTCTCTTCATTGACCAAGCCAACAACTTCTTCATTCAAAAACATGAAACCATCATCTAAAACTGTGAAAAACTCTTCAGTCGCTCTTCTTAATACAGACATTATATATTGCAATAATAAAAAATGAAGTCATATCATTTCTTTTAAAATTTTATAATTAAAAATTTTCAAATAAATTTTTCAAAGAAAAATTGAAAATTTGAAAAAATTAAGTTCTTTTATTCAAATTAAAATTGAAATATATTAATGTCATTTTTCTCCACTCACTTGGAAAAAAATTATGTTCAACAACAAAACAATGATTCAAGTAGTATACGTTTGCGGTGATTTCAGACCTCCGGTCTTCAATCCCCTCAAACACCCCTAATTTTGGCACTTTTTTGGTCTCCAACTACCCAATTTTAGCCATTTTTTGACCTCCAGAGTGTTGTCAGAAAACCCCCTATCACTATAGGGCACTTCCCATAGCGTCTTTTTGGGTCAAAAAGTATCAATATTTGCCTCTTTATTGCCTCAAAAAGCTGTTTGTCATACCCACTAATAAATGCGTGATTTTGGACCGGACGAGTTGTTTCAACTTTTTTGAAAAAAATATTTTTTATCCCCAATGCAAATGACAAAGCCACTTTATTTATCTGTCAATAAATTGTGTGATAAATTGGAGGAATATATTGAGGCCCACAAAGAGAAAGATCCGATTATAGATTCAGCCTACGAATTCTACATCATCATCGACAAAGAGTATCTCTTTCCTGACAAATTTAACGCCAATAGAATAGTTTGCAGGCCCTTAGTCGTCTCAATTTATAAGAATCAACAGTTTCTATACAAAGAATTGTGTGAATTATTTGACTGCGAAAAGGTATATCTATGCTTTAACAAGAAGGGAAGCCACTACTCAATCGACACAGCAAAGAACGGCAAAAACAAGATACAGGACGTGGTTATTGTAAGGGAACCAAAGAAATTTACAACTAAGGACGGCAAAGAGATTGAATACCACCAGATGTTTCAATATGACGCAGGCTTTTTGATTGACGAAATAGATACTAGAATTAAGTCAAATCGTCCTAATTGTGCCGGTCTGAGCAAGGATTATGGTAGATTTATCAAGGAATGTGGCATATAAACAGACCCTTATTTTTTTGGAAATCAAATGAGTAAATCAACAATAAAACTTACTGCCGGACAAGTAATGCAAGGCAATAACACACAAAAATTATTAGGATATTGTAATAGACTCAACAATGAACTGGGATTCAATATCATTACTACGAATAATCAGGGAGGATTACTAAAGGATAGTCAATATGCCCAAGTTTTATCGAATGTTTTAAATGAATTCAATTTTGGTCTTCATGCAAATGTCGTCACTAGTAATACAATAGAGAGATTCATTCAAAGGTTTCAAGAAGAACATCCTATAGATAGACCCTTGACTTATAGTGAAGATTTAGCGGATATAAGCGATTATAGATTCAGTTCTTGGATTCTAAAAACTGCCCCATTTTATAATGAATTATCCGAGAGAGTCGACAGAAGAACCCTTGCTTCGCATAACAAAAAAGCTTTTCCAAGAAATATTATTCGTACGGCCATAACTATACTCAATTCTCATAACTTTGCCGCAAACGACAACTTCGATCATAGATATGTTAGGCGTATCAATTCGGAAAGTCTTCAACATTTTGTCGATAGAGTATATTCACATAGGGAAATTCCTTCTGTCCCTCCATCAAGTCCTCCAGAAACTTCACATAGGGAACCTCAAGAGCATTTCGGACCTTTCTTTAGATTTGGAGCAGCAGAGACTTTTCCGGAATTAAATCCTTTAAACAAATTGAGAAGACCTCCTCAAACTACTCAAAATAACAACAACGATAATACAATTTTATTTCAAAATCAAATGACACAACCTAATATAAACAATGAAAATATGGAACGATTAATTAATGATTTAATTATAAAGTACAATATATCCGCCCAACAACCTACTTCTCGTCAAGGTTTAGATCCACGAGCTGAAGTAGCTTTATATCAAATTGCTGCTATGTATAAAGATTTACCATCTAGACACGGTTCTGCAGGAGCGCGTGATAAAGCGGGAATGGAGGCTTTGGAACACATAGTATTAAGACTCAAAAAGGATATAAAACGTGTCGCACAAGCAATTTCTCCACAAGGAGCGCAGAGAATGGTTGATAAACACAATGAGAAATCACCAAATAGCCCATGGACTCTTGTCCACGCAGATATAAACGGAGATAATATCCCTGATGTCGCCATCAGAAACGCCAACAATAAGTACGTCTATGTAAATGGATATACAACAACAAAATCCGACTGGCCAATGCGATATGGTTTCTACAATCAATATCCCACAAGAGAGGCCCGAAAAGAATCAGGATTTAAGAGCGCAAGAGAATATACTAATAACTTATTTGGCGGTCATTTTGACGTCGATAATACAAACCCATACATGAAAGGCAATATGGAAGGATTTACAATACCAGAATCATGGCGAAATTACAAACATGAAGGCTATAAGAAACCATCTAACAAGAGAATGACTTCATACAGGAGATTCGAATACTTTATTTTCAGAAAGGCGTTCGATCACGCAATCGCTAAATTAATCGCCAACAACTCTATCGGAAACATAACAGAAAAACCACTTAGCAAATACAAGATGCAGATTTACAGTAAGGCATGCGCTATGATGTGGAATTATTATATTATACATGATTTTGTAGTAAGGCTCGGATTAGGCAATGTCGATCCAAATAGTAAAGATTTCGATAAATTGAAGAAAAAGAACAAACAACTAATTGATGATCTTGTCAGTGATTTAATAGCCCACACTCTCTACACAAAAGAAGGTCATAATGAACAACAGAGAAAAGCCTTTTCAAACCACATTGCTAATCATGCCAAATTTGCTATTCTCCACGCAGCAGCAACATTACAGAAACCAGAAATATTCGAAGGACACGACCAACAACCACAAGAAATTGACGATTTCGATTATTTAGAACAAGACCATCCTGACAATCAATGGACTCAAGAAGGCCAAGGCAATTGGGACGACCATGATGTTTGGTTTAATGATGACGAAGCAGCTGCACAACTCCGTGCATAAAAAAATCCAATAAATCTTCACTTATTTTTTTGCAGTCTTTTGGGGAATAAATGAGTTTAAAAGTTGTAAATTCTCTTGTCTCAGAAACTCTGAAACAAAACGCAAACAATTTATCGGGTGCTTTAATCGAGCCAATTCACGATGATATTCATATAAAATACAATTCTGTAAATGTTGTGGTTGGGAAACAAAATTCTGGAAAAACTGTCATTGCTCTCCAAGAAATTATTAAAATAAGTCTTCTAGACTCACATCACTTACTAATCTATATCACGAAAAATGGTGACGAAAACGATAGGAGTTTCCAATCTCTCAAACACCTCATCAAAATGCCATATATTACCGTTTCCGAGAAGATGGCCGTCGATTTTATCACTGAATTAATTGCTGCAAAAAACCTCTACTATCTTGTCAAGCGAGAAAATTTGGAGGAACAACTAGATGATGGACAAAAAAATGATATGTTTAAGGTCCTTCACATTACTGATTTCAGCAAAGATTTTCTCCATACACTGATACTTTTTGACGATATTTCAAACAACAAATTATTTTCGTCCGAAGAATCGTTTTTCTCTCAACAGCTCCGAAGATGCAGACACACAAATATTTCCTACTTTTTATTGATTCAAGGATGGAAAGGCATCAAACCACATATCAAAAATGAGATTACAACTTTGTTCGTTTTCCCTTGCTTCAACCGTCAACAACTACACTATATTTATTCCCAATCAGCAAGTAATTTGGACTTTGAGGAGTTCTACAATATGTATAGGCAATTATCTGAAGAAAAAAATTACAATCCAGATTCTCATTCCTGCCTAATTGTACAGGTATCAGAGGGCGGCAATACTTCCATCTCCATCTGAGGATTTAAGAAATGTATGATGTTATTTATTGTCTCTTTCATTTGCTGTATCTCTTTTTTTAGTTCATCTAGCTCGTTGCCAAGGTCAATATCATATTGTGAATTTTGCTTCATTTTTTTGAGGCTCAACACATTCTTGATTCTCGTTATTCGATACCCTTTTATGAGATATAATTTATTGAGTTTATGCGTCGTAAGTTTATCCATCTCTTCTTTATTCTTGTTATAGTATAAATTGAATTCATCAACTGTATCAAACTCTTTCGTATGCTTTGAGATAGGCTCGATTACTTTGATGTCGTTCATTTCCTTTTCAATAAACACAAATAAAATTCATCTTACTTCAACAAAGGAATATCAAATCTTCCTGGATTTCCTACAGGCCCGCTAATAGGCTGAGACCAACTATTATTTGTATTTCTTATACCCGCTCCGTTTACTCCCAAAGACTTTCCTCCAGCAAATTTTCCAGCATAATCGCCTATTTTATTGATTACATTTCCTACAGGTCCGCCTATCGCCCCACCAAGTACTGGAGCGACTTTTGACACGATTTCAGCACCTTTTTTCAGTACCGGTAATGCTTTTCCGATTACGTTTTTTGCTCCGTTAATGATGTTTTTAAACCAACTTCCGAATGCCATTTCCTTTTAAGTAAAATGTTCATATAACAAACTTTACAACTCCTTTATTGTCATTTTTATATTAAATCAAATGACCTACTACAACGCACAGACCAAAAATTTAGGAAATGATGAAGGCGATGTTCTCTCATTTTTCCAGTCAAAATTACGAAATCTCATTCAAAGAAATGGAGGAGATAATACATTTTCTTTCGTTATGGAAGAGTTCAAAGACAAAGACGCCCCACTCCCAGTCGGCACAAAAACACGTATCAAATTATCTCATTCCGGCCATACAATCACCCAAATTGAAAAGTCTTTTACCACAATTCTCCTTGATTTCATCATTAAATTGTCCCAGCCCATTGACGTATCTGCAGACACAAATGGATTGATGAAAATATTTGTCGGATTCAAGAATGCTGTAGAATTTTATGAAGATTGTCGCTTCTGGATAAATGATAAACTCTTAGGCGCATATCGACAAGACGAACTCCAAAGAGAATCTTTCGCCTATAATTCCATCAAACCTCGTGATGCAAAAGCAACATCAAAATATTCTCATTCTACTTGGGAAAATGTCAGTCAATTCTCCCCATCTGTTTGCGGTTGTTATGTCGATTTAAAGGATATTGCTGACGGTCAACCACATAAATTTACCATTGAATTAACCATCCCATTTGTCGACCAACTGGCTCTTCAGGCATGGCAGTTATATCCAAACGCAATTTGTGGAGAGATAGAAGAAGAGGTCAAAACATCTTTACGCGCTCTTGTCTGGGCACAAATCAATCCAAATATCGTTAAGGAAACTCTACAATTTTTGGAAGACAAAGAAATTGCCGAAGAAATGCCTGCTGTCATCCCAATATCAAGAAAATTCACTCAAATAGGCCGTCCGTCTGTTATTGTTTCTCATTATTCTGCCAAACCAACTCCTTCCCAAAAACTTCATATCGAATACCAAAGATACAAAGGCGCAAATGTCTATGATGACGATGTTTTGGAACATCCAACAATCAATTTCGGATATACTGACGAAGAATTTACAAAATATGGAGTTTCAAGAGATGATGTCAATAAAAAAGAATTTGCAGAATTAATCGCAGCAGCTAATCCAGACAAACCATTGGATCCAGGAGATACTGTCAAAATTATCAAAAGTGAATTGAAAGGAGCCTTACTTGCCACAACAAAATCGGACAATATCAACCTCAAAACAGAGAAAATTACTTTGGATGTCCTTGGAGGAACTATTCAATTGGGTCGTTCAAATTTGGCAGGTTTTGGTCTCAAACCAGATGTTTATCAAGGACTTGTCAGAGAATTACAGACTCCTTTATTGATTCCATCTCAGGAACTTACAAGAGAAATATTCGAAGGAACTGCCAAAGTAAACGGTCTCGAAATCAGTAAGTCAATTCCATTGAGAAACGCAACAAATATCACGATGATGTTTCCAAAATCTCCTGCTGACATTACTTGTTTCGACAATATTATGTATCAAAATGTCCAGCTTGTAGTCAATAAAAGAACATATCCAGACACTGAATTTGCCAATACTTGTGCTGCAAGATTTTATCAACATCAGCTTATCGCAAACGAACTAGATGGAGCCTTAGAAGCCACACAAGAATTTGAAGACTCATTCACACAGCCATTAAACGACCCAGCAACAGGAAAAAGATATACAAATTGCCGCTCAGACGGAACATCTTTTGGCATAAACTTCCAACTCGAAAGGAGTAATGCAGGCTATGTATTTGACGGAATAGACACAGGAAGTACCTCAATAACCGTTACGTTCAGAGGTCAGCCAATGTATCGTGGCGATGATGACACATACTTTATTCCCGACCCAGAATATCCCAACATGCATCCTCCGTCACCAGAAGCCTGGATTTGTTCTGATACATATTTCACTTGGAGCGTTAATGGAGTCGAATATTATCCTAATTCAGTACCAGCAGGCTACGCGTAAAACGCCTAGGGACATTGTCCGTATGAGTAAGCAACAAATAGTCTAAAAAAATATTTTTTTGCACATCCTCAATACTCTAACTTCAAGAAAACAGTGAAATTGTCAGGCTTTATTTCGTTTCCTTCAGCGTCTGTAAACCATATCCTAAACTCTCTTTTTGTCCCGACAAATTCGTATTTCCTATTATCGTCTGGAGGAGTCAAATTGGCGTACCAGACAAGAGAATCTTCGTACTCATCTCTTTGAATAAATGACGCGTGCATTTCTGTTTCTCCGTCCAGATATCCATTACAGGTGGCTCGACAAAATTGGAAGGAAATATATCGTTTATTCAATGAATTTGTGAATTCTGAGGGTAAAATATTGTTGTATTTCTTGGTAATGAAGTATGTCTTGGGCATTTATTTATTATAAAATGACAGCAATACTGACTAAACAGAACGCTTTAGACGGTGCATTTATGGGTGGCTCAAAGAATCCTTCCTCAATAAACTGTGATGAAATAAGCGCCAAAACAGCTGATATAGAACAAGATTTGACCGTTGGAGGAGATATAAATTTGGGAGGAATCTCTCTGAAATCTCAGCTCATTAATCATGCGGAAGCTCTGAGCAATCATGAAGAACGAATAACCTCTTTGGAAATGTCCCCTGGCTCAGTTAATGAATTATCATATGAAGATGGTCTTGACGCCTATTCCCTTGACTTAAACTCCTTGTTGAAAGCAGAAACAGGCGAATACAATATTTTGGAAATTAAAATAGATATACCGTCTGACTATTCAGGAAATGTTTTTACAATAAACTGTTCAACGTTAGGCTCTGTAGGAGACCCCAGCAAGACTGGCGGGGAGGCAAAAATAGACGCAAAAAACGGCAAATTTACGAATCCCAAAATTGACTCAAATAACGTAATTTCCTATATTGAAAACGAATTATCCGCCCGAATTTATATGAGTAAGGAATCTCTTGATAATCCTTTTGACCTCTTTACTTCTGGTTTTATGAAAATAAATTTCACAGGAAAGGTGAAGCAATATATTTCAAACAAAGAATCTAACCTCATAAATATCAAATGTAATAATATCGATGCAGAAAATTGTCTCAAACTTTATACTTCTCCTTTACCGAATTTCTATGAGATGAAGTCATTTGGGACCACAGAAAATGAACAATATTATTATGCTGATTGGGGCTATATTCCCGGAACAGAAGAATTTGACAAGCTCTTAGATGGACAAACTTTTGAGTTCCATGATGAGGTATTTGGTACAGATTTCAAACTCACAAAGCAAAATAATGAATGGGTCGGCAATAATTTGTCATACAATATTCCTGGCTCCAAATCAATCAAAGGAGAAACTGAGTTCTTCAAGCATACATATCAAGGGATTTTCATTGAGCAAAACGACACAAATCGATACGTCCTAAGGAATTGGATACATAATTATTCCGACAAAAATCCTTTTGAAGTCATTGTTGAGAAAGGACTTTGTACATTTAACGATTGCGAAGTGGCAAAATACGAAGATAAAGACGGATATTGGAGTGTTCTACTGAAATGTACCAAGAAAGAGTCATGTAATTTTTCGGCAAGTCTAAATATAAACGGAATAGAATATACCTCTGAATTTGGGTATTCTCATAGTAGTTATGAGTCAGAATCGTGCTATAAAGTTGTTTCAGAAAATTGTTATAAATATATTCCTTTCCACTACAATAGCCGAATAGATATTGGGAATCCTCCTTACGGCCTGATACTTTATATGCCCTCTGACAAAGAAGTAATTTTTCCGATACCAGATGTTTCGTATAAAGAAGGAGGAAATACTTTTGAGTTTCTAGCAGGATGTGGGTATTATTCTGTCGTACCAAGACCTGAAGCATGCAGTACTTTATACACAAACTGTAATATACAGACTTCTGGCGTCGTTATTGGGGAAAATATTGAGTCTCATCTTTTTGTTCTAAATTCTTTGGGAAATACTGTAGATATAGCAAATAATAGAATATCTGAGCTGCAAAATCTTTATTCAAACCTCCAAAAACAACTAAACGATATGAAAAACAAGACAAATTGGTTTAATTATATCAAAGATGTTGTGTGTATAGCTGGTGCCACAGTAAATTTTGTCGGCGGTCCAAAGGCGCTTTTATCGTTGGCGGCAGAGGGAATATCAAAGGTAAAAAGATTTTGTTTTGCTGGTGAAGAGGTTTCGGAAGGAGCGGAGGCAATAGTTCGGGACGTTGATGTTCTTGCTGCTCCAAGAGAGATTCGAACAGCGCTGGAATTTATTGAAGAAATAGAGGCGTTTGACAAGAAATGTTTCCGATATCTTTGCTATGGAGTTGATGACAATGAGGAGATTAAAATAGACGGAGAGTATGAAGATTTTCGAATAAATGTTCCGTATTTAGATGTATATGCAGAAAATTGTCCTTCAGCTGTTTGGATTATGTCGATGACAAGAGAACAGAAACCGATTTTGTTGGGCGAAGAACTAACTAATAAACAGCTGATTACAGCAAAGGCAGTCAAAAAATTGATAGATAATCATATGAAACAGCTCAAAACAGTCGATTTATCGGGATATATTTCAAAGGAAGAAGCGGATGGAAAATATGTGTTAAAAACAGATATATTATCCACTGAGAAAATAACTCAAGAATTATCAATCGCTACAAAATTCGTAAATGGAACAACAAATGATGAGGAAAAAAGAACTTATATCACAAATTTGGATAGAGATTTATGCGACATATTAAAGAAATCATCACTTTTTGTGAAAGGCTCTTGTAATAATGAAGATATTTCAGGAGAATATTTGTATGATAGTGAAGACGCGGAATATTATCATTACAAGAAAGGTGAAAATACTTTTTCTATATACTTTTTCTATTACGGTGGAACATTAAGATATAACGGAAATTATGTTGTGGACCTAGAGTCTGTAAGTTATTCATACGAACCTGAAGTTTATGACGAATATTGTATTCCAAACATAAATTTCGTAAAAAATAATTTTGCTCAGAAAACAGAATTGACCCGTGCTATTGACCAAGTGAAGAGTGAGATTCCAGAACCTGTCGATTTATCGGGTTATGTAGAGAAAAATGATGATGGTTCATTATCGATATCTACTACTTTTACAAATAATTCTCCATCGCTAATAGTGAATAATCCATATTATCCAGATATAAGATTATGTAACGAAAATAGTTATGTCACATTAAGATATGCGCCTTATACTGAAGAATTTATGATACAATATAAAGATGCCGATATGATAAACTGCACATATAAATCTCAAAAATATAAAACAACAATAAGAGACCAGTTAGTAGTTGCTGGACGAGTTATGATAAAAGGTTCTGACTTAAATATATTTGATATTTATTCATCAAGTTCAGCAAAACAAGCGCTTATAAATTTTGGATTAGATTTGGCAAATAAGAGCGAAATATTGTATGAATTAAAAAATAATATTCCAAAATTATCGTTATACTTGAATAGTTCAAAAATAATAGCGATTAATAAAGATAAAGTAGAAATAAGCACTGATTTGTACAAAACCGAAACTGATAAATATTTGACGGAATCAGAATGTGATGGAAAATATGTAGCAAAAAATGATGGCTCAATAAACATAAACACTACTGAAATCGCTCCTTTTTCTATACTTAATCATAGTAAAGCAAGTGTGTGTAAAATATATTTTGGCGAAGAAACGAGAGACTATGATTGTGGAGTTATTAGATTTTATCATTATTCTTCAACCGAAACTAGAATAGCATTAGGTTTATATATGTCTGATAATATAATATCGATGTCAAAAGACGCAATATATTTATCTAAACCTACAAATATTAGTAGGGATCTTCATGTCGACGGTAAAATAACATCAAACGGCTCAAATACAATTACTCATTATGCCCCGATAGAAGCGGGCGAAGAAATATCGGACTATAAGATTGGAAAACCGGTATTTTTATCAGGCCATGTGTATCGTAGAGACCCCCACAGCCTTGCTGAGTCCAGTGAAACTGGCCAAAAAAATATGTTCGTCAGTTCGACAGCAGAAGACACCACAGACTGTATTTGCTCTGTAATCATAGACGGTTCATGGAAGGAATTTGTTGGTGTCATTGTAGAGGTAGATTCAGAAAACGGATGCGTCAAATTCGCAACACACGGAGACTATTTATTTTATGTCGATGATGCCAATTTGTATCAAATAGGAGATGTAATTCTATATGATGGAAGAATTTTGGATGAGGATTATGCCATGACTTTGAAGATTCAACAAAGTATTGTGGGCAAAGTAAGTGCAAAAATAAACGAGCATATATTGGCTATTTTCAAATCTTAAACACATATTTTGAGCGATACGCCATATTTTATGAACTGTGAGTAAATGTCATTGTAGGCATATTTCATGTCTTCTGTCTTGTTGTTTTTCGTTATGAGAATCTTCGAAATATATATCAATTTATCGGAGGAACAACAGGAATTACAGGCGATATCTTCGTCCAATACTAATTCGACTTTATCTGCGTCGGTCAAGAGTTTAATCATATTCATGAGAGATGTGGTATTACAAACGAGATAAGCATTCACTTTTAGTGGATTGTCCTCATAGACAGAAACGAGCATTTCAAGGAATTTATTTTTTTGCTCAAGGGAGTCAAGCTGATTGTAGTTCTTTAAATCAGACAAACTATTGGAACGAGAGACTGTTTTTGAGGTGTTAAGTTGAGGGACATTGGGATAATTTATTTGGATATTGGTATTCTGTTCTTGCGAAATTGATGTATTGTTCTTGCTTTTTGCTTCTGATGACAGTATACGAGCTTGTCGGAGAGTTCCAGACATTATTTGAATAACAAAAAATTTTCAGGAGTAAAGATTGCTAACAGCTCTATTTAACAGATTTCTTACCTTCATATCTCTGTCATATTTTCGTTGAATCTTCTCTCTTTTTGCTATTTTTTTGGGGTC
The DNA here is from genome assembly GCA_039105265.1 of Tritrichomonas musculus. NCBI lineage: Eukaryota > Parabasalia > Tritrichomonadida > Tritrichomonadidae > Tritrichomonas > Tritrichomonas musculus. Next base: position 651,256 of record JAPFFF010000024.1, on the reverse strand, counting down.
TGTGGGAGGGGTTTGGCTCAATATCCTTCGATAATATTGAAGACGAGATTTCAGTTGTTTCAGAGTAGGTGTGGCGAAAGTTTTTCTACCGTGCCAGTTTTTGAGAGGGAGGAGAGTGGGCTGTTCTTGTGACATTTTCTACCAAATAAAAAATGAATACAAGTAATTTACTTTACAATAACACGGATGAAATAATAAATCATATTATATCGGAAACAAACTTGCCGATAGACGATTTGTTGAGAGGCAATGATGGGGATGTCCTGATTACCAGTAATAAAATCCGGATATTTTGTAGATGCCTTTCTGACCCTCAACAAAAAGTAAATTATAAAGCTGAGAGGATAATGGACTGGCTAGGAAATCAGAAAATAGACTCTTTGGACGACTTTTTGGACTATACAGACGATGATTCTTATTGCTTCAATCATGGGAGAAAATTTACTTATAACCATATTTTTACTCGAACAGACATTCAACACGTAAATAATTTCTTGAGAATCAACCAAGACAGAATCGATAGATTGCTTTTTGCAAGGATAGAACAACTAAAAGAAGGCATCAAAAGAGTCAATGAATCCAGATATAAAGATGCTTGTGAAAGAGCCAAAGAAGAATTGTTCAGACAAAAATTGACCAACAAAAACAGGCCACAATTTGGTGCTGTCAGAGATTTTATTCAGCAAAATGGCTGCACAGCAGACTCTCGCTTTGCGAGTGGAGGGAATAAACACATATATCTCTTTGAAGATACACCCAGAGTTTATACAAGAATTGTGATTCAAGATGATGATATACAACAAATTTATGACGAATTTATTGAGGAATGGGAAAAGAGACAAAGACCTAAAAGACCTATTTTTAGAGATACATTCAGCAATAAATTGAACGAATTTGTTGTTTATAATCATGAGAGACTGCTAGATAAAGAGGAATTTAATAGAATCAGTAGGAATTGGGGAGAGAGTAGATTGTCCGAAGAGGAGAGATACAATAGATACGTCAATAAATTTTATTTCCAACCAACGACATATTCAACTTATGAAATTCCTCAGGAGCAAAATATTATCGGGTTCAAAACAGAGAGTAAAATAAGAGCTTTGAAGAGTTTGTTTCCCGACAGACAGGTCAAAATAGCCGAGAACACATCATACTTTCCGCTGAAAAAGAACGCCAAATTATATCAACTCCATAAAGTTTCATCAAGAAATTCCTATATTATTGATTTGATGTTTGTTGATAAATTATGTTATTTGGTCATGATAAATGTCAATACAAGATATTTGTATGTTGAGTTGGTAAATCAGATATTGTTTGGAGATGAGAAAGAGGAAGAAAAGCATCAGAAATTTGCGAAATATAATAAATCAGCAGATACTTACTTGAAAACCCTCGATAAATTGCTGCAATCTGGCGTTGTAATAAAGAGCTTGACGTTTGATGGAGAGGGCTCTTTTAACTCAAGAAAGGCACAAAACTATTATAGGACACATGGAATAGAATGGCAAACTGCACCAAGAATGAGAATGGGAAATTATCCAGACTTCATGAAAAAGGAGCAAAAACAGGTAAAAACTGACCCGATGCACAGTTCTTTGGGACTGATAGATAGAGTCATCAGAACACTGAGAGATATGGCTTACAATATGGGAATTGGGATAATTACTCCATCGATAATGGAAGAATTGGTGAGGCAATATAATAACGCACCTCATAAAACACTCTCAAAATATGCCAGGAAAAGTGTGTCTCCAAAGATGGTTCATGAAGATAAAGAACTGGAATCGTTGATTGTGATGAATATCTGTAAGGAGAATTATGACATAATGACGAGTAAAGGATTCTATTTGCCAAAAGGGATGTCGGTAAAATTGTATAACGAAAAGGATGGAATGATGAAGAGAAGGTCCAATGTACAGCCAGGAAAGTATAGAGTTGTTGGGTTCAAGAATGGTTTGTATGAAATTGAAGGACAAAAAAATATGAGACAAATGATGCCTAGGTGGAAAATTGACTATTAAAATATTGGGTAATATCTCCTTCAGCATAGTCTGTTTTGATACATCTCTCGAATTTTTTTCTTGTCGATACGGTCATATTTTTATTCATTTCGAAGCAAGGTTGTCCTTTTGTTAAGTCGAATGTGATGGAATTTCCGTTATATAGCGTTTCATAGAGCTTCATAACATCTCCTTGAAACTCTTCATTGAATTTATATTTGATAGAATTCTGAGTTAGTCCCTTGCCTCGTATCATATAGTCAATATCTCCAGTAGAATCTTGCAGTTTATCTACATACATTTTCTTCATCAAGAAGAATGATTCAATAGATTCAGGCATCTCATTGTGACCGTTTATTTCTGGGAAATCTGAATGGAATTGTCCTAAATTTTTCCCGATAAGTTCGCGGTTATATTTCTCGCGGAAGGCCTTTTCGAGTTTCGGTAAATCCGCAGATTCTATATGCATACTATCAGTATCTTGGTAATAAATATGGCATCCTATGTCGAAAGCAAGACACATAACTTCGTTCATTATTCTCTTGGACATGGACAGAACTTGAATGCCTAATAGGGAGAAATTGAAGTGATTATCTATTTGTTTGAGGGTCTTTATTGCATGGATGTCAGAGTTGTTTAACTGAATATCTTCGACAATTTTGTTATAGTTTTTTGCCCAATATTTGTCGAGTTCATCTCCTTCGTGAAGATATTTGTAGTCTTTATCTACTGGCCTCTCTATTGTTTTGCCGTAGCAGGAATTCATGATGAGTTTGTAGAGATTTTGCAAAGGATTCTTCTGTTTCTTATATTCGAGTCGTTTATTGAATATCTTTTTGATACATTCTTGAATACGATAATCTTTCTTTCCATCCCAGTAATATCCTCTCAGAATATTGAATTCTATTTGCTGAAACTCAATAAAGTCCTCCAAAGTAATATTATCAACAACCATTTTAATGGTATTTCCTTCTGAGAGAATGTCGTTATTTCTGTTTAGGCCATTTATTTTTTGAACGATTAACGGAAATGCATAATGTTTGTTGATTTTTGTTATTTCGATTTCGACGATGTATGCTGATTGTTGGGAGAGGAAATTATAGTTGAGTTGGTCATTCTGTATTACCTTTGGACGTCCTTCAACTGTGTATAATCTACTCATTGCGGAAGGATATAATGATACTGCATCAAAATCGCAGAGATTCTTCTTGACATGCCATTTCTTGTTATATGCCGTCATACATCTACCACCATATATCGCCTTTGAGCAAAAATACCTCACATGACCGCCTAATTTATAGAGATTTTGGTTGGGATAATAGACTCTTTGATTGAAGACTTCGTTTGCGAGAGACGATATGCTGATGAAATTAAATGGGTCGACTTTGAAGTCTTTGATGAATCCTTCACGCAGTTTATTGAATCCGATTCTGAGGATATTAACATCTTGCTGGCAGTAAAATTCTGCATATTTCCACATGTCAAAATGATTTTCGTCTATTTGGCAGCCAGATATTTTATCGATATTAGTGTTGAATAAATTGTAGTCTTCATCTGTCCAAATTTTGTCTTCATTTTCTCCTGCTTCGTTAATTGTGCCACAGTTAGTTTGTAGGCGATCAAGAGTATAATATTTGTATGGAAATATCTCTTTTTGTATGTCAGGAATGTCAAACATTGAGGGTAATTGAGATAATTTGCAGGAAAGAATTGGCAAAGAGTCTTTGAGATGAATTGTTTTGTTATTATATTTTATATCAGCCTTCATTGTTTTTGTGCCTTTGATGATGGATTTGGCGAGTCCGAAAGAGGCCAGCATTCTGATATCATACGCTAAATTGTGGAAATAAACGACTGCATCATCGGGTAAATAATCTAGTAATTGTTTATTACAGTCTTCTCCTCGGAAAGTTTTATTGATTCGGCCTGTTCTATTCTGTAAGACGCAGAGGAAAGGTTTGTGAATTTCTGTTGATGTATCTGCTTCAAAATCGGCATACCAATATGTTTTGTTATCATTTTCTGAGAGTTTCTTTTTGTCCTCTTTGATTAGTTTTGTGCATTGTTCTTCGTTATATTCGAGGTCGATAAGGTCAATATCGTTGATTACTTCTTTGTAGAAAACTGTGTTGAGGACCTTATATTGACCGAATGTGATTGGGACGAAGAAGTTGTTTTTCATTAAAGTTCGAACGAGGTCTGATGATGTCATGAAGCGTCTTGCGGATCGCCAGTGGTCTACGTTGTATTCTTTATAGTATTTGTCTTCTGTGCATTGATTGAGGTGATTGATATAGTACGTGCTGAAAGGAGTTGTTTCTTCAAGAAAATAGTGCTTATTGAAGACGTTCATTGTGTGAGTTCTGTTTGGCTCAGCATTTTCTATACCTAAATAATGTTTATTTGAACCATTCTTTTTGGACCTGACAGAACGTTTCTTGTTTTTTCCATTGGTATCTTCGTTGATAAACGATAATTTGACGTGAATATTGAACTCAGTACATAGTTCGTTTAGAGCTTTTTGGGAGAGATATCTTGAATTAATCCTTAGGCGCATTTTGTTTAGTGTATCGTCATCGTAGCATCCTGTTTGTTGAAGTGCGTAAATGAAGCAGCAATCGTCCAATTCCTTTCTCTGTTTGCCTTTTTTGTCCACGAGGGAGGAAAATATTTGTAAAATTTCGAGATATTTTGAGACATTTGATGGACAGTTTTCACGTACCAAATATTGAAAGAAACTTCCTCCAACGTCATTTTTTGCCTTAATATTCTGAAATTCACTAAAGCGAACTGCTTCAAAGAGGCTCCATTCGGGTATTTTTTCGGCACCATTCTCATAAAAATATTCTGGTACAGCGTTCTCTATATCGAAGATGAAGTGTTTTTCTGTCAGATTATCCATTAATTTGTTGTATATTTCGGGCGTCAATTGATAGGAATGCCATTGACTTTTGATTTTGAAAGCGAGTTTGTATTTGGCGATAATGGGTAAAGAATCTATATATTCTTCAAAGAATTCCTTCAATTTGGGAAGCAATAAGAGTCTGCCGTCCTTATCTAATCTCTCAAAGTCGATCTCCCATCTTCTTGGGGAGTATTCTAATTTTTCCATTATTTGATTCACGATTTCTTGTTGCGAGTTGTTCTCCGTCTTGAGAGGTTGTTTCGATGAAGTCGCGGGACCTTTTGATCCTTCAGCTTGTTTGGGTTGTTCTTTGGGAGGTTCTTCTTGTTGTTTAGGTTGTTGTGTGGGTGTGTTGTTCTTGCCTTTAAAGTACCAGTACATAGCATCATAGTTGTCTAAATCTCCATCGTACCCTTCATACTTAGCACATTCTCGGATGTCATAATAGAATTCCTCTTGTGAGTTCCAATAATATGAAAAGTCGTGTTGTAGTTTCTCGTTTATTATCAATTCAAATAGTTCTTGTAATTTTTCGGGAGTAGCTTCGGAGAGTCTCATTTTTGCAATGAAGATAAAAAATAAAAAATATAAAAAATTTATACCTCTTATCGTGGATGAGAAAATTTCCAAAAAATATTTTTTTCAAAAAAGTTGAAACAACTCGTCCGGTCCAAAATCACGCATTTATTAGTGGGTATGACAAACAGCTTTTTGAGGCAATAAAGAGGCAAATATTGATACTTTTTGACCCAAAAAGACGCTATGGGAAGTGCCCTATAGTGATAGGGGGTTTTCTGACAACACTCTGGAGGTCAAAAAATGGCTAAAATTGGGTAGTTGGAGACCAAAAAAGTGCCAAAATTAGGGGTGTTTGAGGGGATTGAAGACCGGAGGTCTGAAATCACCGCAAACGTATACTACTATTCATATTTCTAATTTATTTTAGAAAATTTTTGAAAATTTTCAAAATTAATTAAAATTTTTCAGAGTTTATGTTAAAAGATATCTTTTCTACATATCATCATGCTGTTGCTGCTGCAGTTGTTTTTCTACTTGTATATCTAACTATGAATTTATGATTAAATATCAGTGTTTTTAAGAAAACAGAACTAGTCAATTAAGCATTTAAATATTATTTTATAGTTTAAATCTTTAATTGACTAGCTCTGTTTTTGGAAATTAGATTTGATTAACTCTATTTCGGTTGTATTGTTGCCTACAACTTTTAATAATACAAATGTATAATCTATATTAAAAATTTTGGGTTTTAATTTCAAAAGCTTTTGAAATTCAATGGTTTATTTGGAAATTTTCATTTAAAATGATTGTATGTGGGAATAACGATGATTATAGACTAAGTGGAAGCTTAAATAATAGAACTGGTAATCCAGAGAGTATCAGGCCTTTTTGTCAATCATCCCTCGAAGTTTCATCGTTATTGTCGTTTTCAACATATCATCATTCAGTTTGGATAACGAAAAATGGCGAAGCATTTGCAGTTGGCTCTAACGAAGATGGTATAATCAGCTCAACAATGCCAAAAATAAAATTTGGAAAAGATACAAAAATTAATCTTAAATATAAAAACGGGCAACCATGCAATTTCATTTCTGCTGTTAATGGTAATCACTACACATTGTATCTAGTTTCAGGAGAAACCAGTAATGATACGCCACAGCTTATTTTAGCCTATTCTGATGAAAAAACGATTTTCCTCAATATTGGTAAACGGTCGCCGGTGTCACTTTTTGGTGGTAACAAAATATCAGCAGTAATTGACACAGAAGGTTCAGTGATCATTATAACAAGGTCAGTTTTCAATTCACCAGCATCAGAACTCGAAGTATTGAATCTTCCAGACAACGAAAAAGCTGTCAAAGCAGCCTGCTGTGACCAATGTGTCATTGTTCTTAGTGAAAGTGGCAATGTATTTGAATGTTCGTTGAAAGCAAAAAAAATGACATTTGTTAAAGTGAATGAACTTTCTAATATAAAAGAAATCAGCGGAACGCATGAGCACTTTCTTGCTATTACAAACGACGGACGTGTCTTCGCTCGTGGAAGTAATGAATTCAATAAACTCGGATTCCCAGAAAGTATAGAAAATGTGAATGAATTTAAAGTTATTGAATCGCTCAGGAAGTACAATGTTGTTGAAGCCTCGGCTGGCTATTTTGATTCGATGTTTATAACAGCAGAAGGACAAATTATTGGCTGCGGATGGAACGCTTTTGGAGAACTCATGCTCAAAAGTGGAAATAAAAGTAGTGTTTATCCGCCAGAAGAGGCATCAATAGCAAGTGGTGGCACTTTTTGCATCTCAGGAATTCATACATCAGTTGCGTTTGTTGATGTCGAGCCTCCGCCAAACACGCCAAACAGGAAAATCACAAAGTTTTCAGCATCAACAACTCCGCGTAAAGATAAGAAAAAAATGGTAAAAACTTCAACCGATGAAATTTCAAAATTGCGAAAATCTCTTGAATTAAAAGATAAAGAGATAAATTCGCTGAAAGAAGAAAATTCATCACTAAAGAAAGAAAGTTCGTCACTGAAAAAAAGGGTTGAAGCATCGCAAAAGCATATCAATGAAATTGAAGCTGAAAACAAAAAATTGAAAATCAAATTAAAGGAAAAAGAGAAAGAAGAAGAGAAAAAAGTGACAAATGGAAGCAAAAAAGGCAGTTCACTTGACATGCTTGACATAGACACGCTGGACAAAATGAAGAAGATCAAGTCACTTGGACGAGGCGCCACATCAGAAGTCTTCGAAGTTACGCGTGAAACACGTTTTGCTCTTAAAGTCTACTACCCGGAGATCGTCTGTGACGAGAACGATGACGAAGAAGAAGAAGAAAAGATTATCGTCAACGCCAATAACATGCGGAAGTTCCTCCTTGAATACGAAAGCATAAACCAGCTTGACCATGCGAACATCGTCAAAGCATTTGGAATCAGTTTTGGCGATGCGAAACATCCGCCAGCAATTCTTCTTGAGTATTGTGTATCCAATCTGAAGAAGAAGATCAAGAAGCTGACGAATTCAGAGCGAATTTGTGCAATAGTTGACATCAGCAGCGCAATGAGGACAGTTCACTCAGTCGGCATCATTCACCGTGATCTGAAACTAGAAAACATTTTGCTCGATGAAAACAACAAAATCAAAGTGAGCGACTTTGGACTCTGCACATTGATGACAGTCGACAACGAAAGTAAAAGTCGCACCCAAATGACAGGAACACTCAAGTACATGGCGCCTGAGCTATTACAAGAACGATCAGATTACAATGAAAAAGTGGATATTTACTCATTCGGAGTTGTAGTCTACTTGATCCTCACAAAAGGAGAATTCCCAAAAATTGGCTTCGCTGATGTCATTGCGGACAAGAAGGCAGATATTCCAGGCACAATCAGCGAGTTCTCAAAAAGTCTGATTAATAAGTGTTGGTCGTTCAAAGCATCGGACCGTCCATCATTTGCAGAAATCTGTGATATTTTGAAAGGAAATGAAAGCAAACTCATTTAAATGTTCAAATTGAAATAATACAAAGTGGCTCCAAATTACTATAAAATCAATCAACCATAAAAAAGTTCAACAGGTTTAAAAATTAATAAAAGTTAAAAAAATATGGTTATTTTATTTATTTATATTTTTATTTGTTTGTATTTACTAAAAATATATGAAGATATGATGTAAATTAAAAAAAAACTTTGACAGTGTTGAATTTTTTTTTTCAATGACGGCATTCAAATTTACAAATGTTTTTGTGTGGACAAAATGGTGATTTTAGGTTAGGTGGAAGCCTAAATCCTATATCTAATAAACCAAAAGATATTGAAAAACCGATTAAATCAAGTCTTGAAGTTTCTTCTTTATTATCTTTTTCAGCATTTCATCATTCAGTTTGGATAACACAAAAAGGCGAAGCATTTGCAGTCGGTTCAAATAGCAATGGAGAAATCAGCTCAACATTAAAAAAGGAAGCATTTAGAACCGATACCAGAATTAATCTTAAATATGAAAAAGGTCAACCATGTAATTTCATTTCTGCTGTTACTGGTGGTTATTACACTCTTTATCTAGTTTCAGGCGAAACCAGCAGTGATTCACCACAGCTTATCTATGCCCATTCTAATGAAAAAACAACATTTCTCAATATTGGTAAACGGTCACCGGTGTCACTTTTTGGTGGTTGTGTCATATCAGCAGTAATTGACACAGAAGGTTCAGTGATCATTATAACAAGGTCAGTTTTCAAATCACCAGCATCAGAACTCGAAGCATTGAATCTTCCAGACAACGAAAAAGCTGTCAAAGCAGCCTGCTGCAACAAGTCAGTCATTGTTCTTAGTGAAAGTGGCAATGTATTTGAATGCTCGTTGAAAAAAGAAGAAAGTATGTCTTTTGTCAAAGTGAGTGAACTTTCTAATATAAAAGAAATCAGCGGAACATACGAGCACTTTTTCGCTATTACAAACGACGGACGTGTCTTCGGTCGTGGAACTAATGATAACTGCAGGCTCGGATTACCGAACAATAAAGACAATCTCGATAAATTTGAATATATCGAATCATTGAATAAGTGCAATATTGTCGAGGCTTTCGCTGGCGTTAATGATTCATTGTTCAGGACATCTGATGGAAAAGTTATCGGATGCGGAAGTAACTTCGCTAACCAACTCATGCTCGAGAAAGAAATAAAAAATAATATTTCTCTTCCAGAAGAATCAATGATCTCAAGTAATGCAACTTTTTGCATTGTGGGAAGCTGCATATCAGTTGCCTTTGTTGGTGTCCAGCCACCGCCAAACACGCCAAACAGGATCAAAAAGCCTTATTCACTTCCAGAAGTGATGCCGCCAGAAACAGATTCAAAAAAAGAAATCTCAGAACATGAATCTAAAGATAAAGAAACTGTTTCATTAAAAGCAGAAAATTCAGCATTAAAAGCAGAAAATTCAACATTAAAAGAAGAAAATTCGTCACTAAAAGATCAAAATTTATCATTGAAGGAAGAATGCTTGTCACTGCAGGAAAAACTTGATGAATTACAAAAGCGAATCAAAGAAATCGAAGCAGAAAATGATAAATTGAAATTGAAATTGAAAGAAAGAGATGCCGATAAAGATAAAGTGACAGATGAAAAAAAATCAGATGAAAGCCAAGAAGCCTGTTCACTTGAAATCTTTGACCCAAGAGTGGTGGACAAAATGAAGAAGATCAAGTTACTTGGACGAGGAACCACATCGGAAGTCTTCGAAGTTACACGTGGAAAAACATTTGCACTTAAAGTCTACGACGCAGATATCGTCAAAGAAAAGAATTTTGATGATGAAGATGAAGAGAAATTTGTTGTCAGCTTCAAAAACATGAAAAATTTAATACGTGAAATGGAATCATTGAATGCTCTTGACCATGCGAACATCGTCAAAGCATTTGGAATCAGTTTTGGTGATGCGAAACATCCGCCAGCGATTCTTCTTGAGTATTGTGCGTCGAATCTGAAGGAAAAGATCAAGGAGCTGACGAATTCAGAGCGAATTTGTGCAATAGTTGACATCAGCAGCGCAATGAAGACAGTTCACTCAGTCGGCATCATTCACCGTGATCTGAAACTAGAAAACATTTTGCTCGATGAAAACAACAAAATCAAAGTGAGCGACTTTGGGCTCTGCACATTGGTCTGTTTCGAAAGCCTGACAACTAGCCGCACCCAAATGATAGGCCCATCGTTGTACATGGCGCCTGAACTGATAAATGAAGAAGTTGACTACGATGAAAAAGTCGATGTTTATTCGTTCGGCGTCTTGGTTTACTTGATCCTCAACAAAGGCGAATTTCCAAAGGTCAACTTCATTGATGTAGGAAGCGGCAGGAAAGCAAAAATCCCAGAAAGCTTCACCGAGTTTTCACGCAACTTAATCAACAAGTGCTGGTCATTCAATGCATCAGAACGTCCTTCATTTGCCGAAATTTGTGAGATGCTGAAAGGAAACGAAAGCAAACTTATTTAAATCGCAAATTTACAAATAAAGAATTCATTTGGAAAATTAAAAAAAGTTTTTTAATTTGTTATTTTTTGTTTTTTTGATGTGAAAAAAAAACGGTTTTAATCAAGCCGTTTTCAAATGAGACTATCAAATTTGAATTGACCTTTCGATTTTTGATAAGTCCTCGTTCAGAAAATGATTTCGACAATTAAACATGATAAACTATATGTTTTGATAATTGAGGTAATTGGATTTATTATATTTAAATGTGATTTATTGAAAATAATTATTATGAAAAATGATTAATCTGAAACTATTTATTTAAAACTTGATTAAGTGAAAATAAGTCTTAAATGATTTAATATAAAGATTTAATTATGATTTCGTAGGGAAAAATCATTGATTTTGAAATAATTTGAAAAAAAGGAATAATGCTACATCATATTGTATATTAAACTAATATATTGCAATGTAAAGTTTTATATTTTGGTCTTGGGGAAAAAATATAAAATAAATAAAAAACCTATTATTCATAAATCAATAAATATAGATTATATTTAAGAATTAAAATTAACTTTGGATTTTTTAAAACATAATTTCAGCGTATTTATTAATAATAATTAAGTAATAAAAGAAATATAAATGAATAAAATTGAACTTTTTGAAGTGATGTGGGAAAAACAAATATTTTTTACAACATTCAAACTCTGATTTCAATAAAAAATGTAAACATTAATATATTTTATGAATTTATAGGAATTATAATTTTATTATATACTTTTAAATAGTTTTTTAATTTTATTCTATTAATATTATTTCTTTTTGTTTAAAAGTTATCTTAGTAAAAATGTTTTATTATTGACTCAAAACTTTTAAATGATATGAAATAATCGTATTCATATCTGGGTTCAAAATTTATTTTTATATAATTTTTTATATAATCTAAGATATATCTATATTAATATATTTATTTTTATTTTTAATAATGATGGATAAAGAGTATTAAGAAAAATGAAATATTTTTTATTTAGGCGTATGCTATAAAATATGTCGAATTTTGTTATTTCTTATTTATTTATCATCATTATTTGATTATAATTAGAAAATTGCTAGCTTTTTGTTAATTTTCATAAAAAAAAAATCAAAAAATGGAAATATCATATTTAACGTTTTTACAATTCAGATTAAGAATTTTTAAAAATTTATTTTAAGTTGAAACAAGCCATAATTCATAGATGAGATTTTAATATCTATAATTTTTTGGAAAATATTCAAAGAATTTAAAGGCAATACGGGAAAATGAAATGAGGTTATGCTCAAAATCTGTCTAAAGTAAATAATATTCAACATATAAGTTGAATAAAAAATAAAAAAGTAAAAAAAAAAAAAGAAAATTGTATGAATAATTGGTTAGTGTAATCAAAAAGTTTGATTTATATAGTTCAACCAATATTGAATTTTGAGAATGTTGAAAAATAATAATATTAAAATCTTTTAATTTGTGCAAGCTGCTTTTTTATTTATTTTTATTTTTTTCTCTCATATTTGAATATATTTTTATAATGTTTTATTTTCCTAATTTGTCTTCACACTAAGCAATTTTTGCGTGATAATTATATAAATTGTATAATATTTATATTAAATACTGAGTAAAATTGCTAGTTTAATATTTTATCGATAGGATAAAAGAAAAATTTATATTGTATGATCAGATTATGGTTTGAGAAGAAAAAGGGTATTGAACGTTCACAAATTTTAAAAAATTATAAATAAAAATAAAAAATCATAGTAATTATTGTTAATTTAAAATGATAAAAAAAGACAGAATTAATGCATTTGGTCGATATTTTGAATATCATAACTTTTATTTAAACATAAAAATCATAACTTTTTAAAAAAACATAAAAAGAAAATTCTTTAAAATAGCTTACCATTTAAAATAATCATTTCAATTTCATTCAAAATTGCTTAAAATAATTCAGATGAAATTAACGCTATTTCAAAGGTATAAGAATTTTGAATGAATTTAGATTATCATGATTTCACACAAAAAAAATATTGCATATTGAAAAATTGAATTATAAAGAATATTCTTATTTTCAATTATAAATACATTTTTTTATTGATTTCTAGGATTTTCGATGTCTACTAATTTTGATGCTAGGTTTTTAATGTTCAATCCAGGATCTTTAATGAATACTACCGATTCTTTCTCTCAGATCAGCAACAATAGCAATAGTAATAGTAACATTTATTCAAATTCAAAGAAATCACATCCAAGATCAACATTTACGGAAAATGAAGATAAAATACTTAGAAAACTTGTTAAAAAATATGGAACTTATGATTGGCAATTAATATCGAATCATCTACCGGGAAGGAATCCACGACAATGCCGAGACAGATGGAAGAATTATCTTTCCCCAGAAGTTGTAAATGGTCCATGGACGAAAGATGAGGAGAGATTGCTTGTTGTAAAATATGAGGAATTTGGTCCATGTTGGAAAAAAATTGCTGAATTTTTCCCCACTAGAAGTGATATTAACATTAAAAGTCGCTGGAATATGATGCAAAGGCGTTTACAAAAAGAAGATCTTCAAATTAAAAAAGAAATGTTTATGCAAAAATATGGTCAAAAAGGTGTTTCTCCATTGGCATCGATAAATATTTTCCCTGTTTCTTTTCCATTGAACATAGTTAGCAAGCACCTTGTTCAGCAAATGTGCAAAACTGCAAAGCAAAGCAACATTAAAAAATGTTCTGCATCTAAGAAAAAAAATAGTATACTGCAATCCAATTCTAATAAAAGCGTGAATGAAGTTTCAAAAGATCCAGAACCTTGTGAATCGTCAGTCATTAACTCTTCTCCTCTTCCTTTTCTGTCAGAAGGGATTTCAAATGAAAAGATCTTTATGAAAGAAGATATTTTCAATTCTAATTCCAACGATTGCTTGAATTCTATGTTAATGAAGGAAGAATTAACTAATGTTTTCGATTTATGGTTCTAATATAATATATCAGACTCCACTATTTGTATGATTTTCTGAATTTTTCAATGAGATTTTATTAGTTGTTAATTTTTTAATAAATTGTCATGATATTTCCTTAAATTTTTTAGTATTTAATAATTGTTCGATCTTTTTTATAGCATTGTTGATGTTTTTTCCATATTTTGGTTTTTATTTATTAATGGGTTATTTAAATTTACCATAACCGTAAATATTGAAAATTTAGGATTCATAAGATTTTGAAACACTAATTATTCATAAAGGTCGTACAACTAAATTGAATAAAAAATAAAATTAAATAAATTTATATTTATCTTAATAAATAATTTATTTAATAATTATAATATATAATTTATATATTTTATATCCAATATTATAAAATGTAATGGTTGAAATAAAGACTTTAATTAAAATTCAATATATATCGATTTCTTATATATTTGCATCATTTAAAAAATATAGATGTCATTTGAATGGATATACTATGTGTTATACAAATAATATTTTACTTTTTGACGAAATCCTTCAGTAATTGAAATATTAAACTTTTTTTATTTATGAAACCAATCAACTAAATCTTCATTTTTAGAAAAAACTGACATTTGATTTAGAATGAAATTCAAATATATTAGAAAGTAAATGCATATAAATAAAATTGTATTCGTCATTTGGCTCCTGTAACGTCCAATTTTTTTAAAATCATCATTTAATAATTCAACAAATTCAATTTTTCTGCATTTTTAGCTAAAAAATGAATTTTTTTTTTCAATAATAATAACTATTTTTATATAACACTTAATGTTTTAAAAGCATATAAAAAGATATCAAAAGAACTAATGATTAAAATAAATTATATAAAAAGTTATCGCTATTCTAAATTTTTATAAAGTGTTATAAAACTCTTATCAAAAATAATTAAAATAAATTGAGATAAAATACTCAAATTTATTTTCTGAAGAAAATTTAATATATACTTATATCCTTTTAGTTTTTATTTTAATTTGAATTTTGTACGATGCAAATATTTATAAAACTGATTATTATTATTATAATAAAATATAATTAGTTTAAACAAACCAATCATTGAGTTTTACTGTTAAAATTCAGTTGTACGACCTTTTTATTCATATCGGTTATCAAGATTTAAGGGTAAAGTTGGTTCTTGAACTTTTTCAATGAATAAACTATTCAAAAATTAGAAAAAACAATTATACACTTAATTAATTAGTACAAATTCTATTTTTAGTGTTTCTTAGTTAGCCCTTCGGCGGTTTTGTAAAATACGGCTATTTGGTCGTTCATTGAATAGTTTATTTTACAAAACTTCTACGGCGCACGGCAAAAGTGCAACTTTTTGAATACTTTACAAAAAAAATCTTCAATTACGGCATACGGCCGAAAGGGATATTTCTTAGTAGAGGTGCGGACACCTACTTTACATTTTTAACGTTTATAAAAATATGTATATCTTTTTTATGTATTACACCCGGGTCTCTACAATTTGTAACTTTTAATCCGTTATTTTCGTTATCTTTTCTTTGGCCAAAATAGAACACAAATTAATTGAAAATTTGAAATAAGTAACGAATATTAAAATAGTTTCTTGGATATCTCGAAAATTTAGCATTGAACAAATTAATAAATATTTATTATACATTTTAAAACTTATCAAGATATATATTTTAAAAAAAATAATAAAAAATACGGTGGTAGAAAAATCAATATTTAAATAATTTTACTTTTGATTTATCATACGCTTATCAGCTTAGCAAAAAATTATTAACATCTTAATACTTGTTCATTTGATACAGTTTATTTGTCCATTAAGTCTCGTCTATCAATAATAATTTGATCAGATCTGCCTACCTGAAAAGAATTTCAGTGAGCTCATTTGGTAAATAGTAACGTGTGCTGTATATAAATTGAAATAGTGTACCAAATGTTAACAATTCGCGTTTTGGGTAAGAAAATAAAACATATATGTTGATAATTAGCATGATAGAACAGGCGTGCGCTATTTACTTAAAAATATATTTGTTACTAGATTGATGCGGATTAAATTATACACTTACTTTTAAATAACATTTTGAGACACTTATATTCGAAATATTGGTGATGAATAAAACTGGAAAAGGATGTTAAAAATAGCAATATCTAAAGCAAGGTGAGAGTCCGGAACTATTCGTGAAGTAATATCCATTCAGAACCAATAATAGTAAAAGTTTTCAGATCTATAAAATTTTAACGGTCATAGTGAAATGATAAATTCAAAAAGAAAATTCATTCAAATTAGTAACAGAAAATTGAATTAAATCAGTGATAATAACTTTTTGGATGCACATGAAATTTTCTTTATATTTTGATTTATCTTCACTAGTTTTGCATTATAACTATTATCAGTATGGAATATAATAATTTTTGAAAAAGGTATAAGTTATTTCTATAGTATTAAGTGGTTAATCTATGAATTAAATTTAAATTGGCAACAAATATTGGGGCGAAATACTGAAACTATTAAACAGGAACATATTAAAAAAGTTGAAGCAATGTATTTAAATTCAGATTCTAAGTTTGCTAAGGAATCTGTAATTATTTCAAATATACAAATAGTTTGTTAATTAGTGCGTTTTGGCCAAATGCCAGAGTATTATTGTAAAAATAAGTCAAGGATCTTTTCCTTTAACTTATTTCCAAGTAAAATTGCTCTACTTTGTTAATTATATTTGAAATTTAGATAAAAATTTTGAGATTTGAGTTTTTGGTGTATATAATTAAAAAAAACATATTGAATTCTATGAGATTTGTGAAATAATAAGCCTAAAAAATGAGGAAGTTTGTAGATATCAAAAAAAGATAACAAAAGTTAAAAAGAGTATTATTATTGATATTGTTCCCAAGCATATATTAAATTATCAATTGAGAGGATGTCCCATGCTTCTTGAATGAACTGAACTGTAGTTTTCATACCAACAGAATTTAAATGATTGCCAAATAAAAATTGGCCAATTTTGCCATTTGTGATACTCTTTAACGGGGCGAATATAGCGACATCGAGAGGCTGGAGCATATCTGTAAATCCGCTCGGGATGTAGTATAATTCGATATTTAATTCTTGAGCTCTAGTTTTCACTTTTTGAGGTGTATGTTTACTATAGGAATCAATAATTAAATGAATTTTTATATTTTCATTGAATTGTTTTCTTAGAAAATCAAGATATTCAAGAAAACAATTTGTAGTCATATAAGATTTCGCAGAATAAGATAATTTGTTTTCTTCTCTTAATTGGCCAACTTGTTCTTCCGCTTCTTCCAGTGAATTACCTTGACCAATTATAAAAAGTGGGATTTTGCAGTAATTAGATGTAATTGAAGCCATAACTGAGATGCGCTGTTTTGTTGAGTCTGGAGTACTAATAGAGATATTTTTCGTCCCTTTATAGGCCCACGTTTTGATCGAATTGGGCAAAATCTGAAAGCCGGTCTCGTCGGCATTAACTACAGGCTCTTTATTAATTTGAGCATTTTCAATTACTGATCGTATTTGTGCTTTGAAAAAGTCAATTTCTTCGTTATTTACATTTTCATTTAAATTTAAATTTTCTTTTCGTTCTTTAAAATGCGCCAAACGAGACGAAATACAGTATTTGTTTTTGAAATCAGTGATAAATGTTTTACTACAACTGAAATTGGGTGGGTCTTCGGCATCTCTATAAATATTATCATAAGCTTCAAATGCCAATGTTTGAAATTGAGAATTTGAAAAGTAGTTATGTGGTTCTATGTAATTATCTTCAATATATTCTGCTATATTTTTTTCTTGCTCGTCGTTGAATATTCTGTGATGCTTCCCTTTGTTTTTGGTATCAGTAGGATCCCAGTCTCTTTTTGTCTGCCATTGTTTCACCCAATACCTAAGAGAAGTCGGCTTAATTTTATAATCATTAGATATTTTTGAAATGATGTGCCTTTTGTCGAAGTTTTGGTCTTTAGCTAATTTAAAGTAAGTGTCTTTGATATCATGACATAAGTCTGGTTGCTTCCAATACTGATTGTATTTGCTAACAAATGTTTTCCTTTTTCTCCTTCCCATTATAAAATGGCCGATATTTCATGACGGTTATTATTGAAATTATAAATAAAGCATGCTAATAATTATTAAATTTCATTTTGTTAACTATTTTTTTATAATAAAATTTCGGTTAACAAAAAATTTTTTTCAACTTAACTATATTAACGTACACCAAAGTTACAAATTGTAGAGACTCGGGTGTAATAATTACTAAATAACATTTTGATATTATATTCTAGTGCACTTATTTTATATATTTATTATTTAAATGTTTTAAAATATCAATTATAAAAGTTATAATAACACAAACAAGTATCCTATGAAAATAACCCATTCCAGCCACCTGATGGATGGATTGAATTTATAATGATTAATTATTATATATATTGGAAATTAATGATTAATTATGCATTTTGTTATTTTATAAATATTTCATATTTTGTTAAAAAGTTCATTTTAATGAGTTTTTACATATTTTTTTGAAATATTTAAATAAATAAAGAATTTATTTAGATTATAATTACATTTAAATATTGTGCTTTTAATTTAATAAAGATATGCTAAATATAGTTTAATTTGATTCAGGCGTCCGAGCTGCAAAGATCAATTTTAAAATCATAAACATTAATAACGATTTTTTTTCAATAAAAAATATTTATAAAAATATTAAGCAAATATCTTTTTATATTTATATGTATATCATAGATTATATAACTTTTAATAATATTATATATACTATAAAAATATTTAAAATAAATATAAACAATTAATAAACTTTATATAACTGTATATTCTAAATATTGAACAATTTTAATTTCAAAGCGTTTCTCATAAAATGTTAATTTGAGAGAAATGAAATAAATAATTTTCTTTATATATTTTGAAGTTTAATTAAAATTTAAATCAAATGTAGAAAGTTTTTTTTTTTTTCATTAATTTTTTTTTTTTTTTTCATAAATTTTGAATAAAAAAATCTTCGAGAATAAAATTGAGAATATAATAAATAATAATTGAGAGTCGTTACATTTGAATTCATATCTTAATATGTAATTTATTATTTTATTATATTATAATAATTATATGATATATATAAAATATATAACAATTATATATTAATAATATAATTTAAAAATACTTTTTTTTATAAAATTTGGCCCATTTTCATTTTCTCAATTTTTTTTTGGGCCAATTTAAGTGGAAACTATATCATACATTAATAATTGAATAATAACAAACGAGACACATTTTTTTAAATAGTATAAAAATGATTTTTATCATGTTTTTATTACTTTTTTTCTTCTAAATAATAGATTTTTCTATCAATTGCATAATTTCTATAGTTTACATATTTTTATATTTTTTTCAGTGGTTTATATTTTTCTACCTCAGAAAAAAAATCATATATCACCACAAGTCGGCCCCGTGGACGAAATTAAAAAAAAAATTATATTATTATAATGCTCATAAAAAATAATTAATATATACAAATTTTGGTGCGAATCTAAATCACTTCACCCTGTCCGCACCTCTTTCTTAGTATTGAAAACGAAATTATTAATATGATTGATCTCAATTTTGGAGAAAAAATGTGATAATCAAAGATGTTTACCTTTCCAAACCTGTAACAGTAATTTTTCTGGCAAAATACCGTTATTACAGGGAGTAACAGTTGGGTCAGGTATTATCATGTTCAAATACTGTAAATCGTCAAAGGAGAAATCTTTAGAATCAAGAAACTTTGATCTTTTTAATTCTTTCTTGAGTAATTCTAGATCATCAACTTCTTGTATTTATTCTCATCGGCTTGTCTTGCTTGTGTCTTTGATGTTTCATTAAAATCTTAGGGTGTTTAATAAGTTTTTAGGATCTCTGTCAATATCAAAGATATTAATAAACCTATTATTATTTATGTAAAGTATAAACTATATGATTATTTTTTTATATTCCAAAATAAATATATGAAAACCATATATCTCAAAAAACGTTATTTTTATTACAAAAAAGAATTTTTTGAGAAAAATGACGTTAACAAAAAAAAAAATGGAGGTGTGATCCATTTCTTATATAATTTGGGGAAAAAAAATGAGGAAATTCATTTGTACTTAATAGATGTATATAAGGACAATGCACTTTCTTTAAAAGTAGTAGAATATTGGACTCATTAATTTTAGCTGTGGCGGGAAACCATTGAAGATTCTCCCAGATCAGGTAGACCACCTGATCACAGAAAAAGGTTTCTTGTGCAATCTCTAATTGACGACGATCCTTTAATCAGTGCCAGGTAAATAGCACGGATCACTTGCATTTCCTTTGCAATGGTTATTGATATTTTAACGGTTGATTTAGGGTATAAATATCTTCATCTCAGATGGGTGCTTGCAAACAGCAAGCCGATCTCACTTCACTAATATAGTAACTGGCGATGAGAGTTGGTTTTTATATTTGACGCAACAAAAAGCAAGATGGGTCCTAGCTGAAGATGACCTTGGTGAAATTGCAATAAGGTCAAATTACCAAAAAAAAAAAAGTATGGTGTCAATCTTTATTAAAAAAGGCACTTTTTTTGTGGATTTATTGCCAAGTGATAAAAAATTTAATTCTGAGTATTTTGATAATTCTATAATCCCTCAAATTAACACACTAGCATATCCAAAAGGATATAAGTATGGCAATAAACGTTGCTCTTTACACTTTGACAATGCTCCTTCTCATAAGTCAGCTCTCACAAAAAGTGTTTTTTATGACTTGAATCAGTCTTTCTTCAAAATCAATTGATTCAGAAGAATCATTAAAAGAAATTTATAGTTTCAATTTTGAATGATTTGGGAAAAGAATTCATAAAACGCGTTTTTGAGGTATGGGAAGAAAGACTGATTCAAGTCATAAAAAACAAAGGTGAATACATTAAATAAAGATTATTTTTATAAAAGTTTTAATTTTTTATTTCAACTCTTTAATGGTGATCCTAAAAACTTATTGAACACACTAGAGTAGTGAAAAAGGAAGTCACTTGCAATTCAGGGAAATTAGGCACTGATCAATGTCCTAAAATTAAAAGTAGAATCACAGGTTAAACACCTGGAACCCCTGGAAGTATATGAATAAGTATTAATATAAAGAAAAACTATTTCAAAATCTCAGTATGAAAAAACTTGGACACTATCCAAAAAAAAAAGGAACTCTTAGAAATCATGAGAATAATCACAGATAAAGATAATAATTGTGAAAATCGGATAGATTCACCTTTCCATAAATGATGCAAAACAAATAAAATATTTTTTTTTATTTTAATTATTTCTGTTATAGTTGATCTATTTTACATTATTTTGATTATTATATGATTCTATGAAAACAGTTCAAGATATTTGATAGATTCTCATGGCTCTTAATCAGCATAACGAACGAGTTCAAATCAGCAAAAAATATACTATATAATGACGTACAAAAAGTAAATAAATTAGCAATTCAAATACAACGCAAATTACATGTATCTACACCAGATGGAGAACCATCTAAGTTCGAATTATTAAAAAAGATAGAGATATCCCAAAATTTTCCAGTTGATAATAAATTTCTTAATTTTTTACCTTTTATTCAAAGATATTTATTATGTACAAGAATTAAAAGATTTAAGGCATCTCTATCTTCATCACGGAATTTTTGCTGCATCTCTTAATTCATGAACACAATATGAAAAATATTAAATTTTATATAATTAGAGATATCATCTCAGCCGTATATTCCTTTCTTTTTTTAATTTAAAAATTCAAACGATTTTGCAGATTCAAAGAGATGTCCTATAACACCGCTCGAGCACATTATTTTTATTTCCTTTATATAACATTTAGAATTAGATTCACGTAAAGGATGATCACAAAAAACTATTTCATAGTTCACTAACGCGCAGCAAATTGTAAAGAAGCGGGAATAATGGGATAAATCGTATTATTTGTGTTTCTATAACCTCTTTTCAATCTTCCTCTTTTTTTTTTTTTTTTTTTTTTTTTTTTTTTTCCTTAAGTCTGATTATGATCTGGCTATGTATATTAAGATTAGATATCTATTTGTTTAATTATTATTCTCGGTTATACTCAATATCACCAGAATATTCAATATTGCATAGTAGTTTGTATATTCAATTTTTAATTATTTCTTCTTATGGGCTATCATTTTGAGGTCTGATTTAACAAAATATCTTTGAGAAAATCATTCTGATATGTTATTTTAATCAGATTATATAAAATAGATAGTGATATTATATTTCATCTTCGCAATAATCATATCTTGCTTTTTTTTTTTTCTCTTTCGGATTTCAACAGCTATACCCAATTTCAATGGTTTTTCTAAATATCATTTTTTAATAATATTATTAAATCATTTAGTATATATTTAAATTATTATAATTTTTTTTCAAAATTAGTTTCAAGATAGAGCTTATTTTAATTTTTTTTAATAGGGGGTTTTCGAAAAAAATACTTTTTGCTAAAAAAATAAAGTTTTTCCGAAAAAAGTTGTTTTTTCGGAAAACGTTTTGAATGATTTTTGATCGTCCAGCCAAATAAATTCACAAAAAAGTTTCCGAAAAATCAACTTTTTTCTGAAAAATTACCAGTTTGTGGAACCTACTTTTTGAGCGAAGCTCAAAAAGTAGGTTCGACAAACTGGAATTCTTTTCAATTTCACTTTTTGAATGCGCCTCTTCATTTGCTGTAGATTAGAAGCTACTTTTTCAATTAAAATATTAAAAAACGGATATGACAAAAAAAATTCTGAGAAATTAATTTTTTATTTATTTTCAAATTTAATTGTCGAAACTTCAGGAGATACACTTTGAAACCATTTAAAAGCAACTGTTGAGTAAATTGGATTTGATCATAGCCATTATTCTTGGCATTTGTTACGTCGAGGCGGTGCTCATCAGATATCAATATCAGGATTTTGCGATCCAAAGAGGAAAAAACATTGTTGATGGAAAAGAGAAGCTTATATAAGACGCTTTGATGTAGATTCCCAAATCACTAGCATTAGAAAAGCAAATCTAATATGAAAATAAATAAAAAATTAATTTCTCAGAATTTTTTTGTCATATTCGTTTTTTTTATTTTAATTGAAAAAGTAGCTTCCATAATCTACAGCAAATGGAGTGGCAGCCTTCAAAAAGTGAACAATTGAAAAGAATTGTATTTTTTTCGAAAAAACTTTTTTTTTCCAATTGAAAATCCCCTAATTTTCCAATTGAAAATGACCGTTTATTTTATTAATTTTTTTTTTTCTTATATGATTCTTATTCGATAATCATCTCTGTATTTACCATAAACCTAAATAATAAAAGGATCAACTAAAGTATAGTAAGGCTTTTCTGAGTCTCATTCAAAAAGTGGAAATCATTCAGAAAAAATAATCAAATAAAAATAATAAAAAAAGAATCTTTTTATGTTACAAAATTTTTACCGATTCTTACCGCCAGCCGCGGGGTCTCGACTCGGCTTCGCTTCGCTCAGCCTCGCTCGACGCCCGCTAGGCGGTATGTAGCCTCGGTAAAAATTATGTAAAAATATAAAAAGATTTGTTTTTTCAATTTTTTTATTTAGATTATTTTTTCTGAATGATTTCCACTTTTTGAAGGTTCTTCAGAAAAGCCTTACTATACTTTAGTTTATCCTAATAAAATGCACTATTATCATATCAAAATACTGCTTATTCAAATACATTTCTCTTAAAAAAAAATTCAATAAATCACACTCTATCTGTTTAATCGACCAAATTACAAACTTTTTCAATACAATTTATTTATTTATAACTAATTAATGAAATTAAATTTTTAGATACTTTTGCAAATAATTTCATTAACTTGGCAGTGCCAACTAATAAAAATAATCATTTCAATTTTTGAGTTAACATAAAACGATTTATATTCAAATTCTTACTTCAAAGTAAGATAGAAAGCGGAAGTAAAATACTAATATGAAATTGCATCTTATAAAGTTTTGTTTATTTATTTCATGATTTATCAATACTAGATATTTAAATCAAAATAATACATGAAATAAGAAATACTTTTATTTCATTAATGGGTTTTTAATAAAATAGATGAAACAGAATTAATCAATTATTCCAATTAATGATTGGACTATACAATTCATTAAACATTATAAATAAAATTGATAATGTTTAATGAATTGTATAGTCCAATCATTAACTAGAATAATTGATCAAATATATCATTTGGAATATAAGAAACATCATAATTATCACTAAATTCATCCATATCATTTGAAAACAAATCATCTTGACATTTAAATTCTTCCTGACCTTCAATTTTGTTCATAGAATCCAAACATGTTTCATTGTGTATACTGTTTTGATTTTTGTTATCATGGACAGGTGCAGTGCAACCTATTTTATTTTGATTATTATTAATACTTAATAATGAATTTTCATTAATTGTTGTAGAAACTTTAGGCAAAGACGCATCTGGCTGGATAGATAGATCCTCATCATTACCTGATTTATTACTTTTCAACTTTCCTTCATCATCTAAATTATAAATTATATCAGGACGGTCTGCAAATAAAAAAGAAGCAATTTTGCGCTGTTTTCTCTCTGACCTCCTCTTCCGCGCATATGATTTCATGATTTCAGTGTGGATTTGATGAAAATACTATTAAATAGTTACATCACTTTTTATCAGAATGGATCATTTATTGAAAAAAAAGTGATATCACTGACATAAATTTTACTCCCAATCTTCTCAATTCGTTTCTCCAATTCAATGCTATCTTTTCAATTCATAGAAATAAACCGTTTCTGTTTAATTTTATCGAAATCTAGAAAAATAAAATAAATGGTCGGTTGATTTTCCTCTTTTATTTTACTTCATAAGGCAATTTTTTTTAGGAATATCATATACTCTATATAAAAAGGTTATGAGATATCAAATATTATTTTTTTCTTTACTTCTCAAAACGGATAAAATACCATTAAACAGTTTAAATCCAAAGTTTCGTAAATTATATTTCCGGTGATAATTTCAACTTTTCAAAAGAAAACGATATACAAATATAAAAAAAGATGCCATAGAAAATAAATAAAATACCAATATTTGGAAAATTTTAAAATCTTCTTGTTAACAAATTCAGAGAATAAACAAATACAGTATTTCTGCTTTATTTTATTTTATTTACATGATAATTTAAAAATTATTCAAATCAGATCAGATTTAAATTTTGCTTTTTTCAAGAGATTGCTCCATGAATCATTAAAAACATCATAAAGCTTTGTATGATGTTTGATTTCAAATCTAAACATAAAAATAACAATTAATAAAATCTCATGAAATTATATCGAACCTTCTTTTTTCTCATATATATCAATATACAATCATAAAGATCAAATAACAATCATCTGTAATTGAAGAAATCATTTTTAAGGTTAAAATCTTTTTAGGAGCAATAGAATGAACTTTTTTAATTTATTTTGTACGTTAACCATTCAAAATAATTACATTCTATTTAGCAGTATTGAGAAACAATTAAAAATCAGAGTGGTAATATTAAAGTGGTAAAACATCATATCGTATTACATGTACACTACCATTAGACAAATACTGCAAGTTAACAAAAAATTGTATATTTCTAAAAAAAAAAGCTAATGATATAGTATGATTTTGTTTTATACATACATAAATAAAACATTTTCAAAAATAAAAAATATTTAATCTATTTGCGAAACAGAAAGTTTGTTGTATCTTTGCAATGGTCTATCTGGCGACTGAGTTCTGTATGATAATGAAACAACTCTTGTATTGTTTGAGGTGCTCCTTAAATTTTTAAAATGCTTACTATGATGTGAAACACTTAAACTTCGATTCCTTTTTCCTAAAGAGGATTGATATGAACGATCAATCTGTGTTGATGAAGACAATCGAGGTTGTCTAGAAAAAGAAGAATGAGAAGGCGAAGTAAATCGATGTGGATAATACTTGTTTAAAATTGATTCTTCATTAACTCTATCTAAATCAGAGAACAAGCTCACTTTCTTTGGCTTATAAGGAATATGAGTATCAATTTTTATCAAAGGGTCGATTCTTTGATTGAACAAATTTACTCTTGTTGATCTTTTTGGAGAATAATATCTTGAGTATCGTATAGTTTGTGATTTATTCTTAGTAGATGCCATAGTTTTATTTCTTTTTTTTGTTTTTTTAGATTTTTTTCTAGAATTATAACTTGATAAAAGTAATTGTCTTTTAACTTTTGGAGTGTCCGCTGTTTCTCGAAGTGAATCAACATTATTCTCAACAATGTTGAGAACAACTTTTAATCTTTTGAGAATATCAGGTGAATTTGGCTTTTCTGGGTCGTTGGTGTTGTTATTCGTTTTTGTAAAAAATTTTGGCGCCAAATTTTACAATTTTTATACAAAATTTCAATTAAGTGAACCCTTTCGTCATCACTCACAAGCGTTCTAAAAAATACCTTCAGAGGCATTATATTTGCTCTCTATTAAAAATTTAAGTTTTAATCTGGTCGTTTAACTTTAAAAAGTTCGTTATTTTTTCTAATCCAAATAATAAATGAACAAATTGTCTGCTACTGGCGACGGTGTCAGTAGCAAAAATCACGCCAAAACTTTTTTTACTGCTCCAGAAAATAATAATCTTCTTGCTGTCAAACGTCGGATGCAAGCTCGTTCTGAATCAAATTCTGCTACAGGTTCAACAGCAGATGTTTCTGTGATATCATCACAGAAAAATAAGACCAACAAAAGTAATGATTTTACATATCGTCCTAGAGCTAATTTTTATCATTCAAGTGTTAGTAACTTTGGCAAAGATGGACTTCATTTTACTATAGGATCAAGTCGGAAGGAAAGCAAGTATCAACCTTCTACACCAGGACCAGGTTCATATGATCCACCAATTAATGGCAAGCTTCAAGAAAGCCTAAAATATAAAACACGATTCCCACTTGCACAAGATGAATCATCAAATGGACCAATCAATGTTCTCCTTTCAGGTGAACTTCCACCATCTCTTAACGTAGAATTTATTAATAAAAGATCCTTTCCAGAAATTCGTGCAATGTCAATTGGATGTTCACGTGGCGAAAATAACTCGTGGGTTCGCAACGACAACTATCCAGGACCGTCATTTTTACCTAAATCTACTCTTTCTTCACAAGCTCACAAGATAACTTCTCGAACAAAGATAATTACATCAAAAATGAATAATCCCGGACCAGGCAAATATAATCCTGATCCAGGATTAAATGTTAATTTTCCAAAGCAACCAGCATACTCATGCCAAGGACCAAAGCGCCGTGATGATTGGATAATCAAATCAATTGATTACAATGTTACTGATGAACGAACTAATCGTCGCCTTCGCAGTAAGTCAGCTCAACGCCAGGCACGCCAAGCACTCTCTAGAACTGCCCCAACCTCAGATAAAAACAATTTATTTAATCTTTTTAATCCAGAAAACTATAACAGCTTTGAAACTGATTTTGAATTCTATAGTAGGACGGGTGGAGTTGATAATATTAATATTCCTAATTGTACAGGACCAGGACCAAGTGATTATTCTCCTCAACATATGGTTGTTACCAGAAAAAATCCACAATGGACAATAGGAAAGAAGAGTCGAAAGTCAAAAAAGAGGAAAAACCCAAATCCACCCAAATCACGATTCATTGGAATTGATATGTTTGTAATCCCACTCGGTCTTGATTCTGACATTGAAGCTGATAGAAGATACATAGATGAACATCCAGCAATTAGAGAAATGGTGCATGAAGTAATGGAAGCAATTCTTTACAACAAGCCACAGGAACCATTACTGATGGTGAAGGAATATTTCATGCAGCTCAAGCAGATTCTAAACGATAAAAATAAAAGAAAGAGTATGGACAGACCTCATCCTAAACTAGGGACTGCCAGAAGATACTAGTTCTTTCCAAAAGTTTTCCTATAGATTTATTTAAGATGCTTTAGTGGTTTAAACTCATTCTTAAGCATAGTATTACTGCTTTACATGCTTATGCTCTTCATAAAGAAATGATTTGGAATAGTTTAAACAATGTTTGTAATAGTAATAAAATTTGATTCACTTTTATAGAAAATTAAATTTTGTTTTTATTTGAAAAGACTAATTCTTGAACTTTTAATGTATGAAAAAAAAAAATATTAATGATTTGTAAAGAAAGTCATATGCAAATAAAATGTCGATTGATTAAATAATATAACCTTAAACATCTGTTTGCTTCAAATATTTTAAATTAAATTGTTAAAAAATACCTGTAGAAAATAAAAGTATGTTGATGTGCTGTTTAAATCTGTTCAAAAAAAATTTGAAGCATATCCAAAACAAATAAAAGTTTTTATTAATTATATAGTCATTTATAATATTAATTTTATAATATAAAGCTTAAAATTTAATCAATATAAATGAAATATGATTTATTTACAAAGATATTTCCAAAAAACAATTGTGATAATCATAAATTGCGATAAAACTTTTTAAATTTACCATAAATTTTGAATTCTGAACATTCACTTTTTTTTTGAAAACAGTAATCTTTTCAAAAATTTCTAATGAAAGCAGACGAAACAAAAGAGAAAACGAAAAAAACTAATAAGAAAAAAGTACCAACGACTGTTTTTGTCAATGTTTCTAATACTCGCTTTTCTATTGTTCGACACAGCGTTGAAGATATGGGTTATAAAATAACCGAGTCAACGACAAAACCTTTACTTTTCTGGTGCGATTCTGGCGGTAATTTTGAGTTTGCTTCACAACTTTCACAATGGCAGTTTTACAATCACTTTCCAGGAACATGGGCTATCGCTCGAAAAGTAGATTTAGCACGGAATATTGAAAAAATGGCACGACTGCTACCAGAATATTACGATTTCCATCCAAAATCTTTTATTATACCAACCCAGTTTTCTGAGATGGAAACGTATATGAATTCTATTTCAAAGAAAAAGTCTCGGAGAACCTTTATTGTTAAACCAGATCGTGGCTCTTTTGGGAAAGGAATAGTTTTAATTCAAGATGCAGATGCTATAATAGATTGGGTTGACTCAGCAATAGCGCAACAATACATTGAGCCATATCTAATCGATGGTTTAAAATTTGACCTTAGAATATACGCTTTGGTTTCATCAATTGAACCTCTCAGGATATATTTATTCAATGAAGGGATCGGACGTTTTTGTACAGAATTATATGAAAAACCGAAATCAAATAATCTTGAGTTATCATATGCTCATTTGACTAATTATGCACTCAATAAAAACAATCCTAATTTTCAACAACCTACAGATGCCGATCACGCAGATACGGGACATAAGCGATCTCTAACGTGCATAATAGAACATATGCGAAAAGAAGGAATTGATACAGACGAATTAATTTCTTCTATTGAAGACATTATTCGATTAACTGTTATATCCATTCAACCATACTTATCTACTAATTACAAAACTGCTATTCCGTCGGTTAATGATAAAAAATCTCGATGCTTTGAAATATTAGGGTTTGATATACTTATCGATAAAAAGCTCAAACCATGGCTACTTGAAGTTAATTGGTCACCATCACTTGCAACGGAATCACCTTTTGATAAAGTATTAAAACAAAACGTTATTACAGATACATTAAAGATCATTAATATTCCACCCAACTTTAAACAGCTTGTTATGAAACGAAAGAGGGCGATATCAATGCGAAGGACCATAGGGAAAGAATCGACAGACGATATAGACAGTTTATGGGATCCAGAAGAAGAAACCAAAATATCCGAAGGTACTGGTTGGAAACTTATCTATCCAATCAATGATTCCAATTCGAAATATGAAAAGACCGAAATAGCTCTTGCCATTTCAAAGGCATCCCCCGTTGGAGCTTCAGTATCACTTGCACAAGCCCGTATTCTCAAAGAATCGATCATTTCCCAGCTAAAAGAGAAAAATCCGCAATTCAAACAAACCCCTCAAATTTCAGATAAAGCGAAATCTCCCAAAGAACCCTCCAACGCCAACGCATCCCAAAAAAGCAACCAAAACCCATCAAGCAAGCCGATAGCCGGCAGACGCCTGCTAAATCCAATAAATTCGCCTAATGGTCAAAAAACCGCCAACACATACAAATTTTCGGGGCCCCCGAATCAGTCGCACCACCTTCTGAGGCCCCAGCAGCAGAGCCAGCGCTCTCAACGGCAACAAAATGAGTCACTTCACCAAATGAAGATCCCGAAAACCGCCTCTTCGACGGTTGTACCCAATGCCACTTTTGCATCCACTTTTTCACCACCACAAACCGCCAATTCACTCACAATTGGCGGTTACCCTCAATTCAAACCGTCGTTCATCAACGAGGAAGAGGAGAGACAGCGGAAATTCAACCTGAAAAGGCAGGAGATACTCGCGCAGTCACTCAGCATCAGCTCCTACTGCTGCACAATGGCATTCTCGAGATCAGCGAGCGCAAAAATAGCGGCGTCTGTCTCCGCTGGCAAGGAAACCGCCGCCGAAACCGTTTTGAAATTGAATGGCGTCGGAAATTTGAATACTCACATCGCGCCTAACGCGTCGGCGCCGCTGGGAATGCCGCGGCTCTTGTCGCTGTCGCTGCCGGGCGGAAATGGAACAAAAGGCGCAAAGAATCAGTCAATTACTAAAAACGCGGCCAACCAATCGGTATTTAAGCCAACAATGGCAGTACAGAGACAAACTTTGTTTTGTTGATTTGTGTTATTTTATATATATTAAATTATTTGTTCGGATTAATAATTTAATTTTTTTTTTTTTTTTTATTTATTTTTATTGTTTGTGTGAAATTAAATAATTTATTGAAATGATGTGTGAATGTGCTGGCTGTGAATTGCATTTTTTTTTTTTTTTTTTTGAATTTAGCATATTTGATATTTATTGTTAATTTGATATTTAAAAATTTAGAATTTTTGAAATCAATAAGTACACAAACTATGCATTCAGGATGGAATTTAGAAGTTTTAAAGATTTTAGTCAAAATTATGTATTGTATTACAAAGTTAGCAGTATTTTTGATAAGTTATTTTTAGTTCGTAGTGACTCATATAAATTTGAATTAAAAACATGGATTATTATTAATTATTCTTTTTTAACATATTGAATCTTAACATTTCTTGAAAACTTTAGATTCTTTTTAATTTAATAAAATACTAAGTTTAAAGATTTTGTTATTAAAATTTTATTAGTAACCTTTTATTATTCTTAATCTTTCTCGAGTATTACAAGGAAAAAAAGAATAACAATTCTTGTATCATTCAAATTCGCTATGAAAACTCAAAACAAACTTGTTAATGATCATAATAAAGATAAAACAGTAATAAAGAATTATATCAACAAAATGATATTGATCTTAATAATTCAATTACTAGGCTAATAACATTAACTAACAACGCTAGTACATATATTTATATAATATTTCTATTGAATAGTCCAAATAACAGTTTTTAGAAAATAAATATGTACTAAATTATTATTTGCATGTCTTTAGTCGGCATGAAATAATTTTGTGCATATTTTTATTAACGTAAATGCTTAAAATAAGTAAATTTTTGGAGTAAGCCTTAACAAATTGAGATTGTCAATTTCGATTATTAGGTAAAGTTAACTCGGAATTCGGAATATTACGACAATAACTGATTGATAATTTAATAAATACCGTTAAAAATAATATCTATGCTATAGAAAGCCAAGATAATTAATTATCAATATTAATTAATCAGAAAAAAGTTAAAAAGCTGAATATGATAATTTTAGCAATTAATATACTTAAATATGTCGGATGTTTGCATGACTAATGAATTAAATACCAAAATATAAAGATAAATAAAAATCTTTTTTATTATATGAAAAAGTTGATTGATATTTTGAAAAAAGTTAAGTTATGAACTTTTTAAAAAAGCTCTTTGAAAAAGTTAAGTTATGAACTTTTTTAAAAAAAAAGCTCTTTGAAAAAGTTAAATAATTACTCAATATTCAGAAAAAGTTAAATGGTTCTAATTTTAATTGATTTTTTCTTAGAAGCAAGGCTATCTAAAAAATTGTCACTTCATTTATTTCATGATCAGAAGGAATAAAGTTGCCAGGATATGGGAAATCTTTCCAGATAAATATCCTCATGTTATCCGTCATGATCTTGATCACAATGAGTCCTTAATCGAAAAGCTACCAAAGCAAAGGCGCAGGAATATAAAAGCGCATTATTATGATCTTGAAAATAAAAAGAGATTAAGAGAGCAAAATGCAGTGCATCCTGCAGAAACAGTTGAAGGTACCAACCAAGAAATGCCACCAACACCAACAGATAATGACTTGCAACTTGAGTTTGATGGCTTAATGTTCAATGATGACATTATGATTTTCAATGATGACATTATGACTTTCAATGATGATATATCAAACTGTGATGATAATAATTTTTTAACATTTGATGACACGGAACCTTGTTTTAACTGATAAAAATAAATTTTTTTAGTTGAATGATTATTAAACGAAAAAAAATTTATTTTTATCCTCTTCTTTTTAATATCTTCCTGATATATTATTATCTGTTAATTATTTCATCATTTGATTATTTAATAATGATTTAGTAATTAATCTAATAATAATATATCAAATTAATCTTATAACCAAAAAGATAAATAAAAAAATATTTTTGAATGAGTGGGGAAAAAAAAAAGAAACTTTTTTAATTATATTAAAAAAAATTTGAGTTCCACCCACCATTTATTTGAAAAATTGAATAACATGGATAAAATTATTTGAATAACATGGTTGATTATATTTGAATAAAATAGTTATCATAATTGAATAATATATTTATTATAATTGAATAATATATTTATTATAATTGAATAAGATGCTTTACATTAATTGAATAATTTTATTATATCCAATTAAGATTCCCAAAACCAATTACAAGCTTTTTATGCAATAGCTGTATCCAGAGCTATCATTTGTTCCCTCTCATATTTCTTTTTCAACACCAATAATCAATTTCTCGAAATTGCGATCATCATATAATATATTGCATCCCATTTGCACCTGATAATACGTTTCAGGTACTAATTTTTGCTCATCAGTCATTCATTAGTTCCTTTTTCTAACCACCAATCCTATATTGCTACTATCTGCTTTAATTGATTATAAATATTTATCAAAGAACAAAATTTAGTTCAATAATTCCTTGCTTGCAAGTACTCTTCAGTTGCTTTCTAACATTTACCACAAAATTTATGCTTTTATATAGTTTATATTTATTATATAATGGCATCTTATGCTGTAAGATGCTTGAAATCATACATCCGACTTCAATAAGTGAAACTAACTGATAAAGGAATGCTCTAGAAAATTCATCCATTGATCTTTAGCCACTCTTAATTTGCTTATCATTGTACTGATATTTACTTCTAAGAACTAACGAGCTCTTTACACCTTCCTTCAATGCTTATCATTTTACCTTTTCTCTCTAACTTCGAATTAAGAAAAGCTTTTTTTAAATCTTAAGATTTTATCATTATTCCAATTTAATAATATATACAGGTTATTCAGAATAGAGTAATAAGTCATTCATTGCAATACAAAACATTAGCTTTCATCTATTTACTACTAAATTCTGGATGGATAATTCCTTAAACTTAATCCAGCTCATTTGAAAAGATAAATAATGATTTACCAATCAAATGGTCTGCTATCATTTTATTTACAAATAAAATTTTTGTCTGTTTTCCTGACATTCATCATTTGATCGAAATTAAATAAATACATTTATAAAATAA
Source organism: Tritrichomonas musculus (assembly GCA_039105265.1). NCBI lineage: Eukaryota > Parabasalia > Tritrichomonadida > Tritrichomonadidae > Tritrichomonas > Tritrichomonas musculus. The sequence goes on along the minus strand of JAPFFF010000024.1, from coordinate 617,453 downwards.
AACATCAGCATAAATATTTTTCTATTCTTATATTTCTTTTTAACCAATTAAATACCATTCTTTTTATGATTTGTTCAGAATATCTTTTTTGAAAACATAAAAATGACACTTCTACAACAAAAAATATATTTTGGCACCTATCAAAATCAATTAAATTATTAAGTTGCATTAGATATTTCAATACTTAATGAAACTTTTTATTTCAATGAAATTCCAATAATACTAAACTTTAATATCACTAACAAAAATACCAAAAAATAAAAATAGTTTATCTCACATACACATTTATTATGTTCGTTCAATATATCTGATTGTTTTTACATACAGAGTTTTGCAAATTTGAATAAATTATTAGAAAAAGCAGATTTTTCACTTACATTTTCAGAATCAATTGTTAGATTGTTATTATCAAGATCCAACAAATCGTCATTTCCAAAACTTTTAAGATGGAATGGATCTGTTAATGACATTTGTACTTGCATTTTACCAATTATTTTGCAATCATTCTTTTTATAAGAATCTTGAAATCTGTTATTTTTTTTATTGTTTTCATTATTATGGTTTGGTTCATAAATATTGAATAATTTTATTTGTGCTGGTTCAGAAAGGTTTTTTGGAAGATCTTTTGCGAATATAACAGACGCTGCAATAATCGGATCACCATGAAAGTAACTCTTTTTTCTGAAAACGATAATGATTTTTTCTGTTGCGGTGGAAACAAATCCTTCTGGTATTTCTAGTTGAGGAATTGTAACATTAACACTAAATTTCATTTGAAAATCTTTAATTTTTCGAGCAGATATTGTAAATGCTTGCTTGTTTTCATCAGGGAAAGATGTAATACTTACGCGGATGTCATCTGAATCTTTGAAAAGGTTATGGGGAAGTTCAAACGACAAAATATGAAGGTTTAGGCTGAATGAGGAATTGATTGAGCTTATGAAAGATTAAAAATGAGGCTTCATTAGGAGGCCGTTGGCAGATTTTTTTAACGTATTTTTATTCAATATTTATTCTTATTTTGCAACCGAACAAAGAGAAAATGAGAAAAACCAAAAATGACACATTAATGTTATCGATGATATGCATTTATTTGTAATCTGAAATTTGACGAAATTAATTTTTTCAACAGATGATTTCAAATCTAATTTTATTTCAACTTTTTTAAAAAATTGATTTTTTTGTTTGTCAGCTCCTGTTAATATAACGAAGTATGATATCTGATCTACAAAATATCTCTAAGCCAGCTTTGAACTATCTCCTATTTTTCCAAAAAATGAATCAAAATAATACAAAATTGAATACTTTTTCAACCATTGAAAAAAATAAATTGAAAAGGCTTTTACTATAAATAAACGCATTTCTCAGCCAAATTATTATTTTTTTATGTCTTTTAGTTAAGTCCTTAATAAGAATAAATTGTTTTTTGTTAAAATCACACACATAATTATAAAAAGCATCATTATTCCAAAAAACAATAAAAATATCCTTTTTTATTCATTTTAAAATATGAAATGATTTCATATTTGGTTGAAATCAAATGCATATTTTTTAATTTTTTCTTAATAAAATTTATATGAAGATAAGTTTAATATCATAAAAGTTCTTTTGTTTGCATATTTCAACATCTATTATATAATATATTTTATTTAATATATTTATTTTATAATATATTGAACATATAATGATGTATTTTAATTATTTACAAAAAAAAAATTCTGAAAAATAAAACTTTTTGATAACATTTCTGAGGGTACGTTAAAAAATAAAAACAATTATATCTTTGAATACACCGATATTTTTCTTATATTATAATGAATTTAATATACATGCTTATTAAATATTATTATAATAATAATTACAACTTTGAAGTATTGCTATTTTTTGCTGGCGGCCTCCTGCTTCATTCTCTTTTTATTTTGATATATTTTTTGAATTATTTATATAATTGAAAAATTGAAATCATTGAATATTTGATAATTTTATAATATTTATTTCATTCAAAAAATTCTTATTTTGAGAAAAAAAATATTTTATTATAATTTAAAAGAATATAATTTTCTTTTTATATATCAGGCAACATAATGTAATTAATTTTAATTTTTTATATGACACTATATGAATAATATCATTATACATCTTAGCTTTATAATAATAATTTTATTAATTTTTTTTTTTAAATGTCATCCTATATCTTACTGCATACAAATTATTATATCAAATAAATCTTTAGAACAGTTCTTTTCCATTACTAAAATTATACTTTCAAGTTTTATTTTGCTTTTCTGATTTGTTTTTTTCAACATTCACCTAATCTTCATCATCAAAAAAATCATCAATAATATCGGCATCATTTATATCATCTTCTTCTTCTTTGCTATCATTATTTCCATCTTCATTTTCATCATCATCATCTCTATCTTCATTTTGGCCATTATCGTCGTCCTTGCTATAATTATTTTTATCTTCAATATTATCATCATAGTCATCATCTATATCATTTTCAATATCATCATCCGAATCGATATTATTATTATTATTGTTTTCTTCATTCTTTTCTTCTTCAACAACATCATCGTCGTCATCTTTACCATCAGTATCATAATCATAGTCATAATTTAATGATTCACTGCTGGCCTGTTTTTTATTTGAAATATTTTTTTGGATAACTTTTTGTTGTGAACGATCATTTTCTTCTGAATTTATAATGAACGGATATATGTAAATATCCTTGTTTATTGACATTGCCCTAAATGACACAGCTTTGGTTGCTTTTTCCAGTTTTGATTCACTATCAAATCCAATGAATGTGTAGATGTTCTTCGTTCCTGGATAATAACAGAAGCGTTGGATGTCTGACGCATTTTTGATACCAAAGATTTCTGTGTATTTTTTTAGTAACCATTGTCTTAGTTGGCTCAAAAATTTCAGCATTAAAGCAATAAAAAAAATTTTTTTAGGAACGAACTTTTTGAATACAATGTCACTTTTTGCATACTCTTTGAATTTTGGCAACAAAGGAGATATTTCTTGCGTTTGCTGTTCTTGCTGTTGCTTTTTACCATCTTCTTTATTTGGCGAACTTTTTGAGAACATATCGTTCTGAACATTTTAATGAGCTTTAGCTGTAGCAATCGGGTAAGGATATACATATACTTTTTGGTCAATTGATGAATTTTTCATTGTTGATTGAGAAATGACACTTTTCATGCTTGCTTCATCTGAAAATCCAATAAATGTGTAGATGTTCTTTGTTCCTGGATAATAACAGAAGCGTTGGATGTCTGATGCATCTTTGATACCAAAGATTTCTGTGTATTTTTTAGTAACCATTGTCTTAATTGGCTCAAAAACTTCAGCACTGAAACAATAAAAAAGATTTTTTTTAGGAACGAACTTTTTGAATACAATATCACTTTTTGTATACTCTTTGAATTTTGGTAATAAAGCGGAGATATCTTCAGTTTGCTGTTCTTGCTGTTGCTTTTTGCCATCTGCTTTAATCGATGAACTTTTTATGCGCACATCGTCCCCAGTTTTTGAATGAGTTTTAACGGTTACCAATTTTTGTGGTCCAGTTTTAGCAATCGGGTAAGGATATACATATACTTTTTGGTTAATTGATGAGTTTTTCATTGTTGATTGAGAAATGACACTTTTCATGCTTGCTTCATCTGAAAATCCAATGAACGTGTAGATGTTCTTCGTTCCTGGATAATAACAGAAGCGTTGGATGTCTGACGCATCTTTGATACCAAAGATTTCTGTGTATTTTTTAGTAACCATTGTCTTAATTGGCTCAAAAACTTCAGCACTGAAACAATAAAAAAGATTTTTTTTAGGTACAAACTTTTTGAATACAATATCACTTTTTGTATACTCTTTGAATTTTGGTAATAAAGCGGAGATATCTTCAGTTTGTTGGTCATCATCGATGTCAGAAGAATTTTCTTCATCTGATTCTGATTCTTCTTCTAGTTCTATGTCTAAAAATGGATAACAATATATTTTTTTTTCAATTGATGCTGACTGAAGCTGTCCTCGTTTCATTTCTTGTTGCCTTTCAGCATCAGTTTTAAAACCGAGAAATGTGTAAATATTTTTGCTTCTTGGATAGTAATGATATCTTTGGATATCTGATACATTAGTAATGGAAAACATTTTTTTATATTTTTTTTTCAGCTTTTTTGCACTTGGGTCATCTAATTCTGCAATAAAACAATAATAAAGTTCTGTTTGTGGGACAAACTCTTGAAAAACTAAATCTCCTTTTGTATATTCGTTAAATTTAGGTAAAATTTCTGATATTTTGCTTTCTTTCTGCTTTCTTACATGTATTTTAGTTGAGTCTGCTGTATTATTATTGCTCATATATTTTTTTTTTGACAATTTTTTGCCTAAATAATAAGTCGTTTAATTTGAGAGACAAGCCACTTTTTGAATCATCATTCAAAAAGTATCTATTTATATTTGATTATAATTATCTTGAGTATTTATAATTTAAGATTCAATTTTTTTCTAATAATAAAAAGAAAGTATAATATAAAATATATTTTTAGTTTAAATGCAATTTATAAGGCTAGAATTTTAATTGAAATTTCAAATGGCAGCCAATTTCTTTTTTAAAACAAATAAATAAATAGTATTTTTTTTTTTTATCAATTCTTTATTGTAATACACAAAACTAAATCCTAATATAATTCTAATATCAGCAGATATTAATTACGAGGACTGCAAATCTCTCTGGTAAGACTGAATAAAATCTTTCAATGCAGAAAACTGCGACTCACTCCTCCTTTCCACAATTGAATACATAAAAGACAGAAATTCATTTGCATCTTCAATTTTAGCGGTTTCGCAAGCGAACACAAATGGGCAGATTCTGATGAACTTCGAATCGTCCCTGACGATGAAGCTTCCTTCGCCGAACACTGCGCTAATGAATGTGATTGAGTCAAACAAAGATCCGTAGCAGAACGAGAAGAGGATGTAGGCCTTTTGGTTTTCATTCAAAAGTTGTCCTGACGATTGAAAAAGTTCATTGAAAAACTTCTTGATTGAATTTGCGTACGTGTAAAACTTCTGGAAATCTCTGCCAATTTTGAGGCTCCTATTGATTAACCGCCAAGGCGAATTCAAATGTATATTTGCGTTCAGCAGGTCGCTGGCGTGCGACTGCATGACTGCGTAGAGGAAGAAGTCCCTGTTGATGGATTGAATCCATTGGTCAATTGAATTGGCCTTGATGTAGACATCGTTGTAGATAAAGACAAATTCCGGAAAATAATGAAGAACAAGTTGGTAACTGAAAAAGTTGCTCGAATTGTATCGTTTCTTGTCAGTCTTCGAACACGTGAAAACTGGAATCGATTGTGATGTCGAAGAAAAAAGTTCGACTTTCACAAAATTGTCAGATTCTTGGCTAACTGATTGAATAGAACCGCTAAAGTCCTTGAAAATAATACCAGGTGAGGTGATTATGGTGAAGTGAGGCGATAATAACATTTCATTTGAAAGAAGTTTGACCAGATGATTTGATACGGATTTGCTACAGTGAGGTGATGTGAAAAATGATGCTTTGAATCGACAGGCAAAATCTACATTCAATTTTGAGAGATGCTCTGAAATTTGAATCAGATGAAATCGAGGATGAAACGTGTATTTTACTTGATTTGGAAATTGCTCTGAATAAACATATATGATGTCTTGAACCTCTGAAAAAGTGGATTCTGTTTGAAATATATTAAAGAAATTTTCAATGGCGGCTTTTTTATCGGTTGATGACTTGATGTATGACTTGGCAACTTGAATTGACTTTATTAAGTACTTTTCATAATATTCAAGCGGCTTTATAAAGCTTTGATAATCAGTTATTGTTGGAATAAAATTGAATTGAATTTGATCGTCATCACAACTTAAAAAAGATATTTGGCATCCAAGAAAGATTATTGAAAAAAATATATCTCTGAATTCATCTTTTTTTCCTTCTTGTAGTAAAATTTTAGAAAAAGATTGAAGCTCTTCGATTGGCATATCCAGATCAAAAATAATTTGAAATATTCTTTGAGTCGGTTTCTCGGGTTTTATGTTAAATTTAAAAGAATTAAAAAATGTTGCAGATTTTTTTTGAAAGTAATTCATAGGATTACAGATTGGGCAGAGATGCTCTGACTGCAATAAATATGAACCACATTTACTACACCTATCAGCTGTAGTACTTGTAGGAATAGTGTGAAGGTCTTTGGGAAATTTTATTGAGAAAGAGAAAAATTGACTGAGTTCATGTTTTGGAGGAAATGTTGAAGCAGTAGTTATATTCTCCATATTTAGATAGCATTTTGAATTAATATTTGGCCGTAACAAAAAAGATATCAATTTCTCAAAATAAAAAAATCATATATTGATAATATAATTAAAATTTGATTTATTCACATATTGATAATCTATACTCATATAAATTAGTCTTGTTACTAACAAAAATTATTTTCCATCCTCATTCAATTTTTTATTTATTTATAAATAAATAATATTTGAACATGAATTATGAAGAAATAATGGAAATCTGCTACAGAAACTTTAATTTTTTTTTTTTTTTAGATTAAATCAGAATGCCGAAATTAACAATGCTGATTCACCATTTGAAAATAAAAAACAAAACAATAGCGTGATAATTTCAATAAACTGAACTTAGATAGTTAAATAATTTTTTATATTATATTCATATGAATAAAAATATTTTACTAAACAATTTTCATAAATAATAAAAAAGAAACTATAATATACACTATCTAATATTTATTCAAACAAGGTAAAGTTTCTGAATTGGAAGAATTCGGAGATGAATTCTGTTGTAGCCAAGGATGTTTCAGAGCATCATAAGCAGACATTCTTAAGTTAGGCCTCCATGTCAAACATTTCTCTATAAAATCAGTAAGTTGAGGTGATTTAAAAGGAGCCAATAAATATTGTAATGAGATTTTCATCTTCGTTGATTGTAAAGAAGAAGATTTCTTCAAAGAACCATCTTTGTTAAAAAATGGTTTCCTTTTGCAGGCCTTTGACATTGGGCGCGGAATTGGACCGATTAGATCGACCATTAGATTTAACATTTCGAGTTCATTGCGTCCTGGAAAAACGTGTTTTCCGGTTAATAGTTCAACGATAATAAGACCCGCGCTCCAAATATCTATTTTTGGTCCGTATTTTAACCTAAGTATAACTTCAGGTGAACGATAATATCGGCTCTGAATATATTGTTTCATTGACGAATTTGAATTCTCAAAACAAGAGCTCCCAAAGTCGATAATTTTGATTTTTTTTGAGTCTTCTATTGTTGTGCAAATGTTCTCGGGTTTAAGATCGCAATGGATGATTCCTAATTTAGAACATTCATATAAGCCTCTGAAAATTTGAATAGCAATATCTCGAACAATTGAAATCTTATATGGCCGAAAGTTATCTCTTATTTGCATTACATATAAATTGGTTCCTAGGAGCTCAAAAGAAATGCATGGATTCCCCCTGAAATAGAAAAAATCTAGGCCTTTGACTGTATATTGGCATCCAGCTTTGTTTAATTCTGATAAAATCTTGGCTTCATCATTAACTATTGAATCTTTTTTTGTATTGAATACTTTAATGGCTACGTGCTTTTTAGTTTTATGATCAAATGTAGAAAATACATTTCCAAAAGAACCTGATCCTAAAGATTTAATTAATTCATATCTATAGGCAATATGATCTTTAGGATTGAGCTTGCAAATAATTGACGCACCTTGAAGAGTCTTATTTTTTGCATTTGGATATCCAAGGAAATAAATATTTTTAAATTGATCAATCTCTTCTATTTCATATGGCATTAATAATGATGGATAAACACTGAGCGCTTCTTGTGGGGTTATTGGACCATTTTCGACAATTGGTGAACAAGATAAAGGTACTAACCTTGGAGATGGAATTAATCGTGGACTTCTGGGAAGAGAAATTTGCATTTTAATGAAATAATAAAAAAACGTGTTAATTCAAATTTGAATATATTAAAAAACAGATTTCATTCAATTTTAATTCTCAAAATAAAATTTATAAACGTTAAAATTTTCATAATTTCCCATTTTTTATCATTAATTTAATCAGAACACATCTTTTTTTTTGAAATCCATATATTTGTAATATGATTTTATTTTTGTATTTCATGTAAGATTCACTAAATATTTTTAAATGAGATAAAAATAATAAAAAAGAAAAAGTATACGTTTGAAAAAAATTGAAAGGGTTATTCAGCATATACAAAAAGTTTATAAAATTGTTTTTGATAATTTTGAAAATATACTATCATTATTAAGTAGAATTAGATGATAAAATATTTAAAAATAATCATTAAAACAAATAAAATATGAATACCTATTATTGGGAAATATTCCATCAATAACTTAGCAAATACAATATTTTTTTTTTTTACAAACTTAAGATACAAGAAAAACCAATAATAGTTGAACATAACCATATGAACATTATAATTTATATATTTATTACAAATTTTTTTAAATACTAATGCTGAAAAGAGTGATTTGCCCGACTTGGTCAACAGGGAAATTGTAAGGATTTTGGGTAAAACGAATGAATTCTTTGGGCATCTTTGAAAAGACAAAAGGCTTGAATTCAAATTCACCCAATTCTTGAAACGATACACCACATAATTGAGAAAGATTTTGTCATGATAAAACTTCATCCGAGACAATGATTTTGTTTTCTTCATTTTCATTTATTTTCATCTTCCTTAACAAGAAATGATCAGCCAAAAAAACTCTTTTCAAAAACAGAAGCAATTCTTTTTCGTTTCTTAAATTTTGGCAATCAAATGATTTTATAAAAAAAGTTGTTATTTCATTCAGAGCCTGATTCTTTTTGTGCTCATCAACTCCTTCTATATCGTCACATTCAATGAGCTTCTTTATAAAACGTTGAAATAATGTTAATTTTGAATCAACATCGTCAGAAATATCGTCTTCAAATCCTGTCTTCATCGTTTGGCTTTCCTTGCATTCTATATGCGTACCAAGTTGTGAGGAAAAGATTACGTGGCAAATATTTGCTCTTCATTGAATCAAGACAATCATGGAGGCTTCTCAACCGAACTTCATATGTTGAAATGAGTCCGCTGATTGATTTCACAAGTTCGACAAAGACATCGATGACTTTGTCATCTTCAGATTTAATGAACTGTGAATAAGTGTCGATAAACAACTTCAATGATTCTTTCAATTCATCTGACAATGTTTCAGAGTTCACTTCACAATTTAAATCATTATTATCTGCATAAATAGATTTGACAAGAATGATGATATAAGAACTAATAAAATGAGCATCGCATTTTATCATTTAAGGATAAACAACAAAGATTTAAATTAATTTAATGGGTTTATAAAACATACTAAAGATTTATGCACATATTTTCATATCGATATATTCATATAAATGGAAATGTTTCAATTCCATCAAATATATCTTTTTTAATTATTTCAATGAATGATTGTCTTATATCTTCGTCGAAATCAATACTTTCAAAGATTTTGATTAAACCATTTAACACGTTATCGTCTTTTTCGCCATTCCAGGGCTTTATTTTAATAAGATTTTTTGGGTTTTTAATTGCTGAACCTGCTGAATAATCAATCATTAAAGTTTTGCTAAGTGGCCTGTTGATTATCTTCAGATCCTTTATAAAGTAGCCAACGAAGTAAGCACACGAGTCTTTGAAAAACCTACAACAACTTTTGACGTTTGGAAGAATTTTATCTATTATTTTATTTGCAAAACATGATTCCAATGTTGTAAAAACATAAATGTCAAAGATATTTGACAATTTCTCTAAAAAAAATTGCAAATTTGGTCTCATTTGGACATAATATTTTTTCCTTCTAAAAGTTATTGTGAAGTAGCTGTTGGAATCAATATCTTTTGGCAAAATCTCTGTAATATAAACTAAGGTGTCATCTAGATCAACGACAATTGTAGGTTTTGAAAAGCTACTCATATTAAAAATAAAAAAAAAAAATGAAATTTGATTTCTTTTCAAAATTTTGAAAATAATTCAATGAATACTTGAAAATCGCTAAAATAAAAAAAATTATTTTTGTTTATATTTCACCAAAAAATATGCATTTTTTCCTTGATATTTGAGTTTTTTATATTCTTAACCTCAGGTGGGTACATAAAAAATCCTTTCAAAATTTGGGTGTAATATTCAATTAATTGAATTTAGTGGTTGAAGATTTCTAATAAAAAAAATGTAAAATTTTATTTCGAAAAAATAAAAATTATTTCATTAAATAATTATTGGCTAGTAATTTGGGGAGTTTCAAATATAATGATCGGGCCTTTCAATTTTTTGGGAATTTTTATTGAATTTTGGTTGTTTTAATATGTTCTTCATGGACAAAATGTAATAAAACAACCAAAAAAATGCCTACGAGCGGACTCGAACCGCCGACCTTTCGCTTACAAGGCGAACGCAATAACCACTATGCTACGCAGGCTTTCATTTATACATTATTTTAATAAGTAATTGTAGCTTTCAATGCGTATATATATACTAAATTAAAAAAAAATTGTGATTGATCCTCATAATAATGCTCATAAACAAAAATATTATATTTTCAAGAATAATAAAAAGATTTGACACTACTATATTTTACTAACAAAAGCTTATTTTTTTGTTTGAGGGTAATATTGGTAAGTTGGATGGGGATATTGAGAATATCTGCTATAATGCATGTTGTTAGGATGCCCATTCACATTAGGAGAAGAGAAAAGAATATGATGAGCAGTTTTTTGAGGTATATTTTGATCATTGAAATTATTGAATGGACCATTGAAATTATTGAATTCATCAATTGAATTAGTACGATAATTTTTAAAGTGAGGATTTTCTCGAACTGCTTTTATAAAAAAATCATCTGTTATACTACAAAAGTTTTTAATCCTTTCTTCACAATTTTCAACGTCCTCACAATTCAAAGTTCCTGAACCAAACAAAAATTTAATCTGACGTGGAATACTGCATGTCGCCTTTCTATCAAATTTAAAATGCTTCAAACTCTTTTCTATTGTCTTTGATCGATCGTATATTAAAAGTTCATGAAGAAGAATTTGTGAATCTTCTGCTTGCTCATTCATGTATCTGATGTTGTCAATCATATCGTGTAGTAATTCGTACCCTTCTTTTTTTACTTCTATAAGGGCTAGATTTTCGATGTCTTTGGCTGCTTCTGAATATTTATTTGAATTGGATTTTCTTCGAATCAAATTCCTAAGACAATATCTGGCGTTTTCGGTTTTGTACCCATCATAACGAGCATTTACAATCGAAATTATTTTAATTAATGCATTTTTTTGAGCAATATTCATTTAAAAATTTCTGATTTTGAAATTTCAAATTATAATTGAAATTTTGTTATAAAAAATTGACCATATAGATGAATTTTTTTTTTTTTTAAATATTTTGAAAGTATACTTTCAAATATAACAAATGAAATTCAATGTTTGTGATAGTCAAGGATGCATTTGTGGCTAAATGGTTACGGCATCAGACTTTTAATCTGAGGATTGCGGGTTCGAATCCCGTCAAATGCATTTTTCAATTATTTTTTAATTTTTTATGAATATTTTTTGTTATTTAATCCATTTCTGTTGTAAGTTCAAGTTTATACTCATTATATATTTCAGATTCATCATCAAATAGGCACTCTGGTGAATTTGTATAATCTTATGATGATCTATAACAGCGTATTACAGTAGTATCAATTGGATTGTTAACATTTTAATTAAAAACATTTGAAATGCACATAATTCACATCTAATTTTAATGAGATCTAATATATTTATTAAATATACCAATGCCAACAAATAAGCATAAACACGATCAAATTCATCTGATGAATTTTAATTCACACATCAATATTTTCAGCTCATTACCAAAGTAAAATGTTTTTTTTTTTTTTTTTTTTTTTTTTTTTTTTTTTTTTTTTTTTTTTTTTTTTTTTTTTTTTTGTATTTTTTATATAAAAAAAACAAGGAACGCCACTTTTTGAACTGCGTTCAAAAAGTGTCTAGTACACAATTTTTTTCTTTTAGAAAAAAGATAATATCTATATAAAAGGCATTCAAATAAACAATAATTTAGTCAAAATTTTATTCTAAAATTAGCATAGCATAAAAAACTTTATTAATGCTTTCTGTAAAAAAACTAACAAAAGTTTGTAATTAGCAAAAACGCGAATCAGTTATTAACATCAATGTTTGTCTGTCGTTAGCATAGATGTTTATCTGTTGTTAGCTTAGATGTTTATCTGTTGTTAGCATAGATGTTTATCTGTTGTTAGCATAGATGTTTATCTGTTGTTAGCATAGATGTTTATCTGTTGTTAGCATTGATGTTTTTCTGTTGTAAGCATCAATGTTTGTCTGTTGTTAGCATCTATGATTATCTGTTGTTAGCATTGATGTTTATCTGTTGTAGCATCTATGTTTATCTGTTGTTAGCATAGATGTTTATCTGTTGTTAGCATTGATGTTTATCTGTTGTTGTAGTATAGTATAGGCTCCGCTACCGCCAAGCCTATACTTGGGGGCTCCGCAGAGGCTCCGCACCCCACTACTCCAGGGGTTCGCACCCCTGGACCCCCTCAAAAGGCCCCCACATTCAAAAAGTTCGCAGCAAAAAAAATCCAAACTCATACTTTTATAGTCTCGTTATCAAAATTATTTTAGCCCAAAAAAATCGACCTAAATGAATTTGTGGGATAAATCCCACCGGGGGCATATCCCCCGGATGGTCTGGGCTAAAGCCCAGCATGCATCCCCCCTCTTTTGCTTACGCAAAATCTTTTTCTTTTTTGTTCTCTCCCCCCCTCTCGTCCCCCCCGCTGGGGGGGCTCAGATTACCTTCGGGCTATATATCTAAACACCTAGGGAGGCTCACTCCTAATGTCGTTCGCTAATATAGAATCTTTTTTATTATATGTAGTAGTATATATAAATGGCGTGATTTCTTAACGTTCCGTCAAGAAATCCCAACCATTTTTTGTTAAGATATCCCTTCGAATCAAGAAGTTGTTTTATAATGATTGAAATGTACCCGACGCTCAATCCAGCTGAAGAACAAACACCGATAGCTATAGAATTTATTGATACACATTCCATTTCAATTGTTTAATGTAAATCTGTCTTTCTAGATATTGATCTAAATTCATTCTTACATTAAAGTCATATTTATCATCTGTAGCTTGATATTGATCAACTTTTACTTTCTTTGATCCATATATTTCATCGAGTAAAGCAATCTTTGATCCGTGGAGAATTCTCACAAAATGTTTTTCACCACTCGTCTCTTTAAATATTATTAACAATTCATATGCATCAGAATCGAACTCGACACTAATCGTTAAAATATTTTTGTGTGAATCATAATTGATTCCGGTTAATTCATCAATCCATTGAATATCACAATCAACAAAGCCAGAATAAAATATTCTCCATTCATTTTCTTCATCTTTATGATTCTTGAATGAAACAAAAAAGTCCATAAATAATCCAAGAATATCATCCACAGGATATTTGTCATTTGATCTAACAACTTTGAAATATTTAATATCAGAATAACCATTTATGTCTTCCAAATAATCATCAACAGACGAACCAATATGTCTAAATTGTTCAAATGTACAAGAAACTTTTAAAACTTTAGTTTGATATTTTTCATCATAGACAGTTTCAATGGTTAAATCTTTCACAATTCTATATTTAAATTCTCCCTCTTTCGAAAATGTGATGAATGTTCCAGAGTTTAATGATATATTCAATAACAAAACAATACACCATTCACCATCACCAGACTCATATTGTAAAATCATATATTTGTCATCATAATTCCTTGGAATAAATTTAAATCTGAGTTCAAATTCTCCATTAACAAAATAGAAATAACCAATATATGTTTTTGGATTATCGGTAATATTCTTGTATCTATCATTTTTGATGAATTCAACCATTGCATTCTCTAATGTTTTCTCTAAATCGATTCGATTATCTGTTTTCAAAACTATTTCGTCTTGTTTAATTATTTTTTCCGCTAGTGTTAATTTGGTATGACAATATCCTGTTTCACTTTCGATAAAAAAGCGCCAATCATCAGTCTCATTTGGATAATAATTTACGTAATAAGTTGTTCCGTCAATTTCGACATTGATATATATCTCGGTATTCTCAGGGATATTTTCATCATAATCAAACATTATATCAAAATTCTTGACCACGCCAGCCTCATCAGTAATTGTTCCAACAAGATGAGTTCCCCTAGTCATTTTTATTTTGGCTTCCCACCTTCCTTCACTATCTAAGACATTTTCAAAAGGCACATCGACAGCATCTTTATATATCAAATCATTTTTGCTTCTATATTTTGATAAATCTACGTCGGCAGGAATCTCACTCTTTACTTTCTCCAACGCCTCATTTACTTCATCAACAGTAGGGAAATTATCAAATTCAGCTTCTATTTCATTTACTTTTTCGGCAAGTAATTTAAATGCAGGCTTCAAAGAATCTCTAAATATATTACCAATATCCATTGCCCCACTTAAAGTTAAGGCTCCACTGTCAGGATTATCATTTTCATCTTCAAATTTTAAATCATCTAATGGTTTATATTCTTCTTCACACCACATAATTATTGGAGTAATATCTTTTGTGATAGACCTAGCGATGGTCCCAGACATGAAATTAATAGATGACCGCAACAAATCACTCATGCCTTTCGTTGATTTGTTAGAGAAGATTCTCTTCAAAAATCCACCGCCCTTTATTGTTGGAAAACTAATTCCTTCGGGGAAAAGCTGCATGCCTATAGAGCCCATAGAACCTGCTGTTCCTGCTACTCCAAAAGCTAAAGCTGTCCATGACACAATTCTTAATTTATCAACATCTTCTTCTAGATGCTGAGTTATTGTTTCTGCTCTTGATACTCTTCCTTTGAGGCTTTCCATTGTCGTGCTCATTTCCTGGACGTCATAACTTATCACATCAACATTATTGCTTACCATATTTAAATCACTTCTCATTGTAGTAATATTGTCGGCAGTAATAATTTTGGACGAGGTAATGTTATAGTCTGTATATAATGTTGTTGCAGCATTAGGATTGGGATATATCTCATAAAATTGTTGCTTGATAATATATTCGAAGGGGTTTGTTGTAGGGTCCCAATTGACCTCATCTATCGGGTCAACATATTCTTTGAATAAATATATTCTAATACTTCGTGAGTCATTAGGGGTTGATGAAGCATAACAATATTCTACTTTTTCACACGAATCTAATATACCAGTGATGAAATACCATTTCTTATCACTCTTTGGGTCATATATTTTTCCAGTAGGCCTCATAGAAAATCTGTTTGCCTTGATGGTACCGTCCAAAGTGATATCAAGTAAAAATTCTTCCACTTTAGAAATATCTAATTCGCTCCCTGTACCGTTTGCTTTATAGCATCTTATAGCTTCAATATCATATCCATCAACATTTATTCCTCCATTACTTGTTTGATAGCCCAATCCATATTTTGAAAAACTTTCTATCTCACCCGTCTTTAGTTTTAATTTACAGTCCAATTTACATTTCCCTCCATGTATCATATAATGTAGGAGATTATCAATAGAATAGTCATCAGGCTTTTTAATCAACATTTTATTTCTTTCACTTCTCTTGATTCTAATATATGTTCCATCCTCTCCATGTTCATTCTCTTTATTTAATGCATTTTTTATATTTCCGTTTATGTTTCCTTGTATATTATCTCCTACCCACTTAGTTCCATCCCAGCTTAAAACCCATTTATTACCAAAACAATATTCACTAAACTTAAATTCCAAGCCGCTAGGTATATTGTAATTATCGTCTATATTCCATTGGAGTAGCCAATACATTTTATCATCTATTTGGACTTCACTAGTTAGTGTGGGTTTATAGAGATACAATACATCACTTTTATGAAGCTTCAAAGCATTATCAGCCTTGATGATTGAACATTTAATTGCCTTCTCTGTTTGTAAACTATCAGTAAGATATTCATTCATTATACTCAACTCACCATTTAACCAAAGGGAATAGGGATTAAAATCGAGGCTAAAATCGAAAGCTATGTTGATGTATTCAAATATAGTGCTGTTATTTATAGAACAGCCATTACTGCTTTTGGTAATGAGAGGGCAATAAACCTTTCCATCCTTGGCATAAATAAAGAATTCCTTCACTAAATTTCCATTCGTATCGTATATAATATTTTTTCTCAAAACAACTTTGAAAAGATTAGTTTGGGCTGTTATTTCCTTCACTTTATTCATGAAATCCTCAGGTATATTAACAAATTTAAGAATATGATATTGGGTTGTTGATGACTCAAATGACTCGTATTGTATATTATTATTTTTGATATTAAATTCTGGTATGCCATCTACTTCATTGAATAAATGGCCTGTCTGAACATATCCATCTAAATCACTTAGGGTTAATAACTGGCTTGCTTTACGAGTGCTGTCTCCTACCTTGAATTGTATATCTCCGATGAATTTTGTTGTTGTTGCTGCCATTTCAAACCCAAAAAAATATTTCCCTATTCTACTCAATATTTGCACACTTCTTCTCCAATGCAGCAATCCTTTTCTCCAATGAATCGATATATAAATCCTTTTGCTCCAGCATTTCTTTGACTTCCAATTTTGTAATATAAGCAGTCATATCTATATCATCTAGGGGATGCTTTGTGCTTTGAACAGATTTTATTTCGTTAGCTAATATTTTGAAAACAGGCTTTAAAGAATCTCTGAAAATATTACATAAATTAAATGTTGCCTGAAGAGTCATTACCCCCTTGTCTGGATCGTCAAAATCATTTTCGAAAGTAATCTCTTCTAATTCATCTAACCCTTCATCACACCATTCTAATACTTTATTTGTGTCTGAAATTGTCCTAGACCAAGGGTCAAATTTTCTTAGCCGAGAAGCGCCGCTAAAATATGACTCTTCCAATAAAAATGATGTCCTAGCATGAGTTATTGTTGTCGCTGCTACTGCTACTTCTGATGACGCTTCTGCTCCTCCAAATGTAATGCCCATCGATGATAAAGCTAAGCCTCCACCAACTATTCCACCTGCTATAGTGAAGGCTAAAGAAATCCCTTCAACAATCTTTATTGACTTCATATCTGAAATTAAATGTTCAGTCTTATCTTCGACTGTTATTAATCTCCTATCCATTTGGCCAACTTTATTCTCCAATTTATTGAAGTCATATGATAAAACATCAAAGTTATTACTTACCAAATTTAAATCACTTCTCATCGTAGTAATATTGTCGGCAGTAATAATTTTGGATGAGCATATATTATAATCTGTATACAAAGTGGTAGCTGCATTAGGATTGGGGTATATCTCATAAAATTGTTGCCTGATAATATATTCAAAGGGATTCATTTTACCATCCCAATTCATTTCTTCGAAGGGGTCTGCCATGCTCTTTCGTAAATATATTTCAATATTCCTGTCCTCAGGATTGATAAAACTATCTGTCCAATCACAGGCTATTCTATCTATTGTGTCCAAATCTCCTATCAAATCAACATTTCCATTCAGCTGTCCATAAACATGAAGTATTTGTGGCAATATTTTGAATGTTAGTCGGGTAGGAGTAGATGATTTTGGCAAATAAATATCTAAATATACTCTGGAGATTTTAGGAATTAATTCATTAAATTTAATTATATTAGCCTCATAATTAAATAATCTACACTCAACACCTACCAAATCATAGCCTTCATATGTCTCTTTATTATGTCCTCCCATCTCAAACACCCAACAACTAATATGATTTTCATCCCCATTTATAATTTCATCATTGTTTAACAATAATTTGGTTTCTAATTTTCCTTCTTTACTAGCGAGTGCATATAAGCTATACAATATACCCTTCTCTCCTCTCGGTATTATTTCGTTGTGTATATCATCATTTTTCATCATTGCATAGCATAAATGTGTTCTATTATCATTATGATAATACCCTGTGTTTCTTTTATTTAATTTGTTAATGACACTCCCTCCTAATCTTCCGCTCAAATTATTGCCTGTCCATTTATCTTCCTTCCATTCTAATTCCCATGAATTACCGAAGCAATACTCCTTGAATTTGAATTTGAAGCCTTCGATGAGATGGTAATCATCTGGAATTTCATATATCATTTTATAATATTCTTTATCTCCTATTGTAGCGTCAGTAATTTTTGTTGGTTTATATAAATAAATAATATCAGAATTATGTAATTTAAGAGCATTCTTAGCCTCTATTGTATCACACTTTATTGTTGGCTCAACAGCTACCAAAGAGTCTTGAGGCAATAAATACATTATACTTAGCTCTCCCTTGAGATATAAATCATAAGAATCAATTCTAACCCCTTCATCATGAGCAATATATAATTTATTTGTTGTTGTTTCATGGAAATAACTAAGCCGGGTTTCATCATGCTCGGTATTGTGTATGAGGATTGGATTATATATTTTTCCATCTTCTGCATAGATATAGAACTCTTTAATTATTTTTCCATTAGCATTCATCATAATATTGTTTCGAAGAATTATTTTAAATATATTTATCCTTCCCTGAGTATCTTTTATTTGTTCTTGTATTTCTTCTGTACCACCTATCACCATCATCTTAAAGTCTCTATCAAATAATCTAAAAGTATCTGTGCTGAGCAAATTATTGGTGAGAATATATTTGGGAAAGCCAGATTGATAAGTAAAATTAGATGTGGTAATATCCCCTCCCGATGATAAATTTGATATATCTACTCCATTTATTAATCCATTAACATTTAAATTTGCTTTGATATTAACATCTCCATATATTGGTTTTTCTCTATTAAATTGATAATTCTTTGGTGGTTCGATATATTTGTTTCCATATACTTCTAATGCTTTCTTGAACGATTCAAGGTCTGACCCTGGAATAGAAATAGAGTCATCAGGCTGTTTTGGTGGTGTGCCGATGTCAATACTCAAAGGGCTAACAGCACTATTGCAGTATATCCATTCATTTTCATTTTCATCCCATACTATATCTCCTTCTTTCTGTTTTGTATTGTTTGCCATAAAGGCTGTATAAACAGCCACACTCATTCTATCTTCATTATTCCTCCAACCTTGACATTTATTATCAAAATCAGTAATCATAATCTGAATCCAGTTTTGTCTGTCCACATCAAATATAAATGAAGGAGGCGCATCAAAGCTTCTATTTGTTCTCCAGCCTGATGGAAAATCATCAAATGAATACCCACTTTCTGTTAATAAAACCCATCTATGAAAGAGGGCTGACCAATAATATCTTTCATCATGTTCAACATCAAAAGACCTATCATTCATGAAATTGGTATGCTGTATATTGGAATCTATATGCTGATTTTGATTTTGATATTGATTTACCAAATCATTTATACCGTCATCATTATTGTAAATCGAAAAGTCGACTACCTGTGATTGAGCCAGCTGGACCTGATTATCAAAATGCAAACGACTAATATCATGCTCTTGAAGATGGCCTTCGACTCCATCAACTCTATCATATAAATCAGCTAATAATTCAATAAATATGTCATCATTTACATCTTCAAAATTATTCTCTCCTTCTTGATTACAATTGCATGATTTTATTTTTGAACAATAATCAGCCCAATAGTTTAATGATACTATTATATTATTTATATTCAGCTGGACATCATTTAGGATTTGATTTAAACTGACCTTTACTTTTGTACCATCGATATTGTCAACTTTTATTGTATGGTCTACAGTTAATGATGTCGTAAATAGTTTTAGAGCCGATGCCAGCTCATATCCAAGAACACTAGATAACAATAGATTTTGAATTATTTTTGGATAATTTGCGTAATTATCTTTTTGATTTTGCATGTATATATCAATAAATTCACCCGGGCTTCCTACCTCCACTAGCTGGTCTGCTTTAACTTCTTCATCGCTATTTTTATATTTATATCCTATTGTCTTAAGAGTATTGTCTTGAAGATTGTAATGATATTGCTTTGTTCCATTTATGAATTTTATCCAGTTTGCTTCATTAAATACCTCATATAATATTCTCGTTGTGTTTTGATTTCTCTTTTCATTCTTCATAATATTCATCAACATATCAGCTAAATTATGATATGTCTTGTATTGGAGGAAAGGTTCAGTTGGCTTAGGCTCTGGTGGAGCAGTATGAGTTTGAACATATTTAACTACTTCACATTTCCCCTTGTCTTCTTCCAATACTACTTGTTCGTATCCATCTGCTGCGCACATCAATTCGCTATACATATCATGGATTGCTTCACAAGTCTTAGATTCCCCTTCGATAATATCATTAAATGTATTAACACAATATTCATCTCTGATAAGTTCTCTGTTGGATTCAACAAATGAATTCGTTCTTGCTAATGCTTTGTATTCAAGTATTTGTGTAGATTTTTCAGTTATGGGAACATCCCCAAATCCTTTAAGACTGCCTCCATTTTCAATATAATCATTTACCACTCTGGCATCAACTTCAGCTTTATTGTATAGACAATTAAATTTTGGGTATTCATCGGGCTTATCTTCTTGGATGATATTTATTTTTTCATCTTCTCCAGCACTTATTTCAAATCCATTTGCTTTAAGTTTTTTTGCTTCTTTGCTCTTTGCAGAATATAGTGTCAAGGACATTTTAATCTGAAATTAAATAATGCTGTATAGTGTTCAGAGCCAGCCAGAGAATTATAATACTGTAAGAATGAATATAGATATTCCTTGGAAATGCCCTTTCGTCAAGTATTATGTTTCGTCTATTAATACTAAAGCCAATATCCTATTAACCACCGATGATGATTATTTAATATTTGAGACAGAAAATAGTGAAGTTCGAATTGATTTCGAGGAGTCGTATGCCTATTCTTTTGCAAATCTGGTTAAATTTTTAAATGAAAGTCAGACTGTAATTACCTTCAAAAATGTCAACAATAGAACCATATCTTTAAAGCCTGTCCAAACAGTAAAATTCAAAGAAGGCAGCCATAGAGCAAAATTAATCACTGGATTGTTCAATACTAAGCCTGGACATATATTTCCAAATGGAGTTGAATGCAACGTCCCAGATTTGCCAATTCTTGATTTTGCCAATAAATTATATTTAGTATCTTTGCAGGGTGTAGCAGCGCACTCATCTATTGGAGACCAAGAATATACTCCCAGCATCATCGCAAATATTGATACAATGATTATGGACCAAGAAGCTTTAATAGTGAATTATGATTTGACAAAACCAATAAAAGTAAAAGTAAATACAGATTCGTTAAAGTATTTGGAAATGAGGTTGGTCGACTTTATGTTCCAGCCAGTAATCTTAAAATCCCCCTTGTTCATTACTCTGAAGATAAAACCATCCCAGGATGCTGATATATATGATATACTCACGAAGTGATTTATATCTCACGAAGCAATAGATATTTTTAAATTCTGATTATATATTTAGATTCTACATTGGATTTGCAAGATTTTTCACTATAAGAAGTTTAAAAAATATTGAATATTCATCGAGTTATTGAAAAGGGATTTTTGAAAAAAAGCGTGAGTAGGGGGTCATGGTTTTGATATTGGAAAATATAAAATAAGTTTAAAAAAATATGTATGAGCAGGCATGTTCATTTTTTTATATATTTTACTTTCAAGTTTTCCAAAAGATTAGGAAAATTAAACGGTCGACAATAAACGTACGGATGAATAAACGTACGGATATAAACGTACGGAATAAACGGTAAACGGTCGACAATAAACGTACGGATGAATAAACGGTCGACAATAAACGGTCGACAATAAACGGTCGGTCGACAATAAACGTACGGATATAAACGTACGAATATAAACGGTCGACAATAAACGGTCGACAATAAACGGTCGACAATAAACGGTCGACAAAAATTTTAGATTTGAGAGGGTATTGAAAAAAATGATCGGAAAAATTTTGCCTCATAATTGTGAGTAAAATTTTGGTTTGAGAAGCTCAAACATAAGATTGAGAAGCTCAAACATAAGATTGAGAAACTCAAACATAAGATTGAGAAACTCAAACATAAGATTGAGAAACTCAAACATAAGATTGAGAAACTCAAACAGTCCAAATTCAGAGGAAAATTTTAGATTTGAGAGGGCATTGAAAAACCTAATCGGCAAAGATTTTAGATTTGAGAAGGCTTTTAAAATTATTTTCTTTCAAATTATTTTTTTAAAATTTTTTCTTTCAAATTATTTTTTAAAATTTTTTCTTTCAAAATTATTTTTTAAAATTTTTTCTTTCAAATTATTTTTTAAAATTTTTTCTTTCAAATTATTTTTTAAAATTTTTTCTTTCAAATTATTTTTTTAAAATTTTTTCATGAAATGTTATTTGAAAAATAAATTAAACGTATAGATAAATAAATATATGGATGAATGTGGCCAGATAAGTATTGAATTTTGCCTTGCTTATATCTCGATGAATATTCAATATTTTTGAATGGTTCAAGAGAGAAGTTCCTTCCTATTTCAGAGGAGAATTCAAATATTCAATCAGTATTGAAAAATCTCTATTGTACATATAGATTTGAAGGTATCTTTATTGAAATTTGCCTTGTTTATATCTCGATGAATATTCAATATTTTTAAACGTTCTTATAGTCAATTTTCTTCCTATTTCAGAGGAGAATTTAATGAAATAATTATCTATTTTTAGTCTACAGGTGAACGGGTGAATTTTCACCTCCAACTTCACCTTTCAATTTTTTTCAATTTTTTATTTTTAGGCCAAATGACCCTCCTCCCCGCAGCAACAAATCAAACCAGCATTACAGCCATTACTCTTGCCCAAGACAACTCTTTGACCGAATGTAGTTTTTCAAAAGAAGTGTCTGAATTCTATAATATGAACTTTGAACAGAAGAAGATGGAATTGAAAAATGATTTGTTGAATGATAACTACGACCCGGTAAAATATAAGCTAAATGTCGAAACAAATACAAATCTCATCCGTGATATTTTTACAATATTTCATTCCCTGCCAAAATTAAACGACATCACACAGAGCAAGCCAGATGTGCCTATTTTTGAACAAATAATGGAATTGAAGACAGACTCATCGGAAATAAAAAAATTCATTCGAAAAGTAAATTATGACATGATAGGCTATCATTGTAATCACAATTCTATAAACGAAAAGTGTGATAAAATATACGGTAATGTGGTCGATATATATAATTCAGACGAGTACCAGAACTACCAATCATTCATATCTTTTGCTCTCATGACTGCGCTAAGTATCATTAGAAAAGATAAATTTGGACAGCCATATAATGTTTATCCGGCAGATGCCTTGTTGTGTGATAATCCCGATGACTTTTCATTCGGATTTATTGATAAATGTAGTGTCAAAGAAGCTTCTGAAAATATTATACGACTCAACGGTATGATAGCCAATAACAATGCCCAAACCAATAAATCATGCTCAAAATGTGATGCAGCAAGGAGAAAATACAATTATAGCCTCTTTCAAATAGAGAGGATGAGAGAAGAGCAAAGAGAACAGCAAGAGATTGATAAACAATACATAGAAACGCCTGATGAAAACAGATATAATATGAAAGAGTTTTTACTCAAAAATTATCCTTCGATAGATAGATTTTTGTTAAAAGATGTCCAAAACAAGTATAAATCCACTTTTAAAATCAATTTAACATTTGATGAATTGAAGAGAAAAATTGAAGAAACGGGGCTGTTCACAATATCAAATGTCCATAGAACCATGTATGTAAATAGAAAATAAATGAGAGGTGAAGTTGGAGGTGAAAATTCACCCGTTCACCCCTGGATGATTTTTACAGTTTTTTTGCTCATTTTTGAGCCGAAGCATTTTTTTGTCGCGTGATATTTTTTTATCACTTTTTAATTTTATTGTAAAATGGACAACCAGCTCATTTCCAAACTATCCAAGAAGCAAATTTTATCCCTCCCAGGATTCCAAAATAAAGGGAAACAAACCGTAAAAAAACTCCGAGAAGAGCTCAGACAAAATATCTCTCGAATGAAATTAAACAAAAGAGGCTTGAAAGTGAAGGATTATATCAAGGCATTTAATGAAAGTGATGATAAGTTGTTTAACAATCTGCGCAGGCAAAAAAATACCAGACAAAAAGAAAAGGCATCGCGAAGAGAATACAAACAAAGCCTCAAAAATAATGCCAGAGCAGAAAGGGATATATTAAATATTTCGGTCGATTTGTACTCTACAGCTAAGACCGAAGCCAGAAAAGAGTACAAGGAAAGAGTCAAAAATATTAAAGATAAGCCAAAATTTAAGAAGCAGATGAAGGAATTTATGATGAAAGCGAACAAGAAATTTCATTCGAAATAGTTATTGGAGATGATGAAGATACCAGGATGGCATTTACTGAAACTCTAAGGCAGCTTCACAAGAAGAATAAAAAGAACGTGGTAGTAAAAAGTGAGTCGTTAGATGGGGAGGAATATAAGTGGTATACCATCTCATCGGCACGAAATATTGACACAACTATTGGTCATATCTCCGGTACAATAGATTTAAATGATGATTGTTCTGATAATAATCCTTGGATTGGTAATGTATTTATCCCTGCAAAATATCAATTACTCTTCATTCAAAACAAAAAGAAAGGCAAACAAACCGTCTTCACAATCAATAAACAAACTAGTAAAGGGAAGCTATATGAAGAAGAAGTAGAAATTGATGAAGATTATAGAGAAAAACCAGACGGAGGATTCTTTCCATATATCAATCTTTCTGATATTGATTTGACTATATATCAAATATTTAAGTCTGTGGAGAAGAAAAATTATCAAGA
Source organism: Tritrichomonas musculus (assembly GCA_039105265.1). Taxonomy (NCBI): domain Eukaryota; phylum Parabasalia; order Tritrichomonadida; family Tritrichomonadidae; genus Tritrichomonas; species Tritrichomonas musculus. The sequence goes on along the minus strand of JAPFFF010000024.1, from coordinate 592,461 downwards.
TAATTGCCTGGTCTATGCATGTATCCAATCAAAAGTTTTCTCAGAGGAAGAAATAAATCATCTACGTTCCATGGTGAAAACAAGGATGGTGCCAAATAGTTTAATATATGATATTGCTAAATATTTTAAATGTCATTTTATTGTCAGGAGGATTGATGAAAAATATGCTACGAGAGACCAACAGCAAATCAAAATAGATACCCGAAAGAAAGCCTGGGCTAAAGATTTTAACAGGACTGTAGACCTGTTATTATACAAAAATCATTACATGATTAACAAACCTGTGGGAAACACAAAGCTGATTACAGTCCTACGAAAGCTATTTAAAGAAGGCATGTTCAGAGAAATAAAATCTTGTGAGATGAATATTTTGGCCACAAATGAATATAACAGTCATCTAGCAGATTATCAAGATTTAAATTATGACCCTTCCCTTTGCTGTCAAAAAATAGATTCGTCTGTTATGAAAAAAGAGAGGGATTGGTCAAAGATATACTACTCTGATTTTGAGACCGATACAACATTATCTCCCCATAAACCATATCTTAACATTACAGTATATAGAACAAAAGAATTGATACATAAAATGGTTTTTGATGGGGATAATATAGCCGAGAGATTATTAAAATCTTTGGAAAATAATTCTTTGACATACTTTCATAATCTAAAATATGATGCCTGCTTCTTCATCAACACCCCTGGATGGGACGTCCAAATAACTGAAAGGAACGGTACAATTCTTCAAATTGTCATGACAAAATATAAAATAAACAAAAGATTAACCTTCCGAAATAGCTACTCTTTGATACCTGCTGCCCTATCTTCCTTCGCTAAAATGTTCCAACTACCCGTCCACAAAGAAGTGATGGCATATAAAATATACACAGAAAAAAATATCAAACGAAAAGAAGTCTCAGCACTAGAATTCCAACTACAATATTATCTCGAAAATAAAGACAAAAAAACACTTCAACAAATAAAACAAGACTGGAAACAGCTTATCGATAATGCAATAAATTGTGGCGCTTATGAAAATCTCCAGATAGACATTATGAAATACGCCATCTATTATTGCAAGCTCGACTGTATTGTTTTGATGAAAGGAGTTGAGAAATTTAATCGAGACTTGATAGAAGTGTTCAGACAAACAAAAACAGATATGTTGGACGTCCATAATTTTATCTCCATCTCTTCGATTGGATATTATTATGCCTACAAATTTGGTTGCTTCGATGAGTGCTATCAGCTAAGTGGTAAGCCACAAAACTTTATCCAGAGATGTGTTTCTGGGGGAAGAACTATGACAGCCAACAATGAAAAGCAGTATGTAGAAGCGAGAATACAAGATTTCGATGCCGTCTCTTTATATCCGTCGGCCATGAGTATTATGTCTGGAGTGCCCAAAGGAATGCCTAAAATTATTCCTGAAGGAATATCTACTGAAGAACTATTACGTTATGACCAGTTCTTTGCTGAAATAAATATTAAAAAACTAAGCTGTAAATCAGATAAGCCATATAAATTTGGGCAGGTATTTAGCAGGAACGACCAGGGCTCAAAAATATTTACCAACAATCCAACAGACCACTATTATATTGACAAGAGAGCTTTTATGGACCTGATGGAATTTTATACTTTTGACTACGATTTTTATCGAGGATATTATTTTGACGAAGGATTTAATAGTAAAATTAATATATTCATCGAGAAATTGTTTAATCTCCGAAAGAAATATCAGGATGCAAAAAATCCTCTACAACAAACTATTAAACTCCTTTTGAATTCTATTTATGGAAAATCTATTCTCAAAGCCACTACGACAGAAACAAAATGCATACCAAAAGATAAAGCCATTAAATATATCTGGAAAAATTATAATTATATCACAGAAATAATAGAGAATAAATCAATCGAAAATGTGTATGTCAAGAAAGTAAAACCAATAAATAATCACTTTAATCTACCACACTTTGGAGCAAGTGTGTTGTCCTGGAGTAAGCATTTGATGAATCGAGTGATAAGTTCTGCAGAGCAGAATGGGATTGAAATATACTACACAGACACGGACAGTATACATATCAAAGAAGAAGATGTAGCAAGGATAGGAGAAGTGTTCAAAAAGAGATATGGCAAGGAGTTAATAGGCAAAAAGATGACTCAGTTTCACTGTGATTTTGATTCGTTTGAAGGAGCTGTTGGGGCTGTTCATTCAAGAAAATTAATAGCTCTGGGAAAGAAATCATATCTCGATATTTTGGTAGATGAGAAGGGGAATGAAGGCCTACATATAAGACTGAAAGGAATTCCTAAACAATGTATTCTAAACAAAGCAAAGAGGATGAATATATCAGTGGAGGAGTTATTTGAGAAATTATATTGCGGCGAAGAGATAGTTTTCAATCTTCTTGATGGGGCTAATTGTTTCAAAAAAAGTAGCTCATACCAACAGATAAATTTACCAACATTTGAGAGAAGAATCAAATTTTGAAGTATATATGAGGCTTTTTTTAGGGTGATTTTGAAAATGGGATCGAAAATGGGATCGAAAAAATGAAAATGGGATTGATTGAAAAAGACCCTATTTTAGCTGTTTTTTGACCTAAAAAGTGCTTAAATCAGCCTCTTTTTCTAAAAACTCTATCCCATTTTTGATCCCATTTTTAATCCCATTTTTAAAAAAAGATATATAAATATAAGATTTATTTTCTTAAAAATAAATTATATAACTCTTCTATAGTTCGTATATATATTGTTAGAAATTTTTGGGGGGATCAAAAATGGGATCAAAAATGGGATCAAAAATGGGATAGCGTTTTTTTTTTTTTTTTTTTCATTTTTTTTATCACGAAGCCAAATGTGTCAAGAAATGACATTACAAGAAGCCCTCCAAGAAATTCAAAAATTAAAAGCTGAAAATAAAATGAAAGACGAACAGATTGCTGACCTCACTACAAAATTGGAAAAATCAGAAGCTGAAAATGAGAAATTAAACATGTTTTGGAAGAAAATGACAACGAATGGGCAAACAGCATGCGTGATGTAAAAGAAGAAATACAAGAGCTAAGAGACAGGATAGAGGATTTGGAGAACAGAGAAGACGATTTGTATGACGATATAGTATATCCAGAAGCCCAAACAGAAGGGGAGGCCCAGTGGTTTGATGTCAAAAATGATGATGAATATGAGATTAAAAATGTATATCCATATGATATTAGACGAAAAAGTAATGGAAGAGTTGTCGCTAATACTGTAAAAAAAATGATGGATATATCCATGTAACATTAAATCGAAAGCCCTATCGAAAGCATATTCTTGTGGCAAAACACTTCATTCCAAATCCCGACCACCTCCCTATCGTGGACCATAAAACCATGATAGAACTAATTATCATGTATCAAATCTTCGGTGGGTATCAGCTAAAGAAAACAGCAAAAATAAATATGGATACAAAGGCCAAAAGTATAATTATCTAGATGACCTGCCTGCGGATTGTCAACAAATTACTTTATTCAAAGGGTGGGAGTTTGAAAATTATTTCATTAGTTCTGACAATAAAATTTGGTTCTACAATGGAAATCAATACAGAGAATTAAAAATTTATAAGAGCCGAAGCTATTTATATGTTAGTATGATGGATATAAATAATAAACATCACAGCATTGGATTAAATGCTTTGATTCAAGAATATAATTGAGCAGCAAAAAAATACCTCCATCTAATATTTTTTTACTTTATGCCTTCACTAATTCAGCCAATTTTTTCAGCTCCTCTAGCTCTTTTTTCTTTCGTAGCCTATACTCCTTTTGTTGTTGCCTTCTTGCCTCGAGCCTTTCCTCTGGTGTATTGTATTTACTCTTTCTGCCTCGCTTTTGTTTTTCAGGGAGGGGTTCGGCTTGGGTTTCCTCTTCAGCTTTTTCTTCAGAGATTATTTTTAAATTCTCTTCGGATTTACTTTTAGATAGTTTTTTTATAATATCAGTTTTATTGAATTGTGTGAGGTCTATTTGATTAGTCATTTGCCTTCGTGATAAAATGTAAAATAAATTTCTAAACACACACATATTTCAAACACAGATGATATTTGTTAATTAGTTCGTTGTATTGTTTGTTATATACTTGCTTGAAGTCCATACAAACTTCTCCCTTGTCGTTTACTATTTTTATTGCTTCGATTCTGCGTATCGGATTAGCTTTCCCAGCACAGCATTTTATATCTTCATCCACATGCAATTCTACCATCTCAGCTTTGACAGAACATTTAATTATATCAATCAACGCCTCTACTGGAACAATGATACAATTTTTTGAAATAAGATTAGTTAGCAAAGCTTTATCTTGGTTCAATAAAATATTGGCAAAAGTCTCGAGAATAATATATTTTACATCTTTTACATCATCTTCTGGGCTGTCTTCTAGCTCGACATTTCTTGTTATCACAATCTCTTCCTTCCCATCATCCCTTTTGTTTATGATGATATTGTTATTAATATTTGATGTTGATTGAGCTGCGGCTTGTGGTTCTAATGATAAATTAGCATTAACACCTGCATTATTTGCTCGTTTCTTAATCATTTCATTTCGAAAAAAAATTTTATTTAATAGATTATGTTCTCTATTTTTACTTTATGCTGCGGGCCATATATGACATTCCCTTTATCTTTTTCATTAGCCTTCCCTTGTATCTCCCCTAATTTTTCAGGTTTCTTGAGGTAAGGAGGAAGGATGGGTGCTTTAGGAGCCTTATCTTTTTTTAAATAATACCCTCCGTCTGTGATGCTGACAGGTGGTTCATGCAAGGGTTTCGTTCTATGTTGATTACTCTTTGGTGGCCTCACAGGCTTGTTTTCAATATATTTGATAGGCGGTCTATTGTAATATGGATTAAATGTGATAGCATAAGTATTATCATTAGAGAATATGCCAAAATGATTAAAGCCTATGGTGTGTTCTGTTTTTGTTCCTTCGTTGAACATTTCTCCTTCTACTCCAATGATAGATGAACTAGGATTCCTATATTTATTCATTTCATTTCCAAAAAAATTATCCAGCTTACTCTAGGACGAGTGGTTGATGCTCCCCAATGTATAGTTCCGGCGTGCTTAAATTGTATTTCTCTCGTAGCTGAATAATTAATTCTTTCGTTTGTTTTGAAGCATTTTCTATAGAATAATTATAGTAGCTATGCGCTTCATATACCTGTTCTTGATTTGAGCCGTTGATAAAGAACTCATTCATTTTATAATTTAATCGACGGCGAGAATTTGCTTGATAATTACATGCTCTATTTCATATTTTTTGATTTTGTCAGGATATATTCTCCAGGTCTTTTTTTCTGTCTTAAGTGATATATATATTACTTTGCCCAAAAATTTGTTGCGAGAAAGCTGGATGGGAAATTTATCACAGAGGATAGCAAAATTACATTCCTTCCATTCTTCTGGATTTTCAGCGAGGGAGATAATATTGTTGATGTAATCGTAGACTCTTTGCTCTTGCATTTGTGGTGGAGATAAAAAAAATTTTAAGAATGAATATTTATTGTGGAGTAGTGAGGTCATAATTTCCAAGACGAACGAGAGGAGGCATACCATTAGGCTGAACCAAAATTGATATTGATGAATCAAATAAAAGACAAATTAGAGGTGGGGTTTGAACATCACTGGCATATGTATTTGCCCCAGTATTTTGTGATACAATAATTTCAAAATTAATAGGAGACAGAGATGTGAGTCCCTGCTGATATGTGTTGTCTGTCTCTGTTGGCAGAGCAATGAAAAAGCTGGTCCTGTCATCAGGATAATTTCCAGTTGAGCGTCTGTATGGTTGATTATTTGTTAGTGAAGCTACGACTTCTTTATTAAACCCGCTTTGTCCACCATTCATATTCATAGCGTTTTGGCAGTACTCTAAGAATTCTGGATACTCATCTGTCGTTCCAAATGCTTTTGCAGGGATGTTTCCATAGCCTCCACAGTTTAATTGAAATAGCTTAAATTGTGGATTCTTGAAGTAGGTATGATGAGTGTGCTTTTCAGGGAATAAACAAAATATTGAGTCAACAAAGCGAGGAGTAATAGTACAGGTGGTTTTGCAATTTGGATTTTTTAGTCTATTTGTTGTAGTATATACAGAAAGGGTTTGTGTAGGAAATGTTAATGGATGAGTTGGGTCAGCATATCTTTGAACGAGACTGGAATAAATATTATCTTCAATACCAAAGCATGGTATGATAGATGAGCATTCAGTAGTTTCATAACTGTTTACTTGGAATGTTCTGGGGTTTGCTGTAAGTGTTGTTTTGTCTGATGATATGGCAGTATACATTGTTATTGGTTCATTTATTGGAGTAAATTCATTCGTAATATTTGGTAAAGTATATTTTGATATTTCTTTATAGTTATTTTGCAAACATAGTTCTGGGCCCAAAGGACAGCATACCATTCCAGCACACGAGAAGAATAATCGAAGCTCTATCTTGCCTGCGAAGGCTGGGAGGTATTTAATATTAGAGAGTGGTAAGAATCGTCTTAAATCTATCTTGAGATGAATTTTATATTTTTGTTCATACCATTTAATACCATTTCTCTCTTTCCAATCAACAATGAATCCTGTTCTACTTCCTGACTTACCATTCCATATATCTTTATGTCTGGCCTTAGAATATACATCTGCTCTCTTTGTTGTTTCGTTGGCACAACAGGCTGTTAAAAATGATTCTTCACAACCAAAATTCTGTGTATAGATAGTAATGCCATTAGCCACGATTTCATATTTTTCGACGGCATCTCTAGCATCTTTAAAGCCAAACCAAACTCTATTGAATTGATAATTATCATCTGTATTTTCTATTTCTTTAACCTCTTGTCCAGCAGCTTCTTTAATACTGACTTCCATATCAGCTCTAATAAATCCATTATATATGTCTGCTGTATTGTTTGTGTTTGGAGATATAATAGCAGTGGTATATGAGCCTTGGGGGATTGAAGGAGATGGAGAATATGATGTCTGGGGACTTATAGTATACTGTTTGTTGGTATCACTTAGGGCTATACAATTATCTACAATATCAAAATATGATGCTATTTGGGTACATACTTCAGCTGATGTTCTGAGTTCAATCTCTGGATTAATCATGGTGTTTTTATAAAAAAATAAAAACTTTATAACATATCAGAGAAAATATTATTCCTCCTTCTACGAATGACCTGAGGTTGAGGAGGAGGTGTTGGTGGTAGTTCTTCCTCTGGTTCTTCTTCTATATCATTGACAAAGTCAACTTTGCCTGAAGTCAAATTAGGCTCTTGAATATATTGTGGCTGAGTATATTGGTAGTAGGGTTTGCTCATTTGTTTTTGCACCACTTCTTTTATCATCCTTTTTTGTTCTTTCTTTTCTCGTTTATTTTTTATTTCTTCCCCCAATAACTTTAGCTGATTTAATATTTCCATATTTATTGTAGGGTCCTCCGCTTGTCGGAGGCAGCGAGGGCTCGCAGCTTCAAAAATGGCTGAATTATTTGATTGCGGCTTAGTCCTTTCGATTTTTTTGGCAGAGCAGACCTTTCCCTGAGAGCAAGTGGGGAGAGGTTTGGTAGGCTCTTCTGCTGGCTCTTCTACTTCCTGCTCTTCTACCTGTGGTTCAGCTTGAGGTTTGGATAGGGGCTCTGTTCTTCTTTTCACAATATATTTATTCTCTTTTTTTGTAGGCAAGACATCCCACTCAGGGTCATCACGACCATTTAACCAGTTTTGTATTACTTGTAATCTCTTCGATCCAGTCAAATGTTTAGACATTTAAATAATATTAAAATCGCTTTCTTTGAGTTTTATTTGCTTTTTTGGAGTTTTTGGGAGTTTTTCACCTCCTTGCTTTTCTTCTTCTTCTCATGCCTCTTATCATTCTATATCTTTTGCCTTGATATATTTTATAACCTGATGGTTTTCTTGAATAATGGATACGTGGATAATTTAAAGAATTTAGATAATAATTGGCTAATAATTCATTATTTACGTCTCCTATTTTTTTCTCTAATTCTTTCTTCTTCTCTTTGTTGTCTATTCTCTCACTGCTCTCTCCTAGTGATTTTATTACTTTAGCTCCTACTTTAACATATTTATTGTCTGTTGCATTACCAATGGTTTCTGCAATTTCACCACCTCCTATGAGTAATTCAGTTTTATTATCCCATGCCCATTTCAATCTCTCTTTCATTTTATTTACGTGTTCATAATTATTTTTGGGTATTCCATCTGTCATTTTATTATATGCTTTTTTAAGCTTGTTTACAAATTTCCCTGCTATCCCTTCGGAATTATTTTGAGTTGTCATAGGGGGTGGCATAGGAGCTGGTGCTGGTGCTGGAGGCGGCATATAATGTGGGGTAGGAGGAGGTTCTTGGATTGGCTTGGGAGGAGCTGGAGTAGGAGTAGGAACTGGAACTGGTTTTTGGATTGGTTCTAGAGAAGGTCCTTGGGTGGGTTTTTTGCTAAAGAATTTGTTATATGTATTGCTCACAAGATTTGATATTTTATCACTTATCCCTCCTATTGGCTCTTCTGTACCATCACTTCGTAGGGTAGGAGCAGTACCCATCGTTAAAAATGGAATAGACATTTAAATGAAGACAAAATTTAGCTTACCAATCATCCTTCTCAAACTTGTCATATGCTTCTCTTTGTCTTCTTACAGCTTCTTGTAGATCGGCCACAAATTGTTTATCTTGTTTCCAATTTCTAGCTTTTTCAGCTGCTGACATTTTTTTCTTTGGAGGTGATTCTTGTTTCTTTGGTAATGCTTTGGGAGGCGGGGATGGTTTTTTGGGAGGCGGGGATGGTTTTTTGGGAGGCGATTTTTTGGGTGATGATTTTTTATTTTCTGTCGTGGCTTCTTTTTGTTTTTGCTCTATTTGTTTCTTCAACTGATTTAATTTTTCATTGGCTTCATCAATATATTTATTTCTTCTTTGATACATTTTATATCTTGTTGGCTTCCTTCCATAAAACATCCTTGGTACATCAGCGTAGGCTATATGTTTGTTTCCAAACATCCGAGCATTCCTTTCCTGAATTAATTGAGCCAACAATTTTTCCTGGCTGTTTTTATCATCAATTTGTCCTGCAGTTTTACCAACAACTCTTACAACATCAGCTGCTACATTCCATTTATTATTTCCAGTCGCTTCCCCAATTATATCACCTACATCTGCAGCTCCTTGTAAAATTTCTGCTTTATTATTATTAATCCAATTACCAATTTTTCCAAATATACTAACACCAGCATCTGAAGGGGTAGATGGAATATATTTTCCAGAATCAATAGTTCCTGAAGGCATTTATTGTGAAATAAATCATTCAAAGTAATATTTGTTGGCTGTTATATTACAAATAAATTTGTCGTGAGGCTCACGATGCTGCAAATATTCCTTGACTGTTTTTTTGATATTTAGATTGTTATTCGTTTGTTGGAGCAATGATGTAAAATCTTCTTCTGAATATCCACTATAGCATATAATATCGGTGGCCAATCTCTTTGCATTTATATGGACAAATCTAATGGTTTGGATAGCCATAATGCATGTAATATTATAGTGCCTAGTTTTTGTTAGTAGCCTTAAGAATTCAGTATTATTATGCGTCAATAAATCGCTCCCAGCACAGTCATCCAATATTATTAGAGTGTTATATGGATATGATGAAGTTTGATATTTTACTAGCTTGTTTGCTATATATACTATTCTATCATCTATTTCTTGAAGGGAGTGCTTGTTTATAAGCCGCTGCATTTCTTCATTTGTCTCTTTCATTTTTGATAATACATGCTTTACCATCGCATAATATTTTATCTTTCGCTTTAGATGTTTTTTCAAATAATCCATCAATTCTGCTTCGTTCAAATATATGATTGGTGTCTTGACATTTTGACTCATCGCCTCTGCAGTTTTGTCCATCTTACCGCTTGTGGAACAGAATACTATCTTCTGGTAGTAGGGATACTTAAATAATCTCTCGGTAATTAAAATGTGTTTCCATATCCAATAACTTTTTCCAGCACCTGGTTTGCCTATCAAAAAATATATACCGTTCGTGCTAAATGGATAGGAAGGATGAATTGGTTTCATAAGTGCAGACTCTATTTCCTTTTGGTTTTTTCGCATGGTTTTTTGGATTAAAACTTCTACTTCTTTCATTATTTGTTTAGCCATTTATTGTTGGTTAAATCCATTTTTTAATGTTTGATGGGATATTTTTTTGTTTGCTCCAATAATCCATTTCAAGATTTGATAATTTAGTTGGGGCTCCTTCTCGTAAATTTTTGGCTGGAATAACATCTTCTGTCCCTTCACTATATTTAATTTTATATTTATTCTTAGCTGCATCGTAGGATATAATTTTATCCACAATACCTCTCTTGCCTCCCTTTAGTGTCTGAGCAAGAGGCACTTCTGCCCCGGGGCCCTTCAGGCCCTTATTTTTATTCTGTGTTTTTATCAATCTATATCCCGGCAACTTATCTATTGATTCATCTTTGGACTTAACAATAAATTGATTTCCAGCTTTTGAATCAACAATATAAGCCTCCTTGCTGACCCTATTTCTTCGCTTCGAAAATGGTTCCTTGGCTTGTATAATTCTCACCCTGTCGTTAGGCTGAAAGTCATAAGGATTGATTTGTGATTTAGTATTAATATATTCTTTTTCATCTTTTTCTGTCATTTCGTTTGGTATTTTATAGTCCAACGATCGGTGAGGGGATTTATTGTAGGAATCTATTAATCCCTTCATTTCTTGTTCTCCAATAAATCTATTCTCTCCTACCATATCTCTTATAGTTCTCATGAATCTATTTATGATGCCTAGTACATTATGATTATTGTCTTCCGTAGTATTGTATATAATATTTTTTGCCTTCATTATTTGCAAAACATCATTGGACAAATAGGCTGCATCCTGGTCTGAAGTAATAGAATAAACATTTGGTTCATCTACTAAAAATTGATTTAATGCTCTAGCTACTTCTTTTGCTCCCTTCCCTCTCATCGCATAACAAAAAGCCTTCCTGGTATTGATATTTATAAACATCAGATAATTCAAACCATCTTTTGTTTTGTCATTTATGAAAGTATCCATTTGATATCCTCCTGAGTGTTTTGAATATATATTCATAAATTTTGCCTTTGGTACTTTAACATCATGCACTATATTCTTCAAATAATTTAATGCTGCCTCTTCTGTAAATCCATATCGTTTTGCAAGAGGAACAAATTTTGATGGTGTTTTCCACGGAAAAGTTTTGTATAACTCCTCTATTGTTTTGTAAGTCATTGTTTTGAAAAAAAATAAACCCTCAGTTAATATAACATTTTACGGTAAGGGAAGAATATCATTTCGATAGAAAAGCTTTCGCTTCTCGGTATTTTTACTGGTATATCTTTATGTCGACCAGAATATAGTTCGATCCAGAATCGTTGGTCAGTTGAGTTCAGCTTAAAGTATTTTATGGGGTTGAAGTATATTGTTGTGTTTCCAACATATCCTTGATTTGATTGGTCCCCGAAGGATGAATAAATTTTACATGAATGCCTATCCCATACATTATAAAAATTGACTTCTCTAAGCCATTTAAATTTATAGTTATTATGATAATTTGCCCCTTGGTCTGTCTCTCCACTAATATTAAACACATCTTCGAAATCATATTTTCGGTCTATCAATCCAAAATCTTGAACGGTTCGATGAGGAAAATCAATTGATATGTCAATATAAAATGGACTCTTCTTATCATAATTATGTCGAGATAAAATTCTTTCCAAATATGTTTTTCTCCTATAATCATAGAATCCATCAGCCATGACATCAAGCTCAGTTGAAAGACCATAAGGGTCTTCACTAAATCTTGGCTTGTCTTTATACTTAGCTTTCTCTTCTTCTGTTTTTGCCTTCGCCAAATTGTCTTCAATCTCTTGATTATATTTTTTCATTTCGGCCCATAGATATTCATATAATACGTGTCCAAAACCACCGAAATCATCCTTCTCACTCATCCACATTAAAACATTTACTTCAACCATAGATTTCCTTGCAGCAGGTATACTTATATACGCTGAGTGGTCATATAAGTTTGGGTCATCTGATTTTGGAGGAGGAGTGGCATATTTATTGTAGTCCTCTTTGTAGTATTTCCTAACTTTAATTTTAAATTCTAGCCTTCTCTTTCTAGCTAACATAAATATATTTCTAACACCAATAATAGACTCACCACGATTAGATGTGCACCATTCTTGTGGAAAATTAAAATAATAACGATTAAATTTCGCAGGGTCTCTTTCTCCATCTTCCAGAAAGAAAGCGTGCTCCATAGGGATTGGTGTTTGTTCTTCAGCTGGATTGAGCGTCGGGTACATTTCAATCATTATAAAACAACTTCTTGATTCGAAGGGATATCTTAACAAAAAATGGTTGGGATTTCTTGACGGAACGTTAAGAAATCACGCCATTTATATATACTACTACATATAATAAAAAAGATTCTATATTAGCGAACGACATTAGGAGTGAGCCTCCCTAGGTGTTTAGATATATAGCCCGAAGGTAATCTGAGCCCCCCCAGCGGGGGGGGGGGGACGAGAGGGGGGGAGAGAACAAAAAAGAAAAAGATTTTGCGTAAGCAAAAGAGGGGGGATGCATGCTGGGCTTTAGCCCAGACCATCCGGGGGATATGCCCCCGGTGGGATTTATCCCACAAATTCATTTAGGTCGATTTTTTTGGGCTAAAATAATTTTGATAACGAGACTATAAAAGTATGAGTTTGGATTTTTTTTGCTGCGAACTTTTTGAATGTGGGGGCCTTTTGAGGGGGTCCAGGGGTGCGAACCCCTGGAGTAGTGGGGTGCGGAGCCTCTGCGGAGCCCCCAAGTATAGGCTTGGCGGTAGCGGAGCCTATACTATACTACTGTTGTAGCATCTATGTTTATCTGTTGTTAGCATAGATGTTTATCTGTTGTTAGCATTGACGTTTATCTGTTGTTAGCATTGATGTTTATCTGTTGTTAGCATAGATGTTTGTATGTTGTAAGCATCAATGTTTATCTGTCGTTAGCATCTATGTTTGTATGTTGTTAGCATAGATGTTTATCTGTTGTTAGCATAGATGTTTATCTGTTGTTAGCATAGATGTTTATCTGTTGTTAGCATAGATGTTTATCTGTTGTTAGCATTGATGTTTTTCTGTTGTAAGCATCAATGTTTGTCTGTTGTTAGCATCTATGTTTATCTGTTGTTAGCATTGATGTTTATCTGTTGTAGCATCTATGTTTATCTGTTGTTAGCATAGATGTTTATCTGTTGTTAGCATTGATGTTTATCTGTCGTTAGCATCTATGTTTGTATGTTGTTAGCATAGATGTTTATCTGTTGTTAGCATAGATGTTTATCTGTTGTTAGCATAGATGTTTATCTGTTGTTAGCATCTATGTTTATCTGTTGTTAGCATCTATGTTTGTATGTTGTAAGCATCAATGTTTGTCTGTTGTAAGCATCGATGTTTGTCTGTTGTAAGCATCGATGTTTGTATGTTGTTAGCATTAATGTTTGTATGTTGTTAGCATCGATGTTTGTATGTTGTTAGCATCAATGTTTATCTGTTGTTAGCATCGATGTTTATCTGTTGTTAGCATCGATGTTTGTCTGTTGTAAGCATCGATGTTTATCTGTTGTTAGCATCAATGTTTGTCAATATTTAAGATAATATTATCTGGCGGTAGGATTATCTGGTTGTGGGATTTATCCGGCTGTGGGATTTATCTGAGTATGAGATTAAACTATTTTATTTCTTTTTGATAAATTAATTAAAAAAAAAAAAAAAAAAAAAAAAAAAAAATATAAAAAATAAAAAATAATAAAAAAATTAAATTCTATGAGCTTTATGAAAAAAATAACTGAAAATTTTTTTTTATAAAAATATCTTAATCAAAAAGAAATAAAATAGTTTACAATTATAATTACAAATGCAAATAATAATATACTTAAATTAATTATTATCCAAAATATTTTAAAACAATATGATGGCTGGATAAGTTCAGGTCTTATTTTTTTGGGGTTTTGTTTTATTATATTAAGATAATAGTTTTGTATGAAAAAATACACAGTACTTTAAGTTGATTGAGCTTGTGATTCAATTAAGTCTATTTCTCTAAGGCTTTGAATAACGAAACAGCATGGACAGCACACTCCACACATTAAATCACCGCAAAATCCTTTGTCCATTCCTCTTGCGTGTCTTATGTTTGCTCTGGTCCATATACTTGAAGGGAAAATGAGGCAGTGGCAGCATGAGCATGATTCTCCACGCGATTTTGCCCATGCTTTTGCATCAGCGCAAGGGAAACAAAACAACGTATAACAGCATGTTGAACAATCAGCACAGCAACCACAAAGACCCGATTCTATTTCTCCTGTTTGGCAAGCTTTTGTATAATGAATCATTAAATAAATATTTAAATGATGTAGTGATTTGATTTTGAAATGTTCATCTCAAAAAGTTTTTATACAGTGAAATGTTTTCAATTTGTTTTCAAATTTTCAATACTTACTATCATCTTTCATTCAATTATTGAAAATCAATATAAGATGAAATCTATTGACTGAACAATCATTTGTACTCACAAAATATTTTGCATTAGAAAACATCTATTTCGTGACTGGAAATAATATATTTTTTCATGATCGTTAAAATATTTTATTTTTTTGCTAATATTTTAAAATTTTATGATCAAAAGTGTAATTAATAATTTATTACAGATCAAATAATAAATATTTTAATTATATCAAATTCATTGATGAATCACAGTAAAAAGTTTAATACAAACATTTGATTATTTTATGTGGAGAAATTATGACACTGAGATGTATTGCGATATCAAGCCAATAACCACTATTTCATGTATGAACTCCACTCATTATTGCCAATATCCAAAAGAAAAAGGGGATGAATGTATAATTTACATACAACTTGGTGATGGATCAGATGAAAATAGATGTATGGAAGAAGAAAGAGATAAAGTTTATAAAATGTCAAACATCATATAAACACAGTTCATCTGGATCGAGTTCAAACATTGAAAAGCATAGTTCAATTGGCAGCAGCAATGCAAATGGAAATTCAGCTTCTGGAAGTTCAAATAATGGAAGAAGTTCAACCAATTCATCAAATGATGATTACAGTGATGATCCTGAATCTTACCCAGTAAAACTTGGTGATTTTGCAAAATTTCTTCCGGCCTATTACTTTATACGGTCTATGTTGGAGGTACAACCATTATCAAATTGATGCGGTCTATTACTTTATGCGCAAGTCATGCTGTTCCACCACCTAATTTCTTACATACAGCTATTTGTATTGGTACTTCTGATGCAACAAATGAATCTTTGGGAGCAATTGTTGTACACGGTGAATACTATTCTGATGGCAAATATCCAACATATTTATCATGCGATGGTGCGAGATCTTTTATAATGCCTCTTAATATCATAAATCATCTGCTGTTAAAAGATTCAAAGAAGAATTTGAAGCATTTAATATCATAAATCTTATTCCTCAAAGAAACAATAGTCTTTTAACAGCAGATGATTATAAATGGACAACTCATAATTGCCAACATTTTTCTGCTATTTGCTTAGATATATTGAAAGCGAGGTGTTTTAAAACAGATAAATATGATTGGACTAGATTACCAAGTAATATTATGAAAGTAACACGTATTAATGAAATAACATATTAGTTCTAAATTTTTTTTTAATAATTATGGTTTTATTAATATTATATCAATTGATTTTCATACCATTTGTTCCCATCATAAATTGTGAATTAGTAAAAATTCTTAAATTTTCAAAAGATTCAGAACTCCAAGATATTAATAATAAGTCATTTGCAGGCTCTCGTATTGAACAGTTAATTATTCCATTGTCAATTTTGAATGTAATAAAAGTTTGCTTCATTACTGCGTCAACTTTGGAAATAGAAGATGAAGATATACTTTTTGAATATTCATACAATTTATTGGAAAGTGTAAAACAAATTTCTCTGCCGAATGCCAGAAATATTAAAATAGATATGAACAATTTGAAAATAATGTACAACAAATTAAAAACATTAAATTTTATAATCAGTTGTATTTCATTTTTGAAATTTTTTTTAGAATCTAACTATTGCAGCACTTGCTGGAATTCCAAGAAATATTTTTTGATAATTAATAGAATAAGGTATTGATATTTGCTTTAATTTTGTGCACCCATAGAAAGCGTAATCTCCAATTGAAGACACGTGGGATGGTATTGCAATTTGTATCAGTGATGAACATTCAGAAAAAGCATTTTTCCCAATTGATTTTAATGAGATTGGCAATGAAATTTGTGTAAGTGATTTGCATCTTCTAAAGGCAGCTTCCTCAATTGAAGTTACAGAAGATGGAATTGATACTTGTTTTAATGACGAACATCCAAAAAATGTACAGAATTTAATTGATGTTATAGAAGATGAAATTGATACTTCTTTCAAACGTGAACATTCAAAGAAGGCACTTTCTCCAATATTTTTTACAGATGAAGGAATTGATATTTTTTCTAACGATGAACATTTTTTGAAAGCAAATTCTTCAATAGAAATCAAAGATGATGGCATGGAAAATGTTATTTCTTTTAAAGAATTGCATTCTGCAAATGAACGTTCTCCAATTGAAATAACTGATGATGGAATTGATATTTTTTCAAGTGATCTACAAGAATAGAAAGCTTCCTCTTCAATTGATGTTACAGAACATGGAATTGATATTTGTTTTACACTTGTACAAAACGCAAAAACATTTTTTTCAAGTAAAAGAATAGAAGATGAGAGCAATATTTTATTTAAATCATGACCCCATTGGAAAGCATAATTTCCAATTGAAGTTACAGATGATGGAATCGATATTTGTTTCAATGATGAGCATCCATAGAAAGCATAATTTCCAATTGAAGTTACGGATGATGGAATTGTAAATTGAATAAGGGATTTACAATGATAAAAAGCAAATTCATCAATTGAAGTTAATGATGATGATGAAGAGAATGATACTTTGGTGAGTGATTTACACCCACAGAATGCAGAAACGCCAATTGAATTGACAGATGATGGAATTACAATTTGTTTCAGTGATGAACATTCATAGAATGCATTTTCTCCTATTGATAGCAAAGATGATGGTAATAAAACTTGCGTGAGTGAGCTACATTTAAAGAAAGAGAAATCTTTTATTGAAGTTAAAGATGAAGGAATTGCTATTTTTCGTATTTGGTTGTCTTCTCTAAAGCAATTTTCAGGAATTTCTCGTGCTCTAAATAACAAGTAATAAACAATTTCAATCTCATTATTATCTAATGCTTTTTTAATGGCATCTTTATAAAATACTTATTTAATGAAATTACATAAAATCAACGAAATTTGAAATGTCATTAAAAAAAAAAATAAAGTTTTAAAATCTTATGAAATATTCACTTTTAAAACATGATTCAAATATTATGTTGTTAAACTCTATTGAATTACATTTGTTTTAAATTCTTTTTAGATTAAAATTATTGATGATTTAATTACTTTGGATTTGATTTCATCTTCATCATTCTTCAATATAAAATCTACAATTTTATCATAATTATACATGCACAAATAAATGAATCCATCTTTTCTAATTCTTTCTATGTGAAAAAAGAAATAATTGTGATGTTTTACAATGCTTTCAATAATTTTATCTTTCGAATCTTGATCATTTATTTTTTTAAGAAACAAATTTCTTTGGATATAATTTGCAATATCATTATGGTGACATTTTATCGCTTCAACCAGACATCTCACAAAGTCATTATTTTCATTTGTTTCCCAGCCAGGCGGTGAAACTTTATTATATTCAAGAAGGTGAATTAATTCAGCATTTTCCGAATGAATTGCATAAAGCCACAATGAAGATGATAACTCAACATTATTATATAGTAAATATTGAAAAATTTGAATTGAACCATAGAAAGCTGAATACTCAATCAAAGTTGTGCTTTCATTCTCAATTAAAAAAATATTCGTCTCAAAAAGTGAAGGTTTAATTTGACTTGATAAATGATAGTTCGTTCGATTTACAAATGAAACAAATTCTTCAATTGAATCTTGACGTATTAATGAACAAATGTATGAATCATTTTCTCCTTCTTGGCGCTTTTTATCATAATTATCAAAAAAATCAGGACATTCTAATAAAAGTTCGTTTTTTATTTCTTTCATTTTTTCTACACCGATGAATTTTTCAAGCTCTGGATAGAAAAAGTAACAAAAACGATAGTCATTTTGTTCGTACTTTTCAATAATGGCATTATAAATTGGTTCCGTTATTGTTAGAATTTCGTTTTTCAGTAGAAAAAGGATAAAAATTTTGTTGTTTTCGAATATTTTGAATATTTCTTCATTTGACAAGGTTTGCTTGATTTTATTGCTATATTGTTGAAGAATTTGATTGATTTTACTGAAGAAATTTGGTTCACGATGATGATTGTCGACGATATCTTTTAATATTTGTAAAAATTCAACCATCTCTTTTGGATCTCTTTCAATTTGATTACTTGCAAATTCAATTAATTCTTGGAAATAACTATCGTTGCCATCATCGAGATCATCTGAATTATCTAGAAATTCAATAATGGAATTGTAAAGATTTTTCTTTTCGTTAATATAACTGATCATTTCTTGTTGATACAAAATAGTTTTGTCATTATTTGTCATTAAAAAAATAATTAAAACAAATAATTTACGTCACCTTTTTTTTTCCTCACAATTTTTATTGACAAAAGTTCATTGTTTTCAATTTTAAAAAAAAATCGATTTTTTTTATCAAAATAATATTCTTCATAAAAACTATAATTATAGCAAAATTGTAATCATAAAATCACTCTCACAAAAACAAAGAATGAAATTTAATTATATTGTAAATCCAAATTTAAAAAATGGTAACTCAATAAAACTTTTTGAAAATATGAAATATTAAAAAGATAGCATTTCAATTCCTAAAAAAAAAAAAAAAAAAGAATAACCAAAAAGAAATACAAAACAATTCTTTAATCTTTAATATCCGTACTAAAAAGAGAAGTAATAAACATCAGTTGAACATCATCCAAAGAATATTTAGAGATCAAGAAGTCATAAGCAATTTCAATGATTTTTCTCGAGTATCCGATTTCATTCATCATGAATTCGATTTGCAGGGCCCTTTTTTCTTGGTCTGCATTTGGATTTGGTTGATATGTTTCGGCCCAATGATTAAAGACATCTTCATTGACTTTTATGATACGTAGAACACCATCTACTTCATCTGAGGAAAGTCCCAGCGCATTTTCGTAATATTCTGACGAACATGATGATTCTTCTTCGTCATTTGGTTTATAGCCGGGATTATTTCTCTTCAGCTTCTCTTTAAAGTAATTAAATTCGTCACCGTAAATATTCAAGTATTTCAGGATGCTACCAATATCAGGATTATAACAATCAATGAAAATTTGGTCCGTCATTTGGTCGATTATTTGATCGAATGTTAGCCTTTCAGTTGGGTTGCCGTCCCAGCATTTTTTAAGGAATTCTACGACAAAAGGATATTGTATTCTTGAAGTATCTGGTCTCAAGCCATTTACCACTTGAAAATGCGTGAATCTTATGTCTTTATAGGGAATTTCCATTGTTAGTAAACGATAGGCCATAATTGCAAAAGAATATACATCAACTTCTAGGCCATAACTTCCTTCCGCTACTTCTGGGGCCAGGTAAATTGGAGTTCCTGTCTCTGTCTCTAATATGCCATCGTGAATAGATTTGGAGCAGCCAAAATCTGCAATAATAGGATAAAAATCCTTATCAAGTAAAACGTTAACTGGCTTTAAATCACGATGAGCTATGCCAAGGGATTGAAGATGGCGCATTCCAATTGCTGTGCCAAGTAAAATTATGTAAGCTCTAGTATTTGTTCTATTTTCACTATCAAAAAAATCGTCAACATTTCCATTGGGAATAAGAGGTAGAATGATTGTCGGAAAGTTATCTCCATCAAAATCGAATGGACAAAAACTCACAAGTCCCAGTAAAGATGGATAATTAAGTTTTGCGGATAAAATAAATTCTTCAATTCTGAAGTATTTTGCTTTATCATAGTACATTTCTTCATTTTTGTGTGGCATAATTCGTCGGGTTGAAAATTTTGCTGCAAATATGGCTGAATCTGATAATCTTTCAATCTTATATACAAATCCATAAGCGCCTTTACCAATCTTTCCAGCTTTTTTAAAACCTTCCAAATTATCAATAACTTTGTCTTTAATTTCGTCAGGGATCAATGCCTTTACCTCTTCAAGGATTTCTTTTGTATCCATCCTTCTATTTTTTTTGAATTTGTTCGACCAATTTGGCATTTAAATCTTGGATTATAAAATATTTGTAAAGTTCACAAAATTATTAATATGCTTATAAAAGTAGGGCGGCGAAATCACATAGATTTTTGTAGGTATATAAACATTTTTGTAATTATATTTTCTAATATGTATATTTATATGTAATATAACAACTATATTACCGGAAAATATACTATTATTCTAAATTTAGAAGATAATATTCACAGTTTTTTATTTGATCAGAAATTTGAATGCTTTTAAGTGATTTTAAAATGCTATTTTTTGTTAAATCAAAAATATTTTATATTTTATTGAAATATAAATTTTATTAATGTTCCAAATTATAACTTAAATATAACAATTAATCAATCTTATATTGTTATTGAATTGAGATATGCATATTTATTGCAATTGAATAAATTCAATATAATTCAATATAATTATCGGCGTGATTTTTAAAAATGATATAAATAATATAATTATAAGCAAAATACTATGAAAAATATATTTTAATTAGCATAATATAAGATAATATGCAAGTATGAATTCTAAATATGGTTTTCTTATTGAAAAAAATGTTAAATTAAATTTTGAATTAAAATTTGAATTGAATCTTCTGAAATTTATATTATTAATTTTCTTCATAACTCTTCTTATTAATAAAGTAAATAAAAATAAATTATTGAATTAAAAATGTATCTATTTACAGATTAATTTTAATGATTTTGATAAATCAGAAATGATTCCTTTGAAGTTTCATGCTCAAATTTTATGATTTTATAAACATAAAAAATATAAATATAAAAAAATTTGACGTTGATAACTGAATTATTATTGTATATATATTCCTTTTTGCATCTAATAAAATTATAATTAAAATATAATTAGAAAAATTTCTGCCAATTTTTAAAAAAAATCGATTTAAGATCACTGGTTTCTATTATTTCATTGTTTTATATTTTTAGTAATACCATAAAACTATTGATTTTATTTGTAAATAATTGATATATAAGATACATAAATTGTTTATATAATAAGAGTCTAAAGAAAAAGTCTTTTTATAAAAACCAAATAATATTTTGATTTTTTTCATTGTTGAAATTATTAGTATTTTTGTATAATAATAAGAATACAAAATTATATTTATATAATTATTCATATATAAATAAAATAGATAACAAGATAAAATCATAATAAAAGAATTTTACGGTTGTATTCAAATCGCTTTCCTACCTTTATGCTTATTTGGAAACAAAATTCTGTTTCCGAAACAAACATCTTTTTTGGAAACAAAAAAATTTTGAAATAAGCTTTAATAACCGCTTTTAATTGAAAAAATTAAAACTAAATAAAATATGTATTTTTTATTATAATACTCTTGAGTTTTAACTATTTACATACGCAATTTATCATTTTCATTTATGAATGGAATCTAAAACGACCGTTCATGTAATTGTAGTGAAGTCAAAAACCAATGAATCAGGCGGTTATAACGGTGGTGGTGTTTATTCAAACAGACACCATTCAGTCACTTAATAAAATGAAGAAGCCGTTCTTCTCACATTGGCCTCAAATCAGGTGAATTGACTGCTAAGAAATTTTTTGATTACTGAAGGCGGTTGAAGATGGCGTTGTGGGATCAAATAACCAAACACTGTGGTGGACATGGAAGAAGCGGCGGGGCTGAACAGGTGCAAATGGTAATTCATCAAATTATCCTTGCAACGTTGGAGCCACTCAAAGCCAAGGAGGCAAAAATAACTGTGGTTGGAATGAATGTTGATCAAATTGCGGAAAGCATCCAAATGACTGGGAAGATGGAGGTGGTGGTTATAGTGCTGGAACAGGTGGAAGTTGGACGGGTTACTGAATCAAAGATTTCCACCACAACCAATGTGTTGAGTGATGAAAAAACAATTGAAAAATTTGCTAATCTTATTGGCTTCGAAAAAGACAAAGAAATCATTCTGAGAGACAAAATTGTTGAAATAAAAGATATATCATAATTTCAGAAGATTTGATCAAATTGGATGAATACTAATTATACATATAGTTGTATGATCAAATGAATTATAAAAACAAAAAAATAAACTGCGTTTTAAATGTAATCATATTTTTTAAAAATGTCTCATTTCATTTATTAATTAGAAATCTTTTTTTTTTCATTTAGTTTTAATTCTCACTGCATGAAGGTAAATTAATCCAATCATTTTCATTTGGCTAAAATCTCACTGCATGAAGAATGCTAAGACATTTTGTTACAAAATGTTGACAATTGTTTTTATTCCATTTGTAATCTTTCGCATTCCAATTGCCATTAGATTTCACTTCATCGATGAAATCAAAAACTTTTATTTTTCTTTGAGGAATGAGTTCAATAAGTGATTGTTCTGAAGATGCTTCCAAATGTGGTATTTGTTGATATTCTTTTGGCGAAGTGATGGAAGATGGTCAAAAAACCGGTATATGCGGGAAGTGCCCTGAATATTGTGAAGAATGTGATGATGATCACTCAATTTGCATTAAATGTGAAGATGGAGCAGGATTTATTTTAGATGAAAAAAGAAAAAAAAAAAACCAGGCAAATGTTCATTATGCTTGTCAAAAAACTGTGACTGTTCAAACTATGCCTCTAAATGTGAATGCTGGGTGGGCACAAGTCTCATAGATTATGAAGGAAAAGAAGTGGGAATATGTGCTGAAAAACCTAGTTGCTGCTATTCAGTTTCTCCTGAAAATCCTTTTTATTGCATAAGTTTGCTATAGTGGATGTGGACCTATTTTAGATATAGATGGTAATAAAACAAGGGAATGCCAAGAGTGTGCAGGATTATGCAAAGAATGCACAGATGATTATACAAAATGCTCTGAATGTGATACAGATAATGGATATGGACCAGAAATTGATGTAAACAACCAAACTACTGGAAAATGCTTACCATGTCCTGTAAATTGCCACGAATGTGAAGAAAATTCAAATATTTGCACAAATTGTTTGTCTCATTATGGCAAAGTTTTTGATGAAAATAATAATCCAACTGGAAAATGTGCCCCTTGTAAGGACAATTACAGAAAAGGATTCAAATGTGAAAATGGATTTAAATGTGATCTGAAAATTTTTAAAATTTTTTATTTATTTTTAATTTTTCTTTAGATACAAAGACTTTGGTAATAAATGAAATATATCAATATGTTAAGCACTTAATAGTTGATATAAACAAATATAGTATTCGAACCAAAAATTGAAATTTTAGCATTTTTTCTATTGCTGAAAATGAAAAAATAAAATCGAAATATCGGATTATTTGGATTATTGTTTCCATATTGAATCATATATATCGCTTCTATATATATTATTGCATAATAAACAAAAGTAAAATTATAACTCTTTATGCTAACATTTTTGAGAAAAATCGAAATTTTGATTTTTAATGTACGTTTAAAATTAATAAAAAAATTTGTCTAGCTATTATATCTGTTCAAATTTCTTTATTGATGATATCCTCATA
The DNA here is from genome assembly GCA_039105265.1 of Tritrichomonas musculus. Classification (NCBI taxonomy): domain Eukaryota; phylum Parabasalia; order Tritrichomonadida; family Tritrichomonadidae; genus Tritrichomonas; species Tritrichomonas musculus. Next base: position 568,507 of record JAPFFF010000024.1, on the reverse strand, counting down.
TATATAAGTAATATAAGCAAAATAATTATTGAAGAAACATTTAGATTATATCTAACTCAATTAAAAGCAAAGTTTTGATGTGAAAAATAATAAAGACAATTCTCAAAATAACATTTCGTTTTAATAGTCAATATGAGCATGCCTTCTTAAAAGTAAAGTAATAAAAATATTAGCCTTGAATATGAAAATAGAGAAATATGATTTAAGCTTAATAATCCAAATAATATATGAACTTTTACGATCATTTTTGAAAAAATTTGAAATTTGTGAAAATGAATGAATATTTATATGTTGAAAAGGAAAAGGTTCACAGAAATAACTCAGTTTTATGCTCAATGCTTGATAATAATATGTCAATGAATATAAAAGAGTTTCAACATATAAATGGGACATATTTTTGAGCATTTCAAAAATATGATATTTTTATAAAAAATTAAAATCAAAATAAAAGCTAGTCATGATTTTTGCCAATTATTGATCTATGATATTATATGAATTGATATATATCTAAAATGATCAAAAAAACTAATAAATAAAAGTTTTATCCCAAAATATCCGTTTATAAAAATTGGACGTTTATTTTTATCTAAATCATGATCTCATTGATATCTTGGTATATGAATGATATTTTTATAATAATACAAGTTATTAAAAGATGATGGATGATTTCAACAGTAAAAAGATGGCTAAGGATGAAATATTATATAAGATTTAGCATTTTATTTCAAGTTCATTTTTAAAAAGGCTTTATCTGAGTTTTCATAATATTGTTTTTCGATTCACCAAGTTATAAATATTTTGTATACTGTATTAATTATGATAATCATTGTAGAATTCATCTGAACTAATTAAAAAATAGATTATGGGCTTTAAAAAAAATCCATTATTTTAAAAGTACATTAAAAATCAAAATTTCGATTTTTCTCAAAAATGTTAGCATAAAGAGTTATAATTTTACTTTTGTTTATTATGCAATAATATATATAGAAGCGATATATATGATTCAATATGGAAACAATAATCCAAATAATCCGATATTTCGATTTTATTTTTTCATTTTCAGCAATAGAAAAAATGCTAAAATTTCAATTTTTGGTTCGAATACTATATTTGTTTATATCAACTATTAAGTGCTTAACATATTGATATATTTCATTTATTACCAAAGTCTTTGTATCTAAAGAAAAATTAAAAATAAATAAAAAATTTTAAAAAATTTTAAAAATTTTCAGATCACATTTAAATCCATTTTCACATTTGAATCCTTTTCTGTAATTTTCTCTATATCTCAATTAATATACATCAAAAATGAAATTTTATTATAAATATCTCTTTTTTAATATTAAGCACATACAAAATCAAAATAATGATATAAAAGTTTTAATTTAATAAGATATTATAATTATAAATTGAAAGAAAGTTTATAAAAAGTATTGAAATAGATCAAAAAGTTTTCAATTTTCTGGATTTATCATTATTATTATACTTATAATTATTACAATATTTACTTAAAAATATAATACAAAAAAAGAAGGGCAATTATCTTATTGTTTAAATAAGCATTCAAATTATAACCATATCTTTTGAATCACACTTCATTTTTAAAATGATACTCCTATGCTTTTTGCATGCTTTTATAAACTCAAAAACATTTATAAAAGAAAAAGCTATTTCAACAGAATGCAATGAAGGTTGCCTAGAATGCGATGAATCCAAATTATGCACCAAAGCTGCTGATGGATATTTTTTAGAAACAAATGAAAATGGGGAATTAACAGGGACTGTTGCCCAATGTTCTTCTAGATGCACAATATGTGAAGGGAAATCAGACAATTGCTCTTCTTGTGCAGAGGGATATGGTTTATTAAGAGATGAAAATGGAAATTCTCTTAACATTTGTTCAAGTTGCGAAGACACCAATTGCAAACAATGCTTTGATGACTCCAAAAAATGTACACTATGCCATGCATACTATTTTGGTAGATATTATGGATTAATATATGATCTTGATGGCAAATCAACAAATATATGTTATGAATGCCGAGATTCTCTATGTTTAAACTGTTCTACAAATTATATGAAATGCTTAGAATGCAAAGATGGTTATGGTGTCAAAGTTATTGATGATAATATTTCTATCTGCACCGAATGTTCAGATCCAAATTGCAAATCTTGTTCAAAAGATTATAATCAATGTACCGAATGCAAATCAGATTGGAATTACCAATATATTTTAGTTGATGGAATATGTACATCATGTCCAGATGGTTGTTACCGATGCAAAAATCTAGATGAATGCGACTACTGCCTTGAAGGCTACAGTTTAGTTAATAAAAAATGTGTTCCATGCCCTTCAAATTGCTCAAATTGCAGAGATGATGTTAATATTTGTAATAGTTGCTTTGATGGCTATGGATTCATTTACAAAGATGGAGAGCAAACCAACGAATGTGAACCATGCGAATCAGAAGGCTGCAGTGTATGCTCAAATAAAACCTATTGCACTTATGCTAGAGAAGGATATGGTAAAGTTTTTGGACCTGATAATGTTTATGAAGGAAAAGTTGCTAAATGTACAATAGAAAACTGTAGAAATTGTAGAGAAAACGCTTCTTCTTGCCAAGCATGTGAAAGTGACTATGGATTTGAAATTGAAAATGGCATAAAAACAGGAAGATGCTTACCATGCAATGAAGGATGTTCATTTAAGGATTGTTCTGAAGATGCTTCCAAATGTGGCAGTTGTAGATATACTTTTGGCGAAGTAATAGAAGATGGTCAAAAAACCGGTATATGCGGGAAGTGCCCTGAATATTGTAAAAAATGTGATGATGATAACTCAATTTGCACTGAATGTGAAGAAGGAGCAGGATTTATTTTAGATGACCAAGGACAAAAAACAGGCAAATGTTCATTATGCTTGTCAAAAAATTGTGACTGCTCAAACGATGCCTCTAAATGTGAATGCTGGATGGGCACAAGTCTTATAGATTATGAAGGAAAAGAAGTGGGATTTTGTGCTGAAAAACCTAGTTGCTGCTCTTCAGTTTCTCCTGAAAATCCTTTTTATTGCATAAGTTGCTCTAGTGGATGTGGACCTGTTTTAGATAAAGATGGTAATAAAACAGGGCAATGCCAAGAGTGTGCAGGATTATGCAAGCAATGCAACGATGATTATACAAAATGCTCTGAATGTGATACAGATAATCATTATGGACCAGAAATTGATGAAAACAACCAAACTACTGGAAAATGCTTACCATGTCCAGCAAATTGCTACGATTGTGAAGAAAATTCAAATATTTGCACAAATTGTTTTTCTCATTATGGCAAAGTTTTAGATGAAAATAATAATCCAACTGGTAAATGTGCACCTTGTAAGGACAATTGCTATTATTGTGAAGATAACATATCAACTTGCGAAGAATGTGATGACAATTTTGGATTAGTTCTTGATGATAATGGAAACTTCATAAAATGTGAACCATGTCCATTTGGCTGCTCTTCTTGCAATTATAATACTTCATTTTGTACATCGTGCGACTCTGGTTTCGGTCCAATTTTAGATAGCCAAGGTAATGAAACAGGAAAATGTGCTTTATGTGGAAGCAATTGTGAAAGCTGTTATGAGAGTTCGACGAAATGTAATCGTTGTATAGAAGGATATAGAAAAGAAATTGGAGAAAACAATGAAGAAACTGGAAATTGCGTAAAATGCCCAGAATTTTGTAATTTTTGTAGTTCTGATCATTGTAGCTCTTGCCAAAAAGGTTATGGAAAAATTATTTTGCCAAATGGAGAAGATTCTGGAATATGCGAAAAATGTCCTAAGAATTGCATAGATTGTTCAGAAAATTCAAAAGTGTGCAGAGAATGTGCACATAATTATTTGAATATCATGGATGAAGATAGAAAATACACAATTGAATGCAGAAGTAGAGGCAATAATTGTGAAGGTTCCCCTTCTGATTATAAATATTGTTTAAGATGCAAATCTGGTTATGGAAATATACAAATAAATGGTGTAGTTACATCTAATTGTGCAGAATGCGAGGATAAAAATTGTTATTCATGTAATTTTAATTATAAAATTTGTGAAGAATGTAAATCTGGTTATACATTACAATATGAAAATGATTTATCAACTGGAAAATGCGTTTCTTGTCCAGAAAACTGCTCTATTTGCGATAAATCATTAACTTGCACTCAATGCGAAGATGGCTTTTACTTAGATGCAAATGGAGCATGTAAACCATGTTCATCAAATTGTGTAAAATGCAATTCTGAAACTTGCCTCAAGTGTGAAGATGGATACATTTTAGAAAATGAAGAAAACACTCAAAAATGCATAAAATCAAATGATCATTGTTCAATTTATGCATATGCTTCTAAAAATTGCTCACGCTGTGAAGATGGTTATGGTTTAGAAATAGATGATAATGGAAAACGTACAGGAAAATGTTTACCATGTGGTTCAAACTGTCAAAATTGCCAAACAAATTCAAAGATTTGTGCAGTGTGTAATTCTGACAGTGGTTATGTATTAGATGAAAATGGCAGACGTACAAGTGAATGCAAGAAATGCACAGATAATTGCGCAAACTGTAAACTTAATGCTAGTCATTGCCTTTATTGTGAAAAAGGATATGGCTTTGTTTTGGATGAGAATGGAATTCCAAATGGAGAATGCAAACCATGTCCTGAAAATTGTAAAGCTTGCAATTATGATCATACAATTTGTACCATTTGTAAAGAAAATTACGGTGTTGTTAGAAAAGAAGTTGATGGTAAAAAAGTTGGTCAATGCGAACATTGTTCTGAAAACTGTAATTATTGTAATTATGATTCATCATTTTGTACAATTTGCAAAGAAAAAAATATAAATGGTAAAATTATATTAGGCCAAATTATTGATGAAAATGGTTCTTACACGGGTATTTGTTCATCATGCCCAGATAATTGTGAAGAGTGTAAAGATACTTCGAAATGCAATGAATGCTTTATAGGTTATGGATTATCTTATGAAAATGGGAAAAAATGTGAAAAGTGTAAAATTGAGAATTGTGATAATTGTGATGATGATTATAACAAATGCTTTGGATGCAATGAAGGATATGTACTAATTAGTGATGATGGAGTTAGCCTTGGAAAATGTATTGAATGTCCACAAAATTGTTCCAAATGTAGGAAAAATCCTGACAAGTGTGACTCATGCTTTGAAAAATTCACATTCGATACTGTTGATGGTAAATTAACAAATAATTGCGTACCATGCCCAGAAAACTGTCAAAATTGTTTTAACAAGACTTTATGCCAAAAATGCGATGATGGATATTTGCTTACATTTGAAAATGGAATTAGTTCTTGTAAACCATGTCCTCCTAATTGTCAGAATTGTTTGACATCAGATATTTGTACTAATTGTAATATTGGATACTATCGAAAAGATGATCAATGTATTAAATGTGCCGAAAACTGCAATATATGTTATCTTACAACAGGTTGCGAAGAATGCAAGAATGGATACTATATGATTTATGAAAATGGATTCAAAACCCACAGATGTGGTGAATGCCTTCCAAATTGTGAATATTGTACCGATTCAGATGAATGCCTTTTGTGTAAAGATGGATATAATTTTGAACAAAATTCCAATTCAATTAATTATCATAAATGCGTTCCATATGAAACATCAGAAACAAATTCTGATGAAATATCAGAAACCAATTCTGATCAAATACCAGAACAAACAAGTACTCCAAAACCATCACCAACACCTGTGATTATCACTCCAGAATATTCAGAAGTTGATGATAAAGGAAATTTAAACGTTAATTTCGATAAAGAAAATATTGACGATGATTCAGGGCAAATAGTGTTAAAGTTAAACTATGATGAGAACAAACAAAACAATGGAAATACTGTTTCTAATTTAACAATTCAAAACACCGAAAATAAAAATATTGCAATTGAAATATCCGGAGAATATAAAGAATTGACATTTAATATTGATTCAGGTACAACAACTAAAACATTTGATATTATACCAAAGTCAAATTCACCCTTGAAACTAAATTTAGATCCATCGACACATGCATCAATTAAAGATGGAAAAGGAGAACTTGAAATTGCTAGTACAGACACCAATAAAGTGGTTAATCTTAATCAAATTATTCCAACATCTGTTTTGTCTATAACACCATCAAGTCCAATTGTTATCGAGGAAATCAATTTCAATCAAAATGGTGGAGAATTGATTATAAAGTCTGATGATAGTCAAAAAGTTGAAGTCAATTCATTAAAAGTTCAAAATGGAAATTCAGGAACGATTCAAAATGCTACAATTAAAGGAAAAGTTACAATTGCTCCTTCTTCTAGTCTCTCAATAAATGAATTCGTTCTTTTAAGTCAATCTACTCTTGATTGTTCATTCAGTGGATCTCAGAATGAAAGAGAAGAAGCTCAAATTAAAGGTACAATAAACAGTATTCCTAATAAAATAATAATAACAGAACGAACTCAAGGATTACTTGATCAAGAAAAACTTTTGATTGCAGAATCAAACAAACAATTCAATTGTGAAGGTTGGGGAGGTAAGATTGAATATCATGGCCCTTACAACAATTATGAATGTGACAAACAAAATCGTCTTTATGCGATAAATAAAGATAACAAAGGAGGTGGTGATAACGGTGGAAAAGATAACAAATTAAATGCTGGAGCAATTGCAGGAATTGTTATTGCTGTTGTTGTAGTTGTTGGAGCAGTTATTTTCATTCTTGTATATTTCTTAGTTATAAAGAAAAAGAATAGAGAATCATCAGAACAAGATTCAGAAAATAACGAAAAAGCAGATGAAGTATAAAAAATAACTTGCATATTTCATTTTGCTTTCAATCAGAGAATCTATTTTTAATAAACCATTAATGAACATTTACTTATATATATAAAGAATTTGAATTTTTGCTTAATAATATTAGCATATATTATCTGTTATATTTCTTTAGATCATCCATCATAAGAAATCTTATTAATTTTAAAATATATAAAAATACAAACAAAGTATTATTATATGAGTATTTACAAAATGAAATGAAGAATTTATTTTTAAAGATTTATTCTAATAATTAAAGAATGATATCAAATAAGATTAATAAATAAAAGAATAAATAAATAAGGATGGCGATTGGTCTAGAGGCTAAGACGTCAGGATATTTACACAGCCCTGGAGACCCGAGTTCAAATCCCGGATCGCTACTTTTTATTTATATTTTTTATTCTTTTCTTTTATTATCATTTCATTTCTTTTCATTTTAATTGTTTTCTTAGATTTTTTTTTTTTTTTTTTTTTTTTGTGATCTTTTAATAAATTAATAAATTAATTTAATAATATTGATAATTAACCATTTATTAATGAATAAGAATTGTTCTTTATGGAATAATTTATTCATACATCAGCATATCATCAAAAGTTCATTTTCCAAAATTTTGAATAATTTTGTTGAAAAAATTCAATAATTCTGACATTCAAATTTTTCAGTTATCACATTCAATTTATCATTCTTTATTTTCAAATAAATAAGTAAATAAGTAAATAAAGAAATAAAGAAATAAAGAAATAAAAACATCAAAGAAATTAATTATTAACAAAATTAAAATAAATAAGATATTTTAACAAAAAATTTTTTTTTCAATAATAATTGAATGAAATAATGATTGATTTCTTTCTCAAAAATTTTATAATTTTTTTGGAAAATGAACTTTTTATGTTATACTGATATATGAATAAATTACTTCACAGAGAACAATTCTTATTCTTTAATAAATAGTTAATTATCAATATTATTAAATTATTTTATTAATTTATTAAATGATCAAAAAAAAAAAAAAAAAAAAAAAAAAAAAAAAAAAAAAAAATCTAAGAAAATAATTAAAATGAAAAGAAATGAAATGATAATAAAAGAAAAGAATAAAAAATATAAATAAAAAGTAGCGATCCGGGATTTGAACTCGGGTCTCCAGGGCTGTGTAAATATCCTGACGTCTTAACCTCTAGACCAATCGCCATCCTTATTTATTTATTCTTTTATTTATTAATTTATTTATTTATTTATTAATCTTATTTGATATCATTCTTAAATTATTAGAATAAAATTTTAATAATAAATTCATAATGTTCTATTTCTGTTTTTAATTTTATGCCTTTAATGACCATCAATTAAATAATTGTTCAAAAAGTTAATCATTTTATATGATTGTATATACATAAAAGCTGAATTATTTTTTTAATTTTTCTCCATTCTTTATACTATTATCAGCATGTCTGAAATTAATACTGATCAAATACCGGAACAAACATGTACTCTTAAATCATTTCCAACACCTGTGAATGTTATGCTTAATTATTCAGGTGTTGATGATAAAGTTTTATCCTGATAATTTAAGAATGATATCAAATAAAATTATAATAAATGAATAAATAAATAAATGAATATGGATGGCGATTGGTCTAGTGGTTAAGACGTCAGGATATTTACACAGCCCTGGAGACCCGAGTTCAAATCCCGGATCGCTACTTTTTATTTATATTTTTTATTCTTTTCTTTTCTTTTCATTTTAATTGTTTTCTAAGATTTTTTTTTTTTCAATCATTTAATAAATTGATAAATTAATTTAATAATATTGATAATTAACCATTTATTAATGCATAAGAATTGTTCTTTATGGAATAATTTATTCATATATCAGTATATCAAAAAAAGTTCATTTTCCAAAATTTTATAAAATTTTTGAGAAAGAAATCAATTATTATTTCATTCAATTATTATAGAATAATATAATTTGTGTTAAAATTTTATAGTCCTTTTAAATTGGTTGGCAATAAATTTCTTTGAGATTTTTATTTATTTATTTATTTGAAAATAAATAATCATTAATTGATTATGATAACTGAAAAATTTGAATGTAAGAATGATTAAATTTTTTCAAAATTTTGGAAAATGAACTTTTAATGATATGCGGATATATCGATAAATTACTTCACAGAGAGCAATTCTTATGTATTAATAAATGGTTAATTATCAATATTATTAAATTCATTTATCAATTTATTAAAAGATCGAAAAACAGTTTTAAAAACAATTAAAATGAAATGATACGAATAAAAAAATATAAATAAAAAGTAGCGATCCGGGATTTGAACTCGGGTCTCCAGGGCTGTGTAAATATCCTGACGTCTTAACCACTAGACCAATCGCCATCTTTATTTATTCATTTATTTATTTTTTATAATATTATTTGGATATCTGAATTTCAAATTTTTCCTAAATTCTTCAACTGCATCAGTTATCTCATCAATACTTCCACCAAATAATGATGTTTCAAAATAGTAGGTAAAATCTAATTCATTTTTTCAAAAAAAAAAAAAAAAAAAAAAAAAAGAAATAAGCATTAAGGTACAAATCTCATACGTTAAAAATTGAAAAAAGGCACGTTAAAATTTTAAGAAAAGCACCCTCCCAGAAAAAGTTTAAATTTCAATTGGTGTCAGATTTTGATTTCTGAACTTTATTTTTTATATAATTCAATTAAAAATTTTTTTATTTATTTTTTATATAACATGTCGAAAAATTAAATAAATGTCAAAAAAAATTGCGGTTGGGTAACGTATGAGATTTGTACCTTAATATCAATTTCTATTCATTGAATAATTTTTTAATTTTGATATTTGTTGTCAAATCAATTGGTTTTTCACCATTCTTATTTTTTAAATTAACATTGATATTTTTATTTGACATTAAAAGCTTTATTATTTCAATATTTCCTTTTTCAACTGCAAAATGTAATGGAAAGCTTTCAACATCTCTCCCATTTAACTCTTTTTCATCATCAAATTTACAGTTTGATAATGTCAACAAGCTTGGAAGATTGACATTAACTTTTTCATTGAACAATAAAAGTTTGATAACTTCAACATTATTCTTTTCTATTGCAATATGTAATCCTGTATTTTTCTGTAATATTTCTTCATCTTTCATATAATCTAGTTCATATGTTTGTCTGAATAATTCACTATGAAGATTAACATCAATTTTTTTATTGGACAACAAAAGTTCAACAATTTCGGCATTGCCATTTTGAATTGCGATATGCAATGCTGACTTTGATTCCATTTCATTTTCAAATGAATTGACATTATCTTTCGAACTAACTTTACAAGAATTTGGATTTTTCAACCATACTTCAATTTCATCATAAAATAAATCGCTTTTTTTAATTATTTGAAATTCGTTAATTTTAAGTTCTTCATTGCTTAATAAAAGTTTAATAATTTCAATATTATTTTTAGTTACTGCAATATGCAATGGAGTTCGTTTTGATGATTCATTTCTAATGCTCAATTCTTCAAATTCATTTCCAAAATCTTCAAAAGATTTTATACAATTAATATCAATTTTTTTACTCTTTAATAAAAGTTTAACAATTTCAACGTTTCCTTTTTCAATTGCAAAATGCAACGGACTTCTATGCACTTCGATTTTCGTTTTTCCATTTTCATCATTAAAGCCATATTTAAATGTAACATCTTGATTAATATCAAGATCTTCTTTTGCTAACAAAGAATTTATTATTTCAATGTTCTCTTTTTTAACTGCATAATAAAGTGGTGTAATTTCAGCTCGATCTTCATTATTATTCCCATAATTTCTAGAAAATTCGCATGAAAGATTAATATCAATATTTTTACTTCCTAATAAAAGATTAACTATATCAATGTCTTCTATATTGATTGCATAAAGTAATGGCGTAATTGATACCCAATAACAATCAGAGAAATTACCCCAATCGAGCCAATCATCCCATTCATATTCAGGATTACAAAGGCCACTTTTATCTTCTCTCTTAATTTTACTTAAAACATTGATGTTGATTTGTTCATTTGATACTAATAATTTAATGATTGGCAAATTTCTTTTTTCAATATTTATGTGAATAAAAGACAATTCACATTCAGATTGCTTCAATCGAAAGCTATTAATATCAATTTGTTTTTCTTCAATGAATTTTTCTACAAAAAATGTTTGGTTTATTTCACATAATTTAAAAAGAGTTGATTTTTGTAAAAAAACGTTTTCATCAATGAGCAAAAAATTATAATTTTTCAATTTTTCACTCAAAAAATCTTCCATTTTAAATTTATCTTTCATGTAATTGGCAACATTATTTGAATGGAATTCAATTGATTTGATGTAAGCATCATCTGAAAAATCAATTTTTGAATCCTCAAGAAGATGGATTATTTCAGTGTTGTCAGAATGAACAGCATATTTCCACAAGGAATTACTTCCGTTTTTGACATTAAGGAGCAAATATTTGAAGATTTGAGTTGATCCAAAAAAAGCAGCATATTCAATCAAATATGGCTGAATTTCTTTAATTTCATATGTATTCTCTTCAAAATAATCATGAAAAAGCAAAAATGAATTGGTTTCATATATTGAATGACTGACTTTTGATGAAAGAGAAATGTTGTTTTGTTTGATATAATTTAAAAATTCTTCAATTGAATCATTTCGAATCAATTGACAAAGATAATTATCATTTTCACCAATTTTTCTTTTTTCTTCAAAATCTTCAGGAAGTTCTTTAGACATTTTCGCCATGGTGTGTTCATACTCTAGATCATTAATATCATTTGATGAATGATAGTCATCAGACTCTAGTAGATAAGTTTTTTGGGAAAGAAAAGGCTTGATTTCTGGGAAAAAATATTGGGGATAACACATTTTACGGAAAGTAATTTTCATTAATTGTTTTACAATTCTATCATCAAAAATCAGCATATTTTCTTTGATTAGAAAAAGTATAATTCTTTTGTTATATTTGAAAATATCGAAAATAGTTTGATTTGAACATTTTTTGATTTGATCTTTAAAAAATTGTAAAATTTGCTCAATTTTTGAAATAAAATCCTTGTTACGATAATGAAAATTTGATATATGAGCAATCATCTTAAGAATTAATAAGAAATAATTATCAGATATTTGATGATTTTCAAAAAAATCTGTGAAAATTTGAAGATGCTCTTCATTATCGATCTGTTTCTCAACGAATTCAAGAATGCTGGCTTGAATGCCTTGAACCTCTTTTAATATTTCACGCAAACTCATTTTTTTTTAAAAAAAAGGACGTTTATTTAAAAAGCAAATTCCATAATGAAATGAATTGTTTGATTATAATATTTATTTTGTTATTATTTAACAGTTCCCAATGCAAATAAATTTCTTTTCAATATCATAAATGATATTGTCATTAGGGAGATCATTTATTGGACCACACACAGAGTTGCAAGAATGCACTGTTAAATATTCATGCTTGTTTAAAGGAACTTCAGTAAAATTACCAAAATCAAGGCTTCAAAACCAGTTTTATCTATAAATATCGAATTCAGGAACGATTCAAAATGCTACAATTAAAGGAAAAGTTACAATTGCTCCTTCTTCTAGCCTCTCAATAAATGAATTCGTTCTTTTAAGTCAATCTACTCTTGATTGCTCATTCAGTGGTTCTCAGAATGAAAGAGAAGAAGCTCAAATTAAAGGTACAATAAACAGTATTCCTAATAAAATAATAATAACAGAACGAACTCAAGGATTACTTGATCAAGAAAAACTTTTGATTGCAGAATCAAGCAAACAATTCAATTGTGAAGGCTGGGGAGGTAAGATTGAATATCATGGCCCTTACAACAATTATGAATGTGACAAACAAAATCGTCTTTATGCGATAAATAAAGATAACAAAGGAGGTGGTGATAACGGTGGAAAAGATAACAAATTAAGAAGTTTAATCATTACAGGAAATCCTATTAACTTTAAAATATATAAAAAGAATAAACAAAATATTAATATTAATAATATGAGGATTTGCAAAATGATATGATGAATTTATTAAAAAGTTTTATTCTAATAATTTAAGAATGATATCAAATAAGATTAATAAATGAATGAATGAATGAATGAATAAATAAGGATGGCGATTGGTCTAGTGGTTAAGACGTCAGGATATTTATACAGCCCTGGAGACCCGAGTTCAAATCCCGGATCGCTACTTTTTATTTATATTTTTTATTCGTTTCTTTTATTATATTTTATTTTCTTTTCATTTTAATTGTTTTTAAAACTGATTTCAATCTTTTACTAAATTAATTTATTATATATATATATATATATTAGCAAATAACCATTTATTAATGAATAAGAATTGATCTCTGTGAAGTAATTTATCGATATATCAAAATATCATCAAAAGTTCATTTTCCAAAATTTTGAAATTTTTTTTTTTTTTTTTGAAAGATTTCAATAATTCTGACATTCAAATTTTTCAGTTAATTGATATTTATGATACACTGATATATGAATAAATTGCTCCATAAAGAACAATTCTTATTCTTTAATAAATAGTTAATTATCAATATTATTAAATTAATTTATTAATTTATTAAAAGATCGAAAAACAATTTTAAAAACAATTAAAAAGAAAAGAAAAGAAAATAAAAGAAACGAATAAAAAAAATAAATAAAAAGTAGCGATCCGGGATTTGAACTCGGGTATCCAGGGCTGTGTAAATATCCTGACGTCTTAACCACTAGACCAATCGCCATCCTTATTTATTATTTATTCTTTTATTTATTTATTAATCTTATTTGATATCATTCCTAAAATATTAGAATAAAACTTAACAACAATTCTATCATATCATTTGATTATTATATTTTGTTTATGCTAATTAGGCTTGTTATTTTGAGAATCAAAATAAGAAACCAAACTGCAATTCGAAATGAAAATATTGGCATTATTGAATTATTATTATCAAATGATAAGATTGATATTAATATTGAATCAAAGTTAAAAGTATATTTCCAAGATCCTGAAGATAGAGCGTTATGGGAATATGATGAAACACCATTGTATTTTTCTACTCAAAAAGAAAATATAGAAATTGTAAAATTCCACAATTGATGCTAACATATTTTATAAAAAACGCCTCTATATAACAAATTGTAATGGGACCGTAAAAGAAAAAACTGTTTTAAATTGTGCTTTTAATAATAAAAATATGGAAAATGTTTAATTATTATTAATGAATGATAATATTGATGTCAACAACAACAAAAAAAAATTATTTTTATCGCCAGAGTTTTTATCCCATCAAAATGAAATGAACTATATAGCTAATGTATTTTATCTGAAAAAGCATTTTCAAAAAAAAATATTTTGAAAATAAAAATGCAAAAAATGATTTTATTCTTAGCAAAAAAAATTTTTTTTAGAGAGTAGAATATGTATATATCTCAAAAAGTTTGTTTAAGTTATATATACACTCAAAATTTGTCTGAGCATTAAAATAACACTCTTTCTATAAAAAATAAAACTCAAACAAACAAAAAAAGACGATTTTTTCTTCTAAAAAAGTTATATGTTTGATATCAAACAAATTAATTTTTAAATAAATAAATTTTACCTCATGTATCCCTTTGGCTGCAACTCTCTGAAGTAATAGAAGAAGAAAAGGAACGGTAGAAACAGCCATGCGACAGGCGACACAACTCTAATGATCATTCCCAGCTTGTACGCCTTCACTTCATCTTCTTTTTTTTCATCTTCTTGGTCATCGTCATCCTCATTTATTGTAAAGTCGAAGATGAAGTAGACGTACAAGGCCCCAACGGCAGGGATGCATGCCAGGAAGAGCAAAAAACAGGTGAGACTGAACGATAAGAATCCACTTCCCTTCTTCTCGTGTGCAATGCAGACAGTGAGTTCTATGATGAGAATTGCAGAGCTACCGAGCTGCAGGAAGTAGTCACTTTTGCTCTGGAATGGTCTGCATGCGAATACGAGGACAATCCAGGCAACTTCCAATCCGATGCATGCGTATGATATATCATATGACGCACAAATGGCGTAGGCAATCTGCCTGACAATGTCTCCTAATTCAAAAATGTAAACAAATGCAATCTTGTAATCTTTGTATTTGCCTAGAATTGAGTCGAATCTCATGGCAATCATTATTATCGTTAGACCGAGTGGAACAATTAGAGAGTAGAATATGTAACATGTGATCAATCTCCAGTTGTTGTAGAATTTCCCTGTAACTAAGTTCATGAAATGTTCTGTCGATGGGATAATTAATAATGAGAAAAAACTTAAGCATAAATCAATGAATTTGGGAACATTTGTTAATTCGTCGAAATCTACATGTTTTTTGATGTATTTGACAAGAGCTACTATTGATTCGATAATGATTGAAATTACTAGAATTCCTAAGACAACAAGGCCATAAAGAACTGTAAGTTTGTAACTACCTTGAAGAATTGGCATTAAAAATATTGTCATTAATAATAATGATTTTGATAATGAATATGTAAATTGAATTGCATTGTATTTCGAATTGCATTTACAGCAGCAAAAACCACAATATGTGCACCAACAATCCATATTTTTTCTTTCTTCATTTTCGTCATATTCTCCTTTTTTAGTCAAAAAACGAATCGATGGGAAAACGCACCCGCAGCCAAGAGCAATTACGATGTATAAAACACCACAAGAAGAGAAAGTTATTGCCCAAATCATGTCGATACCAATGAAGCATAAACCTGTCCCAAGCATGAAAATCATTCCATAACCTAAAAGATAGGAATAAAACGAATACCCAGACAACAATGCTGATATAAAAGTCATCAGCATTAGTGGAATAATACAGCTGTAAAGATAAAAAAAATCATAATCATCAAAAGGCCTGAAAAAAAATTTATGCCTGATTAGTTCAAATATATCAATTGCCCACTTAAACATCTTAAGACTTTCTTCGGAAAAACGCATTGTGAATGTATTGGATGCGGTAAGTTTTTGGAAAGTGCGAAATAGTCCTAAGGCTTCAGTAATCAATGAGCCTGCTGATCGTCCGATATCAAATAATTGTAGAAAAAAGTTTTTTATTAAAATGGAATCACACATTAAAGCCAATTTTTTTTTTATTTTGAATTCTTAGAATTTGTTTGAAATATTTCAATCAAATTGAATACTTATGAAAATTTTCATAAAATATATTTTGTTTCAATTGAAAAGTTATTTCATTGCCCAACAAAAAATAAAAATAAAAAATCAATTCTATATATTTACATATAATAAATTCATTCGGTATTATTATACAAAATGTGATTATTGCTTATATATCTATTAAACTGTATAATTCAATATATTATCATCAAATATTTGATATATAAAAATATTAGAATATTTGTTATATAATAAATATATAAAACCTTAATCCACTTTATTATAATGACAACAACAGCAGCACATGCTTGACCATGCAAATGATATTATTATATCTAAACATAATAATGCTATAATTAGTACATATAACCCATTGACGAAATCAAATGCTTTATCATCATATGTAAAATTGGTTAACTTAAGATCATCAAAATATTTATACTCTACAAATTCATATTCATCTGAAAAACTACTTGAGCTCAACATATAATTATTATAACCATAATAATTAAATTTCATTGCAATACTTATGTTGCTTTGTCCTTTATTTTCAAATTTGATAGAGTAATTTACTGTTTCCATATAAATACCAACTAAGCGTGAATCTTTGTCAAAAGGTCCATAATTTGCAATTTGTTTATTTTTATCTTCTGTTTCAACTTCTAATAGAAGATCTTTATGATGATGCCATTTTGATATTAATGTTAGTGATTCATTTGGAAGCATGACATCTACAGATTCAAATTGATTAAGAAATAAAATCATGCTTTCTGGCCTTGTTGATTGTAAATCATAAATAACACGTGATTGAACGTAATATATTAAAAGAAGAATCATTTGAATATTTTGAAATTATAAATAGTTTCAAAAAGTTTAAAAAATTTGAAAAAAACCATATTAATAATAACGTTATTCTATTCAATTTTTAATTTAAATGTTTTATTTGCTTTTCTTTTGTATTCATCTTATTAAAAGCACTCCTGTAGAAGGCGAAAATTTCACATCGCATATTAATCAACTTGAACCACTTGCAAACTATACAGATTTTTCATGCCAAAAACTTGAAATCAGTTTTGATCCTACTGTACAAGCAATTTGCAACAACAAAAAACAGGTTTCGTTCAATTTGACTGACTTGGGTTATTTCGGTGCAGAGATCTATAGCGAACTCATAATTGAAAATTATACAGTTGCTGAGATAGATATAGATGACTATGTGCTTCAGATCGGAGATTCTGTATACTTCAGAAGAAACAGCACTGTTAAGTTTGTTAATTTTTGGAATTTTTCATTAATTCAAACATTTCTTAATATGCACCAAAATGTGAAGGTCACTCCTTGGGTTTCCTTGCAATGGAACCATTTTCATAAACAAAGCCAAAATATTTGTGCATGGGATCAAGATTCATTTTATGATAATTTCAAGGATAATAAGTTGTTCATCCGAGACATGCTGTTAGAGACAATGAAAGAGACAAACTGGACGAAACTTTGCATGAACGGAGACGGCTGGCTCATTTATCATGAGAAGCAAGATGAAAAAATTGTTGAAGAAGAGGAAGTCCACGAAATTGCTCTTCTTTATGCGCTGATCATCACAATTTTGATCATCATATTGGTTGTGCTTTCGTTGTTTTTGATTGCATTCTTCAGATATAAGAGAGGGATGACGAAAAAACGCCCTGTTGAAAATGAATTTTGTTTAAGCATGAGTTCAAGTTCGAGTTCGAATTCGAGTTCAGGTTCAGGTTCAAAACTAAATATACTTATAAATTCATATCCATAATTCAGATTTGTAATAAAAAATAAATTATCCAGAATCATTTTTAAAAATGTTTATGTGGGCAACTTAAAAACAAAAATGTTTTTTTTTTTTTTTTTTTTTTTTTTTTTTTTTTAAATATGAGTTTCAAACTAGTAGTTTGAAACTACTATCAAATAATTAATCAATTTCTCAAAAAAATTAACTAACATTTGGAAATCATCTATAAATTCATACTTAATATATTTCAAATATCAAAATATTTTATTATATAGAGACTCTTCCAATGTATATACTTGTTTCAAAATTTGAATTATTTTAATATTAACATCTGAGGTAATATCATGTAAAATTTCTATTTTTAAATTTTGGAATCATCAATATCTTTATTCATTGAGAGTATGTGCTATTAATTAATTTCACATATCTAGAGATTTTCCAATGTTCTATCATATCTTAAATCAAATATGAAATTAAAAAATATGGGCAATGAAAATATATTTCCAATAACATTTTTTTTTTAACTCAAAATTTATGTTGATTTTATTTCAAATGTTGATCGTCTTGGCCAAAATCATTTCAAGTTAATTTGAAAAAAATTATAATTTATATTGAGAATAGTAGATTTTTAAGACACTTATTATCTCTTTTTTTCGGATATTTATGTGTTTTGATTGTCTGAGAAGAAAATATAATTTGCTTTAATGATGAACATCTTCTGAAAGCAGAATCTCCAATTGAATGTTTAATATCATGATGCGAAACTAGAGTTATAGAAACAGGAAAAAAATATAGAAAATTTTTCCCAAATATTTCTACCAATTGATCGTTTTTTTAGTTTTTTTCTTAATGGACGTCTTTTGGAACCATTCTTAATTGAAGTTATTGAAGAATGAATTATTATTCCATTCAATAATGAACATTTATGAAATGAATATCTATTGATTGATGATACAAATTATTGTTTCATACTTGATAAAATCAAATCCAAAAACATGTTTATAATTGTTGCTCAAAAAAAAAATAAAAAAAAAAAAAAAAAAAAATCAGTTTAAATATAAAACTAAAATTTCAGAGATTAAGTTGTTTATTAGGAATTTAAGTATTTTAAAACTTTGATTTGATTATGATGAGTCTAAAATATTTTTTAATGAGCTGTGAACAGCATCTAAATATTCAAACTCATGTAATCGTTTTTTAAGATCATTTATCTCTGATCGATGCTTTTTCTTTTCTAATAAATTTTGCTTTCTGAGGGCGATCTTTTCACGAACCAATTTCTTTTTTCGTTCAAGTATCCGTTTGCTTGCTTGAGATGGTCCGTTTGATAGAAGTTCGACGATTTCTTGATGATTTCTATCAATTGCAAATTCAGTAGCACTTACATAAATTCTTTTTTTTTATTAATTCCATAAATCAAGAAAATGTTAAATATAATGAAAAATGTAAGATTTTAATATCATGAATGATTTCTTATTCAAATGTTTTCACAATCGATTTCAATGCCTTTTTGTGATAACAATAATTCAACAATTTCAAAATGACCGTCACGTGCAGCATGAATCAGAGGCGTAGCATTAAATGTTATTTTTGAATTCCATAGATCATTAAAATGTTTAATGTAATGAAAAATGTTAGATTTAAATTTCATGAATGATTTTGTATTCAAATGCCTTTGCAGTTGATATCAATGCCTTCTTGAGATAACAATAATTCAATAATTTCAAAATGACCTTTTTTTGCAGCAACACTCAGAGGCGTTTCATGAAATGTCATATTTGAATTCCATAAATCATTAAAATGTTCAATATAATGAAAAATGTTATATCTGAATGCTATGAATGATTTAGTATTCAAATGCCTTTATTATTGATTTCAATACCTTCTTGGGATAATAATAATTCAACAATTTCAAAATAACCTCCCTCTGAAGCACAAAACAAAGGTGTATCATCAATTAGTATATTATAATTCCATAAATCATTAAAATGTTCAATATAATGAAAAATATTAGATTTGGATTTTATGAATGATTTCGTATTCAAACGTTTTCACAATTGATTTCTATACCTTCTTGTAATAACAATAATTCAACAATTTCAAAATGACCTCTTTTTGCAGCCCAAATCAGAGGAGTATAATTAAATGTCACATTTGAATACCGTAAATTATCAAAAAATTCAATATAATTAAAAAAAAATAGATTTGAATGTCATGAATGATTTTGTATTTAAATGCCTTTGCGGTTGATTTCAACACCTTCTTGTGATAATAATAATTCAACAATTTTGAAATTACCTCCACGTGCAGCACAAATCAGAAGCGTATCATTAAATGTTATATTTGAATTCCATAAATCATTAAAATGTTCAACATCATGAAAAATGCTAGATTTGAATGCCATGAATGATTTGGTATTAAAATGTATTTGCAACTAATATCAATACTTTCTTGTGATAACAATAATTTAAAAATGTCATAATGGCCTTCCTCTGCAGCAAATATTAAGGGTGTAATATTAAATACAATATTTGAATCCCATAAATCATTAAAACGTTCAATACAATGAATAATTTCGTATTTAGATGTATTTGAAGTTGATATTAATACCTTCTTGAGATAATAAAAATTTAACAACTTCAAAATGACCTCCAACTACAGCATTAATCAGAGGCGTAGTATTAAATGCTATACTAGAATTCTATAAATTATTAAAATATTCAACATCATGAAAAAAGTAAGATTTGAATTTCAAGAATGATTATATCTTTAAATATCTTGGCAGTTTACATCAATACCTTTTGATAGTAGCATTTCAATGGTTTTAAAATCACAAATATATGCAGCACAGTTAAGCATAATAATATTATTAAATGATTCATTTGGCTGCACGTGTTCATCAACGATAGGTTCATTAACGACATGCTCATCAACGATAAATTCATTAACGACATGTTCATCAACGATAAATTCATTAACGACATGTTCATTAACGATAGGTTCATTAACGACATGTTCATCAACAGATTCATCATCATCAACTGGTTCATCCGCGGTAGCGGAGTACGAAGTATCATTCTCTTCGAGAACTTCACTTTGTGAATCGTCATCATCAGCAGATTTACCGAATCGTACACGACCATACCCACGTAATATATAATTCCAACCTGTTTTGCTCATACAATTCCATGCTCTATCACGCAGTTCGTTTAAGTATCTCTCATATCTAATCATGCGGAAAATTCCCAAAAATGCTTGGGTATATCAAATCCCATTCCCACCCATTGCTCCCTAATTGAAAAAGTGGAATAAATTTTTATACATTTATTTTTACTTTTATATTTTATAAATAATATATATAATTTATTTAAACATTATTTTAAACTTAATATTTAAAATGTATATATTATATACTTGTATAATTATATTTTATTTTATCTCAGAAAAAGTTTTAAATAATTTCAACTTTTTGAAAATATATTTTATTGAAATTATTAATTTTAAAAAAACATTTAATATATGATAAAATAGATAACTTTTAAAACATAATATTTTTATTGTGTAAAAATTAAATTTAATAAATTATTATGTTATAATATTACATATATATAGTAAATATTTGAAAGATATTTATGCAAAAAATCTTGGGAGAACATGTATTCAATTCTTGGGAAAATAACCGATTTTTCCCAAGGACAATTTTCTATTAAACCTCCAAGGAATTGGCCTTTTTGGTAATCCCAAATTTCCCAAAAATTGAAAGCTCTGCTCTCCCAAGAAAAATTTCATAAATATCGCGAAATATTGTAGAGAAATAAATTTAAATTGTAATTATTTTGTTGTAAAAAATTAATTTAAGTTAAAATTATATAATAATTTATATTTTTTTTAGAAATTAGTACGAATTTTTTAAAAATTGGTAATTTTTTAATTTTTGAGATGGGAAATCTATCCCAAATTCAAAAAGTAGGCTCTCCCAACTCAAAAAATAAACATTTTTTTTGAAATCTTTGAATAATATAATTCAATTTTTTTATTCACCTCATCTCTCAAAAAGCTCAGTATATTTTGCTCATAACTCATCAAACAGTTTTTCAAGGACAAATTTTCTTGAAGTATTTTATTGTTTAGCAAAATATTATTCATTTAATTCATAAAAAATTCACTGTTTTTATAATAATTTTTTTTTGGTCAATCTTCAATTTAACCTATCTTCAGCCAAATTACACTAATATTCGCTCTAATTAAGCCGATATTTGCTCTAATTATACCAATTTTCAGCTAAACTACGCCATCTTCGCTCTAACCAAATCAATCTTCAGATAAATTATACCAATCTTTATTTTATCTACACCAATCTACCCTCTAACTATATCAATATTCAGACAAATTATGACAATATTCGTTTTAACTACACCGTCTCTCATTTAAACTAACTTTCAGTCAAATTACGCAATTTTTCTATTTAACTGCACAAATCATGATTATAACTACACCAATATTCAATTCAACTATACTACAATCTTCAACTCAGCTACACAAATCTTCTCTCTAACTACATCGACTTTCTTCTATAATATACCAATATTCACTCTAAATACACCAAATTTTTTACTTTAACTGCACCAATATTCAGATAAAATGGTTTAATCTTCACTCCAACTACGCCACAAGCAGAACCTAATTGAATAATCATATTTCATTTAATAATCTATATTATTAAATGATTTTTACATTTTATTTAATGCTAGCTTATTTTTATACAAAATAAAAAGTTTCCGTTCTTGTTAAATAATTAAAATTTCCAATGAACTATTGAATAATTTATTCATTATCAAGATTCAAAATATAATAAAATAACTATTTTTATTAATTAAATATTATCTTGTCATAATTTCATATAAATGCAACATAAATTTGAAAATATTTGATAGCGAATTCGAAGCACAGATCCGCAAATCTATTTAAAATGGTTTAATTATCTATTTTGAAGAAAAAAAGCAAACGCTATAATTTCAATGAGAATAACTTTCTAGATCAAAGATTGAATATTTTAAAAATTTAATTTTTAATAATTTAATCTTTTTAAACATGCTTTCAATTATTGAATTAATTTATTTATATTTATAAAATTCTACTATTTAGAGAACTTCGAGTATAAACACTCTTTTTACTTAAATTAAAAAAAAAAACATTTGATAAATATCGAACATAAATCCTTTAATAAAATTTTTTATATTCATTTTAACCATTAAACAAAAAGAAATAGTATTTCATTCAAATTGTTATAAATTAGTAAAATAAAATTATTTAGTTCAATAACAAAAGATTAAATCTATATAATTTTATTGCTTATTTCAGATTTTTAGATATTTTTTATATTAAAATTATAAAATTTTATATTCATGTAAATATATAAGTCTAAGTAAGGGACCTAATCCATACGTTTATTTTTGGGAATCGATTGAATGAAAAACGATCATTTGGGAGGATTTTCCATCCCAAACTCTCCCAAAGCCGCATGTATACTCATATCTGTTGTTCGGTATCGAGTACTTTCTCTTGTTCATGTGTTTACCATATCGAACATATACATATACATCCGAGTTTCGATTTCGGTTTCGACCTAGAAACTGTTTAACACTGGATACAGTATCGATATATGTTTGGACGAATACAGATAGAATATTCTCTTTAATGGACTGTCCATTCTGGATAGATGAGGTAGATATAACAACATCAACATCTTCATCGAACAAACCATCCTCATTCAACCTAATCTCTTTGGTATCACCTGTGTATAACGCAACCTTGTATCTATCTATCAGCATCTCTTTCAACAACTTACATTGTTTCTTATCTTCGATCTTAATTAATACTTTATCGTAGTTCATTCGCTTTGTATCGATTAAGTTCACTATCTCAGCTCTTTGTTCATCAGCATCTGGTATCAACCTATTAACGTATATATTTCGATTGTATCTCTTATCGATACATGGATTAACGATTATGTAATCTCTAAAACACGCGAAGTGTTTAATATGGTCAGCAGTAGCACTTATTAACGCAACTCGATCGAACTCTTTAGTAATCTCAATCAATCCAATATGTTGTAGTAACATATGCGCTTCATCAATCACTAGAAAGTAATCTAATCGTTGTTCGTTCATGTAATATTCTTCAATTAGATCCCCTAAACATTTCGAAGCTGTGTTGTATGTAGTAATAATCACATTAACTTCATTGTGTACAGCTTTGTGAAACTCTTTAAACGCATTATCGTTAACACATAACCGAATGGAATTAACATACATATCATTCAACTTGGTATAGAACTCTTCAGCGATATTCACTGTTGGAACTATAACCATAAACCTCTCTGTACTATGCGATGCAATCCATTTACGAATCGCTGTCGATTTACCAGAACCGATTGGAGCTTCACAGATGAACTTCTTAGTCCGGATTTGTTTAGTGATCTTACGTAAATCATACTTATCATGAAAAAAAAAAAAATACCAAAAATTGACATTTTTGAAGCTACGTTACTTCTATCAAAAAAAACATTACCCATTTTCGGACTTGGCTATTCTAACTGTCATATGATGCCAGGAATTGTGTAATAATCTCCTTTATGCGGCCATTTTTTTGTTTATGACTTGAATTAATAATCTAGTAGAAGGAGTCGTGAAATGTATGAAAATGATATGTATGTATTGATAGAGGGCAATAGAAAAATGGATGACTGAGATAAAACTACTAAGATTTGCACCAAAAAATATGGTACAGTGGAATAATCTGAGAGATAATCTAATTCAATGAATATTACAATATGGTAGTGGAAATTATTGTCGAGCTGGCAAATATCGAATTTGTACATATCGTTAAAAAATGCAATGGTCGTATTGCTCCTAAAAAAGTCTTTTGTCTCTCTAAATCATCAAATGGATGTTATAAAATTTTTTTTTTGAAAACACAATCTCTTAAAAAGTTGTTTTTAATATATTTGTGAAGAAAATTTAAAATAATACAAAACAAAGGTCTGTAATTGAAACAAAATATATGTGTACTATATAATAGAATGATAAAAAAAATTCGAATGTAAAATTATTCTATCAAAAAGTTGACAAATTTCCGATACATGGATTCAAAATTAAATTTAATTTGAAATAGAATTGAAATAATTGTATAAAAATATTTTATAAAATATCTAAATTTATCTCCATTTAAATAGAATAAAATCAAATCATATATTTAGCCAAAAAAATAAAAATAAACAATATTATATATGTGATAAATTTGGAAAGTGAAAAAATATTTCTGTTTTTATTTTTTATTTTTTTTGTCCATTTTTAAAGAAATTTTAATTCAATTATATAAAATATTTAAATTCTTGAAGAAAGAAAAAAAGTTTATTAGTTAAAAAAAAAAACTACTAGAAAACGTTCTTTTCGAAAATTTTAAAAATTTTGGGTAACTTATTTTTAGACAATCAGTAAATGAAAAATTTTGAAAATTTTGGATATAACGTACTTAATTCAAAATTCAATTTTATAACATGTTTTCAGGCCCAGAACAAGAGCTAATAGATGCATCAAAAAAAGGATACATTCAATCTATTCAAAATATACTTGCGAAAGGGAAAATCGACATCAACAGCCAAGACATTTTAAGACAAAACATTCATGATATTCAAATCTTATTTTTTCATAATATTCAAAAATATAAACAATTTTTGGAATTTCAATTGAATATTTAATTGGACACCACTTTCTTTTGCTGCATTTTACGGTCACACAAAAATTGTTCAACTTTTGATATCAGAACCAAATATTGAAATCAACTGCAAAAGTGTTTTAATATAAAAGCATTCATACCATTCTAATCTTATTTTTTCATGACATTCAAATCTTATTTTTTCGTGGCATTCAAATCTTATTTTTTCATTACATTCAAATCTTATTTTTTCATGACATTCAAATCTTATTTTTTCATTACATTCAAATCTTATTTTTTCATGACATTCAAATCTTATTTTTTCGTGGCATTCAAATCTTATTTTTTCATTTCATTCAAATCTTATTTTTTCATGGCATTCAAATCTTATTTTTTCATTACATTCAAATCTTATTTTTTCATTTCATTCAAATCTTTTTTTTTCATTTCATTCAAATCTTATTTTTTCATAAAATTCTTTTTTGATTCATTTTTGGAATTCAATCCTGATATTTAATAGTACACCTTTGATTGTTGCAGCTTCTAAAGGTTATACAAAGGTTGTTCAACTTTTATTATCACAACCAAAGATCGACATCAACAGCCAAGACATTTTAAGACAAAACATTCATGATATTCAAATCTTATTTTTTCATAATATTCAAAAATATAAACAATTTTTGGAATTTCAATTGAATATTTAATTGGACACCACTTTCTTTTGCTGCATTTTACGGTCACACAAAAATTGTTCAACTTTTGATATCAGAACCAAATATTGAAATCAACTGCAAAAGTGTTTTAATATAAAAGCATTCATACCATTCAAATCTTATTTTTTCATGACATTCAAATCTTATTTTTTCGTGGCATTCAAATCTTATTTTTTCATTACATTCAAATCTTATTTTTTCATGACATTCAAATCTTATTTTTTCATGACATTCAAATCTTATTTTTTCATGACATTCAAATCTTATTTTTTCATTACATTCAAATCTTATTTTTTCATTTCATTCAAATCTTATTTTTTCATGGCATTCAAATCTTATTTTTTCATTACATTCAAATCTTATTTTTTCATTTCATTCAAATCTTTTTTTTTCATTTCATTCAAATCTTATTTTTTCATAAAATTCTTTTTTGATTCATTTTTGGAATTCAATCCTGATATTTAATAGTACACCTTTGATTGTTGCAGCTTCTAAAGGTTATACAAAGGTTGTTCAACTTTTATTATCACAACCAAAGATCGACATCAACAGCCAAGACATTTTAAGACAAAACATTCATGATATTCAAATCTTATTTTTTCATAATATTCAAAAATATAAACAATTTTTGGAATTTCAATTGAATATTTAATTGGACACCACTTTCTTTTGCTGCATTTTACGGTCACACAAAAATTGTTCAACTTTTGATATCAGAACTAAATATTGAAATCAACTGCAAAAGTGTTTTAATATAAAAGCATTCATACCATTCAAATCTTATTTTTTCATGACATTCAAATCTTATTTTTTCATGACATTCAAATCTTATTTTTTCATTACATTCAAATCTTATTTTTTCATGACATTCAAATCTTATTTTTTCATTACATTCAAATCTTATTTTTTCATGACATTCAAATCTTATTTTTTCATTACATTCAAATCTTATTTTTTCATTACATTCAAATCTTATTTTTTCATTACATTCAAATCTTATTTTTTCATACCATTCAAATCTTATTTTTTCATAAAATTCAAATCTTATTTTTTCATAAAATTCAAATCTTATTTTTTCATAAAATTCAAATCTTATTTTTTCATATAATTCAAATCTTATTTTTTCATATAATTCAAATCTTATTTTTTCATAAAATTCTTTTTTGATTCATTTTTGGAATTCAATCCTGATATTTAATAGTACACCTTTGATTGTTGCAGCTTCTAAAGGTAATACAGAGGTTGTTCAACTTTTATTATCACAACCAAAGATCGACATCAACAGCCAAGACATTTTAAGACAAAACATTCATGATATTCAATTTTTTTTTTCATAATATTCAAAAATATAAACAATTTTTGGAATTATTTTTTCCATTTTTTACAAATCAGCCCTCGATTATGCAAAACAAAAAAAGCATCAAAAAATCATTGACATTTTAAATAAAGGAGTAATTGCACATTCAAATGGCAATCAAAGAATCTGCCAATTAGAAGAAGAAAACCGCCAAATAAAATCACAAATCAAAGATATAGAAGAAGAAAAGAACCAATTTAAAGAAGAAAACCGCCAAATAAAATCACAAATCAAAGATATAGAAGAAGAAAAGAACCAATTGAAAGAAGAAAACGGCCAAATAAAATCACAAATCAAGAATTTAGAAGAAAAAAACCAGAAACTTCTCTCTTTCCTCATGGCTCTGAAAAATAAGCCTGCGAAAGTCAGCTTCTACGATCCTGACGACTATCGCGAAGACTCAATCATTGGCGAAGGAGCCACGTCATGTGTGAAAGTTGTTATCAAAGAAGAGAAATATGCGAAGAAGGAGCTGAAGGACTTCTCAGAAAAAACAGCGCAAGGCTTCATGCGAGAGAGCGAAATCCTGTTCAGAGTTCATCATCCACTCATCATCGACATCATCGGCATGAACTACGGCGATAAAAATCACCCTCCATCTCTGATCCTTTCACTGGAAGAAACTTCTCTCGAAGCAGCAATAAACAAAGACAAAATCGACGACAAGCAGAAGTGTGTGATCACTGTTGAAATCGTTCTCGGAATGCGCTACATCCACCTTTGTGGCTTCATGCATCGCGACCTCAAACCTTCGAACATCCTGCTGAACAAAGAATACGAAGTTCGCATCAGTGACTTCGGCCTCGTACGCGAAGACGACCTCGAAACATCCCAATCGAAGGGAGTTGGAACACTCCGCTTCATGGCGCCGGAACTTTTTGCAGAAGACGAAGACGATGACGATGAAGGTGAAAAAAAGGCGAAGTACACGAACAAGGTCGACGTTTACTCTTTCGGTGTCACACTCATATTCATCATGACTGGCAAATACCCAAAGTTCAATATGCTCAAAGTGGCCCAAGGCGTTACTCCTAGCTTGCCAAGCAGTATTTCAAATTGGGTCCGTGAACTGATCACTCGTTGCCTGTCACTATCGGCTGATAATCGTCCTTCGTTCGCGGAAATCTTCGAAATAATGAAATTGAACAACTACGACCTGTTCAGCGATAGTAAAGGCAAGAAACTCACAAAGAATCAGCTTCAATTGAAAAAGGAAATTGAAGAACGCGTTCTAATGATTGAAGGGTTCGAATTTCAGCATCAAGATGATCATAATTATTGATCCTAATTAACTTAATTAACTAAAAAATTCATTTTTTCTTTTCTTTTTTTCTTTTTTTTTTTACATATTTGTATTTTTCATACAAATCAACAAATCATTGTAACCGAATTTTGGAATAAAATCTGCATTTTATTCATAGCATTCAAATTGACAAATTCGTAAAATTATTATTTACCAATTTTTACCTCCAGCCACTGGATTTCAACTTGGATTCATTTATATAAGTCTACTCAACGCCAGCAAGGTTGTATGTTGCCTCAGAAATTGGTGAAAAATAGAAAAAAAAAGTGTGTTTTCAAATATTTTTTTAAATTTTCCCAATGATTTCAATTTTTTGAAGGTTTTTCAGAAAAGACTGACTATTATTTAGTTGATACTTTTGTTAAAATAAATGAATATGGACAGACAAATTTATTGAGGTAAAAATGAATTCTTTTTTTTTGGGTGTGGAAAAGGAAGAAATCTGACTAATTTCAGACCAATTGAATTAACTTTTTATGATTATCTATAGAACCACAATATATCACTTCTGTATCTGCTGCCTCTTCTTCATGAATGCCTCATACAGGAGACCGTTAACATATTTAAAAAGTTTTTCTTTCTTTATCATTGAAAGATGAACGCCAACTTTTTCTTTGTCGTACGTTAGAATCTCTTTTATCGTCCAGAACAATGAGAAATTTATCAAAAATTTGCTCTTGAAAAAAAAAAAGAGTAGCTGCTCATGTTTTTTTTTTTTTTTTTTCCGCAAAAGTGACAAAAAGTTTCAAACTTTTTTTTCTGATAAATGATACAAGGTCAATATTGACCTTAACTTCCAAAAAAAAAAAAAAAAAAAAAAAAATATAATAAATAATAAACATTGCTTTATTTTATATAAAGATCTTATTTTTATGATTTTCTTTGAATTCAGCAATAATTTGGTCAGCATCTTCCACAACTTTTTGTATTTCGCTTTGATCGTTTATTACAGCGCCACTTGCAAATTCGTGGCCGCCTCCTCCGTATTTTTGGGCGAGTTCTCTAATTGGCACGTATCTGCTCCTCAATCTTATTCTAACTTTTCCATCTTCCAACTGGATGAAAGCGAGCTGGACGATGCATTTTTTGATTTCGGTTATTAAGCTGATGACGTCTCCAGCTTTTTCATTGCTCAGATTGAATTTTTTCTTCATTTCAGAATCAACAAAAATATAAACAACTCCATTTTCTGTCATTTTTAGTTTATCATAAACATAAGATTGGAATTTAAAGTTGTCAAAATCTTTTAGATAAAGATTTGAATAGATTTCTTCGGTGTCGATTCCAACGTCAAGTAAAATTGAAGCAAGTCGTAAAGTTTCGCCTTTTGTAGACTCATAGCGAAATCTTCCACTGTCTGTAACTATTCCAGTGTAAATGTATCTGGCTGCTTCTTTTGTAATTTTGAGTTCGCTTTGAAATGTCTGATAAAAAAGGGCAACCATTTCGCTCGCTGAAGATCTTTGGTCTTCAACCCATGAAATGTCACCAAAAGGTGTGGCATCAACATGGTGGTCTATTTTGATGATTTCTTTGGCAGTTTTATAGTAAGAGTTTGAAATACGTTCTTCATTTGATGTATCTAATATAATGCATAGAGAATCTTTGTATAATTCTGGATCAATTGGTGCATCATCTGGTCCCAAAAATGAGAGATATTCTGAACTGTCATTCGATTGAACATAAATTTCTTTTTGTGGAAATGTAGAACGTAATATTTCAGCTAAACCTTTTGATGAACCAATTGCATCACCATCTGGCCAAATATGGCGTGTAAGAATAATTCGATTGTATTCTTTTATTTTTGATAAAATCTGTTCCATTTTGCTATGATTTTCTTGAGTCATTTTAAAAAAGATTAAAAGACGTTTATTTTATTTTTTAGGGCCAAATATAATCTCATTTTTGTAAGTAAAATATCTCATTTAATACTTAGTAATCAAAAATTTTCAATTATCACGTTGATGAAAACGGAAACGCAATCATTGAAAACACACTGAATAAAGATACTTTTGTTTCTCTTCTTAAGATGAAAATAAGTTCAAATGATCTTGAACCGAAATCATTCATTGATGTTCTTCTTGAGAAAGGCAAACTTGGCCACGATGTTCTTCATCAAATGTCATCTTATGTTCACATTGATTCCATTGAGAAAAAGGAAGAAGAAAGTTCAACGAAAAGTGAAAATTCGGAAAAAGATATCAAAGCAGAAAACCGTAAAAAAGCAAACAAATTGAAGGCCGATATAATGAATCATTACAAAGACATGATTGCAAACTACAATCAAAGAGGAAGTGATTCAATTGACGCAATTTCGTCAGTAAGTAACAGTGCTCCTTTTGGCGTTGACAAAGAAGTTTGCTCAATTTGTTCCACGTATAAAAAAGACGAAGTTTTCACTTATCCACTTTACTTGTATCGAACGAAGTTTCCTTTCATTATTGACAAGCCACCTAAAGTGAGCAAAGACAGCGAAGATCGTGCAATTGATGACATCGCTGATGATTATGAAACATTCAATATTGAAGAAGAAGAAGAAGAAGAAAATTAAAATGATGACATTGATAAAGAACAAATGATTCAAGCCATTTTAGAAAGTTTTCCTGGATTTTCTAATGATGAAGGATTGGATGAGGAGCAGCTCGCTGAAAGACGCAACTTTATTGAAGCTATTTATCGATCATTGGCTGAAGATATTGTTAAAGAAAGAATTGCCAAAAAGAAGACAAAAAGTTACAGCCACATCCTAAAGAAATATCAGAGAGAAGAGCATGAAAAGTACTTGAAACAAATGGAAAAAAAAGAATTTAAACGATGCAGTGCAGGCGCGAATTACGTTCTTCAATTTAATCTTTGTCAACATTCAGTTCATCCAGACTGTGTCAAAGATATTCCATTCACTTGTCCAATTGATCGATCGAAGAAGAATTGTCTTCTGCCATCACTTGACATGATACCGAAGACGGTTATCTTCAAAGATTTGAATTCATTTGAATTGAACGAAGATTTGCCGTTGCCAAAAAGTGCAATTGTTTCAATTCGATCTTTTTGCCTCACTTTTGTTAGCTTCTTTAATTTGAAAGGAGATATCGTTCAGAGCACTTTGATTGAGCTCATTAAATCAATCAGCTCTTTGATATCAACTTTCGAAATTCGATTAAGAAGTTTGCCTGACTGTCTCGATTCAGAGAAGAATGTTTTGCTTGCTAGAAACCTCTTCTTGACAGCCTGGTATGCATATCGAATCTACGAGAAACCGAAGATTGAAGAAGAGCAAAAAATGACATTGTTCCAACGTCTAATTAAAGCACTGATTGAGTCCGATGAAATTGAAATCCAAGAAATATTCAAGAAATATTCAAGAAAATTGTTTCCGATTTAATCGACAACAATGAAGATGAAAAATTGATTTGTCTCTTCTTACGTCGTTGTTGTCTTGTTCAGCATTTTCTCTTGGATATCGATGCTTCTTCGAATTCAATTGCAAATCTGATTGACTGGGATGAGATCCTTTCTCCTTCAAATCTTTCCCTTCTTTATAACGTCAAATTCAAGACAATCGACGTCGATAAAGGTGATGAATTTGAATTCAAACCATTCACGTTTTTGAGCCTGCCAAAAGAATTTCTTCGTCTTTCTTTATCGCCTTTCAAATTGCCAATTGAGCAGATAACAAAAGTTCACATGTTCAACCTCTTTGATTACAACTACTTGATCAACCATTACGACGAATTGTCGGGCGAAGTTGTCCTCGATGATCCTCGAGTTGAAGAAGAGAAAAATTTGAGTAACTTGCAGTCTTGTGAAGCTGAAAGTATGAGGCAGTTCTTAATCACTTTCTTCACTTCAAGATTGTCACCGTCCGTCATTTTGTTCATCGGAAAATTCGCTTCAAAAGTCATCTTGATAAGCAGCTCGCTGTCTGCAAATTTGGATACTTTCTACTTGGATAAATAACGATGCACAGACATAGACTACAAAAGATCACATCCACTCTTCTTAAATGAAGAAAAATTCGAAAAAATGGTCGATGTGATCTTGTCTGGAGAATTCGAAAATTCTTTCAATTTTAATTTTAATGAATATTTTTTTTTTTTAAAAAAAAAAAAAAAAAATAAATATGCAGATACATTTTTATACATGCAATAATAAGTATAAATGCATTATCTCAAAGTAATATATTAAGTTTATAATAAAATTAATTCATATTCTAATTAAAAAACATAATGTCTTATTTCAGATCATATATGGCTCATAAATAATAAATAATGTAAATATTAACTGCCTATCCATTCTTTATATTTTATATTTATGAGACCATATTCTGTTTATTTTTCTGCCAATAATTTAAAAATCTCTCAATTTTTTCCTCTCAAATAAAATTGAATTAATCTTTACAATTTTTTCAGTTATTATTGTTGCGATTGAAAAAAAGTTAAATGCAGCCTAATCAAGACATTCAAGACCAATTAGGAGCCAATAATCAAGGTGCGAGAGCACAAAATATTCTCAAATTCGTATATTATCAACAAAACGATGATGATATTAAAAATATAAAATCAATATCATTATTAAACCAATCTTTTAACTTTTTTGATTATATACCAAAGAATTTTAACATTATAACCCAAAATGGGTCTTACAAATTTAATGATGAAATGCTCAAAGATACAAGTTCTGTTATATTCAATTTTTTGGCAAATAATCCTAATGCAACAGAATTCAATATTGATGTTAAAGATGACACAAATATTATGGGAAAAATTGAAAGCATGTATAATGGAGAAATCGTTAATTTTAAAGAAAATGATTTAAAAGATCTCCAAAAAATTATTTCTACTTTAAATATCGTACGATGTCCCAAATTCATGAAATTAAAAAGTTTCAAATTCCAAAATTCTACTTTATTCTATGAGATACCAGATTATACAGTGGAAATGGACAAGACTCAATTCATTATTTTTCTCGACAGAATTTTGCCGAAATCATTCACAATTTCAACGAACAATCATGAATACAAATGTAATAAATTAGGTATTAAATCATCATTTGTCATTAAAGATCAACTTGAGAAAGATCCACATTTAAATTCATATCATTTTAATTTTGATGATGAATTTGGCATTTTTCAGCAAATTTGCAACTTTTTTAATTTCCAGTCAATTGAAATAAACACAGATAACATGCATGCTATTAAAGAAATTGCAAATGATCTTCAAATTAACTGCATTATTGATGAAATATCAAATATTATTAAATCATATGAAGTAGTTGTAAATACAATCGATGAAAAGAATTTTTTAATCGATCCAGTTATTGAACTTTGTAAGAATTTGTGTGAAATAAAGAGTATAGGCATTGAAAAAGTTCAAGAAAAAATTTCAATGTCAATTTGGTCAACTACAAAAGAAAATGTTCAAGAATTAGTTTGTTATCTTATTCAAGTAATACATAATGATTTAAGTTTGCACCCTTATATAATGAATTTGATAACTTCACTTGATAAAAAAGCAACAGAAGAAAATGATTTAAAAATATTACTTCCCAGTTTTCTTAAACAAATAATGCTTTTATTCCCATATAATAAAAATAATTGTGCTTTTGTCTTTCGGTTGGTTAACAAAGGATTAGTTTCAATAAGTGAAATTATCAATAAATTAGCACTTGCTATTGAAAAAAATGAAGAACAAAAAAATTACAGTTATTCTAAATTTTCTGAAAAAGATAAATTTATTTCAAATCTAACATGTCCATTTAAAACGAATCCAAACATTAATTTGATTGAACTTAAAAATGCAATCGTTTGGTTCTTCCCAGAAGTATCATCAATTAAAGGAGCTGAATCAATAATAAATGACGCAAAAATGAATGAGTTTCTACATAAGTATTTTCCAGAAAAATGAGAGAAAGTGATCAACCAGATGATGAAATCGTAAAAGCAATAATTAATGATGATGTTGATATTTTACAAAAAATTATGAATAACCATCCATCATTAACTACTGTTATTCCATATAATTTATTTGATTCATTGTCAGAGGAAGAAAATGTATCATTTATAAATTATGCAGCTTTAAATGGATCGATTAAATGCTTTAAATTTTTATTATTAAATCATTCTGTAATAGATAAGTCGTCCTTATATTATGCTGTTTTAGGTAAAAACATTGAAATCATTAGAATTGTTGATCAAGATTACAACAAAAAAGGAATAGATGCAGATTATTGTTTTAATTCTTATGATTTTTATCATAAAAAAATTGAAAAATATAAAATCTTTGCCCCAATTTTTCCTGCAATAATAAAACATCAAAATGATGTTTTTGATTGGATTTTGGAACAAAAATACATAAATAAAGACAAAACAAATAATGACTTATTTGATATAGCTTTGTTAGCAGTACAAAATGGAAATGCACATGATTTTATTCAATGTATTGATAAAGGATTTGACCTAAATTCATTACCAATCAAAAAAATAAGTCAATTAATTGAACAATCTGCTTATAATGGTTTTTGTAGACTTACTAATTTGATAATTAGTCTTTTGAATCAAGAAAAATTAAATGAAAACCTGCTTGATTTACTTAAATTCGAAGATTCAGTTTTTTGTGGCAATCTTTTGCTTGTAAAAATATATTTTTCAATAGATAACGCCTTTTATAATATTGAAAAAGGTCTTTGTATAGCAATTGAAAGAGGATATTTGCATATCATTAAGGATTTATTTGAAACTGATTTTGTAGAAAAAATTGGAATAAATGATAATGGTATCGTCAATGTTTTTGTTAAAGCAATTCAAAATCAACAAACAGAAATTTTTAATTATTTATATAATCAAACTAATCTTGTTAATATTTTAAAGCCAGATTCTCTCTTTACTTTATTGTCTTATTCTTGTTATATTGGTGATTTAAAAATCACTCAATGGCTCACAGATTTTATTATTGAAAAGAATATTGACAGAGATTTTTCAAATCCTTTTTTGTGTGCAGCATGTTCGGATCATGATAAATTTTGTCAATATTTCTTTGATAGAAAAGTAGTAATAAATTATACTGATCTTGCAATGCAAAAATCAATTCTTACTTGTTGTAAAAAATCTATATTTATTATACTTTTCAATTCAGTAGATCCAGAAGTAAAAGAAACATTTTTACGTCAATTTTTAAATGAATCAATTAAAAATCAAAACGTTGAAGTTGTTGATTTTTTATTACAAGAAGAAGACTCGCATGAAGATACATTATTTGAAGCTATTTCAACAAAAAATTCTGAAATAGTAAACATTGTTTTGAAGCATAATAGTAAACCTTCATTTATAAATCAACTTTCTGAAGATGGAACAGCTTTAAATAAGGCGGTTATTTTAAATGAATATGATATTGTTAAGCGACTTCTTTCAGTTCCAGGAATTGATCCTAACTTATATTCAGATAATCATATAACACCTCTTGTTTCAGCCATTTCCAATTTTAATCTTGATATAATCAATTTAATACTAGATTTCTATGGAGAAAAGATTGAATCACAAAAATGGCAACTTGATGAAGCTTTAGGTTCTCTTTTGAGGATTATTTCAGGAGAACAAAGTTCATCTCATCCATATTTTGTAAAACAAGAAATATATTTTCATCAAACAGACGATTATGAGCCTGATATAAAAAAGAAAAAGGTAAAAGAATTAATACTTAGTATATTAAAAAGGCTCATTCAAATCAAAAACATAAATTTAAACTGTTATTCAAAGAAATATACACTTCTTAGTTATGCATGTGAAACAAATGAAATCGAAATGGTTTCAATGCTAATCAAAGAAGATCAAATTGATGTTAACTTTTATGCACCGAAAAATGGTAAAACACCTCTTATGATTTCAATAGAAAATGAAAACATCGAAATTGCTAAACTTTTAATAAAGTTGCCAAAAACAAACATTAATATAAGAAGTTACCACAGAAAAACTGCTTTAATTATAGCTGTTGAAAAAAATCTGGAAGAAATTGTAGAGCTTATTATTAATAATGAAAAATTTGAACCAGAAGAGAGTCTTCTTGATTCAGCATTTGCAATTTCAGAAGGTCAGATTTCAAAGCAATTATTTTCATTAAGCAGCCTTAATGTAAATTATAAATTTATTGATAAAGATGATATTGGTAATCAATATAACGAATTTGATGATCGTATTATGGGATTTTGGGCATTAGAAAGACCAGATAAAGATAAAATGGATCCATATTCATTTGAAACAAGTTTAATTCGTGCAGTAAATAAAAACGATCTAGAAAAGATCAATCAAATTATCAATCATCCATCTTTTGATCCAATTAAATCACAAATTAAAGGAGCTTTGTTTGCATCTGTAAAAAATAAAAACATTAACATTTTTAGATCTTTGCTTTCAAAGCTTAATAATGACGTTAATATTTATTCTCAAGCACAAGAATCTCTTTTTTCATATTCTATTAGATGTGGAAGTGAAATCTTTGTTGAAGAAATAATTAACAATGATAATTTCAATCCAGATAAAGCAAACATTTTAAATGCATTCATTAATGCTTATTCAAAAAGGGAACAAGATTCTGATAAAAAAATGAGAATTAGTCTCGTTAACATTTCAGATGATAAAAAAATTGATGCTCCAATGGAATTAATGAAATTGCTATGTAAATTTGATGAAGAGCATAATCATTTAATTGATTTCACAAAGCTTTTACCTAATGATAAATCATTTTTCACTGCAATGAATCCTAATTTAAGAAATAATGGAGATGTTGCAACTTTCTTAATGAATCATGGAGTTGATCCTGATAAGCCAGATAATTTTGGTGAGTATCCTCTTAAGTACTTTATTC
The DNA here is from genome assembly GCA_039105265.1 of Tritrichomonas musculus. Classification (NCBI taxonomy): domain Eukaryota; phylum Parabasalia; order Tritrichomonadida; family Tritrichomonadidae; genus Tritrichomonas; species Tritrichomonas musculus. The sequence goes on along the minus strand of JAPFFF010000024.1, from coordinate 530,739 downwards.
AAAACAACATGATCGATGCAGCAATTTCCCTGATAATCTCGGCAGAAGTTGATTTAATTAGAAGATTCACAGTACAAATAGGAAATGAATACATTGGATCAACATATCATGGCTTGACATATCTTCATATTGCTGCAAGCCTTCCAACATCAGAAATTCTTTCCATACTAATAGATATGGCACCATTCTTAATTAATTGCGAAGATAGTTCAGGTGAAACGCCACTAATTAAAGCAGTGGCAAATAAATCTATCCAAAATATTAAACTTTTATTCTCAAATGAAAATCTGAATTATAAATATTGCTATAATAGAAATATTGATATTATTGAAGTAGCCAAATCTTTAGTAAATTATACGTCACTTGATGTAGTACAACTTGAATCAAAAGAAGACTATTTAGAATATTTAATTCATATATTATCCGTCAACCAATATTATCCTTATTGATATTTCAATTAAGAATAAAAACAATATCTTAATAATCATCAAAGATGTGCATCTTATTAGTACTAATAAAGTAATATTTTTTTGATATAAAAATGAATTTAAAAACAAGATATATTTATTATTATAATTAAAATTGAATTTTTAATTCGTGTTTGGCAATCACTATTCCTCGAACTATTTGTGAGCAAGAATTCAACCAACTTGTAATACTATTCAAAAAGAAAGAAATTTATTATTCTCTCATAAATTCTTTGTTCATTGTTGAAACAAGATAATTTATAACAAATATGGTTAAAATTAATATATTTTATTTACACCTGTTTCACATTTTGAATTTTGTAAAATACTCAAAAAGTTATAAAACAGATAATCAAACATAAATTGAAGTAGCTTTTTGAAGGCTACGCCTTTCAAAAAACTACTTCATTTATTTTTTAAATATCTTCACATTTATATTTAATTCATTATTATAAATAGATTATTTATTTGTTATCATTTTAATATTAATTATTAAGGTACAAATCCAGTACGTTATTTTTTGAATAGGAGAACGTTTATTATTTGAATAGTTGCATGTCTCTGAAAAAGTTTAAATTGACTAGGTTTGTTTTTGACACTTATTTTACAATTTAAATAAGCATCATGACATGTTATATGAAATGGATGAAAATAATCTTTTTTTATTTAACATGTCATTTTATTCTTTGAGAATGTCAAAAAAAATTGCGGTTACTAAACGTACTGGATTTGTACCTTAAAAGAATTTAATTTCAAGTTAAATCGCAAAGATTTTTAAAGAGAGAATTTTCAAATTTCCGATGCTGTAATAATAAATGTTTAATGTTATTTAAAACTCGATAATAATGAATAAGGTATTTAAACTTTATTGTATTATCTGAATAATGCAATTGGGGGATAAAATTTGACAATGGTGACAAAAAATTTGTCTTGTATGTTTTACCTTTGAAATGAAATGTAATGTTCTTTTTATAAAAATTAAATAGGATATCTCTTAAGTTATTAATATTTAATGAGAAGTCAAGGAATTTATTTTTCATCGAATTGAATTCATTAAGAACAAATATACTCTCAAATTTTTATACTATATAGAACTTTTTATAAAAGAAATTTTGTTTGCAATAAAGTATTCTTTTTAGCGAAAATGTTCAATTTTTCATAAAAAAGATCTTTTTCACAAAAAAAAAAAAAAAAAAAAACAAAGCAATTAAAATTATTATTTAAAAACAATGTTATATGATTCTAGACAAGCATAAACTAGGTTTTTTAATTATTGCGCTTTTCAATTTTCAATGATTATTCAAAAAATTAAATAAATTTATTGAAAATTAAAATTTTATCTCCTCATTTTTTAATTTGTTGGTAAGGATTCGTTGACCTCAAAACAAAAGAATAAGAAAAATTATAGAATATGATTATTTGTGAAGAAGGCCTAGTAGTTAAACGCCTTTTTGTATAACTAGAATTCCTGAGTTATCTCTCTGCTATTTTTATCTTAGCTAATAAATTGAATATAAAAAAAACGTAATAATTGAAAATTTGAATAATCGCAGTAAACGATAAAAAATGTTGCGCCCAAATATAAAAAAAATAGGTGTTTTCATACCTTACATTTTAAATTTGGTGATTTATTTAATATATTTTATTATTCATACATGAATACATGTATTTGTAGGATTTAATGAATTATATATAAAAATAATATCAAGATATTTCTATATAAAATTCAATTAGGCGCAACAATTAAAAAACGCAGTTTATAATATATTCTTTTTTTTATATCAAGAATTATTATTTAAAAACAATGTTAAACACAAACATATCAAATTTAATGAAAGCGTTTAACAATTAGGCAAACTTTAAAATCAGTTTTATACGAAGCGCTATTACAAAAAAATCTATAGATTCATCTGGCAATTGGAAATGATCAAAAGTCTTTACCTTTAACCAACCCACAGATAATTATTCTAATAACCATTCAGGTAATATATCAGGAAATGGTCATTTTAAATTTTCGGATAAACCTCAATCAATTTCGCTATTAAAGTATCAATTTATATCTGATGTTTTTGATTTTATGCCTAAGCAATTTACAATATCCGCCAATACGAGTTTAAGTCTATTCAATACTCTGTTTTTAAAAAATACCAGTTCAGTTATATCTCAATTTCTTACAGATTTTCCAGATAAAACCGAATATCATCTTGATATTGAAGATAATCAAAATATTCTTGGAAAATTCGAAAAAATGTGTCAAGGTAAACTTGTATTGTTTGAAGAAGAAGAACTCCTTATATCACACAAAAGAATACAAATGTATTTAAAAAACTAATATCAAAAATGTATTAATACATTTTTAATCCGAATTATTAAAAGAAGAATCTATTTAACTTTTTTATTTTATTTTTTGAATTCATTCTGAAAAATTAATTTTTATCGTATGAATTCAATATGTGTTTGTTTGGTATCAAATGATATTTCATTTTTTATGAAAAAATAAACCACTGAAATAAGAAATATTTTGCTGTAAATTTTTAATCAAACTATTTTATAATTTAGATATGATATAATTGCATGTTATTTAAATAAAAACGTTACTTGAACAATTTTGTCGATAAAAATAGAACATTTGTTTTAAATTACTTTTTTCAATTATTTTGAATTCATTCTGAAAAAAGAATTTTTATCGTATGAATTCAATAAGTGTTGATTGATGAAAATATTTACAAAGAATTTTTATCGTATTTTACAATATTCAATGATCTTATTGAAAAAATAGCGTATGGGAGTTCACATAAATTAATTATTCATTTTTTTCTTTGCAAAAAGACAAAATGGAAGAAGTTCCAAGAATTGCATTAGGTACATTTTTAAACACCAATGAAGAAGAAGTTAAAAGAAATATTATATTTGCCGTTGAAAAGGCTGGATATCGTCATATTGATACAGCTTCTGCATATGGAAATGAAAAAGCAATTGGAGATGCAATTCAAGATTTGTTGAAAAGGAATGTTGTTGTTAAACGTGAAGAACTCTTCATTGTAACAAAATTACATATTGCTGATCATAAACCAGAAGATGTTGCAAAAGCAGCAAGACTCTCACTTTCATTATTACAGCTTGATTACATTGATCTTTACCTTGTTCACTATCCATTTGCAATTAAATGTGATGAGAAAAGGATGCCACTGACACATCCTGATGGAACAGCAGTTTATGAAAAAGTTCCACTTGTTGACACATGGAAAGCAATGGAAAAGCTTGTTGACGATGGAATTGTCAAGCGTATTGGTGTTAGCAACTATTCCATCGAGCAAATGGAAAGAATAAGATATTCGCCTGGTGTTAGGGTTCAGCCATTCTGCAATCAAGTTGAAATGCATATTTACAATCAAATGGCTCCACTTCGTGAATACCTCAAATCGAGAAATATGTATATTGCAATATACATAGGAAATCCAGTTGTGATGAATGATCCTGTCCTCCACGAGAATGAATGTTTCTCCACACAAATTGGCACTGAAATTCCTTCTTCAACTTGGCGATAATGTCATTATCATTCCAAAGAGCACAAGTGAATCTCACATCAAAGAAAATAACAATCTTAATTTCACCATAAGTGAAGAAAACATGAACAAATTGAGAGCTCTTGAAAGATGCTATCGTCTCATTGATTCAAACAAATGGTGGAATAATGACTACTATATCACAGAATTCAGAGAATAAAAAAAAATTCAATTTTAAAACCAACTCATTTTAATTTTTTATTTCATCACTTTATAAGATTCTATGATAAATAATTGAATATGATGTTCAAAAAATAAATGATCAATTTTTCAATCTTCAATTTAAAACATAAGATACATAATAATTCAAAAGGTTTAAAATCATGTTATATAAATGAGGAATAAGTTGTTGTTTTATGAACCAGGCTGAGAAAGAACGTATTAAGAACTTCAGTGATGAATTTATTTTTTGTTAAACCATTTCTGAGAAAGAACGTATTAAGAACTTCAGTGATGAATTTATTTTTTGTTAAACCATGGACTCAGAAAAACTGAACCAGGCTGAGAAAGAACGTATTAAGAACTTCACACTTTTTATGGATGTCCTTAAAGTGTGAACTTTTTGGCATTGAATAAAAGCATAGAATATATATAAATACTTCCAAATTATGAAAATGATGATATTTGTTCCTAATTAGATTGCTAGTTGTGGAATGTAATTGCATTTGAATCTAATAATTCACCATTTTCATCATTTTTATTATGATTTGAACTAAAAAAAATCGGTAATGTGTCCTTTGTTCATGGAATTCTTTTAATTTATTTTGTGAATTCTGTTAATTAAAATATCTTTTTTAAATATTATATCTTTTCTTAATTATTTCAAACAATATATTTATATATTAGATTTTTTAATGTGTATCTTTTTTAATATATAATAATATAATAATTAAATATACTTTAAACGAGGATATTCATAATTATTTATTTTTTTAATTTATTAAATTATTCAATAACAAAAAAAAAATTATTTTAATTTGTTTAATATTTTATTTACTTTTTATATGATTTTTAAATATATTGATATATATTTCACTTTATTATCCTAATTTTATGATTATTTTAATGAGGTATCTTGCAAAAAATCCATTCCAAACTTTATTTTATTTATATACAAAAATATGTTTGAATTTTTTTATTTTATCAAACACAATAATCAATTAATATCATATATTAAAGAAAAGATAATGATTTAAAAAGAAAAATAATAAAAATAGCTTTTGAATTTATCATATAACTTCCCTTGGGCTAGCCCAGCCCCGATTAAAAAGGATTGAAAAAATGGGCTATCGTCGCTGCCCAGCCACTTTGCCCAGGGCAAATTTTTATTTTTTAACTGAAAAATTGAATGAAAACATAGAAAAGTATCCAGCCAAATAGAATTTGCAAATAACAACAGAATTTATCTTTGAAAAAATTGAATAGATAAACAAATAAATAAATAAATAAAAACTCCAAAATATCTATTTTAATTTTAATTTTATTTTAATATTTTTATGCAAAACCACATATTTAAAATATACATATTTTTATGAAAAGTTAAAAATAATATAAAATCAACAAATAATTTGTTCTTACCCGTTGGGTTATCAAAATAACCTGGGCGGGCAGCTTTTTTGCCCAAACCGTGCCAAATGCAACCATAAAAAATAACCACTTTTAATAAACTTTTCGGTTACAGTTAATTATCATGCGTTTTAATTATTTTTTTTAATACCATTCAAAAAAATGAATTTAATTTAATTTTTTATATCAATAAAAAATCTGATGACTCTTCTGCAAATGCTTGCAAAAATTTAAAATTCAGTTGTTCTTCATTTTCATATTTGGGTAAACAAAGGGTATTAAAGCATGTGTGAGCTACAGGAAGTCTATCTTTTTCACCTCCACATTGAATTTTAATTGGCCTATTTAAACCAGTAAATGGCAAGTTTGGTGAGCCAGTTATAAACATCAATAATTTTTTCAAGTCAGGCTGATCCCATTTAGAAATAGAATTGAAGAACAAAACAACTGGAGGAGAGTAATTAGTATAGGGGAATTCATATATAGTGTTTTCTTTCAAAAAGTCAACACTTATAGATGAGATTCCGCTAATCAACAAATCCAGTTCATTTGGTGAGAATATTTTAATATATTTTTGTTGAATTAATGAATTAAAACCTTCACAAAATGCTTGAATTTGACAATCTATTGAATCTTTTGAATAATAATCAATCATACATTTAACATAATCATATTTGTTTTCATTTGTTATACGAATCTGACCACCATTTTCAATAAGTTCATATGTTTCAATTTTACCGAAATTGTTGTGATCAACAACAAAGTATCCTTCATATCCATCATACAGATTTAAATCATTATTTAAAAGGAAATGAAGTGACCTGAAAATTTCATTATCTATTTCTCGAATGTCATTTAGTCCAACGTTTCGTCCTAAGACTCTGCATAAAAATGCACTTGATAAATGCACATCAACATTTTCTTTTTGTAAAATGGCTTTTGCTATTAAAATTCCACAGAATTTAAATAATTGTAAATGATTTGAATTTGCATATGATTGAGCATTTGGATGATATTTCATTTCATCTGTAATTGAAAATAAACCTAAATTGGGATTGAATAATTCTCTAGATAGTTTTGTAAACCAATCTTTTCGCAGGCCTCCATAATCAACACCTATTTGTCCAAGATATTTAATTTTGAAATTTGGTCTCCATATATTCAGATCATTTATATTCAATTGAGATAAAGAACTCTCAATAATGTTTTCACGATCAATTAATAATTCATATATTTGATAATTATATAAATTATATGTTTTTTCGATAAACCATTTATAACGCATAAGAAATGGGAAAAATTCTGAATATTCATCTATTATTTTGAAACTTAGTGACAAATTTGTTATTTTATATTGATTGCCAATTATTATTTTAAAAATTTTTATTCTATTTTCTAAGAAATAATTCCAAAAGGTTGGATCTGAATTTAACAATTTTGGTGGAATTGAGAATTCTTCTGTTTCCGATTCATCCAAATCTGAAAAAGAATCTAAATCATAAGTATTACGATCTGGAGTAAATAAATTAATCAGTTTAATGTAATATTCATTTTTATAATAGTTATGTGTTCTATCAAATTCATTTAATAACCTATCCAGAAATAGTATATTATCATCTAATCCTTTTAAACATGGTTCCCAATCTAATAGTTCAATTATTTTGGAAAATGATAATTCATCTCTTTTGATTTCAGATAAATAAAGGTACTTGATTTTTTCAATATTGTATCGTAATAATTCTACAAAGTAAACTTTACTAATTTTTGTTGCTTTATAGATTAGATCCTCATTTTTCGTTTTATACATAAAATTAGTAACATGAAAGAAATTTAATGATATTTCATTTAATTTCATATCAATTAACATATCAGCAATTTTGGACAGAATTTTTTCATCATTTCTATATTTTGGTTTTAGGATTATATCAAGCAGAATCTCTTCAAAATTATAATAACTTTGTTTGAATCTTTCAAATTTAGAAATTAAAACAAAAACAGAAAGCAATCTATTAAGATAATTATATGTATTTTCTTTTTTCTTTTCCTTTTCAATAAATGTATAGAATTGTTTTTCAAGTAGCTTCATAAAAATATTGATGTCTTCTTCATTAAAAGAAAAAATATACTTACAAGCTTTTGAAAAGTCGTTTTCAGTCAGTGAAAATATATTAGTGGCTAAATTGAAGGAAATGCATTTGCTAGTAAATAAATCAATATCATCATTTTGATTTTCTTTTATAATAGTTTCGAGCTTCTCTTTTATTTTATCACCTAGATTATAAAGGTTTATCTTATTACCGGCTACCATATAATATATCCACGGTGATTTATTATAAATATAACGATAATAATCTGATATTATGCTACATGGCTCTTCAAATTCAAGTACAAAATCGGTGGAATGATAATTATATTCAATAAATCCTGATGATAAAACTCCTTTTTTAACTCTATTCTTATTTGTTTTTATTCTCTCAATTTCTTCCATGAAAACAAAAAAATTCATATTTAATTGTGTTTGAGGAAGATTTTGAAAAGAATTTTTTGTTATTTGATTTAAAGGTAAAAATGGGACTATTTTCAATTCATGAACAAAAGGTGTTTTAACTTTTTCCAATTCACTAATAGGAATACAGTAGATATTGGGATTTTTGGAAAAACTTGTGAATTTATTTATCAGTGATTTAAGTAATAGAGCATAACTATAATGAAATACTCCATGTGATGAATCTTTCTGTATTAAATCTGATAAAACTTCTTCATAATTATATTTTTTGAATATTGAAACTAATATATGCTTTAAGCCATTTATGTCAAATATTGAATTAAATATATAATTAAAACAAAAAATTTGAATTGCAGTGAATTGTTCAATTCTTGAAAAATACCAATTTATGAACTCATCCATAATTAATTGTGAACGCAAAGAAGAAATCAAAAAAGATAAAGCACATATTGCTGTTTTTGCTTTATTTTCATTATCATTGTTTTTTTCAAACAGAATTAAATAGTTTTCTAGTTCGGGCAACACTGATTCAAAAATTTGATAGGGATTTTTCTCTAAAAGATATATATATGTGTATGCAATACATTCAAGACAATAAAATGATTGGTAACTCCATTTTTTATGGTTAATTAATGCAAATAAATGATCAATTATCGATCTTCCTAAATTATTAAATGTATCTTTGGAATTGTATTGATATGAGTTCTCCAATTTTAAAAATATATAATTAATTACAGTGTCATTTTTTTCAAAATTATAATTTGTCAAAAAATGTTCAATTAATAAATCGAAGTTCATTATTTTATTTTCATCAAAATAACTTAATGGTGCTTTGAATATATGAAATGATGCTTTAAAATAATTGTAACGATGCATAAACATATCCATGAATAGTGCATTTTCAAATCTGTTTTCTTTAAGAATAAATTTAATCAATTCATTTAGATTTGTTTTAATATATTTTAACTTGTTTATATCAGATATTAAATAATTTATAATATCCGTCTTATATAAATCGCATGTATTTGATAATAGCCAAATAATTAAAATATCAAACATTCTAATGTTAAATTGGCTTATTGATTTTGTAATTTTTTGGGATTTAAGGATAGAACAAATTGAAGCTCTGATTATAGGAGATGAACTATTAAATTGGGTTTTCAATGCCATAAAAAACATATCAATATATCTATCTTCAGAAATTGTATAATAATTTTTATCAAATATCTTTAAATTACCTAAGACAATTGCATAAAAAGGAATGACATTATTACTTGTCAATCCAATAATTGAACATTTTTCATTTTCAGCAAAAATTAATGCTTTTATAATAAATGATAAAGATTCATCATTCATTGTAGTTAATAAATTATAATCATTGTTTTTAATAAAACTAATTAACTGTGGATTATCCAAGTTGGTTGTTGTTGAAATATTAAGCCTTAATCGGTATGTAAAATTTTGTTCAAATGATTTATTGGGTTTGAACTTGTTTGCTTTTTTGTTTGAAAACTTAAAAATATAAAATATGCGTGGGGTTATTTGAATATTTAACAAAATTCGCTTTGAAATAAATGTATAAATTGAATATCTGTCAATTACTTTGATAAGCGAATAAGGAAGATTATTTTCTATCTGTAAAATCATACTTATGAGATTATGCATGTGCTCTTTTTGATAAAAATATTTTAAATAATCGTCATCAAGAAAATTCAAAAGATTAATTAATATTTCTATATTATTTTGATTAGAATTAATTGTTGATAAAAATATTTCATCAAATTTATCGTTAAAATCACCTTTTTTAATGATTTTTTGAAAATATTTAGCGAAACTTTTAGTTAATGTCATCGCAGCAGAAAGTTTGTTTTCACATAAATTCGATAGAATATCAATATAAAAACTTATTTCTGATAAAATTGATAATGAAATAATAGTGTTATTATATATTGTGATATTTGTTGGAAGATCTAATTCATATTTTTGTGCAATATCTATTATCTGATGAACTATTTCTTCAAATGATAAAGACTCAAATAATTGATCAATTGATTTTATTTTTAAATTCAATTCTTGGCATTTTGATAAAAATATACTAACAAATGGTAAAGAAATTTCTGTGGATTTTAACAATATTTTTTCATTCAAATGGAATAATTTTATGAACAGTTCATTCGGAATCAATGGAATTAAAAATGTCAAATCATCTGTATTCATCTCTAAATATGTGTCTTCGTTTATTGGCAAAAAATTGCATATAATGTTGAAAAAGCTTACTCTTATTACTTTCTTAATTAAAAAAATAATTTGGTCTTTGTATGAATTGTAAAAATTTTGATTTTTAGATATATGTAAAAATATGTAATTAAATATTGGTAAAATATTAAATTGAATAAAATGATCATTTAAATCTGATATTATTAGTATATCTAAAAGAAAGTTTAATTCAAAAGGGAGATTAACGTTATGGTTAATAAAGCTATTAATATTATTAATAATTTCTATAACAAAAGATTTAAAGTCAAAAAGATATGAAGAATAATTGTTTTGAATGTAATATGAAAGAATTGAAACGGTTATTATCGTATAATTCAAATTATTTCTAGATCTTGAATAAAGTTGTTCCAAAATAGGAATGAAATCACATGGAAAGTATGAATAGCATTTTAACATCAAAGAAAAAATATCGTCTACAATGCTATCGTCAATGTTTTCATTGAGGGATTGCTGTGCTTTTATTAATAATTCCATAATTTCATCTTTTGATTTCTCCTCTTCCAAATCGATGAGAGATTGATAAATGGAATCATGCAAATCATAATTTTCAAAAAATGGCGAAGATGATGAAAGGAGAAGTAACTTTTCATTCATTGAATTATTTAAAATGAAGATTTTTATTTCATTATCAAATCAATTCAAAAAGTTTAAATTTTTAAATTTCAATTCACTCAGAAAATGGAAAATTTTCATTTTATTAATCAACACCAAAAATCACCAAAATGGGAAACAACATTGAAAATTCCTTAAATTTTGAATGGTGGAAAAAATAATTTAATTCAAAAAAAGATGAAAATAAAATTTAATTTGTTTTTATTACTGATTTTAACCTATAAAAACAGTATAGTTAATAGAATCATCATTTTTATTCAAAATCATTTTTCAATTTTTTTTTATTTATTATTTAAAAGAAGTCTAAAGGAAAAGAGTTTGCAATTGTATTTTGAATTGTTGCGTGGAAATCATCCAAGAAACCAGGCGGAATGTCGTCTTCTTCCATGTCAGAGTCGATATTCACTTTCAAACGATTAATAATGAAGCTTTTTCCTCCATTGGACTCGTAAATTTTCTTCATTTCGTTGAGAGTTCTCTGGCATCCTTCGTCGTTTTTCATGACGTTGACTCCGATGAAGTAAATTTCAGATCTCGCCATTTCAGATATTAGTTTGACAAATCTATTTTCTTCAGAGTTATGATTATTAAAACCACAAAATCTTCTTCCATGGGCATTTGAATCAGCTATCCAAACAATTAATTTTTTACTTCTGTCACGCCATGAGATATCATTTAGTGCCATGTCAAGAGCACCAGCCCAATCTTCTGGCTCATCATGGCCTGCTTTACATTCTATTTTGGCTAGTTCATTGACGAATTTTTCTATATCTGGAATTAAATCTATCGCAACATTGATATCTTCAGGATATTTAACATTATCGAAATGCTTTCTACGTTCTATCTTACGTAATTCTTCTTCTTCGCTGTATATTCCTTTTTCTTTTAGTCGCTGTATTCTTTGTTTGTTAAATTCTTCTTTGGCTTCGTCGATTTCTCTTTGTGAAATGGGGTCTAATGGTTTTTCAGGTGGAGGCGGTCGATAGTCTACCGGATCACGATAAATTACAGCTCCGCTGTAAACTGAAGCTCGCCGAAATTTAAAATTAATATCATATATAATGCTTTCAGTATGTTGAATCATTGCTTCAAAAATACATTGTGTTGAACTTGTGGCATCGAGAACAAAAAGAACGTCAACGGGTTTATCCACATGCTTTTTTGGCTTTGAAAACATTAATTCTTTCGATTATTATGACTTTTTTTATATAGATTAATTTATAATAATATTTATCTTAATAAATAATAATTATTTCATTTATTTTTGGTATGTATTCATTAAAAATAAATATTAAATTTATTTGATATAATTTTATTTATGAAAAAACTTTGTTTTTCGTCGAATATTCGTATTTTTAAAAATAAATATAAAATTTAATTGTTATCAAAAAGTTTCATAAAAAATTTCAATTAAATTTGCTGATTTCCTGATATTACATAAATATTTCATGATAATAAATAAAATATTAATATAATAAAAATATAAAAAAAGTATTATTATAATATAACTTTACAATAAAATTATATATCAACAGATAATTTTCAAAACTTTGATCCAACTGAAAAAAAAAAATAATAAACTTGAGTCATAAAACATCATCAATTGAAAATGGTTTTTTATATGTTAGTTAATAAAATCATTAATATTAAACAAATAAATATATTTTAAATAACCTTTTTTTAAATGCAATCGATTGATTAAACGATTTTTTTGGCATCAATGAAATATGATTTCTTGTTTATGTACATAGATTACTCATACATGAAAATTAAGATTATTCTAAAAAATGATAAATCATTTATTATTGATAGAATTTAAGTTCAAATTTATTAAAGATCAATAATTGATCCATAAAATAGTATTATTTTTCAAAGAGGCAAAGAGATACTTAGCAAATATTTAAAATTTTACATCATTCAAATTTATTTAATTTAACAGCATTCATACAATTATTGAGAGCTACTATCTAATTTGAACCACGAATATTTAAAAAGTGAAACGCTTATAAGATCACCACTAAATGTAAATTGAACTTATCTATTCAATTCTGGTTCCATACAGAAAATTTTATTTTTTTTTTTTTTAGCAATCAAGCAATGTTTTTCATTTTCTTTATCTTTTTATGCTTTTCTTTTAATCCAGTATGCACTAAAACATTTAGTGGTGATCTTTATAATACTGTAAATAATTTTTATTGCGATGGAGATGCCTTAATTACAATTGATTCTCAAACAATTACAAAAGATCGTTGGGCAAACATTGGTTCTTGGAATAGACATGTTACAGGTACTTTAAAAATCCAAGGAAATGGTAAAGTTATTGTCGAAGGTGGTTTCAAGATTACAGGATGGACTCAAGATACAGAAAACCCCAATATACAAAAGACAACAGTTTCACAATCTATTCAAGGCATGGGTGATGCCGAAGACCATGTTTTGAAATGGGCCTTTGAATCTCTTTGGGTTAATGACCGTGACGCCACCAGGGCAAGAGTTCCAGGTAATTGGACCCTTCCCACGATCACTTCGGTTTCGACATCAGGAAGTGGTGATTATATTACATATACAGTTGGAGTTCCAAGCAATACTATGAAATTTTTACGAACTTTATCAAACGAAGATCTCAAAAATGTTAATATTGTTATTTTCCACTACTGGGCGACGACCCGTGCGTATATCAGCTCGATTAATACAAATGCGAATACGATAACTTTTCAAGCCCACAGTGTCAACTACCAAAACAACAAAGGCATTGAAGCCCACAAAGCTTATTTTTATCTAGATAACCTTAAAACAGCCCTTACAAAACCAGGTGAATGGTTCCTTTCAAAAAGTGGAGAACTTTTCTATTATCCACTTCCAGGAGAAACCGCCAACAACATTGAAGTTTACGCCTCACACATTAAAAGGATGATGTACATTGAAACCAACAACTTAATCCTCGAAAATATCGAATTCAGACATTGTGGAGGAAACATTCCGGACACAGGCGTAACAAGGGAAGACCTTGTCCCACAATCGGCCAAATTGAACATGAAAGCCATTGATGTTTACAGATCAAGCAATGTTCAATTTATAAATTGTCAATTCAGGCATCTTTTCTGTCGAGGTGTTTCGATTTACGAGTGCACAAATTGTGTTGTTGAGCATTGTCTTATTGAAGACTTCGGTGCCGATGGTATTGCTGTTGGTGCTTGCACGGGGACACGTATACACAACAATATTTTGAGGCATGGAGGACGTGTCATTCATCATGAAAATTGTTTCTATGACAATAAAGATCCAGGAGCAGTCATTAGTCACAATGACATTTCGGACAACTTTTGGGATGGCATCAATTGTTGGCTTGAAGACAGTGAATGTCAAATGACGATTGAAAAGAACCATGTCCATCACATTGGCTTCAACTTACTCGATGACATTGGTTGTATTTATGTAACAAACGCGAGAAGTGGAGTTGTTATTCAAAACAATTACGTCCATAACGCAGGCTGTCATAATTACGGTGCTTGGGGACTTTATGTTGATCTTGATTGTCATAATGTTGTTGTTCAAAATAACGTTGCACATGACTTTTACGACGGTTGTGTTCATTTTCACTACGGATTCAATAATGTTGTCAAAAATAACATCCTCGGATTCAATAAGAAAGGTCTCATGTCTAAAGGCGAAAATAACGACGGAACAATGGTGACGATTAACAACAACATTTTCATCACAAACGAAGGAAACTTCTATTGTGATTTGTGGGGAAGCAACACTTTTAACTCTTACAGCAACATTTACTGGGACTTCAACATGGGAATCCAGTGGTTTAGAGATGGTGATGGAAAAGATAACACTGGAACTTTGATTGATCCAAAGTTTAAAGATCCTTTGAAAAGAGATTTCACTTTTTCTGACAGTTCTGTTGTGACTGGTTTGGGATTTGTTCCTTTCACTTATTCTGACTGTGGTGTTGTTGGTGGTGATTGGAGAAAAGTGGCATCTGATTACGTGATCCCTGAGTTTCCTAAAGCTTCAACTAATGATGAAGAACTTCTCTCCTCTGAAAAAGTTTATCCTGACTATGATCGTGTTCAAACTCCATCGGCTTCAAGATCAAGATCACCAACACAATCGCTTTCACCTTCGCGCTCACCTTCTCCTTCAAAGTCATTCACGCCAACAGCATCCAAATCATTATCACCAACACAATCGCTTTCACCTTCACGCTCACCTTCTCCTTCAAAGTCATTCACGCCAACAGCATCCAAATCATTATCACCAACACAATCGCTTTCACCTTCGCGCTCACCTTCTCCTTCAAAGTCATTCACGCCAACAGCATCCAAATCATTATCACCAACACAATCGCTTTCACCTTCACGCTCACCTTCTCCTTCAAAGTCATTCACGCCAACAGCATCCAAATCATTATCTCCAACACAATCAGCAAAGCCGCAAACACAAACACAGACACAGACGCAAATTTATACACAAACATTTACAAAATCTCAATCGGCTTCTCAATCTTTGTCTCCTCCACAAACACCAACTAGATCACCAACGAAAGTACCAACAGCATCACATTCACTGGCACCAACAAAGATGCCTTCAGTCTCTCCAACTCCTCCTCCAACACCAAAGCCTGATTTTCAAGACATAGAAATTGTTGGAAGCACAAAAACGATCTATCTCGATGACAACTATCAAATCGACAATTGCACATTCATCAACTGTACTCTTACAGATGGCGGTAATTATTTATTCATTGCACGAAGTGAGTCGCACTTCAGCAATGTTGTATTTTCCTTCTTGAACTCACAAATTGGCGCCATCAAAATTGAGACGTATCGTGAAATAACGATAGAAAACTGCACTTTTATCGGCTGCTTTTCGAAAGCCAATGGAAATGCGATCCAAGTCAAGCAAACAAGAAAAGACAAAAACGATAAAGATTTGATAATAATTGATAATTGTCTATTCAAAAATTTTGGAGAAAATGGTTATGCTGTTTGGGTTGTTGAATCCAACAACAACCTTCCTGATTCATTGATTGAATTTAGCGACACTACATTTGAGTACAATTCAAATAGTACCACCGATAAATTGAATGGATGTGGAGGTCTTTATCTTCACGATTACAATAGGAATGTCAAACTCAATGAATGTTCATTTGCTAATCTTAGAACAAAACAAAACGGAGCAGCTATTTATGTATCATCTATATCATCAATTGTCATTGACAATACAACTTTTTCTGATAACTTATGTGGACAAAAAGGAGGAGCTATTTATGTAGCATCTTATACGAACAAAGAAATAACTTTCCATTGCACTATTTCATCATCTACATTTGTTGCCAACAAGGCTGAATCACAAGGTAACGCAATCTTCATCAGCGCGATGAAAATTTGCATCACTTATTTAATTGAAAATAACACATTCCATAATAATTATTATGCATCGAATAACGTCGGTTATGTTATCGTTTCAACTGATGTTGATATCGATCTTTCTTCAAACGAATTTAGTAATCCTGGTTCGCAAATTAGAGTGAATCCATTCATGAACTTGCAAAAGCCTCCATTCAAGACGCCTGAACCAATGGAAATTGAAATCATCGAGCCAGATAAAAGTGGCGTTTTTGATACATTGCCAAAGTAACTTCAGACAAGGTCAAGTTAGTAGGTGAAGGAAATGAAAACTTGTATCTTCAATTGACCAAAAAAGTAGAAATTGAAGAAACAAATGCAACATTCGGTATTTTGCTTAACTCTAGTGCTGAATCAACTTCAATCAAGCTCAAACAAGAAGAAGCACACATGAACATCAAAGGTGGCGGAAATTTAACAATAGACACCGATAAAAATATCACCTCATTGTCAATTGGTGATGTCACTGTTTCTCATCAAGAAGATCTTCATGTTGCAATCAAGCAAAACTTGACTTCTTTTGAACTTGAAAGTTTGAACTTGTTTGGACAGTCAACTTTTGGCTCAAGCATTGAAAATACTGATTCGCCAACAAAAGTGAATTCAATAACTGTCTTCGAAGGCGCCGAAACAAAAATGTCCAATCTTGAAGTGACAAGTAATGTTGATATTGAAACAGGAAGCACAATTGAATTGGATAATGTTGATTTTTCATCAGTTGAAATGTCAATCGCTTTGGAAGAGTCTGGCCAAGCTTATTCAACACTCACTGGAAAGATATCTGATCCTCCAAACTCGCTTTCATTTAAAGTTGTGAAAAATAATGCCGCTTCGATTCTTGAAGAGAAAGTGTTCTATATCATTTCGTCTCCTGAAGAAAACTTCAAAAATTGTGATGATTGGAAGAATCACGTCTCATTAGATGGAACAGATTATAATAGTGTCCAATGCAAAGTTGAGAATGGAAATCAAGTCTTGTTTGCATCAACAGAAAAAGAAAAGTCTAAAAGTTGGTTGACTCTTCCTATATTCATTGGAATTGTTTGTGGCGCTGTTGTCATCATTGTCGTTATTATTGTTGTGATCGTGGTCGTCGTTAAGAAGAAGAAGAGGATTCATTCTTCTGATGTTCATCAGGAAACAAATAACAATGGTAATGATGAGGATGACAAATTCGTTCTTTAATCTACAGTAGTTTATAAAAAGTGGCAGTGTAATACAAAGTGGTAACATTTTTTTTACAAAAAAATTTTAAAAATAAAAAAAATCGATTTTTTTAAATTTATTTTGCATAATTAAAGTAACATAAAGTAATATTATTATATAATATAATACTATAGAGTATTATATTTTAATTATATATCTAAATTAATTTAAACAAGATATATTTATTTTAATTTTTTCTTTAACGTTCAAAAGTTCACAATTAATGAACTATTTATATACCTTTAAAATATTAATATTTTCATTTTTATACTTATTATATATATCTTTTAAAGGTTTTGATAAATATATATACTATTTATATTTATTTTAAATAACAATAAAACATAAATATCATTTATATTTGAATAGAAAATTTAAGAGAAATAATTTGAATACAATTTAATTTTTGTGAAAAAAAAAAAAAGTTGATTTTAAAAAATGAATATTAAAAGAAAATAGCATATAATAAATCAATTATTTGAGAAAAGATATACTTTAATTAGCTAATGAAATTTTTTTGACATCTGATCTTTTTGAAAGAAAATATGATGCTATTTCAAGCATGAAAATGCCCTATAACCTGCCATTTTCAACTTAAAACGACCATCAATTTAAAGTCTAGGGAAAAAGAATAATTTTTAAAAGCTATATGATAAGGAATTTGTATTTTATTATTTCAATTTAGATTAATCTCAATCTTATTTTCAAAGCCAAACATTCATGATAGAAATCACTGAGTTTAACAAGCATTTTAAGCTCAGAAATTTGTTATCATGGACATTTAACTTGTAAAATCCGTAAATTATGAGATAAAAAAAAAAAAAAAAAAAAAAAAATTAGAATTCCAGAAATGAGGCATTACAAAGTTGTAGTTTTGCGATCAATAGTTCTGGAACAAGCATATCATGGCTCTTGAATCCAAAATTGCCATAAAGATCGAAGAATGCTTGGAAATTAAAAGATCATCTCGAAGCCTAGGTTGTGAAGCTCCCTGCAGAAGAGTTTCGCAATCTAGGCACTCAAGAATCAAATTAAACGAAGCTCCCTGCAGAAGAACCCCGCAATCTGATTCATGATGCCAAGAATAAAAATGGCGCCGTTTAAACAAGCCTAAAGGCCAATTATTTAAAGCTAAAACCGTGTTTTTACTTTCAAAAAGTTTATGTTCTTAAAAAGTTATGTTTTTGTGAGCTGTTCTCAATTAAAAAACGTGTTTTTGATCGTTTTAGCCGAAAAAAAATCTTCACTTTTTCAATAACTTTGCCATTCGCCACATTTATATATGTAATTAGATTGTAGTATCGCATTGAATTGTATAGAATCATTTGTTTTTAAATTTATTTAATTCTCGAGTGGAGAACTCTATTATTATACAATAAATATAATATTATTATGTTTTTATACATTATATACTAAATGATAAATATATTGATGTAGTATATTATAAATAATCTTTCAATAGGTCTTTCAAAAAAATCGATTTTTTATTTTTAAAGGTATGGAAACTTCTATCCACTCGACAGATCATTTTTATTTCAAAATATAATTTTTTAATGATAGTATTAATGATAAATATAATATAAAAAAGACATATTTTTCGAGAGGAATTTAAGATAAAAATAAATTATTTTTTTGTTAAAAATTGAATCCTAATCTGGTTATCTTAATTCAAAAAACAATTTTTTTTTATTTTTTTAATTATATTATTTTTAAATATAATTATATAAGTAATTTATATTTCATGAGGAAGAACTCGAAATTTATCATTTTTTATATTCATATCACTTGTGATATGAATTATTTTAACCTAAAAGGCGAATTTTTTTTTACCTAAAAGGCGAATTTCAAAATTTTGAAAATTATGAGTTTATGCAGGAAATTGTTTTCTAATTTTCTTCATATTGATATTAAAAATTCTATTCCCAATTCGTTCAAATCACTTTTTCCATTTTTATTGTTGATTATAAAGCATCGTGGATAAGCAAACCAAGCAAAGATTATTCATTTTTAATATTTTTTCCTAAAACTCAAGCAAATTCGCCAAATTTACTAAATAAAAGCGATTTACAAAATAATTATCGTACAAATTCCAGCACATAGTTGGCAGATGAAAAAACTATCGATAATTCATTTGTATATAAGAAAAATAAAACGTACTGGAATTAATAAAAGAATTATTTTGTAAATCGCTTTTATTTAGTGAGTTTTTTGAATTTGTTTGAGCTTTAGGAAAAGAAATTCTAAAATAATTATCTTTGCATGGTTTACTTTTCCACGTTGCGCTGGGATATACCTAAGAATTGTTTTGTAAACTACTCTTATTTAGTTATTTTGTTGAGTTTATTTGTGTCTTTGGAAGAAATACTTTAAAAAAATAAATTAACCTTTTTGGTCAAAAAATTTTCATCTTTATTGGTCAATAATAAAATTCATATCATCAATGATATGAACTATACAAAAAATTGATAGCATCATATAAGATCTCAAAATCCACTCGAAAAACATGGCCTTTTTTTTATTTTATTTTCTAATAAATAAAAAAATGAAGAACATATAACAAAACTAAAAAATTTTTTCGACTCATTCATCTTTAAATTGATTTTTTCTTAAAAAAACATTTTTTTCTCATTATGCTATTTATGAGATTTGAATTAAGCACTTTCATGCTATTTTTAAATATGTTAATAATATGATAAAACAATATTAGATATGTATTAAACTTTGAATAGGTTTTTTCTGTTGATCAAAAATTGCAAATTTTTGGATTTTTGGATCTCAAAATCCACTCGAAAAATAATTGATTTATTATATGCTATTTTCTTTTAATACGTCGATAGCATTTACTGTGATTTTAGACCTTCGGTCCAAAATCCCAGTAATCAGTAGTTTTGAGCCAAAAACCTCAAAAAAATTAACTTTAATTTTCATGAAATTTCAAATTTAAATTTTTATCATATGTAAATTTACCATCTCGCATAATGAAAATAAACTTTATTTTATTTTTAATTTAATTTTTTAATATACTATAAATGACTACTGAAAACTACTATATCCACATAAATGATTTTGGAGATTTAGAAAAATATCCTCAAAATGAAATTATGCCAAAAGATATAAAGCGAATATTTAAATATTGTGATCATTTATTTACAAAAAGAATATATTTCTTTAGTGAATCAGAAAAAATGTTTTATCGATATTATCAAAATGATGATAAATACGTTTTTCCTGTTTATTCTCGACCAACTAGTAAAAAATCAGAAACTGCATATTTAATTCCTGATGAAGATGATAATAAACGTGTTTCAATTTGTATAAGTCAACAATTTATAAATCGTGTTAAAAATATGTCTAAAATTGAATTAGAACGATTAAGACCAAAAGTAGAAAGAAAAACTTTGACAAATGACGAAAAAGTCATGGAAATGTTACATTTTGGTGAATTTATGCATTAAACTTTTTCATAACTTTAAACACGAACATATTATTCAATTTACAGTACCACTGATTCATCACCCCTTCATAAATGATTTTCATAAATTTTATCCTCAAATCTCAAAAGTCAAAAATAATTTTTCATCAAAATCTCACAAACTCTAAAATTGCTTTCTCAAAATTCAAACACCAAAAATAATTTTTCATAAAAATCTCACAAACTCAAAAATTTCTTTTTCATTCAATTTTAATATTAAAAAAGCAAAAAAATCAAAAATGCAAAAACCGACCCTCCATCCCCAAGAACCAAATCGACGAAAAGAAAATGTGGGTCCCTTACACGGGGACAGAGGCGTTTTTTTTTTTTTCCTTCGGTAGCTGCTGGCGGACAGCCCCACACACGCATGCCGCCACATACGCGTATGGATTAAACCGTTAAGCTAATTATTACATTAATTATCTCATAAAATTTTAACATAAATATTTTTATAATTTTAATCGTATATATTTTTATATCACATGTCTAAAAATAAATCTAATTAATTTTTATTTTTTTATTACTAATAAATAACAATGCCTAATGAAATATTCACAAAAATGACTTTCGATTCTGTCGAAATTGCTGATTTTGTGTATAGATTCTTTGTAGATAAATTGACAGATGAAGAAGAGATGAAATATCGCATATTTAAATATTATGAGGATGATTATGAGGCATATATTAGCGAGGATAATGATGATAGGGATGAATACATTAAAGATTTGGCTAATAAATTATGGGGTTATTATTATGATTATTTTCGCGGTTTTGATGATTTCGATGCTTACGTCAATATATATCGAAAAGATAATTATATTTTGTTTTGTACTGCTTGGCATCCTTTATTCGAAGTAGCTGAATATATCAATAAATTATTTAATGTACATGTCATTGCTGAAATTGATGAAAAACTTAGTGAATCATGTGATGACGTAATAAGACGTGTAGAATATAATATTCAAAATATGAGTAAGTGAGTTAAAATTATTTTCGTCGTATGTAAAAATCCTGATTTTTATAATTTTTTACGTAATTATTTTTATATCACATGTCTCAAAAATAAATCTAATTAATTTTTATTTTTTAATTTTTTATCTAATATAAAAATGTCATTAGACAATACACCAACAAATAAATTAATTGAGTTATCAAATTTATTATATAATGAAAATTTAACAATTAATGATTGGAAAAATGAATTTGATAATGAAAATGATTTACGCGAAAATTTAATTGAAATGTTAGTTTCAGATATTATAGATAAAGGATATGATGGAGAAAATGATTATAATTCCATGTATTGGTTTGTGAAAGGTTTAAATATTCCATCACCGAAACCACTTAAACGTTACATAGATTCTGATGATTATTTATTCAAAAATTTAAATAAATACAAAATTCGTGATTCACTTGATGATTTCAACCGTCAACGTTTACATGAAAAATTCAACCGTGATTTGCATAAAAAAGATTCTACATTTCTTGATGAATTAATGAAGCATTCAAAAGATATTCGTGAATTTTGGAGAAGTGATTTATTATATAATTCACCACCAGCTGATGCATTAAATGATGAGGAATTTTTCCCTGAAGAAAAACCAAAAGATATTAATTTACGTAATATTAAATCATTTAAAGAATGGCAAAAATTAGATGATGAACAACAAACATTAGTGGATGATATGATGAAATCATTATATAAAACACCTACTAATTGGGAAATTAATTTTGAACTTTTAAACAATAAAGGCAAAAAATTAATGTTTCCATTACTTAAAAATTTCTTTCAGGAATGCATAGACCCATTACCAATGGATAAATACAAAATAGAATTTAAAGTTAAAGGTCAATGGCATTCTAAACCATTAACACCTGAAGTTTATAATAAATTAATGGAAAATTTCACTGAAGAACATTTTATATTTGACCTTGACGAAATACCGGCAGAATTTACGGGATTCAATAGTGGAGATAATGCAGATTTACCTGATTGGTCATTATTTTCATCATTAAGATTTTCAAAATATTTACATAAAGATAGGGTCCGTAAAGACGTTGGTGGTTCATTCTTTAACTATATAGCTAATGATAAAGTACCTAAAAAAGTTATTGAGTATTTAAAACGTCTACAAATATTTGATTCATTAGTGGATGAAAAAGTAAATGTTCTTGAAGAAGCAAAAGAATTCACTCGAAGTTATTATGATAATTTAACTGAGGATTTAGAATATGAAACCATTGAAATTCCAGCAAAAATTACCAAAACAACTAAACAACGTGAAGAATTGGATGATTGCTGCTTCGTTTATGCTCTCAAACAAACTGGCTTTTATTCTGATGATATTTTAAATCAAATACGATTAAGAATTAATAATAGGTATTTATCCCAAGGTTCAATTGAAAAAATATGTCAAGAGTTTAAGATACATATTAAGTTATCATATATTGATGACAGCAGCGATAGAAAAAATAAAAAGACAACGGTTCAACAATGCAAAAACAAAGTGCGTAAATCATATTTGGGAGTCAAAGATGCTGAACCTCAACGAACCCATACATTTAATGTTTATGAAGATCATTATTTCATAGAAGAGAAAACACCATTTAGTACTTATTATATTAAACATTTAATTGAATGTACCGAGGATAAATTCGATAAAGAATATAATAGTGACCATTGGAGGAAAACCAGATATTATATTTCATCATCAAATTTAGTCCGTGAATTAATGAAGCAAGGATATTTTAATCCAATCACTTATGGACAATATCGAATATTAAAAACGGTTTTCTATCATGAATTCGATAAAGATTTAACAAATATTAATTTAGAATATGAACCTGAATATTGCACAAAATTAATAGCTCCAAAAATTGTTAAAGAAAGCGAAAACAAAACAGACCCTACTTATTGGTACGCTGATTTTGAAGCTGACGTTTCAGGTAATATTCATAAACCATTTATGTGTGTTCTTCAATCACAAAATGGAAAAATTAATGAATGCTTTAAAGGTAAAACATGTAATAAACAATTTCTTGATTTCTTACCTGATCATGCGGTCGTTTATTTCCACAATTTAGCATATGATTTTAGGATGTTTTCGTCTTTAGTTAATATCAAAAATACAATAATTAAAGGAACAAAATTAATGCAGGCAAAGGTTGAATATGATAATAAAAAGATTTTATTTAAAGATTCAGTACCTATGTTAAATTGTAAACTTGCAGAACTTCCATCTATGTTTAATTTAGGTCTTAACATACAAAAAGAAATTTTCCCATATAACTATTATACATTTTATAATTTAGAAAGAAATTTAGGTTCTATCAAGAATGCAAGATTAAATGCTGGTAAGAAATGGACAATAGATGATTATGAATTATTTAAATCAAACATTGATAAAATCCCTAAATGTAGAATTGATGAAAACCATTTCGACATGTGGGCATATGCTGAATTTTATTGTAAACAAGATGTAAACATCCTTAGACTTGGATTTAATGAATTCAGAAATGGATTTATTAAAGATTTCAGTATTGACCCATTTAATTTCATTTCCATTTCTTCACTCGCTAATGAAGTATTTAATCAACGTGTTTATTATCCTAATGGTAACCTTTATAAATTAGGTGGTCATGTTCGTAAGTTTTGCTCAAAAGCTGTTTATGGAGGACGTTGCATGACTGCATACAATAAAAAATGGCATATATTAAAGCTACTTTGTGATTTCGACGCTGTTTCATTATATCCTTCAGCAATGGCACGTTTATATACCGTTGAAGGTAGACCTGAAGTTATCAAACCTGAACAATTAAACCTTGAATTCCTTTCAAAACAAGGTGCTTACATTGTTGAAATCAAAATTACAAAAATTAATAAACATTATCCATTCCCTCTCATTGTTCGTAAAGTAAACGGATTAAATCTTAATGACGATAACTTAAAAGAAGGTGAAACATTAAATATAATAGTTGATAATATATCATTAGAAGACCTAATCGAATTTCAAAAAATAGAGTTTGAATTCATCCGTGGTTATTATTGGGCAGGTAAACGTGATTATACAATCCAAAAAGAAATTAAGAAAATATTTAATAAAAGACTTGAATATAAGAAGCAACATAACCCATTACAACAATTATATAAATTAATTATGAATTCATGCTATGGTAAAACTATTGAAAAACCAGTTGATAAAGATATTAAATATATGAATGATGACGATTTCGAGAAATATTGGTTGAAAAACTATAATAAAATTATTGAAGACACATTAATTGAGGGTAAAAAGACACCATTACATGCTGTAAAAGTAATTAAACAAATTGAAAACCATTTTAACTTTTCACTTCTTGGTATTCAAGTTCTTTCTATGTCAAAGCGAATTATGAATGAAGTAATGTGTTTAGCTTATGATTTAGGATGCCACATTTATTACCAAGATACTGATTCATTTATGATTGAATGTCCTGATTTGGTGATTCTCGAAAAAGGTTTTAAAGAAAAATATAATCGTGAATTAATCGGAACTAATTTAGGACAATTTCACAGTGACTTTCCAACCATTAATGGTCATGATGAAATGCCATGGTCGATTGAGGCTTATTTTCTCATGAAAAAAATGTATGTCCACAAAATCACTGATTCAACAGGAGCTATTGATTACGTAATACGTGGAAAAGGTTTAACACAAAACTCAATTAAATATGCTTACAAAGAATTCAACAATGACCCAATGAAATTGTATGAATCCTTATTTAATGGAAACACACAAACGTTTGATTTAACGAAAGGACAACCATGTTTCTCAATGAACAAAAACATGACAGTATCAACTTTAAAGAAATTTGAACGTAAAATAAAAACAACTTATGAAGAAGGTAAACATGAAGATTATTTTAAAAAATAATTAACTTAATTTAAAAATTATTTTTATTTTTATCATTTAATAAAAGGACATGACAAGGACAAGGTGGAACACTAAATTAGTTTCTGATGCAATGAAAAAAGAAAATTGTGAATTAATTGAAGAATATAAACGTGGAGATTTACGCATTAAATATTTATATGAAGGTAATGAATATTCGGTGCGTTGGAGTGATTGGATAAATAAAACCAGACCATCAAGACCTCATTTATCTGGTGGTAATCGTAACACTAAACAACATAAAAAATGGACTAATGAATCAGTTAATGAATTATTACAAAAAGACAGTTGTGAACTCGTTGATGAATATAGAAATACCAAGAAAAGATTTAAATATAAATATCAAAATTCATTTTATTGGGTAACTTTAGATGATTGGATACATCATAATGCAAGACCTCATTTATTTATAAATGATAATGAACAACGATTCCGTGAATATTTAGAAGAAAATAACATTTCATTTATTACTCAAAAATCATTTGATGATTTAAAAAGTTCTAAAAATTATAAATTAAGATTTGACTTTTACATTCCTGAGTTTGATTTACTGGTTGAACTTGATGATAGAACACATTTAGAATATGAAGACCAAAGAATAAACGGCAAACTTAAAAATGAATATTGCGAAAAACACAAATTAAAACTCTTACGAATTGATAAATATGTTAATAAAAATGATTTCGAAGATGTGTTGTGTCAAGTTCTAGATGCTGATAATGACATTTATATATTTCAATATGGCAAAATGTACAAGCAATATAATGGTAAATATAGAGATGATGTTCTTTAAATAGGATCTAATAAATATCTTGGTAATAATTGAGGTTCACCACTTACACCATTAAGTTTTCCTTCAACTTCATATAATCCATTCTTTTTACCAATAACTTTAAACTCTCCTGGTCTTATTACTGATCTTCTTTTCATTTTGTTATCAGTCATATTATAAACTTTAACATTTACGCCATCATTAATATTAAATTCAACGTTATTTTTAATTTCCCAATTAGCTTGTAATATTCTCCTCACAATGTAATTTTCAAGTTCTGGGTCATCATTTACCATTTTTGGTGTTACACTAAATCCTGCCCATTTACTTAATCCTCTATGTGGTGCGTTATTGTATTGATTTACGATTTCATCCATTACTTCAGGAGTTATTACACCAATATTCATATTATACGCCATATCTCTAATGGTTCTAATTACTCTATCAACAATTCCTAAACTTGAATGTAAAGGTTCTGTTTTCTTTGCTTTCTTCTGTTCATATTTCATAAAATCAGGATAAGCGCCTTTAGGTTGTCTAGCTACTGGTTTAAAATCAATTCCTCGTGAATTATAAAATGATTCCCACGCCAACTTTGAATTAAACGCACCTTCACCATCACCGATTAAATGTTCCACCTTCATTCCTTTATCAATTAATTTTTGTAATGCTCGTAAATATGACATTGTCGCTTTTAATTCATCTTTACTAAATTCTGTTTTTGAAAGCATCACATTCAAAATTTGTGCATATAAATATTTAGTGTTCACATTAATTGCAATTAAATATTTTAACGGTTGTTTTTTCTTAATATATATTTCCATTAAATCAATCATCCATGTGTTTCTTTCTGCAACTCTATGTAATTGAAAACGTTTTATATTTTCTTTTAATGGAAATGATGAAGGTATTTTTCCCTTTTCTTCTTTCAGTTCTGGATTAAGTAGTTTTAAAGCTTTAATTTTATCTTTACCTTTAAATCCAAACAATCCCGTTAATTCTACATTTGGTATTTCTATCGTTGCCCCTGGTTGTTGAAAATATTTATCCTGATATTCTTTATACCATGATTCTAAAGATTTTTTACCTCTCTTCTTCCATCCTGCTGTCAACTTTTCAAAATCCTCAAATGTTAAAAGTTCATTATCTCCATTATGTAAAACTACGTATTCATCCAACCTTTCCTTAAATGATTTCTCCTTAGGTTTTTTGGGCTTTTCTTTCTTTGGGTGTGCTTCATCCCATGCTTTCTTATACTCCAAATATATTTTCCGTTTGTCTTCTTCAAGTAATGGTCGAAATGATTTTAAATCATATGCCGCACTTTCCCTAGTTTCATTTTGGTTTTTATATACTTTACTCATTAAATCCTCTCTTGCTATTCTCACTGCTTCTTCATAATCTGCCATTCGTTTATGTTCCTTTTCTACTTTACGTCTATGTTCTTCATCCTTTACTATATCACGAATGGTTAAGTAATGAATTATATAGAAATTGTTTATATGTTGAGCTGGAATTTTCACTTTCAAATATTTTTCACAATAATGATTTATATAATATTTCACTTGTTCCTCAAATTTATTCGGTTCATACTTTTTTATCTTACTTGTCACATATGAAATTATTCCATCTGTGTTATTAAATAATGTTTCAGTCATGTTTTAAAATAAATTAAATTAAAGATATTTGATGATTTCATGAATGCAAAAATAATTATTTAGTTTATTTTTCATAAATTAAATTTTTTATCTCATAATAAAAATATGTCTCAAACATTACCACCCCTTAAACAACGTCATGAACGTAAAACATTTGCTACTCCAACACTGAAACTCATAAATTCACGTCTTCAATATTATAGAAAAGTATTAAGTCAACCTGAACCAACAACGGAGAAAGGAAAACTTAGTCGTCGAAGAATTCAAAATAAATATGATCAATGTATGAAAGTAAGACAATTATTAAACAGAGCTGTTAAGAACCTTTATCTTTAACATTTCTATCGTAATATCCGTCACTACCGAAATACTCCAACGCTGGATTATTTGAATTATCAAATTTAGGTAATATTTTTGCAACATTACCAACAACAGGTAACTTTTCCATTATTGATTTTGTTTTATTCCATCCAAATTTGAAGCCATCACTAAAATCTTTAGCAAATGATTTAACTTTACCTGCCAACTTTTTAAACCAACTACCAAAAGCCATAAATGAAGTTCTCGAATTGAAACCTTTAATTTGAATTAAAAATAAAATTGATGAAGTAATATTTTTATTTAAAAATAAATGTGTGCATTAAGACAAGCAAGAATTTTGAGCAGTGAGACTGATAATACTATTAAGCAAGAGCAACAAACCAGTGTTAACATTAACATTAAACCATCAGCTAAACCTCGACCTCAAACAGTTCGGGCATTCTGCCCTCAGGAGCATAGCTCCGTTCCGTTATATCCTAATGTTCAACCTCTTAACCCTAACGTAAATTTTACTCAAGCGAACCAACCCATGGATACGTCACAGGAGGATCTTCGTTCCGCGACCTACGGTCTTGGTCAAACTTTATATATTCCGACAACGACGGATTCGAATTATCAATCTCAACCTCAAACAAGCAACAACTCCCCATTAATTCTAGACAAAGGTATTGCAGATATCGGAAATGAAATTGAGGATTTAGAAAAGAAAAATCAATTTTTACAAATGTTAGTTGAAATGTATGAATCAAACCCGTTAAAAATAAATGCTTACGTTGTTTGTGAAAGTAAGTTATTAATGAACATGATAAAGTTATTAACCGATTGTGAAAAAGTTGATTTAGTACTTAATGAAGATATCGGATGTAGTGGATGCACGACAAAATCAAACAAAATCATTTATGTTTCAAAAATATTGATTACTAAAGACGGAAAAACTAGTGAACTCAAATATGATTACAATGAAGTTTATAGCCAATTTGTTAAATATGGAATTAGTTTGAAAATGACGTATTAAATTATGTTTTAAATACGGATCTTTTGATCCAGCCTTCAAGATTTGAAGACAGCTAACATTTTATCATTTATTTTTGCTGTAATCACCCCCACCGTTGTTCTGTTTATTTTTGATGTAATAGCTGTTTGACCAGTTAATGTTTTCAATTCTCCTTCATCAATGAAAACTTCATCACCAACTCCATAACATGACGTATCAGTAACTTTAACTAAATAATCACCTCCTGAAGCAAATGTTACACATTTATTAGCTTCATCAATCTTAACACAAATTCCAACATACTCATTCCAGCTGCCATTAGTCTTTACTGAACATATGCAATCCGTTGTGTCATTTTCAGTGCTTTGAACCCATAAACTATCGACATATTTGTAAACCTTACCTGTCATATATACTGGTGCACCAATTACAAAATCATTTATTGAATTCATTGATTCCTCGATTGGAGAGTAGTGGGTGATGGTTGTGTTGGATTGTGCACCGTAAATAGCAGCCTTGAATGTTGCTAAATACTCTCGGGACATGATTTGTCTTGAATATAGTTGTCTAGCATCTAATAATTCCTGAGTAGTTGTCCAGGGATATCCAAATATTGGGAAGCTATATGTAAGTGTACTTGATGTTATATCATCAGTGCCTTCATAATATAGTGGGAATTTGAAATTGTCGAAATACACAGTCCTCTGATGTAATACTATTACTATGTTATGGGGATTTCCATCTGTATCACGGAATAACACCCTTATTTCACAACATAGTGCATATTCACTTACTATGTATTCCAGTTTAATCACATTATCTACAAGTTTTAGATAACGAATTGATATATCCGAGGACCCCTCCTCAATTGGACTGCAATCAATAGCACACCTTTTTATTAGCTGCTCATCTGTAACAGCATTCGACTGCAATGCATATTTGCCTTCAGCCACGTCCTTGGTCTCATACTTATCTAATTCATATGCTAATTCATCTTCATCAACGAACATCTCATCAGCTTGGGTACTAGTGTAATATGGTGTTAAATCAACTGGTTCAGGTAATTCACTCTTCAAAGCATAATTATCTTTTACGAAATTCATATTTGGAATACAATATTCGTCATAAATATCAGGTTTGTATGAATAACTTACTGATTCTAAATTGGCATTATAGTTATCATTATATCTGAATGATCCAGCGTAATAGCGATAATAAATAGACAAAGTATTTTCATCTTTCATGTAATAATAATATTCTGCGCCTTCACTATCATACAAATATTCTCCTGAAATATCTTCATTATTGCAAGAACCTTTTACTATTAATGATGATTTCTTTAATATGTTGCATAAATCTTCATTTAAATTTGTGATATTCGTTCTTCTATCTTCATCATTGGTTGTTCCGTTTACGAAGTATGTAGTGATTGATAATTCTTGAGTTATTTTCTCAGTTGATAATATGTCTTCTTTCTTCAAATAATTCTGGAGATTCGTAAGTTTCACATAATTGTTCTTTAAATGATCCTTCAATACATTACCTAATACAACATGATTAGCATCCCATGTTAGTTCATCATTAGTTGTAAATCCATTAATGATAATGTCATTTCCATCATCATCATAAAACCTAAATACTGTACCAGGACTGATTGAAATGAATGCATCAAGTTTATCATCATCAGTAATTCTGCCAATTTTCATGAAATCACCAATACGCATAACACCTCTGAATATTGTTAAATTATCAAATTTAATGGGCTTAGCATGTGTAAATAATTCAAAGTATTTGTATTCATTAATGTTAGTACTTTCATTTCCACCTTCATCTTCATCATAAATATGTAATCGTTTATACATGTCATCAATATTTCTCATTGATTGTTCATAATCTGCTTGTGAATTAATTTTAATAGCTGGAATAGGTCCTCCTGCCATTGATCCATGCTCAACTGGTCGAGACGTTAATGATTCAATTGATGAATTTGTTTCTGCAGTATTTGAACTAGCCGTTTCTTCTGATAAATGTTCTATCTCAGGTTGTGGTGTTCTTCGTCTAAAGAATTTTGTACCACAATTTTCAAATAACCATGATCCAGCCTTCCATCCAATACCAATTAATGTAGCACCCGTTAATGCTACACTTAACCATTTGGTCCAACCATATTTCTCTTCTTGTCTAATAATTTGTTGCATTTTATTAATATCATTACGGTCTTGCGCTTCTTTTTCTTCAACATCTTCAAGTCTACTATTCATTATTGTTACATTATTACCTAAATCATTAATTAAAAAGCTATGTGTTTCTATGTTTGATCCAATAACAATACCATCAGTTCTGATATTATGATTAGTTGTAAGATATGAACATGACTCAGGTTTAGGAATAATGTCATATGCTTGTTGATCAAATAAATAACCAAATGGATTAGTTCCTTTATCATATTTAATATCACCTTCAGGAATTTGATAAAAGAATCCTTCACGTAAATAAAGACGTAACTTATTGTTATCATAATTAGTTGTTTTAATTCTTTCATACATTGACAGCTCTAATGTTGAAATGTATATATCATTAAATAATATAACTTCATGATCAGCTTGACCATCAATACCATTACCAATAAATGCTTTAATGTTAAATTCTTTATGTTCATTACCATCATGAGAAGTAAATGTTATCTTCATTTGACCATAACCAATATTCGTATCATCTGATGTATTATTGTATTTTAGTTTAAATTTAAGTAATCCACAACTGTCATCATTATAATTAAAGTCTTGTAATGAGGAATCAACTGAATTAGTTGAAAAATCAGTTAATGTTGCTCCTGTTGAGTCACTAATGAATTCAAATGAAATATTTTCAAACATGAATGTGTGATTATGAGTCATTATATCTGAAAGGCTTTGGTCATAACTTTGTTCCTTACGACCCCATTTCTTCTGTAAAGTCAATGTCAACTGTTCACAATTACTAATAATTAAACTATTCATTAATGGATCTTCTTTATCATATTTGTCAATCAAATCAGCGTTTTCTTTAACATGATAGAATACATTTCCACCATTCCATTTTGATTCGGACGAAGTCCTCAGGGAACTTTGTTCCCGTTCGGACGATCCTTCAGTAACGATTAATTCTTTCTTTAAACTATAATGAAGACCAAATATTTTGTTATCAATGAATTCAAATGGTTGATTATTAGGTAATGCTTTAAATTTATCACTATCATGACTATATCCGAAATCAATGTACCAATATTTAATACCATGAATGAGTTCAACACCGAAATCTTCAGGTTCATAAATGAATATTAATGGAGAACGATATAATGTAAATGCATTATCAGCAATTAATTCTTTGCACTTAATAATATTTTCAGTTTTGATATTTGTTTTATCATAAATGATATCAATCATTAATTCACCACGTAAGAGTAAGTTTTTGAGATCAATTGACTTACTTGATATAATACCCGGTTGTTCATGATTTTCTGAATATTCAACAGTGTAATAATTAGAATTTGAGGAACTATGTTTATCACTTCGGATTGCTGAAACCAATGAATTGTCCTTATTTTCAAATGTTATGTAAATGTTATATGTAACTATTGGTTTTATTACAGGATTATAACCAAATATAAATAAAATTTCATGGGTTTCACCCTGACCAGAGGTCTCTCCTAACACTTCATGATACTTTTCATAATTGTAATGAAACACTGGACCATTAAAGCATGATTCATTAAATATTTCTCTATCATAATCAACAATTTGTTTTTGATCAACTTTATATGTTATTAAAAACTTGTTGGGGTTATTTTTGTTACAAACATAAATAGTTGCTAGTGGATACATTTCAGATGGTATATCATTTCCCCATTGATCCATCATATCATTAAAGTTAACATCCCATCCTTCAGTAGTTTTCATAAATATTGTAGGATAATCATTAGATTTATAATGACCTGGTTCAGGATCTGGTGAAGGTTCATTAATTTCTTTAATAATTGGAATTGAATAAGAAGGTTTACCACTATTATTTTTGAAATTCATAAATGAATATGTTTTATATGCAGGTGCGTCAGCATCAATGCTAAACTCAATTTTAACTTCATCTTTGAATAAGTCTTTATGTTGTTCATGATTGTAATGAAATATTGAATTTGGTAAATCAACACTTCCTGATGGTAAATCTGAACCATGAATTGCAAACTTACCTGTTCCATCACTAATGAATATAGCTAATGGTTTCTTATCTTTATCACAAACTCTTACTTCATAATTTTCAACAGTTAATGTTTGGGGATCTAATTCTTGAGCAATGTGTTTAATATCAAAATCACAACCTACTGCATTAAATGTAACAATATCTATTGGTATATCTTCATTAACATTAATGAATGTAGAATTAATTTCATCATTGAATCCAGAACTTTCTATATCACATGAGTACAAATCATTTCTGATAGCATTACAAACAACTGAATCAATAGGTTTACCATGTTGATCTTTAATATACGATGGTAAATGAACACGTAAAAACTCTGAATTTGGTGAAGATAAATTGAGATCATTAGGTATATCTGTTATTGTTAATAAATATAAATCATGTTCATCTGAATTAGTAACTGAATTAGTAACTGATGTATGATTAGAAGAAATTGATTCTTGCTTAATTGATGTATTAAAGTTCATTTCATAATCTGGATTCATACCTAAATTTTGAGTAAAGAATGATGTATCAAGCTTTTTATTAATGGTTTCTGAACCTGATAAAGTTTTGAGTTTAGGATATTTAACATCAATGACACACAATCTAATATCTTTCTTTGATGAATCCGTTGACACATTATGAAATTGAAGAGTTCCTTCTGGATTAGTAACAGCATCTTTAATATCAAACCATTTTTGATTAATAGATATGACATCATTACTGATTGATATTCCATCACCAGCTTTAAATGAAGGAGTAATTCCATTAATTACTTCTAATTGATTACTTGCGTTAACCTTAAGAGTTGAACCGTCAACATTAACATTAAATTTGTTATCTTGATTTAATGAAAGAGCTGATCCAGCAGTATATGTTGGTATAGTTGGTTGTGGAACATTAAGAACACCATCTTCACATTTAATTGTTGTACCGTCAACACGAGCTTTAATGATTGCATTAACGTTGTCAATTTCAATTCCATCACCAGCAGAATATGTTTTACATTCATTAATGACGGTTAATTGATTCTGATCATTAACTTTAATTGTTGAATTATCAATTGAGACATCAAATTTGTTATCTGGATTTAATGTAAGACCTTTTCCTGCAGTATATGATGGTATAATTGGTTGAGGAACGGTTAATTGATTCTGCTCATTAACTTTAATTGTTGAATTATCAACATTAACGTCAAATTTGTTATCTGTATTTAATGCAAGAGCTGATCCAGCTTTATATGTTGGTATAGTTGGTTGCGGAACGGTTAATTGATTTTGTTCATTAATTCTAATTGTTGAATTATCAACATTAACGCCAAAAGTGTCTGTATTTAATGTTAATGCATTACCTGCTTTATATTCTTTACCAGTTCCGCCTCCATTAATAACTTCTAATTGATTTTTGTCATTAACTTTAATAGATGAACCATCAACGTTTGCATTAATTTGATCATTAATTATTTGAATTCCTTTTCCTCCTTTGTAATCAATACCACCTCCTCCACTTGATCCAGAATTAACAACGGATAGACATCCTTCATTATTGAGACATAATGTTGAATCATACTTGACAGATATCATTCTATCCTCAAGTGATATTGCATGACCTGGTTTGTAATCAGTATTTTCATCGACGTTTTGTTTTGAATACATCTTTTAAATCAGGTAAAAATAATTTTTATAATAATTATAAAATGTCTGTTGTAAAAACTTATTATTATGTACAAGGTGCAGGATTGAGCCCAACAAAATATTATGAAAGAAAATTTCCTCATCAATTCATAATAAGTCGGAACCCTAAGTTTATTCATGTTATTCATTGTAGATGCTTATTTAGTGATTCTATTGTAGGCGATATTATGTTACATTGTTCATTCATAGAAAGAGATAATTATTTAGATTCGTTTGTGTGCTTTACCAACACTATATTAACTAAATACAAAAAGTATGAAGTGACGAAACCTAAAGATACATTCAAGATATGGTTTACTGACTTAAATGGTAATCTTATTAATGTTCAACAGTTTGTATTAGAGCTAATGTTAGAGTTTTGAAGTAAAAATGAATGATTAAAAAATGACTGAAAACATTAATATTTTTGCTTTCCGTAAGGTAGTCCAGGTAGTCCAGGTAACCCGGGTTACTATACTTATAGATTTTTTAAGGGGCACAAGGCAAAAAGGCACAGATTTATACCAAAATACATTGAAAAACAAAAATAAAGTTCAAATTTACTCATCTTCACTAAATTTCTAGTCGTCATCAATAAACTCAGTTTGATGATATAAACCTTTACACTCATCTTTCAGAATATAACACCATTTCTGAGCTCCTTTTGGTCCTTTCTTCTTTCTCTCACATTTATCTTTAATCATTAATTGAAAGTTTTTGTCTTTCATATCTGAAGGCTTACACGTCAACGCATCTGAACAGCTCATGCCTTTAACTAAATCATCATAATGGTCGTTTATCCATACATCAATAGGAGATTTAGACGCTTCAATTAAATCTTGTTTTGCTTCAGTCATCGGAATCTTTCGAACGTTAAAGTTTGATAAATCATAAGACATGAAGAATGTAAATAGATTATCATAAAAGTCTTTATTAAATGAATCATGAATTTGTTTAAAATATGAATCATTACCTTTATATTTACCGTTGCATTGAAGAACTACATATCTTCTATCACCAATTTCTATTTTTACTGGATAAGCGTTATTGGTAACGAAAATGAAGTTAGCAACGTTTTCAGCAGTTCTTCGTGGTTGATTCTTTTCATTAATTCTTATAGTATCATCAGTAATTATTGATTTCAAAGCGTTAAAGTTTGCCATTCTATCATCACCACAATTCTTTACTTCATTTAATACAATTAACATTTTGTTTTCAACAATTGAGTTAAAATTACCTGTCAATTCTGATATATCAGTAACGTTTTTGCATGAATAACCAACCAATAACTCACTAATAACGTCTGTAAATGTATTCTTGCCAATGCCTTGTAAGCCTTTCAAAATTAATGCTGTTTCGTTTTTGACTCCAGGGTTTTGAATCATTAATGAAATCCAACCAATAACATAATTGTATAATTCTTCTTCATTGTTACAAATGACTTCCTTAATTAAATTCAAGAACGAATTAATAACATTGTAATTAATGTTATCAAGAATGTTGTATTTATAACCTTGAAATATTGATAACACGTCTTTATCATCAGTGTTAAATTTAACGCCTTTAATCATGAACAATGATGAATTATATTCTAAAATATCCCATGCAGTAATTATTTTTTTGTCTTCTTTCCATAATTTAACACTTTTCAACATTTCCTTCATATTTGTTTGATTAACGAATGTTAATGTATGTCTTTTTGCATGAATGTCATATATCTTTTTAACGTACATTATTGTTTCACCATCTATTTTACGTATAATTTTAGATAAATCCTCAATGACTACAAATGGATTTTGATATTTATTTTTGTTAGCTTTTTGAAGCATGTTTGTTAAAGTAAAATCATCACGTAAATTGATTTTATGAATTTTTTGTTCTTGTTTTTTCAGTAATGGTTTTATAACTTCATCAAAATACGGCTGATTGTATAGTTTTAATATCTTTACCAGCACAAATGGATTTGTTGACAAATGAGCATATCTTGCTTTAGCGTTCTCAAAATTACTTTTTGCATTTCCCGTTAAATTACAGCATTCATAAACGATTTCGTAAGCTTGTTCTATGAATTTTTGAGGTAATGAATTAATGCCTTGGAATAACGTATATAAAGTAACTTCTTTATCTAATTTCATATTTCCACCATCATTATGAATTTCAATGTTATCGAATCCTTCAATAATTGCTTGCGCTAATTCATCTGTTATTACTTCATCAACATTCTCTTTAATTATCTGTGTAATTTCTTCATTTTGTTCAATCGTTAATTTAATATCTAAATCTTTCAATACATCATTAACTGAACGTTTCAGTACTGAATCATAACTTCCTCTAATGAATGAATAAGTCGATATTGGGGATTTATGATTTTTACGTACTTTAGAATCAGCCATCACAACTAATGAACGTTTAAATTCATCTTTACAATTCATTAAATCAATATCAAAATCTTCGCATGAATAACATTTAATCATTCTATTTGATGTAGGGAAGAATAAATCAGTGTTAACGTAAATGTGTAAACCTCCTGATGCAGTTTTAACGATTACATCATCATATGATAAAACATTTAACACATTCTTCCTTACCATTTCTTTCTTTTCATCATCATATCCTTTGTTAATATCTACATCAATGATAGATAAATTTTTAATTTTATTACCTAATAAAGCTCTGCCAGTTATTCTTGTACCTCTTCCGCCATCGTGTTTTTCATAATTGGTCAAATCAACTGTATTTGAACCAATACGTTCATTAAGTGTTTTGTTTTCTGATTCAACTAATGATTCAGCTAATTGTTCAACAAATTGTTCGTTGCTTCTCATTGCCCTTTTATTAGAAAATAAAAAATTAAATTTTTTTTTAAAACTAGCTTAGTTTTATTTTTGGATTTTTGTTTAAAATTTGTGCCCAATTGCCTTGTGCCCCTTAAAAAATCTATAAGTATAGTAACCCGGGTTACCTGGACTACCGGACTACCTTACGAAAAAATAAATTTTTCATTAATTTTCAACATAAACGACAAAAATAATGTAAGAGCTTTAAAATAAGTGATCAGGAATATTTGTTCCATGATAAACGAGACCATTATTGGCATCTATTGTAAAGAATGTATCCTGACAAATCCAAAGTTCTGCTGGTGGTGGATGTTGGGTAGAATCAACAGTACCATCATCGTTAACAAGAAAGTTGTAATATGTGTCGTTAACACCTTTGAACATAGGTTTTCCTCTAAATGTAACAGGAACATTATTGTTTCCAAAATCGACACCATCAAATGTATATCCAGCGTTTGATCGTTCAAGTTGAAAATTGATTCCAAAGCTTGTTCCATCACTTCTGCAATTAGATCTACGTTTACCATAATCTAAACTTCCTTCAGTCATATCATTAAGTGGATCAGTAAATGAATTCTCGAATTCTTCAGTTGCTTCTAAAGATCCATCAAGTTCATTAGCGACAAGTTGAAGTTGATAGAAACGTGACCCAATTGTTTGTAGTTCAGTGTCAGGAATGGCGTGTTTATTAACAAATAATTGAACATTTTCATACATGATATTATCGAAACATGTTGCATCATTTGAATGTTTAGGAAATACAACAGTGATATTTGTTACTGAATTAAGAGCTATATCAGTAGTTGTATCAATACCATTTGGACCAGCAGCGTTAGGAAAATGTCTACGATCAAGTGATTGTGATGGAATAATAATTGGTTTTTGAAGAAGTTGTCGTAATTGTTCCATTACATGTGGTTTAACACCAAATCCACCAATAGTGGTTCTCATTTGTTCAACAATACAATTTGTGATAGAAAGAGTAACACTTGAAATGCCATATGAATATGTTCCATCATCTTGAACCATTAATTTTCTTTTTTCTTTAAGACTAAGTGATTCTGTGTCATCACTTGAAGTTGATTTAGTGATTGAAGAGATGATTCGAGCAGCATTACCACATTGAGTGAATTTATTTGTGATTCCATAATAGTCTGGTAACTTGACGGACATAACATCACCGTTCCATGTTTCCAAGGCATCTTTAACTACAGATGGTGAAATTGGTGCCCAAACAAAAGCGTCAGTAGAAGTTTCAACCAATTCTTTTAATTCACCACATATTGCATTAGGGTATAACATGAATGCTTGATATTTGAGTAAGTCAGTGTAAGGAATGACTAATTCCATAGTGTATGAATGCTCACGACCGTCAGCTAATTCAGAAAGTGGAATATAAATACCACAAACTGATTCAGAAAATGATGAAACATTTTTCCATGTTGAATGACTGTATTTGGCAGTAGATTTTTCAGAACGTGGTTTAAGACAATTATAAGCAAATTGTTCACGAATAGCTTCACTTTGTGTGTTTTTACACATGATATTATTGCAGATGGAATCAAGTTTACTAAAGAATTCAGCAGAATTTTTGAGACCAACGAAGACACGAATCAATTTCTTAATATCATTATCGAATCCTGCTAATGTTTTATCAAGTTTGACATAAAGTTTGAGTTTGACGCTAATAAATGATTTCTCCATTTGTGTAATTGGGAAGTTTTCAGTTGTGAGATGTAGATATGATTTGGTACCAACTGGATGTGGACAGTTTGAATCAAAACATTCAAAAGTTTTCCAGTTAAAATAATGATCTCCTCCATTTACTTGAACAAGATTAGCGACTTGATCTTGAAAGAATTTATACAAATCACCTTCAGCATTAGTTAGTCCTTTTGTTGCAGCGTTTGCGTATGTCATTTATGTATAAGAAAAAATAAAGAAATTATAATTTTAAATTTGTGATTTTTTGTGATTAAGAAATAAGTAATGGCTTTTGGAAGTTGGTTTAAAAATTTAGTTCAAGGAGCGAGTAAAATATTACGAAAAGTTGCACCAGTAGCAAGAAAAATCATTGGGGGAATTCAAAAACTTGCACCAATTGTAGGTCCAGTTATTGGCGGAAGTGCTGGTAAATTAATAAGTGATGTTGGGAAATTTGCAGGAAAAGTTGAAAAGGTGCAAAGCGCCGCGGACAAAGTCCTTGGCTGGAATACAGTCTCAAAATTAAATGCAGATCCAAGGTACTTGGTGAGCAATAGCGACCGTTTCGCACAGCCTATGTTAAAGAATTCATGAGTACAATCGTTTCCGTATTTCTTCAGTTAATGGTGGGTCTATATTTAATGACGGGGAAAGTTTAACAACACGAATGAGTAGATTTATGAATTCAATGATTGTGAGACAACAGAGAAACAAATTTGATAGATTCATTTTAATAATTAATTTTTAATATTAA
The DNA here is from genome assembly GCA_039105265.1 of Tritrichomonas musculus. Classification (NCBI taxonomy): domain Eukaryota; phylum Parabasalia; order Tritrichomonadida; family Tritrichomonadidae; genus Tritrichomonas; species Tritrichomonas musculus. Next base: position 489,788 of record JAPFFF010000024.1, on the reverse strand, counting down.
CTAAAAATTTTTATTTTTGTTTTTAATTAAAGATATTTGATCAGAAATATTTCATAATTCATGGAATTACAAGTTATTGAACCTATTAAAAACTACTTAAAAGAGTTTCATTCACCAGAAGAGTTTAATGTATGGTACATGAAAAATAAAGATGAAGTTGATAAGCTAACGACTCACAAATTAAACAAAATGTATAAAATTGATGATTATAGAATAACAAAAATAAAGGGTGTGTTGATGTTGAAGAAAGACAGAGTTAAAAAATGTGACGAAGAACAAAAAGATAATAGTGGTGATATTGAAGCATTATACTCAGAAGTGAAAACATTAAAAGAAGCATATTGTGAACTCAAGAATAAATTAAACCAACTGATAGAATTAGTGAATAAAAATATGATGTAATAATTTATATTTCAATGTAAGTATCACCACCATCAGTACAATTAACATATAAGTAAGGATGTTTGTCAGGATTATTTTTCTTATATTGAGCCATTTGTCGATACATTTCATAAAAGTCATCAAAGTTAAGATTAGATGCAGATTGTGAGTAAATATAACGTAATTGCTGTTTATTGAAGCAAGGGAATACGAATAAAGTTGTGATTTCATTCTTGATATGAGGTTTGAGACCTTTCCAGCCTTGAATTAGTAAGAAGTAGGTAATGTTGGTATGTCTACATCGACGTAATTGTTGACTAAAGAATGATTCTTCTGATGAAAATAATTTACTGTTACTAATATCGTCAAAAAGGACTAATGTATGAAGGAAAGGTTTACTGAAATCTTTAATGTTAAGAGTTGTGAATAAGTCATCACGTTGTTCATCTATGATTTTGTCTTCAATGTGTTCTCGCCGAATGAGATAGTATAAATTTTTAGCAGCAATGAGAGTATTTATGAATTCAACTGAATCTTTTTCACTAATGGTAACATGAGGAATTTTGATTAAATGTTTCAATGATTGAAAAGATTGGTCATTCTCATCACCGTTTTTAGTTACATACACCAATAAATGAAAGACTGAGCTTTGGGATTCAGTATTTAATAGTGAAATTTTAATAATTTCCTCGAGTGCAACAACAGTTTTACCTAAACATTGTTTACCAACTATTACATTTACTGAATTATAACGGACTTTAATATCAGGATGTATTTCTTTAATGAGATTATCAGTGCTTTTGTTTGAATTCAAAGCTTTTGTAACTTGTGTGTGAACTGTTAATCCTAAATTTGCATTATTCATTTATGACTTGATAAAAATAAATTTATGACTCAATCAAGTCTGTCATTTATGTCTAAAATTCATCATTTTCGTCTTCAGGAAGTGTTGGGTACGCTTGATTAGTACCATAGTCAGGATGATTTACTGGTGCAGTTGATGAAAAGTTAGTTGGGACAACAGGACGTGAACCTTCAGCAAAGCAAGCACTGATTAATTCATCTTTGGCAGAAGAGGCAGCAGCACTGATTTGACGCTTAATTTGATTAACAACATCAGCAGATATTTTACCATCTTGTGTTCGGTTTTGCCTGAATGTATTAGTCGCAAGAGTTACCAATGAGTCTTTATTGATACCAAATTTACTTAATTCAACAGCAACATCACTAGGATTCAAATTTATACTATAATTTTGTTTAACCCATTGAATAAATCCATTTTCGTATTTCTTTGTTGACATCTTTGACTTAAACTTCTTATAACGTTCAAATGGATCATTTGTTTTTTGTCTAATCTTATTAACTTCACCAACAATTTCTGGAACTGGATGATTCCATAATATAGATAACAATTGAACCCAATGACAAGCAATAATGGTTGTATAAGGAACACAACTATTAATAGCCTTAAATAATTTTTCATCTTGAGCTACGGGTGTGTCACTTAATAATGTTCTAACATATTGTTTGACATAATCGGTTACAAGTCTACCAAATATATGATATGCAGATCCTGATAATTTATAACCAGCAGCATTCCATGCATTAACAAAGTTAGTATAAACATAATTGCCATTTTGATCATGTCTTCCTTTGAATTCGTGACTGAAACCACTAAATCCTCCAGCAGCATGTCTTTTATCTTTGGTAGGATTTTCATCAAGGAATTGTTTACGTAATGGATACTGGGATTTCTGTAATGTCCAACCGTTAACCATAACAGGTTTTCCATAATTGTCGTAAACAACTGTATCAGGTATGTTATCATTATTGATGTCAACATCAGATTGAGGTACTGGGTATTTATGTTTGGCTGCTCATTCTTGAGCACCTTTTAAATTTACAGCATTACGAACTAAATGAAAGTCCTTCTTTTTGTTAAGAACAACATCTCCTAATTCATACATAGCTGGGTATTGTGTTTGCCATGTATTCAAATCACCAGGTTGTGCTACACGAGTTACTTTCGTACGTCTACTCATATTTAATAATGGGAAAAAATTTAAATTATTATCTATATTTTGTTCATTAAAAGTTTTTGGTGTTATTTTTCTAGTTAATCTAGAAATAAAATTTGAAATTGATTTATCATTTATTCTCAAACCTTCATGTTGTGCATATTTGTTATCATTTAAAAATTTCATTAAATTTGAAACTGAACCTTGCCATGAAGGCGACTCATGAATGGTAACGTGGTGCTTTGCCCCTTGGACGTAGACCTTAAGTTTTTCATTAATTAATTTTATATATTTATTAAGTTTATCAAGTTTAATACCTTTAAAATTTTCTCTATTTAATTTTAACATATTCTTTATATAAAAATAAATTTTCACATTTACTTTATTAAAACATGTAGCTTTTGGCTGCAGAATTCTTTTAGAATGCGTCTGGGTCTATTTCATCTTCGTTTATGTTACATTTACTAGCTAATTCGTTGATTACTTCAACTTTAGCATCAGACCTATTTTTAATGAATTCATTAAGTTTATTTTGATTTTCACATTCTTTTACTACACATTCATGATAAAATGATGTTTTATAATTTATTCTATCAGCTTTAATATAAGCTTTCATTAATCGTATTTTTGATCCTGATGTTAGAGCACCAAAGGTGCTTCGCACCCCGGGCAGAGCCCATGAACGTTTAGGAATAGTTAACCATTCACAATGAGGGAATAACTCTCTAAATTCTTTATATGTCATAAATTTTTGGGTGTTATTTTTATAAACTAATGAAAGACATAAAATTTTTATGTTCATTTTATATTTATAGAATTTATCAGTTATGAAGTCATCAAAATATACTTGAACAGCTTTAAGTTCTGATTCAGGAAGTTTTTCAAATAACTTATTAATGTTGATGTATTCACTCATTTATATAGAAATAAAAAATTTGAAAAATAAATTTTAAATAGATTTAAAAATTTTTGAAAAAGTTTAAATTCTCATTCATCAACTTCTCGCAATTCTAAAATATTGGCTACTGTTTTTGAATCCTTGATTTCAATGACAACATCAATTGCTAAAACGTGTAAAAGTTCATTAAAAGGTTTATGCTTAACATTTCGTTTAAATATTTTCACCTCAACTAAATTATTATTGCATGGTTTAATTATTAAATCTTCATCATCTTCAATTATACGATAATGAAATATGCTTTTCATTTTGTTGCTCATTTATATAGAAATAAAAATTAAAAAAATAAATTTTAAATAGATTTAAAAATTTTTGAGACATGTGATATAAAAATAAATGATAAAATAATTTTATAATTTGTGGTGAACGTTTATTTATAAAATTTTATAATTTGTGAGAGTATTCAATTAATGCATTTTTGCAAATAACGTATTTTATAAAATTTTTTCGATTTGTGTGAGTATTCAATTAATGCATTTTTGCAAATAACGTATTTTATAAAATTTTTTCGATTTGTGTGAGTATTCAATTAATGCATTTTTGCAAATAACGGATTTTTAAAAAATTTTGCAAATAATAACCGTTAAATCATATTCAATTAATGCATTTTTTCATTCAATTTTGCATTTCTTGCAACTTGCATTTTTGCATTTTTGCTACTAACGGATTTTATGATTTGAATGACTTCTCAATTAATGCATTTTTGCATTTTCCATTTACGTATAAAATTTATGTTTTCAAGCCGCTTTGCGGCTGGTCAAATGCCTTTTTGACTTTTGAGATTTGAGGATAAAATTTATGAAAATCATTTATGAAGGGGTGATGAATCAGTGGTGTTGTAAATAGAATAATATGTTCGTGTTTAAAGTTATGAAAAAGTTTAATGCATAAATTCACCAAAATGTAACATTTCCATGACTTTTTCGTCATTTGTCAAAGTTTTTCTTTCTACTTTTGGTCTTAATCGTTCTAATTCAATTTTAGACATATTTTTAACACGATTTATAAATTGTTGACTTATACAAATTGAAACACGTTTATTATCATCTTCATCAGGAATTAAATATGCAGTTTCTGATTTTTTACTAGTTGGTCGAGAATAAACAGGAAAAACGTATTTATCATCATTTTGATAATATCGATAAAACATTTTTTCTGATTCACTAAAGAAATATATTCTTTTTGTAAATAAATGATCACAATATTTAAATATTCGCTTTATATCTTTTGGCATAATTTCATTTTGAGGATATTTTTCTAAATCTCCAAAATCATTTATGTGGATATAGTAGTTTTCAGTAGTCATTTATAGTATATTAAAAAATTAAATTAAAAATAAAATAAAGTTTATTTTCATTATGCGAGATGGTAAATTTACATATGATAAAAATTTAAATTTGAAATTTCATGAAAATTAAAGTTAATTTTTTTGAGGTTTTTGGCTCAAAACTACTGATTACTGGGATTTTGGACCGAAGGTCTAAAATCACAGTAAATGCTATCGACGTATTAAAAGAAAATAGCATATAATAAATCAATTATTTGAGAAAAGATATACTTTAATTAGCTAATGAAATTTTTTTGACATCTGATCTTTTTGAAAGAAAATATGATGCTATTTCAAGCATGAAAATGCCCTATAACCTGCCATTTTCAACTTAAAACGACCATCAATTTAAAGTCTAGGGAAAAAGAATAATTTTTAAAAGCTATATGATAAGGAATTTGTATTTTATTATTTCAATTTAGATTAATCTCAATCTTATTTTCAAAGCCAAACATTCATGATAGAAATCACTGAGTTTAACAAGCATTTTAAGCTCAGAAATTTGTTATCATGGACATTTAACTTGTAAAATCCGTAAATTATGAGATAAAAAAAAAAAAAAAAAAAAAAAATTAGAATTCCAGAAATGAGGCATTACAAAGTTGTAGTTTTGCGATCAATAGTTCTGGAACAAGCATATCATGGCTCTTGAATCCAAAATTGCCATAAAGATCGAAGAATGCTTGGAAATTAAAAGATCATCTCGAAGCCTAGGTTGTGAAGCTCCCTGCAGAAGAGTTTCGCAATCTAGGCACTCAAGAATCAAATTAAACGAAGCTCCCTGCAGAAGAACCCCGCAATCTGATTCATGATGCCAAGAATAAAAATGGCGCCGTTTAAACAAGCCTAAAGGCCAATTATTTAAAGCTAAAACCGTGTTTTTACTTTCAAAAAGTTTATGTTCTTAAAAAGTTATGTTTTTGTGAGCTGTTCTCAATTAAAAAACGTGTTTTTGATCGTTTTTGATCGTTTTAGCCGAAAAAAAATCTTCACTTTTTCAATAACTTTGCCATTCGCCACATTTATATATGTAATTAGATTGTAGTATCGCATTGAATTGTATAGAATCATTTGTTTTTAAATTTATTTAATTCTCGAGTGGAGAACTCTATTATTATACAATAAATATAATATTATTATGTTTTTATACATTATATACTAAATGATAAATATATTGATGTAGTATATTATAAATAATCTTTCAATAGGTCTTTCAAAAAAATCGATTTTTTATTTTTAAAGGTATGGAAACTTCTATCCACTCGACAGATCATTTTTATTTCAAAATATAATTTTTTAATGATAGTATTAATGATAAATATAATATAAAAAAGACATATTTTTCGAGAGGAATTTAAGATAAAAATAAATTATTTTTTTGTTAAAAATTGAATCCTAATCTGGTTATCTTAATTCAAAAAACAATTTTTTTTTATTTTTTTAATTATATTATTTTTAAATATAATTATATAAGTAATTTATATTTCATGAGGAAGAACTCGAAATTTATCATTTTTTATATTCATATCACTTGTGATATGAATTATTTTAACCTAAAAGGCGAATTTTTTTTTACCTAAAAGGCGAATTTCAAAATTTTGAAAATTATGAGTTTATGCAGGAAATTGTTTTCTAATTTTCTTCATATTGATATTAAAAATTCTATTCCCAATTCGTTCAAATCACTTTTTCCATTTTTATTGTTGATTATAAAGCATCGTGGATAAGCAAACCAAGCAAAGATTATTCATTTTTAATATTTTTTCCTAAAACTCAAGCAAATTCGCCAAATTTACTAAATAAAAGCGATTTACAAAATAATTATCGTACAAATTCCAGCACATAGTTGGCAGATGAAAAAACTATCGATAATTCATTTGTATATAAGAAAAATAAAACGTACTGGAATTAATAAAAGAATTATTTTGTAAATCGCTTTTATTTAGTGAGTTTTTTGAATTTGTTTGAGCTTTAGGAAAAGAAATTCTAAAATAATTATCTTTGCATGGTTTACTTTTCCACGTTGCGCTGGGATATACCTAAGAATTGTTTTGTAAACTACTCTTATTTAGTTATTTTGTTGAGTTTATTTGTGTCTTTGGAAGAAATACTTTAAAAAAATAAATTAACCTTTTTGGTCAAAAAATTTTCATCTTTATTGGTCAATAATAAAATTCATATCATCAATGATATGAACTATACAAAAAATTGATAGCATCATATAAGATCTCAAAATCCACTCGAAAAACATGGCCTTTTTTTTATTTTATTTTCTAATAAATAAAAAAATGAAGAACATATAACAAAACTAAAAAATTTTTTCGACTCATTCATCTTTAAATTGATTTTTTCTTAAAAAAACATTTTTTTCTCATTATGCTATTTATGAGATTTGAATTAAGCACTTTCATGCTATTTTTAAATATGTTAATAATATGATAAAACAATATTAGATATGTATTAAACTTTGAATAGGTTTTTTCTGTTGATCAAAAATTGCAAATTTTTGGATTTCATTTTTTTCTTGTTTTTCAGTAATAAAATTAAAATTATATTTTTTTGATTTTATATTTATGTTACAAATATTATATACATGAAGATGGACTAATTTTTAATAAAAAATGATCAATATTCAAGCTTTTTTTGCATAAAATAAAATTGAATTGAAAAAGAGTTTCCATACCTTTTTATTTTTAAAATTTTTTTTGAAAAAAAGTGATACCACTTTATATTACGCTGCCACTTTTTATAAACTATTGTAATATGAATAAGTAAAAACTTAAATTATATATTTATTTATTTTTAATGTTTCTTGGTAAAAAATATTTTCTCCATTTTATTGGCTAATAATAAAGATATTATTTTCCAATTTTTATATTTATAAGCAAGAATCAATGATGAGCTGTTTTCAATATCTTCATAATAACTGGGTGCATCGCAGACAAGGACATATCTATAATTTCTATAACCAATAAATTGGTTTATATTTTCAGACAATAAAATTTGAACAATCTCTTCATTTCCTTTTTCAATTGCAATATGCAATGCTGTTTTTTCAAAATAAAGCATATCTGATAAGTTTACATTTTCTCGAATATTTATATCAATATTTTTTTCTTTTAATAGGCACTTTAATATTTCAATATTTTGTTTTTCAACAGCGATATGCAATGGAGCTTTTTCTTCTTTTAATAAACCACCTAATTCTTCCGAATATGATGAATAATCTGATGTTGAATTAATTGATATATTTTTTTCTTTTAATAACAGTTGAACAATTTCTAAATTCTCATTTTCAACTGCGATGGATAATGGCGTTTTATATTCATCTCCATAATCGCATCCCAATGAATATGAATCTTCAAAACATTGATTCACACAAATATTTTTTTGTTCTAATAAAAGTTGAACAATGTCTTTATTTCCTTTTTTTATTGCGACACATAATGGTGTGTTTTCTTCAGTATAATATTTTTTGATTTCCTTATATTGATAGAAAATTTTTTCATATCCATCTTTTTTATCATTATTTGTCTTCTTTGTGGTCATATTAACTTCGATTTCTTCATTTTCCAATTGAAATTTGACTATTTCAAAATAGTCATATTTACAAAAATAAAAGAAAAATTGAGAGAGTTTAAAGATTTCATCTGGAAAACTAAGATAATTGTGATGCTTGATTTTATCGATTAAATAATCTTGTGAGTTAACATCGTTAAAGAAATTGCATTCAAAATATTCTATGAATTCATTATGATGACATTTTATAGATTCTTTTAGACATTTTGTTTTCATCTCAAAATCAAGGGTGACATGATTATCTTCAAGAAGATGAAATAATTCTGGATTTCGTCCATGGATAGCATAAATCCATAATGTACTTGTCAGCGAGACCAGATTTAACCGTAAATATTGAAATATTTGAATTGATCCAAAAAAAGCAGAATATTCAATTAATGAAACTTTTTTTCCAACAAGAAATGGATTTGTTTCAAATATTGAATCATTAATGCAAGAATTAAGTGAGATATTGTATTTATTAACATAGATAATAAAATCATCAATAGAATCATTTCTGATTAATTCACAGATATAACTTTCATTTTCACCAATTTGCCTTTTCTCTTCAAAGTGTTCGATTTCTTCATGAAAAAAAGGCTTATCAAAGAAATTTTTAAATTCATTATAAAAATATGTTGGATAATTATTCATTGTATGTTTATAATCACTAATTATATTAAATATTGAACGATCTGGAACTATTATTTCTTCATTAAATAGAAAAAGAAGTAAATTTTTGCACTTTTCGAAAATGATGAAAATTTCTAAATTTGAAAAGCTATTTATTATATCTGTTTTCATCTGTAAAACAATCAGTTCAATTTTTGGGAACAAATTTGGAGATCTTTGATGATTGGCTGAAACACGTGATATTAAATAAAGCAAATCTTTCAACTCTTGTTTGTTTCTCTTTACATATGAAATATGATTAATAAATTCATTATTATTATTAAATCTATTGTCTAAATAATCAAGAAGATATTCATGAATATTTTTTAGTTTTTTAACATAAGCATTCATTTCCATTTTGAACTATATTGAAAATAAAATTTTCTCAACATCCTTTGAATTTACTAAAAATTGTTCCAGAACTTTTTAATTCATTTTCTATTGAGAAGATCATAATAAATATAGAAAGTGGAAATATCTTGGCCCTTTCAAATTTTCTTTAACCTTCTGAAAATTTTGAATTAACTCATTGAAAACGATATAAAAAATAAATGAAAATTTTCAAAGAACTTATTTTTAGTTTCTTTAGCTAAAGAAACTCATACAAATTTTTCAGATAGTCCAAAACTTAATGACTTGACAATCATTTTGATTATGATATATCCCAATACATTTCAAAAAATTCATTTTTGTAAAAAAGCATTTAGAAAAAGAGGATTTTCTAATTGACGATATAGAAGAAGGAATTACGATTTGCGTTAATGATGTACATTTAGAAAAAGCATATTCACCAATTGAAGTCATAGAAGAAGGAATTGTGATTTGCATTAATGATGAACATTCACGAAAAGTACATGCTTCAATTGAAGTCACAGAAGAAGGAATTGTGATTTCTAATAATGATGAACATCCTTCAAAGGTGTTTTCTTCAATTGAAATCACAGAAGAAGGAATTGTGATTTGTATTAATTATAAACATCTTTCAAAAATATATTTTCCAATTGGAGTTACAGAAGAAGGAATTGTGATTCATATTAATGATGATCATCCACTAAAAGCAAAAGATTCAATCGAAGTCACAGAAGAAGGAGTTGCGATTTGTGCTAATGATGAGCATTCACTAAAAGCGGCATTTTCAATTGAAGTTGCAGAAGAAGGAATAAAGATTCGTGCTAACGATGGACATCCATTGGATGCATCTTTTCCAACTTTATTCGTCAACTGAAGTTACAAAAGAAGGAGTATCGGATGCAATTTGTGTCAATGATGAACATTCGCTGAAAGGAATATTTCCAATTGAAGTTACAGAAGAAGGAACTGTGATTATCGCTAATGATGAGCAATAAGAAAAAGCATAAAACCCAATTCATTATTGAATAAAGTTTTTATTTAATTTTTGTTGCTTAGTGTTGATAGCGGGTTGGCGTGTTTGGTGTGTTTGGCGGCGGATCTCCACCGATGAAAACAGCACTCATACAGATGCCTGCAACACAGAATGTGGCACCGCCTGTGATCGTCGTCTCTGTTGGCGAATAAACGTGTTCGCTTGGGCCACCCCTGAGGAGGAGTTCGCCATACCAGTTGTATCCGCAGGCGAGGACTCTGCCTTCACGCGTCTCGAAAAGTGAATGACGACATCCGGCGTAGGCTGCCCTGATTTCGTGGCCAGAAAGTGACGAAATCTCTGTGAACGAGGGAACTTCACTTCTTCCTTGCTCAAAGCCGAGCTGGCCCTTATTGTTTGATCCACGCCCAAAGACTCGGCCTCCACTGCTGACTGCCAGGCAGTGCTCTCGCGAGCCAGACAGCCAGACGACTTTTTGGCCTGACAGTTCTGAAACCTCTGAAAATTTGAGGACGCAGCTTCCTGATTCGACGACTGACGCGAAGACCCGCCCGCTCCAGCTCAGCGCAAAAACTGATTTATCGAGGCAGGCAACCATCGTCGCCTTCTCGCCGCCAGGAAGAGAAACAGCATCGACGCGTGACGATGGCGAATTTCTGACTGAGTCACGGTTGATGAAGATGACTTCACCATCAGCGCAGATCGCAGCTGCATGTGTAAAACCGCCGAAAAGTGACACTGGTTCGTGGCTGCCGATGTCAAGAAAAACTGGGGTGCCACCGTTTATTCCATTATCGCAGAAAACGAGCTGCCTCCCGCTCCCACAACTTTTTGTGAACATGTAGAGAGTGCCCCAAAAAGTGCAGACAGCAGAAACAGGCGCCAGCGGACGACCGCAGCTGTCATTCATCGAAAATTCTTTAAATCGGCTGATGCCTGTCTTCTCGAGCGAGCCGCTGATTCGACCGTTGTTGTTGTAGCCAACTCCGATCAGAGAGCCGGAACGAGTGACAGAAACCGAGTGGATGCAGTAGGCCGAGTAAGACAGGAGCGAAGACGGATCCAGCTGCAAATTCTGAGGAGGGTGGATGACTGCATTATTATGCTTGTTTTTGCTGGTCGGGTTTTCGCCAATCTGGCGGTATTCATCACATCCGCCAACGACGATGTTTTCAGCGTATTGTTGAATGTGACGATAGAAACCGTTTCCTTCTCTTTCGTTTGACTTGGATGATTCTTGCCGTGGTTCTTTCGTGCTGAAGTAGAAGCACTTCCTGGTTTTGTTCCAGAGTGGGACTGTCATTTCATTCGGATTGAATTTGTCAATGAAATCTTTCAATTTGGATTCACTCAAAAAGTCAAAATTGACCTTTTCATAGAAATAAATGTCACTCAAACCGTAATCCATTGAAAATTCGCACTTTTCTTTTTCTTCTTCTTCTTTGCTCGTGAATTTGTCAATCAGGTCAAGGAGCCAGTCTTCGCTTTCAATCGTCAGTTTGGCATTCGTCAAAATTGAACAAAAAACCGTCCTCGGAAGGTCAATTATTTGATCTATGTCAATCGAATATAATTTGGATGCAATGTATTCAATAGTTTTACTCTGATTCCACATTTCAGCCGAATCTGAATTCATTTCAAGAAATGAAACAAATCCCAGTTTCTCGCTGATTTTCTTCTCAAAATTTTCTTCATCATCTTCATCTTCAAAAAGTTCGTCAAGTTTTGTGAACATTTCTTTGTTTTTTGAAAGAATTGAGATGATTTGCAGCTGAAAACATTCTTCTTTGTCGATATCAATCGAGTTACCTTTACTGATCGATTCAAAAAAAGAAAATAAGTCTTCACTCATTTTAGTTAAATAGTTAGTTTTCGACTGATTGGTGGAATTTTTGTTATAAAAATGAATAGAAGCAATTGTTGGATCTGATTGATGAATTTGTGAAACATATGGTGAAATAAATTCTGCAAAGAGATTATTCATTTGGATCTCGTGCTCTCCAAAAATAAATTTAAAGTCTTCTCCATAACTTTGATTTTGGACTAGATTTTTTAATCCTGCTGATGATAATATGAACGATTTCTTATTCATAATAATTGAAGAAAGAAAAAATTCCAAAACTCTATGACATGTGAGATAAAAAACTTTTTTCATCCTTCAATTTATATCTTTCCTCTCCTAATATATTCTAAAACAAAGTCTTCATTTAGAAATCGTTCTCTATCCTTTATCCATTTGTCATACGAATTGAAGTAATCTTGTAAAAATGGATTTTCTGATTCAAAAAAATAATATTTTATTATAATTAACATGGTAAATATATTTCAATTTAATTATTCTAAAGAAGTATAAACTAAAAGACAAGTTTACTCACCAATTGACAAAATGATGAGAGCTTTAACGAAATTGATGGTTTTAGACTTTAATCTTTTTAAATAGTTTCTTTAAATAAATAAAAAAAAAAAAAAAAATCGGTTCAGTAATTGATCAACTTCAGGCAAAATTAATTTCATTGTTAATTAACTAAATTGCCATAAAATTCAATTGAAAATATATCGATACACTAATCATTTACCCAATTAACACCAGTCAGCCTCATTTTCAATTATTTGGATTTTTCATGGTTTTGCTGTTGAATTGGAAAAGCATGTGCCATATTGTTCCCCCTCAAAAATGGGCAATTTGTTTGCCCACTCATTTTCATTTTCATATCTTTCAATAACGCAACTTTTTGGATGAAAACCGTCATCATTATTTCTGTTGTAAGACCATATTGTGTAGCCAGAAGGATTAACTCTATATTTTTTGAATTCAAATCATATCCATTAATTATGTAATTTTTCAGTATATAAGTCAATTGTTGTATTTACTTGATATTGTAAATCAAATATTTATTTGAAGCTGTAATAACAACATCATATTTATTTGAATGTGTTTGTATATAAATGAAAATGCTTTTAAAGGTTTTCATTTGGAACTGTTTGTTCTGTTTTCTTTTTTCTCTTCTTGAGCTTGTTTATAACGTTATATAATTGACTTTTCTATTTGACATGTTGAAGTCAGTCTTTCTGAAATTGCAAGTCCATTTTCTTCTTGTCATGAGATAGAAGTCAAAAATTGAAAAAAACTCTTTTAGTTTTTATTTTTCAACATCTGAAAAATACACCAATTTTTTATTTGCCAAAATTTGAATATTCAAAGTTCCACTTTTTGAAGACCGCTCACAAAAAGCTGAGTTTTTCTAACTATTTTTGCTGAATGAATTTGAACTTCTCTGATTTAGAATATTCATTGCAAATACTGATGAAATACCAATTTTAAATGAATAATTCAATGATAAAAAAGCTACTCGTTTTGAGTGTTTTACATTACTCAAAAAGTTGTATCTATTTTTTGGGCTAGCAAAGAAAGTATATTGAGTGAAAATTGTATATTTTCTTTCAAGAATCAGATTACACTAGCACTCTTTGATGAGCTTTTCTTTTTTCAGATCTCACTCAATATTGATATCGAAATTACCAAATTACATATAATCATAACGAAAAGTTAATTTTTTAAAAAAACCTTTAGGCACAATAGCAGAGTTTAAAACTAAAGATATTAATGTTGTTATTTAAAACCGTTTTATAAACATTTTTTTTTTACTTTTATATTGACTTTTTGAGATATTTATTTATTTATTTGAAACATTTGCTTCAAATAAAAAATATCGTTATTATAATCCGACTTTATATCAATGATATGATGCCAATTCTATAACTAGACACCAAACATTAACACAAAACTAAGAAATTGAAGTATATGAGGTAATTTTTTATATTTTTATTTATTATTTACAGAAAATATTTTCAAAAGTAAAATTCAATAGCAAAAGATATTTTCAGATGTACCAGGACTAAGTTATTTCGGGTTACAAAAGAGTTTCATGAATTATATTTTTTATTTATTTATTATATAATATCTATTTTAAAAAAAATGGATAAATTTTTAATAATTGCTTTTTAATAAATAGATAATCATATTTTAATAATTGAGAAAATAATCGATTTAATATTTGTATTGAAAATATAATTTCCATATATTCAAAAAGTTACTAATATAAAAAAATAATATCTCTGAAAATTTTTTTTTTGTGGTTACTTATTTGAAAATTTGAATTCATTTTCCATTTCGAAAGAAGCTAAGCCAAGCTCTTAAAATAAACTTGATATTCACATAATATACATCTTCTTATAGAATATACCTAAATCAAAATTCCCAATTTTGCTGTAGCAATATTCATTCAATTTTTCACTTTTTAAATTGATATTTCATAAAAAATAAAAAAAATTCAATGGTACTGGTACTTCTATATTTTCATTCAAAACTTAATAGCATTCAAAATATATTTTTTTTTAAGAAAAACCAATTTCAAAGAAAATATTGAATTAAAAATGAGAAAATTTTTCAATTTTCTTAAGAAAAACCAATCACTCAAAAATCACCAAACCCAAAAAATAAAAATCAAAATTGTATCTCTTCATTCTTTTTTTGAATTTAAGGTACATTTATGATCAGCAACAGTTGGCTAATCTGTGGTAAATATGAACCCCCAAAATAAATATTAAAAATAGATAAAAATCTAAGCACAACTTTCAAGCTTGAATCAACTTTTTGAATGATATATTGAAAATATAAATATAAATATCTTATGATTCAAAAGAAATATTACAAATATATATATATATACATTCTTTTTTTATTCTTATATATGCTATATATTGTATACAGAATATTATATCCAAGCATATTTGTTGACTTTTCTTTCAATTTTGTATTATATGTGAATTATTTAGTCTGTCATTTATTTTTCCATGAATTTTATAGGTTATTATGATACAATCAATACTCCTATATCAAAGCTGAAAACAACGAAGTCCAAATTTTCAACTGATGATGATAACAAGCTTAGAAAACTAGTTTCACAATATGGAACCAAATCTTGGTCATTAATAGCCAGTAAATTTCGAGATAGAAATTCACGCCAGTGCCGAGAGAGATGGAACAATTATCTGAGTCCCAAAAATAATACCTCAAAATGGACTCATGATGAAGATATTCAATTATTAAGACTTTTTACAAAGTTTGGAAAACAATGGGCAAAATTGGCTCATTACTTCCCAGAGAGAACTCCAGTTAATGTAAGAAACAGATATCGCCAATTATTAAAACGAATAAGTTTTAATATAGCAAGGATTATGCCAGAATGGCAGATAGAATATAATAATCAAGTAATTGATTCATCTGAATCTTTTGCACCAAATAGTCAAATTGAAAACTATATTTATTCTCTAAGTCAGCTTGGTAAGTTATCAGATTTTTTAACAAATGAAAATGATATTCAGATGGATGCAAATAAAAGTTTTTCAAACGATCTAGATCTAAAACAGCAAAAAATATTATTACCACCATGCAAAGATTTGCCATTTGATCCAAGATTCTATGTTGTATAAAGAAAAAGATGTCTAAAAAAGATATACTTATCCTTTTTCTGCTTTTTACATTAATAACTATTATTAAAAATTAAAAATACGTGCTCAAAAAAATATTAAAGTCGAATTCAAAAAGCTTGGGACAACTTCTCAATTAAATTCTGATAAAAGTGAAAAACACAATCTTCTTTTCAATTATTTTTTTTTCTTTATTTATTGAGTTATATTCACTAAAATTCCAATCAATAATGAAAAAATGTTTCCAATACGAGCCAAAACATATATTACTGAACTTTCAATTTACAGCACAATACTTAAAAATCGATGATCATCAACTATTATGTAAATTCATGATCAAAAAATAGTATTTGAGCAAGTGTTTACAAAAGAAATTCTATTTTAATGTCATTGCAGGCTTTGCAATGCGTTTTCTAGCGAATTTGTGCAAAGATCTATGATAATTTTCACCAAAGATTAGGTAAATTGAATTTTTTTGAGGATTTTTTCCTTACAAAATATAGATTAATGATAGATACAACATTAACCATATGCAAAAATATATGTTTTTATATAAAAATGATTCTTTTTTTCTTTGTTTTAATATTTTTTTCCCATTTAGCAATTCAATTTTTTTCAATATATCTCACAAAAAAAATCATTCATGCTGGGACAAAATTGAATACTTTTCAGTATATATTTAAAAAGTTTGTCCCAAGCTTTTTGAATTCGACTTTAGAAAATTTGAATGGTTTATATGGGAAATAGAATTGGCAAGATCATTTGAAACAATTTTATTCACATCCTTCAAGAAAAAAAACAAGTATAATAACTTTTTATTTTGGAATATCAATTTTTATCTTTTCATGCTCAATAAAATCAGGGAAGTTCAAATTCATAATAAAAAAATATAATTCATTTTATTAGTTGCAAACATATTTAACAAAATATAATATTTTAAGGTACAAATCCAGTACGTTATTTTTTGATTAGAAGAACGTTTATTATTTGAATAGTTGCATGTCTCTGAAAAAGTTTAAATTGACTAGGTTTGTTTTTGACACTTATTTTACAATTTAAATAAACATTATGAATTCATAATGGAAATAATCGTTTTTTATTTAACATGTCATCTTATTCTTTGAGAATGTCAAAAAAAATTGGGGTTACTAAACGTACTGGATTTGTACCTTAATAATTTAAAAACAAGTTTTAGAGATTCATTCCAATATCTATTAAAAAATAATGATTTTTGTTAAACTTTAAAATTAAATGACTACATAGGTCTACAAAATCCTTGTTTTTACGGGTCCTTTGAAAAATTATGTACTCGTTGAATTCTTATATTTTACCTACATTTTTTGGCGTATAACTCATGGTATTTTTCACAAAAGTGCAAAAAAGTTCTCGCCGATTTTTTCTGAAGTACGATACAGGGTCAATATTGACCTTAACCGTTGGGGGCAAAAAATATCTCTTTTTTTTTGATATTTTTGGTATATATCATTAATTATGGCATTTTAGCTACTTTAATATTATTTATAACACTAATAAAAGCATTTAAATTTAAATACATCAAGAAAAATGTATTTTATTATTTTTCAATTGATTTATATTTCAGTAAAATTGCTATTTACACCATTGAAAATTAAAATAATCGTTCAATTTAAAATTGCAATTATCTTAGTAAATATAAATAAAATACTTTTTTAAAAATATAAATATATTTTATAAATTAATTATAATATAATTCAATAAAATATAATCTTTTTTATTTGATTATAAGCTCCAAAAATACATTCAAACTGCTCCCTTTATAAGATTTGAAAAAAAGTTTTATTCTCAGAATATTTGTGTAACCTCCCCGAAAAAACGAATTATTTTTCTAAAAATATAAAATTACTTTATTTTAATTAATAAAATAATTTATCATAAACATATATCATAAATATTTATATTTAAAGATATAGAATATTATCGAATAATATATCATTGTATATTTTATTAAAAAGGCAAAAGATATGTATATTATGGCAATTGATCTCTAAAAGTTAATAGTATCATGCAATATGATGATAAGATACGATAAAAATAGTATTTATTAAAATAAATTCAAATAAATAAATGAAATTCTCAAAATGAATATTATATTTTTTTTTTTTTTTTTTTTTCTCCATCATCATCAACATTTGGTCCTTAATAATAATTTATTCAACTCATATCTGCAATAAAGAAATTATTTTCAAGTTTTGAAAATATCTCAAAAAATGAAACAGCGGGGGGGGGGGGGGGGTTAATACTGTATTTTTTATTTAAATAAAAAATACGTTATTTTTTGCTCCTCTAAAAAACTATGTTCAATTTTTCAATGCTCAAAAAAAATAATTCTCTCATTTTTAATTATAAAAATTTATCAAATTGAATACAATTGTATTCAAAATTTTAAAAACCATAAAATTTTCAGAAAAGATGACTCAACATTCATCCTACATTTTTTCTTCATATTCTCCTCTTATTAATCTTCCAATTGATGAACTTCTTCATGTCGGCAATAATCAATTTGAAAACTCATGTCCAATCCCATCTTTTGACCAAGATTTATTAATCAATTTATGCTTAGATGCTGAAAAAATCTTTGAAAATGAAGATAATATCCTTAAAATTGATGGTGATGTATATGTTGTTGGAGACATTCACGGGAGTTTTCATGATTTACTTAGAATTTTAAATTATATTGAATCAAGTCCATCAAAAGTACTTTTTTTAGGTGATTATGTTGATCGTGGTGAATTTTCACTTGAATGCATCACTTTATTGTTTGCATTAAAAATTGAATTTCCAGAAAAATTTTTCCTTATCAGAGGAAATCATGAATTTGATGCTTTATGTTCTCAATATGGATTTAAAAATGAAATCCTCAACTATCACAATCCAAACAGAACCAAAGATCTTAATTTCGATAATGACTTTCCGTCAATAATTCGGCCAAAAAATAAATACAAGATGATGGAAGAGCATGAAAATCTGATTCCAACAGAAATTTTATGCGACAAATACTTTGAAAATCATATAAATATCAATTGCTATAAATATACTGAAAAACTTTATCAATCCTTTGTCGAAGCTTTCTCATATCTTCCTCTAGCAGCACTGATCAATAAAAATACTTTTTGTATCCATGGAGGCCTTTCGCCGCATTTAGACAAAATAGAAAAAATTGAAAAATCTATTGAAAGGCCAATTCATGATCATGAATCCAATGAGCTTTTGGCAGATTTATTGTGGGGAGATCCATCTGATTCATTGAAGCAAGAATTTGAAATCAACCCTCGTGGTTGTGGTAAATTATTCAATGGTACAACACTTGTTAAATTTCTTAAAAGTAACGGTTTGATCCGTGTTTTGCGTGGTCATGAATGTGTCAATAACGGAATTCTCAGCATGTTCAATGAAAAAATTATAACAATATTTTCTTCTTCTTCCTACAACCATGAAATGGGAAACATGTGTGGAATTATTAAAATTTATCAAGATAGAGAAATTGTTGAACCTATTAGATTCATGCCAATTTACAGATTGCACAAATATGATGCAAACTATTACAAAGTAGAGGCCTTTGACGAATCATCTGCACAAAAAAATTTCTCTTCTCTATCACCAAAAGTAAAATTCGAAAGTTTCGATTCAGAAGATATCAAATCAATAAAATGCTGTCCTATGAACTTCAGAGCAATCTTTAGTCAAAGAAGGATCTCATTCAATACAGGAATCCAATACAAAGCAAATAGAGCATCGTTGGTTGTTCCAAAAATGACTTTACCTCTTACAAACATGATGAACAATGAACAAGGAAAAATCACTAAAGTAGGAACATCACCTATTCCACATATAAATGCACCTTTAAGGAAGAAAAGTTCTTTTTAAAAAAAAAAAAATGTTTATTCTACTTATAAATTATAAACAATAAAATGGACATATTATTTTATTAATTTGAAGCATTGTTTTTTCTTTTATTTATAAGAAAACATTTTTATATGAACTAATTGATTTGCTAAAGCGAAACTCTTTATTAACTCAGATAATATAAATAAATGCAATACTAGAAAAGAAATATGAATAAAAGAGAAATACAAAATTGCGACAAGTGATAAAATTTTTTTGAAATAAATGGAAGGCACGATGGCCGAGTGGTTAAGGCGTGGGATTTGAGTCCCCATGGGTTTATCCCTCATCAGTTCGAATCTGGTTCGTGTCGTTTTTTTTACTTTTTTGTACAAAGATAAAAATTTTATAGAATGATAGAACCAAAACTAACAAAGCGTATCCATTTATTAAAATCTATAAATAGCTCTATTATATAAGTCTTTTGTGCAAAAATCTGAAATTTGTGTTGGTTGAATTTCCATTTTAATACCAGCAAAGCTTCTCCTAACTTTAAATAATGCTTGTGCAAAGAACATTTTTTTCGAACTGAAGCTTCATCGGGGCCCCAAACGACTAATATTAATTGATGTTGCTTTAATTTATCATCATTAACATATTCATTATCAAAAAGTGCATAACGAACGTCTTTTAGAGGAAGATCGTTAATTAAATCATCAAATGTTTTATCAATAGATGCTGCTTTTTCAACGATAATATATTCAAAATTTTCAGTGAAATTAAGAATGAGATATCTATACTTGTGATCATTTTTCATCTCTTTCCATTTATTGATGCAGTCATCATGAATTTTGGCATACTCTTCAGCATGCATTTTTTATATAAAAAATAAAGTTCTGAATTTCAAATCTGACATTCATTCAAATTCAAACTTTTTCTGATATAGTATCAAGATTAAGTCCAGCTCTATTCAATTAAGTCCAGCTCAATAGAAAAAATTTAAAGAATTTTTTATCAAAAAAAAAAAAAAAAAAAAAAAAAAAAAATACGATTAAACTTTCAATTTTCTAAGAAAGTTCAAAATGTATAGCTCAATTGAATTTTCTAAAAAAAGGTGAATTTATTAAGGCAAAATAAAAAATTGAATATCCCTGCCCAATTTTGCAAGAGAGATTGTGCCTCAGCTTTTTGAGAGAACTAATTGAAAGAAAAAATAGGAGAAAAATGGAGAATAATATTTTGAGAATATTTATGTAAATAAAAAAATTGATGCATCTTTTTATATTTTTACATAATTTTTACCGAGACTTACATCAAAAGGAAGGATCGGTAAAAATTTTGTAACATAAAAAGATGCATTTTTTTTAACATGAATAGTCTCAGTAAATATTATTCTACATTTTCTTCTTATTTTTTTCTATTAGTTCTCTCAAAAAGCTGAGGCACAATCTCTCTTTCAATAAATATCCCTGCCCAATATTTTTAATTTTGCGTTCTACTAACAAGACATAAATGGCAGTTTCCAAAATGTTTCCTCGGCAACCAATCTTATCTGCGTTACATTCAATAAACAATGCTACATATCACTTACAGCAATTCAAATATTGAAAATTTATCAAGCTTAGCGTCTAATGTGTTCTCAACCGAACTGTTGGGCTGTATTCAAATTTATAGGAATGGTATTCCAATTAAAATTTTAAATGGACAAAATGGGATTTACTATTGAAAGATGCCTCAAAGGATAGGAACTATCATACACTCAAGATTTGGTTATAGTAGGGTTTTATTAACACTAAATCAATTAATAATTTATTTAAAAGTATTCAATTATCAAAACAAAGTATAATTAAATAAAGAAAAATCAATTTTTTTTAAAAAAAAATTAAATGATTTTGAATCTTTTTGATGTTATTTAAAAGGTTTGGCTCTAGCTAATCAATATGATAAATATTGGAAAGCGTTTCATAAATAAATTGCATTTTATTAGTCATCTTTAATTGAATTTTATTCTATATTTTTTATGAAAAAACTAGATTTTTCAATATATATTCAAATAATTGAATAAATTATATTCAAAAAAATTCAATTGAGCTGGACTTAATTGAATAGAGTTAGACTATATCTTGATACTATATACAAAAAAATAAGCTTTCACAAGCCAAATAATTAACTTATTTGATTTGTATCTTTATTAAAAATATATATTTATAAAAAACAACTGTTTATCAATTGAGCAAAGTTTTTATTATAAAACTTTTTAACTATTCATTTGATATATCTTTTTTTATGGTAAATCCTATTATTGTATTTAAATATTCATTTCTAGTCTTTGGCCTTTGTTGACGAGTATATGAAAGAGCGATATCAAAAGCGTCTTTATTTTTATTGTTACGATGTAGATAATCTAAATTATTATTTTCAAACAAAAATCTAATTGCGTCATAGTTTTTGTTTCTTACTGCTGTCATCAAAGGTGTTTCTCCACGGCTGTCAGGAGTATTTATATCAATTTGGTTGAATTCAATAATTTTTTTGAATATTTGATTTTTCATCTTTATTGCGAGGTGCAGATATGTTGAAGTGACATTGGTCAATACATATTTGTCATATTTTTCAGAAAAATTAATTTTCTTTGAAAGGTCAATTTCTTTTGAATCAAGTAATGCTGTTGCAAACGCATAGTTATTTGATTCAATTGCGAATTGAAGTGGATACAGTCCAAATCTATCTGGTAAATTTGGATCAGCTCCGTGACTCAATAAATATGAAACAACACTTCCGATATTATATGTCTTGTTCAATGAATCAACAGTGAAATAAGATTTTCCATTAGGTAACAGCTGTGAAAAGTTAATAAGATGATTTTGGTCATGTTCAAGAAGAAAGTCTAACATATTAGTCCAGAGAGAAAATTTTGGTAATAATTGGACAAATGCAGCATTGATTTCACTCTTGGTTGAATCAAAGTTTGGATTTTTAATTATTTCTTTAATAATATCATAACTACCATATCTTGATGAAAAAACAAGAAGAGTTTCATCATTTTGAAAACGAATATTAACGTCATTATTAATTAATGATAATAAAACATTGAATATTTTTACATTCTTTTTGGCTGCAGCAGTGAATATTGCAGCAGTAATTTGCGATATATTTGGATCAAATGATTGATGATGAATAATCATTTCAGCCTTTTCATTTTCATATGCATTTATTGCATTTATCAATGTGCTCTCTAATGGAGCTATTTCCCTATTAGATTTATTGGATGGCGTTTCCCAGCTATTTGATATATTATTGCCCCATGCACTTGTTTTGTAATTTTTATTTATATTTGATAAACCGAATTCAGATGAATTATATCTAAATGGGATGATTCCAGATGATCCGAAACCATTAAAACCAATCTCTTCTTTTGAATATATGTTTGAATCAACATCATTATTTATGTAGTTAACATTCAAATCTTGAATCGAAATTAACTGTTTTGATATCTTTTTGGTGGATAAAAAGAAAGCATAATCAATGTTGCTTTTCTTAGGATCAAATGAGTTATCATTAATGATAAAATCAACTATTTCGCTTAATTGATTTTGTACAGCAATTGTTAAAGCTGTTTGGTTTTTATAATTTCGTAAATTTATATCTACTTTCCCTGATTGAATAAGTAACTTAATCATTTCCAAATTGTTATTTTCAACAGCAAACATCAATGGAGTGATTCCATGCTTATTGGAAATGATATTTGTGTTGATATCATCAAAGTTTAATAATTTTTCAGCAATGTCTTTCTGATTTGTTTGGCAAGCATAAGTGAGGAGATTGTAATTATTGATATGATAATTGTAGTCAATGTTTTTAACTTCCAATATTTTTTGGATAACAGAAGGTGCAGATGATCCATACTTAGCATAATTAAAATATAACTCATTAAGAACAATTTTCAGAGAGCAATTGACTTGCCAAATTTGTGCCTGAATGTTTTCTCCATAAAAGTCAAAAAAAAGGTTGATTATATCTATATCAAATAGAGAAAAAGCTGTGATAAGTGGAGTTTCACCATCAATATTAATCGAAGGCTCAATTCCTGATATTGATAAAAGAATTTTAACGATATCAATATTTTTCAACTTAACTGCAATACTTAGTGCTGTTCCGTTTTTGGATATTTTATTGATGAATGAAGGCGAACTATCATTTTTAAGAACAAGTTCAACTATTTTCTTATCCTCTACTGATACAGCTTTAAATAATGCATATTCATAAGGAACATTTTTTTCTAATAAGAATTCCACAAGATCAATATTAAAAGCATTGATTGCTTCATAAAGAAAATTAGTTAAAAGCATATTTTTGTATTCTTCATTAGCAGTATTCAATAAACTAACCATTATATCTTTGCTCATTTTGGCAAGATCGGATCTTTTATTAATGATCTGGCTAAAATTAATAAGAACCTTTTGTTCAATCATATATTTACAAATATCGTCGAATCTTTGTGTTGCCGCATAAATAAATGGAGTTGTGTAATCTAATCTTACTTTTCTTTCTTTACATAAATCAATGATTTTAAGAGCTGCACTTACATTTCCAAATGCACAAGCGTAAGCTAAAAAAGAATCATCTGGATCTTTGGGATTATCGTCAATGATGATTTTAGTTCCAAGTCTATCAATCAAAAAGTCAAAAATATTTGTATTCTTTTTGTATATTGATATTTTTATTATGTCTCTCGTGTCCTCATTGGACAAATGATATTGTTGGATGAATGGAAACATCAAAGAGTATTTGACGATATCAAATTGTTCATTGATAATCCCAAATATTATGGCATCTTTAAAATAAACATCTTTATTATTCAATGATGCGTATAGCTCTAAAATTGAAATATTACCGAATGAAATTGAATCTACAAAATTTACAGACAACATTTGGTTATCTATTTTTTTGTTATTCGGATTGATAATAAGTTCAAAAAACAATTTTGTAAGTGTATAATATCCTGATGTTGCTGCGGTTGTAATTAATTCAGAGATTTCTGTTTTAGTCAGAGAATCCAAAGTAAAATGGTCTGTGATAAGATTTGCAAACAAACTTATATTGTTATTTTCAAAAATGATTGGAAGCATTTTTTTGATATCTGTTTCATAGTTTTTGCTGGTCAAAATATACTGAAAAAGTTCATTATTATGCTTTTTGATAGATGGAATAATGGGAAAATCTCTAATTAATTTATTGCTTAATATCTTTTCATAAACAAAACTAAACGATTGAGCTTGTGGTTCTGTGCTTTGAGTGTCTGTTGCATTTCCAGAATTGAAGCCAGATAATGAATTTTGTGGCTTTGTTCTTTGAGTGTTTGTTGTATTTCCAAAATTGAAGCTAAATAATGAAATTTGAGGTTTTGTGCTTTGAGTGTCTGTTTTATTTCCATAACTGAAGCCAGAAAATGGAGTTTGTGGCTTGGTGCTTTGAGTGGTTTCTGTATTTCCAAAAATGAAGCCAGACAATGAAGTTTGTGGCTTTGTGCTTTGAGCAGTTTCTGTATTTCCAGAATTGATATCAGATAATGAAGTTTGTGGTTTTGTGCTTTGAGTGGTTTCTGTATTTCTAAAAATGAAACCAGACAATGAAGTTTGTGGTTTTGTGCTTTGAGCAGTTTCTGTATTTCCAGAATTGATATCAGATAATGAAGTTTGTGGCTTTGTGCTTTGAGTGGTTTCTGTATTTCCAAAAATGAAACCAGACAATGAAGTTTGTGGTTTTGTGCTTTGAGCAGTTTCTGTATTTCCAGAATTAATATCAGATAATGAAGTTTGTGGTTTTGTGCTTTGAGAAGTTTCTGTATTTCCAGAATTAATATCAGATAATGAAGTTTGTGGCTTTGTGCTTTGAGCAGTTTCTGTATTTCCAGAATTGATATCAGACAATGAAGTTTGTGGTTTTGTGCTTTGAGTGGTTTCTGTATTTCCAAAAATGAAGCCAGACAATGAAGTTTGTGGCTTTGTGCTTTGAGCAGTTTCTGTATTTCCAGAATTGAAGCCAGATAATGAAGTTTGTGGTTTTGTGCTTTGAATAGTTCCTTTTTTTCCAGAATAGAAACCAGACAATGAAATTTGTGGCTTTGTACTTTGAGTTCTTGATGAATTTCCGGAGTTGAAATTAGATAGTGGCAATGTTTGAGTATTTTTGTTCTCTTCTTTTGATTTGCTTAAGATTTCATCAGTTTTCTCAATTATTTCTTTATTTTGGCCAAAAACAGCATATGAAATAGTTATTGAAGTTACTTTATAATCATTGTCCAATAAATATTTGAAACAATTTACTGATCCGTAAGCAGCAGCATAATCAATAAAATTGGTTTTACCATTTTCAATAAAAGATTCATAAATATTGAAAGGAACTGTTTGCTCAGAATTTTCTGATAAATATGATTGCAAACCAGTTACATCATCTCTCCTTAAAACTTTGTAATTACATGAGTTGGTTCTCCGCATTCCCTCATTTTATTATACTCATCTAGATTATCCTTATATTCATTAATGAATTTGTTACGTTCTATATCATAAAATGTTGGATGAAAGCATGAAGTCATTTTTAGTCGATCTTTCATTTCTGGATAAAACCAAAAAAGGACATTATTGAAATATTTGTCATCAAATTTTCTATTATTTTTGCTCAAATATTGTTCAACAAATTTGTATGGTGCAGAAGCATTCTTGTTTTCATAATTTATGAAATAAAAATTACAAGCATTAAGTTTTTCTTTAATGTTTGTTTTAATTTCTTCAAGTGAAATTATTTTCTTTTGTGATAATCTGTAAATAAATGCGCAATTTAATAGGTTGATGCCCATGTCAATCATCAATTTCCTTACAATTGTTGGCAACAATACATTCAATTTTTTTATTTTGTTCTTATTTTGATCAAGTAGCTCTATCAAATCCATTAAAAATGGATGCAAAAGAATATCATTGTAAATAACTTGAATAATGCATGCAGCCATTTCTTTAACACTTCCTTCAGATTGGCACCAAATTGAATTTACTAATACATCAAAAACTTCTTTTGGAGTGAGTTTTTCCCGATTGTATAAATATTGAAATAATTCTTCGAAAGAATCAATTATTGAATATTTTTTCATAACGCGAATTGAATATTTGTAATATATAATATAATTATTAATATCTTCAAGGAGGCATACAATATTTAGTTTTTCGGCTATTTCTTTGATTCCATATACATTCTTTGGTGTCAATGTAATTGATTCAAAATTAAAGAAATCACATATTATTTGAAATGAATCGTTACCTTCATTTAGAACAAGAGAGTAACTATTTGTAATTGGATTTTTTTCAAGAAGTTTTCTGATTAAATCTGATGAATAAATGCCAACTTTGTTGCAAAAATATGATTTTTTGTTAATGATAAAACAAAAAGCCTGAGATAGATTTTTGAGAAAATTGAAAAAAGACATTTGATCTATTCCGATTTTACTTGTAAATGGAAAATCTTTGATATAATATTTTAAACCTAATTTATGAAATATAAATTTAGCATTAAATATTTCATTTTCTTCAAAAATGACTTGTTCCATTCTGTAAATAAGCTCTAATTTTTTCATAATATTTTGATCATCACAAATTTTCATTTGATATTCTGAAAAATTATTATTATTATATTTTGTAATTGATTGTATTACTGAGCTTGAGTCCTTAATCATGTCATAATTGAATTTATATGAGCCGTTTGATGTAGTAATTGTATAATTTTTTGGTAAAAAATCAATAGGATGGAAGTTTAATTTAAAGAGATTAATATCTTTTATATTATTTTCCAAAAAAGCAGTAGTTGCGCAGATTTTTAAATATTCTGGTCTTGAATTGAATAAATTACCAAACATTTGGATTAATAAACAAATAAACTTTAAACGTTTCAAATTTTATTTTCAATTATTGTATTTGATACAAATATTTTAGGACATGTTTCATTCTTTTATCCATTGTTTAAATAAAAAAAATTAAAAATTGTAAAAAAAATTTTTTTTGTACTTGCAGTTAGTCTGAAATTATTTACCAAAAAACCGTCCGGATATTTAAAAAAAAAAAAATTCTCAAAATCAAATTTTCATGAATGGAATCAAGTTTTTATTCGGAAAAATCACATAATTCCCAATCGGAAATCGCTTTCAATCTAGTAAATCCGATTCTATATCCAAATATTTACGAAAATATTAATTCGCATTCCAAATATGATACATAATAATTATTCATATCTTGCTGACTGATGCAAAAAATATTCACAGGATATGAATTTACAAATGTTTCCGTAATTTTATTATGCAGAAATCAATTTTTTTTTTAAGCTTATCAAATTGCCTCTATATCAGTGCCTTTAAACAATCAAAAAATCAAATATATATGATAATTGTCTTTCATTATTTCATGTAGTTCATTAATTTCCTTATTTATCATTTTTTGCTTAATAAAAATTTGATTTTAATGATTTTTTTCTTAAGATTTTAAAATTGAATGAGTCAAAACTCAGGCCATTTTTGAATAGTTTACAGTACCACATTTGAATTGTTTATAAATTTCCCGCCAAATTTTTGGTCAAATATAGGTTAAAACCGGCCCGACTTTTGAGATGCAGTTTATGCAAACATATTTTTATCTGTTTAATTATTCATAAAGAACTCAGATTTGAAATAAAAAGATATCATTAAAATAAATTTTTCTGAATCAGTTCATTCAAAAAAAAATCTAATGTTCAACTCACTTTTCGTATAAAACCTATAATGATAGTTTTGAGCAGATATGTATACATAATAAAAAAATGATTTTATAAATATCAAATAATTTTAAGTTATCGTGGGTGCTTTTCAATTATGATACATATATAATGGACTTTTAGAAATTTTCTTCATCTTTTGTGAATTGTGTGTTATGACATCATCCATCTTTGAGGTCAACATCACTTGATGGAATTGTAAACCTCTCAATTTTTTTTAAACTAAATGATTGCGTTCCGATCGTTTAAAATTCAAAATTTTCTGTGATTTGAAATTCTTTCAAATTGTCTCATATACTAAAATAATTTCTGCCAATTTCAATGAGATGAGGTGGAGCAGTAAAACTTTTAAATTTTGTTCATGCCGATGCGTGTTTTTCAATTATTTCAAGTTCTGATTTTTAATGGAATTTCAAATGTTTTAAGACCTGAATTCAAAAAGTCACTGGCACATATTTTGGTAAGGTGAGAAGGAAGTTTAATGCTTCGTATTGGCATTTTTGGGAAAGCATTTTAAAAGGCTTTAGGTGAAATTGCTATGAAAATTTATAGTAGATTTATTATTGTGTATGTTGAATCTTCCATCCAGACAACTAATTAATATAGAAAAACGTTTTTTGATTTCTAAAGAAAAAAATCAATTCGCCCTTGAAGTAAGAAATCCGGATTTAATTCCAAAAATTATACAAATTTTCAAAAATCGTAATCTTGGTCTTTATTTAAGGCTTGAAGGTGAAAATTTTATATGGTATGAGAAGCCAATATATATTCATTCACTCCCAAATAATATCAAAAATGCCAAAGATGTCTGCGATTTCATAAATTCAATAAAATATGATTTTAATGATACTTTATCTATTCAGAACAATTATGTTGTATGCAAAAATAACTCGCAGTTTATATTATTTTTCAATTAGATATAAACTAAACTGCGAGTCATTTTGGGATTCAAAAAGTTCGAATTTCAAATATTTGAAAAAAAAACTTTTTGAAAACATTTCAATGAAAACTCGTTGTTAAGTGGATTATCTTTTTTGAAACCACTTTATTTTATATAAAATTTTCAAATTTATTCTTTTCAGAATATGAGAAGTTTGTATCTGAAAGTTATAAACTAACTGAGAAGATATTTCAAAAATAAAATAAAATTTAAAGATTGTTTACAAATGAAAGATATTCATTCCAAAAATCATTACATTTTTGGTGAGCATTTGATCTTTCTTGCTCAAGTACATTTAAATTCACAAAAATGCAATTCTTCACTTCATCGTAGGCTCTTTCAACGGCCTCGTGGAAAAGGTCAGGATCAAATGCTTCTTTAACGGTCGCCATTTTCTTTCTAACATCTCTTGATATCAGCATATATTTAGTAAAATAGTATCTGGTCCTTTCATCGACACCTGCTCCGTGAAGGAAAGCTTGAAAAATTGAGCAATCATATTCGTATACTCTTGTAGTTGCATAAAAATCGATTATATGGAATCCATTTACATGATCAATATCAGTTCCTATATAGATTATGTTATTAAAACTAGTAAAAGTGTCAGAAATGACTAAAATAAGGGAAATAATGTATGAATATGTTAACTCATTGATTAAAATTGGAGGTAAAAGGTCTTCATCTGCTTCTATAAAGTTGTCAAAATCGATATTTTTCTGCTTTAAATGATCTGAAAGATCTTGGTAGGTGCATATGAATCTCTCTTGACCAGTTTCGTCATCTATGGCAGAATCTTTAACAGCAATGTAGAAGTCTTGGGGATCATAAGCAAAATAATGGACTTTAGGGCAAAAATGTGAGTGTTCAAGCACTTTGTAAACAAATAATTCTCGGGTATCAATAATTTTCGGTATAACTGATCCAAATTCTTCTCTTCGTCTGCCTTTTCGATGGGTTTTTAGGTAGAATTTTGTTTTGGCTCCGTTGGGTTGCGTAATAACAGCAATGGCACCCATTTGCTTCCCTTCCTCTTTATCCAAATATTGGATTGAAATTGACGGAATTTTAAATAAATGACAAAAATATTTTGTGGCAGTTGTTTCTAATCTCTGAACGTGTGGAAAAGAATAATATAGTTGCGCTTTTCTGAGATGAAATAGAACATTCATTACAAAGTCATCAACTATTATATTTTTTTTAAATATTATATAGAAAAAAACTGGTAAGTAGGGTTCTTTATTCGGTAGATCTGACTTTTCCAAAAGATATAATTTCTTTCTTGTTAATTCTGGTTTAATATTAGGATTTCTCTCAATCATTTCTTTTAGCATAGATATAAGCTTTGGAATATCTGGTTTTGGTGGTGTGTTTTCCATTTAAAAATGAAGATTTTATATAAAACAAACTTTTTGAAAAATAATTCTACCACTTTTCAAAATGAAAAATTTTTATTTAAGGATCATATTATATGGCTATATATTTTGTATTAATGTCTCATATACGATATTTGATTTTTTAATAGGAGGAAAATAAAAATAAGTGAATATAAAATATGTAAATTATATCTTAAATTTAGATATTTAATGTTATAAAATTGAAAAATAATTAAGGTTCTCCTTCCCTAAAAAAATGTAAATTATTCAATATTGAATTAACTCATAGAATATATAATTCAATAGAGCATTTTTCGGAAAAAGTTTTGGTGAAAAATAAAAATATTTGGCCTCAACGATTAAATCTTATTTTATTCAAAATTTTATTGATTTTTTAATATTGAGATTTCTATCAGTAGAAAAATAAAAACAATAATATTCCATGAAAATGTTTTTATACAATTTTTTAAAATATATATTTTCATAAATTTTATATTTAATCTTTACTTTTTGTATATACAATGTAATTACACAGGACGATAGAAATTACATATGTAAATACATAGGGGGGTCAACCGCCGAAGATGTGTCAAAAAATATATTTTTTAAAGATAATGATAAACAAATGATGGAAATATATTCCTTACTTTATATAGTTTATTTTAAAATATTTATTATTAAATTTCATCTATAGGTCCACAAAAGGCAACAACTTTTCGAAAATAAAAAAAAAAATTAACCATAATTCACCATTTTATAAAAAAGTGGCTTTTATGATTATTTGAATCAAATTGATTAATATTTTAAGTTTTATTCAAGAAGATTATTATGAAAATATTTATTTGCTTAGGTTATCAATTTAAAATTAATTTTTGAATCAGAATTTAAATTATTTAAATATCATAATAATATAATCATTGATATATATTTCAATCTATCATAAAATTGATTTTTAATAGATTTTCTCTCTTATTTTTTAATATTTTTATTACATTTGCATCAATTTCATATAATCATTTAGAATATAACTATCATATAACATTTTATGTAATTAAAGAGCAGAATTATAAAATTATCACATTTAAACTCGTTTTATAATCATTTCAATGGTAGAACAAAGTCTTTTATTAATTATCTTAATGATTTTACTGAAAATTTTTAAGAAATAACTCAATTTTCAAATCACAAGTCATTACAACTTTAATGCTTTGCCTTTTTTGGCCCTATAGATAAAATTAGGAAAAAATATTTTTAATAAATAGTATATTCAATGAACTATATAGTTCTATAATTATTATACAAAAATTCTCAGATTTTAAGTTTGCTTTAAAGTTTTGACAAAAATTTTACGGTTGACCCCCCTATGTAAATACATATGTAATTTTCCGTTAATTTTTTTATTTGAAAAATATCTTTATCTTCAAAAATTTAGTCAATTAAAATAAAAAAAGCATGAATATAAAGCAGAAATAATTTTTATTCAGTTATTATTGCTAATAAATTATTAAAACTTTGATATTTCTTTGATCATTCTTTTGATGGTGTAAAATGGCACTTTATATTTATTATAAAATTCTGATTTTATTTCGACTTATTATGATTGGCTAAATCGTTTTGATTTATTTATTCGATGCATTTGAATTATTTTATAATAGTACCGACGTACAAAACCTTTTTTTCTATGATATTTTGCTTCTAATTATATCTATCAGATAGAATCATCTGCGATAACATGGTTTTTTGATCAAAATTAGCAAGAGTTAATGAAAAATAGTTTTTATCTTTAGATTATGAATAAAAATATTGTTTTAAACATAAATAACTGATTTACATCAAAATTTTTAATTTTATATAAAAGTTACGTTAAAATGTTACGTTAATAAAAATGTGATGTAAAAAAAGTAAAAATTATTTATATTTTAATTCATTTTTACAGATGATATTTATGTATATTTTATTTGTGAAATCTCATTGAATTTAATCTTTTAAATTTGAAAGGAGAACCTTAAACCTTATTTTTTTATTTGGACCTATTCAAAATAAACTATATTTTCTTCATTAATAAATAGGTTTCAAAAAGAATGTATGCATAATTTAAATAATATATATAATGTAGTATATTATTTATAATTTTAAAATAAATATAAATGGGTGGTTATCAATATAATTCAATTTAAATGGAAGGTGAAATAAAATCAAAAGCCAGACCACTTCTTTTTTTCTCAAATTTATATGGCACACAAAAAATTATCACAATTTCAAAATTTTTTTATTTTTTTCCTCAATTTAACTTTTTAAGAATAATATTTTTTAAAAAATTTTGTTTTTGACATAGAGCCGTTTAGGAAATAGAATTTTTTTTTTAGGAAACTACTATTATCACAGAACTTCAGTTGCAAATAAATCAAAAAAAGAATCATTAAATGAATTTTTAGAAAAATGTCAATTTCCTAATTTCAAACGAGATGTATCAACATTTCCTGATGGTTCATTTGCTTGTGCTACTTTTATCAGTAAAGATGTTGGAAGTTCAAGTTATTCATCAGATGTATATGTAATTGATGATATTGCAAAAACGAATTTATACGATCTACCAGTAGAAGTAATAATAGTTATTGATGAAGAAGATAAATCTCAAATATTATCATTTCCTTTTTTACAAGATGGCACTTCAATTGCTTACAAATATTTTTTTGAAACTGTTAAGGAATACACTAAAAAAGAACCACGAGTAATTTTTCCAGATAGATTAGATGCACAATTATCAGCTTGTCAAAAGGTTTTTCCAAATTCTAAAATTGTATATTGTAGAGTTCATTTAAGAAGAGATTTATTGAAATACTTTGATGTAAAAGACGAAATTATTATATGATTTGACGATATCGTTTTTAGTATTGATAGTTGTGATGAATATATTGATTTGCTTGAAAGAAGAATTGACCAAATGGCAAAAGAATCATCAGAATTAAATAAAACATTATGTCCGGGCTATAATATTTTAAAAAACAATGGTTGAAAATAAGATACATTGGTTGTCATCAAAATTAATCGAAAATTGAATTTATTTCAAATGGAACACGAATAGAGCAGAAAGCTTTTTTGGATATTTTAAACAGCACTTTGGCTTCAAACTACTCACTTTAACTCAACTTTACGTAAATATTGTTCAATTCGCTAGATTAAGACATGTTAATTCTAAACATACAATTATTTCGACCATAAATAATTATAAAACTTTCCCAACGTTTATTGAAAGTGATTTAAAAAAGTGGGCAAATTAGCTCTAGATATAATGTCACAAGAATATCTGGCAGCAAAGAAAGAACAAGATAATTCACCATGGTGCGTGTGGTACATTCTTAGAGAAAATGAACCAAAGTTTGCACTTCCATGTAGACATGTATATATATATAATGAAAATTCTGAAATTATTATTAGGAGCTCCCAAACAAAAAAATCTTAAGCAATGTTCAAAATGCAAGCAATTTGGCCAAAATAAAAGAACATGTCCTTTAAATAAATATTAATGAATTTTTATTCATTATTCATTAATAATTTAGCAATACTAAGTTATTATTATTATTAAATAATAATTATTAAATTTTCATTCTTAAATTCTAATAAAGAGTTATTTGAACTTGAAAGGTCTGTTTCTTACAAATTTCATGCTTTTGAAAACTAATTATAATACAAATCAAAAAAAAAAAAAAAAATAAAAAATAAAAATAAAAAATAACAAGAAAACTAACGCGCGATATAATAATAAATCATTTAATAAACTATAATCATTGAACATACATAAATGTTTTTTGTATTTTGAAATTCAATTAATAATTAATATCATTTAATGACAACTTTTTGAGCAAAGCTCAAAAAGTTGTAATTCTTGAGATCTATTAGGTATAATATTTCATTTGTTTTCTTCATGGAAGTTGATTTATGTAAGTTTTGAAAAGAAATCAAATTTGAAAATAATATAGGGCCACTTTTTGAGCTTCGCTCAAAAAGTGTCCAAGCATAAGATTCATTTCGGTTATGTAATAACTTGGTTATAGCTGGTTTTGATGTTTGAATATCTGATTTGAGGAAATTGCAAGAAACGCCACTTTTTGAGCGAAGCTCAAAAAGTGTCTATGCTTTAGATGATAATTGCGTAATAATATATTTTTCTTTCAAGAACATTGTTCTATTTTAAGCAAGTATTCTATAAAAACAAACGATTAAAATAAATAGAAAAATAATTGAGGGTCAATTTGGTTTCTCTTGTCATAAACATTTTGCATCAAAAAGTTATTTTATTTTTTATCTTTAAGAAAAAGTTATGTTTTATTTTTTGCTCCAAGAAAAAGTTCATGATTATTTTTCACTCTATCAAATTGTGGAAACTTTTTGACCGAAAAAAAATCAAAATAAACAAAAAAAAAATTAAATATACTATATGAAAAAATAAAAATAAATCTATGATTGCAAATTAATTGTGCTCATTGGGCAAATTTTCAGATTGAGAACTAGTTCAGCTCATTGGGCAAATATTAAGATTGTGAAGTAGTTAAGAACAAATTTTAATTAAATCGAAATGAGGTTCAATTATTTTTGTCAGTATCTAAGAATTTTTTTTTGCTATAAGGTTTAATTAGTGATGTCGTAAAAGCATCAATTACTAACGTACAATTGATCACTTTTTCATATTGTTCAAAATATTTGGTCGATATTTTCAAAAGTGTTTTTTCAACATTTTCAATAGAGGTCAAATCATTTTCAATTTCTTTGACACTTTTTTGAAATTTTTTTCTCAAACAAGATTCACAAGGAAAAGGAAAATGCTCGCAAAAACTTCTATAACATAATTCTGAAGAATAATAAAGAGAATAAGCAAATGCTCTATATTCATCTGTATAATCAAGCTTTTTTTGTTTTGAAGATGATAATAATATCAATTCATTAAGAATAGGGCTTCCCTTTCGTTGTGCAAAAGTCTAGCTATTTCCAAAGTCTTCAAAGCTTTCCTCTTCTTCTTCTTCATGAAGAATTTCAACAAGTGGATTGAAATTGATATCATATTTGATTCCATTTGAACGTAAAATTCCGAACACTACTCTAAGATTATGTTTGTACCATTGATTGTTTTTTGTATCTGTTCTCTTGCATCAGAAAGCCGTAAACAATTGTATTTGAAATCAGATTCTTTATTACAATTAAAGCAGTAAACAATTGCGATTAAAATCAGGTTCATTATTACAATTAAAGCAGTAAACAATTGTATTTGAAATCGGATTCTTTATTACAATTAAAGAAGTAAGCAATTAAAAACAGATTCTTTATAACAATTAAGAGATGTATTTATAAAAATAAAAGAAAAATATTTTATTGTGTTTAAAGCTGAATCTTTACTGCAATCGAAAATTTATTCTTCATTAATTGTTTTTAATCTTAATGGACATGTTCTGATGGTATGATCATAATATTTACAAAGGCCACATCTCCTTTTACCAGGTATTTCATCAGGTGCAGAAGAAATCAATTTTTTTTGTGTTCATTTCTATCGTCCCCCACAATGTAATTGAAAGAATTGATGGATCTGCAACTGATTTGGATAATTTGAATAATTCTAATTCTAAATCGTTTAATCTTTTTAAATAACTTTCTTGTTTTTTCTGGACTTCTTGGTCAACAATTCGTTTGATATATTTGCGTATCGTGTCTTTGATTGTGGGGGACGTGTTATCATCATCATTTCCAATAGATGTACAGAAACCAAGATCCTGCCAAAATTTTGACTTATTTTTATATTTATATTATTTAAATAAATTTATATAATTCATATTTGTACTTTAATAAATGAATTGATCGTACAATTTTAAGATATTTATATTTTTTGTAAAACGGTTTATTTGAAAATTGATAATATTATTTTAAAATTTGTGAATTTTTATTCAATTTTAATTTGAATCAAAGTTATTTTTTAACTTTTTTAAATTTTAAGGTTTCACTTTTTCAAACAAAATAATGAAAAAAGCATGATATTAAAGTAGGAAAAAAAAAAATCATGCGATCTGATTTTTTTCAAAATTAAATATCTGCTTACTTACATGACAAAGCATATTATATGTTCTTAAGAACTCACAAATTTGGGCCAATTTTTTGTTATAACACAATCTTTTTATATCTTGGTTAAATAGCTTTTTTACATGATATTATATTCAATTTATACTTTATTAATGATTATTGAATTAGCGAAAATTGAATATTTAATGATTTGATTGAGATATTGATATTTTAAGTGTAAATAACAATTCATTGAAAAAGTTATGTTTCTGTACATCTTTTCCAATATTATCCAATGCTTCTGCGAGATTCTCCAAGCTGAACTTTCTTCTTTCCTTTTTGTTCAGCTTGGAGAAACCGAGCTCGGTACGGGGCTCTCGCGGCTCTTCCGTCTTTCGACGGGGCTCTCGCGGCTCTTCCGTACCATGGCGAACCACCGGCTCTTCCGTCGCGAGACGGGGCTCTCGGTGGTTTGCCATTTGAGCTCGGTATTGCGCTTTCTCTTTTCGTGTTCGTGTCTTCCATTCGGTGATGCTGATCATCAAATAAAAAATGATCAACAATGGCGGTTTTAAAGAAAAAATCACAAGAAAAAAAATTTTTCTCTCAATTATCGTTTCTCACAAAATTGAGATACGATAATTTTATTCGTTTTTTCTGTTTTAATATAAATGATTTAATTAATTTTAATTTGGAGTATATTTTAATTTAATATATTTTTAATTATTTATTTATAAATTATTTATTAATTAATTGTTAAATTATTTTTCAAGATAATTCTATAAAAATAATTCAATTGAAAATTAATTTTGAATGTCCGAACATTTTTTATCTTTGCAGTTTATTTTAATCTAACGATTAATTATTTATTATCTATATTAAATATATATATTATTTTTATGATTATTATTAAAAAACAAATTATTAAAAATATTTCAATAAATTGAGAGAATGTAAATTTTATTCCAAAGTATTTTATTTTTTAAATCTAATCTATTATTTAATATCTACATTAAATATACATATTTGTAAAATAGTTATTTTTATTCTAAAAAATGTTTTTCTATAGAATTTGAAAAAATTAAAAAAAAAAGGAGAACGAAGACGGTTTTTTTTGTACGTTAAAAAATATATTAAAATGATTTTATATAATTAATTAATAGTCATTTTTTCGATATTTGTTAATATTTATATTTTTTAATCATATTTAAATGAATTTGCTTTATTAAAAATACATTTATTGTTCAAATAATGGAAATTATATGTTATCTGTATCTTATTTTCATAAATAGGAAAACCCCTAACATTACCGTTTACTATTTTTCATCGACATATGTAAAATAATTTTATCTCAACAAAATATAAAATTTATTTTTTAAAAAAACATATATTCTGTTTATTCACATCATATTAATATTTAAATATGATAATTTCAATCAGATATTTTGAAATTAAAATCGTAATATTTGCGATATTATATATCAGAAATAGAATTGCAATGTCTTCATACCAAACATTAGTAAATCCACTATATAACTATGAGCTAGATACTTTTTCGTTTGAATTTTCGTTAAACAAAAAAAAACATGATCATCATTTTTAAAACTTTTGAAATAAATAAAAGCTGTTAAAAACATTTACTTGATTAATTGATATATTTACCATTTGATCCAATTCTAAAAGTTAATATCCAATATAATGGAAAGAATTAAATTTTATATTCCAAATATAAATGAAATATTCATTAATTGGCAATATATAATATAAATAACTATTATTTTAATATTATATATTTATTTGATCTTTTAAATGATTTTTAATAAAATTTTTAGCAAGATATAATGAATAATTCGAAAAGTAGTATATTTTCAATGGTTTATATTGCAGTTTATATATTTAATAGATTTAGAGATGCCTAGAGATTTATTTGTAATTATTTACCTAAAATCATATCAACTAAAGTGATTATGGCATATTCTTTAAACATTGTGTCATTAAACTCAATTTTTGTGTTATGATAAATGCACTCATCTAGAGTTCTGATTTATTATTCCAAAATAAATGGAATAAACATAAATGCAATAAATAAAAGATTTTTAATTATTTTGGCAACTTAAATTATTTTAATTCATCAATTATTATCTTAATTTTTGGGATTTTCTAAAATTATAAAATATAATTAGTTTTATTAGAAGTAATAACATTTTAAATGATAAATAAAAAAGTAAATTAATATAAAATCATAAATATGTTAAGATAAAAAAGATTCAATTAAATTTCATGTTTAAAATTGGTTATGTTATAATGGATAACTATAAATAATTTTATTTTTTTAAAAAATAATATTCATAAATTTTATTGAATATTTGAGCCTTCGGGTTAGAAAAACGAGTTATTTTGAATTGCGCATCAGAATATTTGAGCCTTCGGGTTAGAAAAACGAGTTATTTTGTATATAGTGATTATATAGATTTGAAATATTTTTATATTAATAAATATATCATAATAAGTAAATATATATAGATTTTTATAATATATAGTCTTATATTAATATAATATATTGTTAATTAATGCATATATCTAATGTGATAAATGTTATTTATTCAATAACAAAATGATTTTTTGCTAAATCTTATTTAATGTATTATGCTTGTTGTTCAAAATGTTGTAATATTCATAATTTTATTTTCAATATTTATAGAAATAATTTTATGTTTTGATATTTTCATCATATAATTAAACATAATTATTGTATAAAATTTTATTTTTAATCAAAATAATAATACAAATAACAAAGATAAAGAAGACGAACAACCTCCTTTATACAGCCCTAAGTTTAATCACCAGCTTAATCTAGATCCAATTTATATCAGTTTACAGATACTACAAGAATTGCAAAATATAAATGAGTACCTAAAGAAAGAAAGAGAACGAAAGGAGCACAAGAAACTTACTAAAGAAATAATAAACGAGGTAATTAAACAGAATAAAGAAGAAGACTCGAGCGATGATGTTGATATAGTTTATTACGAACCGATGCTTAAGATAATGAGGAGAAATAAAGTTTTTGCTGATATGATTAATAAGTAAGCAATCTTTGTTATTATTTTTGTTTATATTTAAATGAATATTTATGATATTAGTGAAAAAGAAATTTTGTTTAACTTCATAAGTGAGCTAGCTAAGAGAGATGAGATTAAACCATTAAGGAAGCTTATAAAGAATAATCCTTACTGTAATCAATTTAAACCTAAGGAACTTAATAATCAGATTAAGATAACTGGATACAAGTTTACTAAAAGGAATGGTAATTTAATATTAATCGTAGACAAGAAGGATAGTGTTAATGATAAGTGCCTTGGTGTATTAAATGAAGTCTTGAATGAGTTGATCTAATAATATATTATTTTTGTCTTCGCTGGAATAATATTAAACAAAGATGTTTATGTTCTGTCATCTGTCATCTATCCGCTCCATTTTTTAGGAAACGATTTATCCGGGAACATCTAGGAACAAGGAACATTATTACATCTTTCTTGTTGTAGTTAATTGGTCTCTCATTTGACCTGTCCATTACATTATCTAGGAACAAGGAACAGAATGATCATTAAGGTTAACAGGTTAAATCTAACCCTATTTTTCTAACCTAATTATTGTTATTACTGATTGATTGAACGAATTGAGTGCTGTTTGAATACTGGATTGATTGCTGTTTGTTGAATTGAAAAATACAGTCAAGGTATTTGTTAAATGTAATTGACCTGTCATCTGTCAACTGTCCACCTCATTTTTCATGAACTGATTTATCCGGTGACATCTGATGACACAGTGACATTAGCGAAACCAAAAAATATTTTCATTTATTTTACTTATATCTGTCCACTTCATTTTTATGAACTGATTACTAATAAGGTGAAGAGGTTAGATTTAACCCTTGTATTTGACCTGTCATCTTTATCTTACTTGTTCTATTCAGTGACACGAAGCGGTATTTGTTAAATGCATTTTACATGAATTGGCCTTAGTATTTGACCTATATTTGACCTGTATTTGACCTGTTCATTACATTATCTAAGAAGCATTATTGATTATTAACGTGAATTACCCTTAGTACTTGAACGAACGAATGAACGAACGAATGAAATGGCCTCTTATTTGAAAAATATAGTCAGGGTGAAGAGGTGAATTCTCACCCGATTTTCGTCACCACCTGTATTTGACATGAATTATTATAAGTGTTATTGAATGAATGGAATTGAATGAATGATGTTGAATGAATGGAATTGTTTGAATGAATTAAACGAACGAATGCATTTGATTGGTCCATATTTCTCTGTTTCATGTTGTGGCTGTTGATCGAAAGCAGAGGTGACAAAAATATAGTGACAATTCACCCTCGTGCTCTTCACCTTTAATACAATTTACCTTAGTATTTAGAAATGGAATTGAATGATAGTATTGAACAAATTAACTACACTATTAAACGAACTGAATTGGCTGGAAGCAATAAGGTTAGAAAAATAGGGTTAAATCTCACTGCGAGGCCTGTTAACCTTTAATGCATTTTACATAAATTGAGTGCTGGTTTTGAACGAACAAATAGAACGAATTGAATAGAATGAATGGAATTAACTATACTAACAAATGAACGAATGATGTTTGAATTGACTGGAATGAATGAATGAATAATGTTATTTCTCGTTAATGCATTTTACATAAATTGAGTGCTTGTTTTGAACGAACGAATGATAATATTAAGCAAATTAAACGAACTAAAATAACCTTATTGAGAATGAATAAATGATAGTACTGAATAGATTGAACGAATGAAACGATAGTATTGAAACGGCCTTGTTGTGAATGTTATTGCAAGTGTTATTAAACAAATTGAATGATAGTATTGAACGAATGTATTGAATGAATTAAACGAACGAATGAAATGATGTCGATTGAATGATAGTATTAAACAAATTAACTACACTGTTAAATGATGTTATTGACTGGAATGAATAAATGAATAAATAATGTTATTTCTCATTAATGCATTTTACATAAATTGGCCTCTTATTTGAAAAATATAGTCATGGGTGAAGAGGTGAATTCTCACCCGATTTTCGTCACCTGTTATTGAATTAACCTTGTTGTGATATTGAGCGAATTGACTGGAATGAATTAAACGAACGAAATGAATCTGTTCACTCCATTTTCTGTTTCATGTTGTGGTTGTTGATCGAAAACAGAAGGCGACAATTCACCTCGTATTTGACCTTATTGTGAATGAATGAACGAATAGATTGAATTGAATGAAACGAGTGAACGAACTGAATTGATCGGAAGCAATAAGGTTATAAAAATAGGGTTAGATCTAACCTGTTAACCTTAATATATTTTACATAAATTGAGTGCTGGTTTTGAACGAACGAATAGATTGAATGAATGAAACGAAATGAATCTGTTCACTCTTTCATGTTGTGAATGTATGTTGAACAAACGAATGAAACGAATTGAATGAAATGAATGAATTGATTGAAACGACCTTGTTGTGAATATTATTGAATGTTGTAATTGAAGGGAATGAAAACAAGAAGGTGGTGTTTATCGGGTGACAATTCACCCTCGTGCCGAGCACTCTTCACCTTTAAATGAAAAATACGTGGATGTTGTTAATGAAGTAGATAGGTTAAGGAGGGTTACGCTGTAAACAGCTCCACCCATCCTTAACAGGTCCTCCAGAGGTCCTCCAGAGACTCTTAACAGCTTCCCAGACCCCCTGGAACATATATGATGACCTCTATAACTATATAGCTACAGAGCTTTGTAAACACTCTTCCACGGGCTCTAAAACCACGAAAAAACCCTATCTGGGACCCTCTAGAAACACTATTTCTGACCCCTTCCAGAGACCCCCAAAACCACGAAAAAACCCTATCTGGGACCCTCTAGAAACACCCCTTCTAATCCCTTCCAGAGACCCTAAAAACACTGTTTTTGAGATCTCTATAAATAACCCCAAACGTAATTTAAATAATTTTTTTATCCCCTACTCATAATTATAATATGACTACAGAAATTCAATTCCACCTCGAATCATAAGACCCATCGAATGGTCACTTGCGTAGGATCATATGCGCAGTAGGTCTATTATTTTTGGTTTGTACCGTTAAGAGTCGATCATAAATGTATATCACTAACGAACTTATCATAAACGATCCAACTATTCTAAACCAATTTTAAATTAACTTTTTTATTCCTACTACTGCATTAAACTAGCACAAGATCATCTCCGCATGTAACTTTTTTACTTTAAACGAAACATGAACAGCGAAGAAGAAGCCAGATTATTCGAACTCGACTTCCACACTCGTAAAGAGATTACTATAAACGATATTAGTTCGTATTCGATAACGATTCCGTTAAAGCATGTACAGCGCAAGAACGTTAAACCAGAAACGATGTTGTATAATCTCACGAAAACGATTAACTGGAACAATATATCCGATATAGATTTCACAGAGAGATCTACTAACAACCATAAACTTAATCCATTAAGTGATAGATTCTGCGACAACGTCATCTTCTATTACATGGTTCCAATTTGCGAGCAAAGTCCGACATGTTGGATAGATCCGCATAACAAGAACAAGAACGATTATCTATCGAAGTACCTCGCAGAACACACATCTAAGATTAAACGAATATTACAATCCCACAATATTAACGTTAACAAACGATATATAAAACCGACGTATAGTAGCAAAGAAGGTGAATACTATAAGCA
This sequence comes from Tritrichomonas musculus, assembly GCA_039105265.1. Classification (NCBI taxonomy): domain Eukaryota; phylum Parabasalia; order Tritrichomonadida; family Tritrichomonadidae; genus Tritrichomonas; species Tritrichomonas musculus. Next base: position 446,252 of record JAPFFF010000024.1, on the reverse strand, counting down.
GTATATTAAGGTTGCATTGCCAACGATTCCTGTAAACGATGTATTCGCATTAATTACTAACAAATCCATTATACAATCCTTTAACGATGAAGGTATCTACATTAACGATATCGACTTCACACAAGACTTCGCTGGTGTTATTAACAAAGAAGAGGTGATCCAGTATCTAATAGACAATAACGATTATGTTATGGAAGGTTCCAATAACGATGGAGACTACGTAATTATGGATAACGACAAACTAGTTGGTAAGAATTGCTTAACCTTCATCCATAACACAGAACACGGCAGAGTTAGATACAAATTCTATAACAAGTTCGTCCAATCTATCGAGAGTCCATCCGTTAGAGGTAAGATCGGATCACATATAGCGGATTGGTTATACAATCCAGATGAGCAGTTACGGAACAGCATTAACGATAGTTTGGATACAGGTTTGTTGCGATTGGAGATAACGTTCTATATAAACAACAATGCTGTTAGTGAAGAGTATATCCATAACCATCTTAACTATCTCACCGAACTACTTCCACAAGAGTTAATCTATCACAATCCCATTAACAAGCAATGGAAGTCTGTATTAAACAAATTAGAATATAACTTACTCGTCGTCGATTTAGATAACAAAATAGCACTGTTCTCATACTTCGTTAACGACATTACCGGCAAGGTAAATGGATTCTACTTGTACAACATTACCGATAATTACATAAACAATGTACTTAAACTATTTAGCTTTAATCTTCCAATACTAGTAGTTACATGTAAGCGAGATGGGGAAGAGTTAATAATAAGAGAACACTGTTACGAGAAGGTTCTCGTACCGAATATTACTAAACGATTCGAATTAGATGAGCTCGTAACATACTTAACTAATGGTAATAAACGATTCGCTCCAATATATAAGTTAGATGAGCTTAATACACCCAACTTAGAAGATAATTCGATAACGAAATTTAGAGTAATTAATTCCAAGAATATATCGATCCTAAAGACTGAGAACGTACCAATTAAGTTTATCGACTCCACAGTCTATTTTATTCTCACCGAAATGAGAAACACTATAGAACAACAATATTTGAAAGAGTTAGAAGATGAGAAGATGTTTATGAAGAAACATGATGATACGATTAAGACTATTAAAGCAGATAACAAGAAAGTAGATGCTGTCGTACAAGAGGTTAACGATGAAGGTGTTAAGCTACAAGAAGATGTACAAGCAGCTAAGCAGTTACGTATGCAACTATATAATTACTTAGTAACAGAGTTAATGAAACCGAAGACATATTACAAGAGATTGTTAGATATGGAAGATAACGTTAAGATGTACGTGTATGGATTTCGGGATATATCTACCAAGTGTCGTACGCGATATTTATTAGCAGTTAGTCCAGATAATAGATTAACAACATCGACTCCATTATTGTTATATCCAACAGATCGAGAACTTAAAGACTTCATCTATAATCGCGGAGGTATAGATCGATCTTCTTCATTATATGGGGAATGGTATATGATAGATGAGACCAATAAGATCTGTGGCAGAGATACTGGATTATGGTGCTTCATTATCGAGAAACATGGCACAGCATATAAGAAATGTAAGAACCTACAACCTGTAATAGATATTATCGAAGTATTCGACGATTACCGTGAAGAAGATAAAGGTGATGATGAAGTATATGAGAACTCTACTATCAATGTAGAAGGTAGTATAGAGAATTGGAAAGCATACAAAGATGAGTTCTTTAAGCACAAATACATTAATAGTAATAAGCTCCGGAAGATCGATGAGATAGTTAAAGAAGGTGATGTAGTCGAAGTACTAGATTGTTATGGATGGAAGTGTACTAACTTACTTAAATGTCGAATTAACGATAATATCGTCGAATGTAAGTCCAATAAGTGGATGGATGATATATTGAAAGATCGAGTGAGTGTGTTTAAGGTCGTTACCAGTATTGAGAAGAGACATCCTGTTGCGAAACGAAAACTAGTATCGTTCGTGTTATAAATGTAATGTTTATACCATATATTAAAGATTATAACGTTATTTTTGGGGATCGGGAATGTGTAATGAAATTCGAGTATAAATCTCGACGTAAAGACCAAAAAGACTAAGACATGATGAACCCTAAAAAATATAGCTCATTTCGAGCAAAAACCAACCGTCTACGTGGGATGCGTCATGCATTCGATATGAGATGATACGTACCCGGGATGATACCATCCCATAAAGAGAAACACTGCATCCACTATGGCTGGGGAAAGAACGAATCTTTCATTACGAGGATTACATTTGTCGACAAATGCTTCTGTGTTATCTATATCACAAGCAATAGCTTACCACAAGGTGTTTAGTTCGCTAGGGTTCTATCACAAATATGATACAAAATAACACAGAAAATCGGTACCGCTGAGAATCGAACTTGCACCTGCAACCGAAGTCCGGAGATGCACTTCATGATCCAACAACTATACCAGTTAGCGCTAACATTTATTAGGTTCGGATTACATATTTAATGCGTGCATTGTGAATATAGTATTGTTTTTGTGTAAGAAATGTGTAAGTTTGTTTACATAGAAATGAGTAAGAGTAAGAATACAACATTTGCAAAGCAAACTCCATACAATGGACAACCAACTCTCGAAGAATTGTACACTACAGACGACTTAACAGTACTTAAACGAGCTATTACCGAGTTAACAACTAAACAAGACTACAAAACACTTAACACTCTGTTCCGTCGCAATCCGAATGCTAGTAAGTTCGATACTAGATCATTAAATGAATATATACCCCAAAAGAATAAACGATTCACCAAACGTAATGGCAAACTCTGCAATGTATCACGAACAGTTCCACGACAGAGTACTACCAAACCAGAAGAGAGTGACTCATACACATACAAGTCCAGATACTATGATCCACATACCAAATCGTTTAAGTATATAGATAAACCTATCGAACCATATGCTAGTGCTTCACGAATTCGTGCTAGATACTAAATCGACACAGAACACAGATCGCGCACACACATATTTTTGGATAATAGTCGACAACATCATCATATGCGGATACATCATCATATCGATTACATCTTATCGAATACATCACATCTAGTACATCTTATCGAAATCGATCAGAAACACTCATGAAACACTTCATTGGTTAATGGGTTAAAATTAACCCGATATCTCCCCCTTTTAGTAACCAAGTCGAATTTGATCCATATTTGATACATCTTAACGAATACATCATATCGAATACATCTTAACGAATACATCATTATCGATCACAACATATGCGGATATAACTCATCGGATACACCATATGCGGATACATATTATCTATTACATCATATACAAATGCAACATATGCGGATACAACACATGCGGTTACATCACGACGAGTACATCATCACATGCGGATACATCACGACGATCACAACATACGTGAAATCTATCAGAAACACTCATGAAACACTTCATTAGTTAATGGGTTAAAATTAACCCGATATGTACCCCTTATATTAACCAAGCGATTTTGATACGATTTCGATACATTTCGACCATCATATAACGATTCATCTCTTAACAACGAACCGATAACAATCGATCATTAACAGTCGATCACTAACAATCGATCATTAACAATCGATCACTAACAATCGATCACTAACAATCGATCATATGCGGTTACATCTTATCGAGTACAACACATGCGGATACATCATCTAGTACACATCTTGTCGATCACATCTTATCGAGTACATTATATGCGATTACATCTTATCGAGTACATCATACGCGGATACATCATCTAGTACACATCTTGTCGAGTACATTATATGCGATTACATCTTAGCGATTACATCATACGCGGATACATCATTATCGAGTACATTATATGCGATTACATCTTATCGATTACATCTTATCGATAACAGTCGATCACTAACAATGAACCATTAACAATCGATCACTAACAATGAACCATTAACAATCGATCACTAACAATGAACCGATAACAGTCGATCACTAACAATCGATCACTAACAATGAACCCTTAACAGTCGATCACTAACAATCGATCGCTAACAATGAACATTAACAGTTGGACGATAACAGTCGATCACTAACAATCGATCACTAACAATGAACCCTTAACAGTCGATCACTAACAATCGATCGCTAACAATGAACATTAACAGTTGGACGATAACAATCGATCACTAACAATGAACCCTTAACAGTCGATCACTAACAATGAACCCTTAACAGTCGATCACTAACAATCGATCGCTAACAATGAACATTAACAGTTGGACGATAACAGCATCGATATCGGATCATCTATATTCGCATCAGATTCGACTGAAAATGGCTTATTTTTGGATCAAAATCGCTTGGTTAATATAAGGGGTACATATCGGGTTAATTTTAACCCATTAACCATTGAAGTGATTCATGAGTGATTCTGATCGATAACGAAGCGTTTGTGATCATCTCTTAACGAATCATTAACGATAAACCATGAACGGATCCAACTATACGGTTTCAATCGATAATGGATCATCTATATCCGCATCAGATTCGATTAATAACAAGTCACTCGATATCATCTCATCACACACACACACACACATTCACACATTCACAGATATTAATCGACGATACCAAAACTAGATAAGAGATACATTATCGATCACAACATATGCGGATATAACTTATGTGGATACATCACATGCGGATATAACTTATCGGATTCAGCATATGCGGATACATTATCGAATATATGAACGAATACATTAACACTTACATTATCGACGACATTAACCAATACCAACTTTACCGACTTTTATCGAGTTTCACATGCGAATTCAATACTGGAGAATCTAGTTTTGGTATCGTCGATTAATATCTGTGAATGTGTGAATGTGTGTGTGTGTGTGTGATGAGATGATATCGAGTGACTTGTTATTAATCGAATCTGATGCGGATATAGATGATCCATTATCGATTGAAACCGTATAGTTGGATCCGTTCATGGTTTATCGTTAATGATTCGTTAAGAGATGATCACAAACGCTTCGTTATCGATCAGAATCACTCATGAATCACTTCAATGGTTAATGGGTTAAAATTAACCCGATATGTACCCCTTATATTAACCAAGCGATTTTGATCCAAAAATAAGCCATTTTCAGTCGAATCTGATGCGAATATAGATGATCCGATATCGATGCTGTTATCGTCCAACTGTTAATGTTCATTGTTAGCGATCGATTGTTAGTGATCGACTGTTAAGGGTTCATTGTTAGTGATCGACTGTTAAGGGTTCATTGTTAGTGATCGATTGTTATCGTCCAACTGTTAATGTTCATTGTTAGCGATCGATTGTTAGTGATCGACTGTTAAGGGTTCATTGTTAGTGATCGATTGTTAGTGATCGACTGTTATCGTCCAACTGTTAATGTTCATTGTTAGCGATCGATTGTTAGTGATCGACTGTTAAGGGTTCATTGTTAGTGATCGATTGTTAGTGATCGACTGTTATCGGTTCATTGTTAGTGATCGATTGTTAATGGTTCATTGTTAGTGATCGATTGTTAATGGTTCATTGTTAGTGATCGACTGTTATCGATAAGATGTAATCGATAAGATGTAATCGCATATAATGTACTCGATAATGATGTATCCGCGTATGATGTAATCGCTAAGATGTAATCGCATATAATGTACTCGACAAGATGTGTACTAGATGATGTATCCGCGTATGATGTACTCGATAAGATGTAATCGCATATAATGTACTCGATAAGATGTGATCGACAAGATGTGTACTAGATGATGTATCCGCATGTGTTGTACTCGATAAGATGTAACCGCATATGATCGATTGTTAGTGATCGATTGTTAGTGATCGATTGTTAATGATCGATTGTTAGTGATCGACTGTTAATGATCGATTGTTATCGGTTCGTTGTTAAGAGATGAATCGTTATATGATGGTCGAAATGTATCGAAATCGTATCAAAATCGCTTGGTTAATATAAGGGGTACATATCGGGTTAATTTTAACCCATTAACTAATGAAGTGTTTCATGAGTGTTTCTGATAGATTTCACGTATGTTGTGATCGTCGTGATGTATCCGCATGTGATGATGTACTCGTCGTGATGTAACCGCATGTGTTGTATCCGCATATGTTGCATTTGTATATGATGTAATAGATAATATGTATCCGCATATGGTGTATCCGATGAGTTATATCCGCATATGTTGTGATCGATAATGATGTATTCGTTAAGATGTATTCGATATGATGTATTCGTTAAGATGTATCAAATATGGATCAAATTCGACTTGGTTACTAAAAGGGGGAGATATCGGGTTAATTTTAACCCATTAACCAATGAAGTGTTTCATGAGTGTTTCTGATCGATTTCGATAAGATGTACTAGATGTGATGTATTCGATAAGATGTAATCGATATGATGATGTATCCGCATATGATGATGTTGTCGACTATTATCCAAAAATATGTGTGTGCGCGATCTGTGTTCTGTGTCGATTTAGTATCTAGCACGAATTCGTGAAGCACTAGCATATGGTTCGATAGGTTTATCTATATACTTAAACGATTTGGTATGTGGATCATAGTATCTGGACTTGTATGTGTATGAGTCACTCTCTTCTGGTTTGGTAGTACTCTGTCGTGGAACTGTTCGTGATACATTGCAGAGTTTGCCATTACGTTTGGTGAATCGTTTATTCTTTTGGGGTATATATTCATTTAATGATCTAGTATCGAACTTACTAGCATTCGGATTGCGACGGAACAGAGTGTTAAGTGTTTTGTAGTCTTGTTTAGTTGTTAACTCGGTAATAGCTCGTTTAAGTACTGTTAAGTCGTCTGTAGTGTACAATTCTTCGAGAGTTGGTTGTCCATTGTATGGAGTTTGCTTTGCAAATGTTGTATTCTTACTCTTACTCATTTCTATGTAAACAAACTTACACATTTCTTACACAAAAACAATACTATATTCACAATGCACGCATTAAATATGTAATCCGAACCTAATAAATGTTAGCGCTAACTGGTATAGTTGTTGGATCATGAAGTGCATCTCCGGACTTCGGTTGCAGGTGCAAGTTCGATTCTCAGCGGTACCGATTTTCTGTGTTATTTTGTATCATATTTGTGATAGAACCCTAGCGAACTAAACACCTTGTGGTAAACTATTACTTGTGATATAGATAACACAGAAGCATTTGTCGACAAATGTAATCCTCGTAATGAACGTTCCCCAACTATAGTAGATGCATATTGTTTCTCTTTATAAGGGATTGGATGTACGATCCCGGGTTAGTATGTTCATCTCTTATATCGAATGCATGACGCATCTACTGTAGTTGGTTTTTGCACCGCAAGATCATCTTTTTGGTCTCATCATGTCTTAGTTGGATCGTTCACATCAGATGTCTTAGCTGGATCGTTTACGATAGATGTCTTAGCTGGATCGTTCACGTTGGATGTCTTAGCTGGATCGTTCACGATAGATGTTATAGTTGGATCGTTTACATCAGATGTCATAGCTGGATCGTTTACATTCAATGTTATAGTTGGATCGTTCACGATAGATATTATAGTTGGATCGTTCACATCAGATGTTATAGTTGGATCGTTTACATCCGATGTCTTAGCTGGATCGTTCACGTTGGATGTTATAGCTGGATCGTTTACGATAAGTTCGTTGGTGATATACATTTATGATCGACTCTTAACGGTACAAACCAAAAATAATAGACCTACTGCGCATATGATCCTACACAAGTGACCATTCGATGGGTCTTATGTTATAGAGAGTCGTTTACATTATATGCTATAGAGAGTCGTTTACATTATATGCTATAGAGAGTCGTTTACATTATATGTTATAGAGAGTCGTTTGCTTGTTCCGTATGCTTGTTCCATTAGCTTATTCTGTATACTTGTTCCATATGCTTGTTCCATATGCTTAATAATACAAAAATAATAGACCTAGCGCGCAGATGCTCCTACGCAGTAGCCCATTCGATCCCTCCCTTGGGGTTATTTATAGAGATCTCAAAAACAGTGTTTTTAGGGTCTCTGGAAGGGATTAGAAGGGGTGTTTCTAGAGGGTCCCAGATAGGGTTTTTTCGTGGTTTTGGGGGTCTCTGGAAGGGGTCAGAAATAGTGTTTCTAGAGGGTCCCAGATAGGGTTTTTTCGTGGTTTTAGAGCCCGTGGAAGAGTGTTTACAAAGCTCTGTAGCTATATAGTTATAGAGGTCATCATATATGTTCCAGGGGGTCTGGGAAGCTGTTAAGAGTCTCTGGAGGACCTCTGGAGGACCTGTTAAGGATGGGTGGAGCTGTTTACAGCGTAACCCTCCTTAACCTATCTACTAATGATTCGATTGTTGTTGATTACTAATTACTGATTGACTGGAATGTTGATTTGTTACTTTTGCATTTGAACGAATAGATTGGTGTTGAGAACTAAACTTTAACATTATTTTTGGCTGTTGTTGATAAATGATAAATGATGCCGTTGTTGATATTAATAATGATAGATGATGCCGTCGTTGATGGATGATGCTGTTGATGTTAATAATAGATGCCGTCGTTGATGTTGTTGTTGTTGATGATAAATAATGTTGATAGATGCTGTTGTTGTTAGATGATGCCTGTTGGTTGATGATGATATTAATAATGTTGGTTGATAGATGCTCTTGTTTGATGCTAAATAATGTTAATACTGCTGCTGTTGTTGTTAATGATAGATGCCGTCGTTGTTGTTGATAGTAAATGATAAATGGTGATGATTCTGATAATAAATGTTGTTGTTGATGCTAAATAATGTTAATATTAATGTTGATGATATTAATGTTGTTGTTAATGATAAATGTTGTTGATGATGATATTAATAAATGATACTGTTGATGCTGATGTTGATAGTAAATGATAAATGGTGATGATTCTGATGATAAATGGTGATGATTCTAATAGATGTTGTCGATGATTAATGTTGTTGTTGATGCTAAATAATGTTGTTGTTGTTGATAGATGATGCTGTTGTTGTTGATGCTGATGCTGATGATAAATGATAAATGCTGATGTTGTTGATGCTAATAATGTTGATAGATGCTGAATTGCTTCATAAAATAAAAATATATAATTGAATGGTTTACTCTATCTTAACTAAATTATATACTCTTTGCATTTTACCTTTCTCTCTGTTATATCTACTTCTTATTTCATATCCCTCAGGCACTTCCTTCTCGTTTTTAAACCCAAAGTGCTGATATAACTGTTTTTTGCCATTAAACTCTCTGTTCAAATCATTTTCGTTTATCATTATTGTATCCTTATTTGTTTCTTCCTCCTGTTCTGTCTCTTCAACAATAACTTCTCCAATCTTGCTCATGTATCTTATCCATGAATCTTTGTCCATTGATTGCCATGCATTAGCTCTCAATTGGTTTAATCTTGTCTTATATCTGTTCTTGGCTACCTTGTATGTAAACTTCTCTTCTGGTACCTTTACTTGCCTCATGTAAAGATAAGCTGTTGAATTCTCGTTCCTGTTTCGTCCTACAAACTGTTCAACTGATGATACGGTATCTAATGGGATCTGAATGAATATAGACAATAGATTTTCCTTCAGTAGTAGTGTACGTCAGGCTGTGGTTCGCTTCTCTTCCCCAGCCTAACCTGCTCGCAGCCAAGCTCAGGCACGCCTTCGCTTGGAGCTTCGCATACGGCTGCGGTCGCTACTCTCCCACAGACCTAACGCCTTGTGTCAATTCTGTCACGCTATGACACAATTTCCACAAGCTTCTATACTAGGCGTCAGATTTTGTGTCAGTAACGTGACCAAATATTTACCTTCATAAGAATAATACCATTAAGAACCTAGTAAACATACAAACATCTACTTATCATAGAAAACACAACACCCTCATAAGCACAAATACACATCTAATTAAATACACATCATTTGTTTTCTTTTTTTGTTTTTATTCTTGTCCAAATGACAACCAAGCAGTATGTTGACTGGAATGTGTTTGAGAGCCTTCCCGTTAAATCATATGAGATAACTTATACTAAAAGTGCGGAAGAAGAGATAACCATAGAGAAAGCCATAAAGAAGTTCATCTGTCAAGCACCTATTGGTTCAGGAAAATCAACAGCAATAAGGAAATGGATCTATAACACAGTACCTGATAACAAGTTCATACTCATCGTACCTACCATTAACATCGCTGCGGAGTTCTACTCTAAGTTGTATGTAGCATTAAACAACAATCACCCCGAGAACATAGATGAAATGATAAAGTTATGTGTAAAGGAAGGGGCGTTTAAAGAGTTTAAGGAAGCCATCAAGCACTTTATACCTGTTGTTATAACTACATTCTCTACCGCATCTAAGTGTCTTGGAGGAATCATAGAGCATTTCTATCACCACCAAATAGATTTCAACAGTGAATACACACTCCTTATTGATGAAGCACACCTACTACTAGAACACATATCGTTAATAGAGATCTGTAGAGAGTTTAATAAAGTAGGCTTGATTACTGCTACAGCATCTGACATTTCTTGCCTATCAGTCTTTGAAGAATACGAAAAGATAAACCCATTAGCCGACATCAAATACCACAGAACGATATATCTATACAAGCTGAGAAGCAATATGCAAGAGCAAAGAGAGACTATAGCTAAGCAAGTACTAGAAGAGATAAAGAGGTATGATAAGATATTAATTAAGATAGAAGACAAGAATGAATGTGAACGATTAAAGGAGTGTATCGACAATGAACTTAATAAAGCATTGTACAACTCTGATAAGAAGGAAGTAGAGATAAGTGATGAAGGCAAGTTTGTTAGCACGGAGGACGTTGATATAGTTATTGCTACTTCATGTATCCAATCAGGTCAGTCACTGAAGGAAAATCTATTGTCTATATTCATTCAGACCCCATTAGATACCGTATCATCAGTTGAACAGTTCGTAGGAAGAAACAGGAACGAGAATTCAACAGCTTATCTATACATGAGGCAAGTAAAGGTACCAGAAGAGAAGTTTACATACAAGGTAGCCAAGAACAGATATAAGACAAGACTAAATCAATTGAGAGCTAATGCATGGCAATCAATGGACAAAGATTCATGGATAAGATACATGAGCAAGATTGGAGAAGTTATTGTTGAAGAGACAGAACAGGAGGAAGAAACAAATAAGGATACAATAATGATAAACGAAAATGATTTGAACAGAGAGTTTAATGGCAAAAAACAGTTATATCAGCACTTTGGGTTTAAAAACGAGAAGGAAGTGCCTGAGGGATATGAAATAAGAAGTAGATATAACAGAGAGAAAGGTAAAATGCAAAGAGTATATAATTTAGTTAAGATAGAGTAAATAATAAAATGTAAACTATTCAATATAAATAATAAATGTAAACCATTCAATTATATATTTTTATTTTATGAAGCAATTCAGCAATCATTTGAATAATAACCAGAAGAATAACCGTCTGAACAATAACTATTTGAATATCATCTTCTAAATAATAACTGTCTGAACAATAACTATTTGAATATCATCTTCTAAATAATAACTGTCTGAGTAATAACTATTTGGAATAATCATCAATAGAATAATATCTTTGGAATAATCATCAACAGAATAACCGTCTGAGTAATAACTATTTGAACATCATCAACAGAATAATCATCAACAGAATAACTATTTGAATAATAACTATTTGAACATCATCAACAGAATAATCATTTGAATAATCATCAACAGAATAACTATTTGGAATAATCATCAACAGAATAACTGTCTGAATAATTTCTTTGGAATAATCATCAACAGAATAATCATTTGAATAATAACTAGCAGAATAACTATATGAATAACAATCATCAATAGAATAATCTTCTGAATAATAACCAACAGAATAATCATCAACAGAATAATCATTTGAATAATCATCAACAGAATAATAATCATTTGAATAATCATTTGAATAATAACTAGCAGAATAAACGTCTGAATAATCATCAACATAATAACTATTTGAACATCATCATTTGAATAACTATCTGAGTAACATCTTCTAAATAACTATTTGAATATCATCTTCTGAATAATCATTTGAATAACTATTAACAGAATAACCGTCTGAGTAATTAATTATATATTTAATAACTACAACAAGAAAAATGTAATAATCAATCAAAAATAATCATTAGGTGAATAGGTGAATTGCCACCCGATTTTTGTCACCTTATTTATTCAATTCATTCTATTCATTCATTCATTTCTAAATAAGAGGCCAATTTATGTCAATTGCATTAAGGTTAACAGGTTAGATCTAACCTTATTCCAGTCAATTCGTTTACTCAATTCGTTTCATTCAATACCAATAATTAGATTCAATTCACAACAAGAAAGAGTGGGACAATTCATTTATTCATTTAATTCGTTCACTCGTTTCATTCATTCAATCCGTTCACTCGTTTCATTCAATTCCATTTCTAAATACTAAGGTGAATTGTATTAAAGGTGAAGAGCACGAGGGTGAATTGTCACTATATTTTTGTCACCTCTGCTTTCATTTAAACAACCACTATATGCTCCTAGAAAATGGAGTGAACAGATTCATTTCGTTCGTTTAATTCATTCAACAAGAAAGAGAGGTCAAATGCATTCATTCTATTCAATCTATTCGTTCGTTCAAAACCAGCACTCAATTCATGTAAAATGCATTAAGGTTAACAGGTTAGATCTAACCTTATTTTTCTAACCCTTATTGCTTCCGGTCAATTCATTTATATATTTCAGTTCGTTTAATAGTGTAGTTAATTTGCTTAATACTATCATTCATTCAATTCATTAAATACTATCATTCCATTCATTCAATTCGTTTAATAGTATAGTTAATTCGTTCAATATATTCGACATTATTCATTCATTCAAGTAAGAGGTCAAATGCATTCGTTCGTTCGTTCAATTCAGTTCATTCATTCACAACATGAAACAGAAAATGGAGTGAACAGATTCATTTCGTTCGTTTGTTCAATTCACAACAGTCAATACTATCATTCAATTCGTTTAATTCATTCAATTCGTTCACTCAATTTATTCAATTAGATTCGTTCAATTTGCTCAATAATATTAAACCCAGCAATCATGTTCATTCTATTAATTCAAAGCAAGGCTAATATTAAGGTCAATTCGTTCTACACTATCATTCAATACTATCATTCAATTTGTTTAATAACGCTTACAATAATATTCACAACAAGGTCACTAGTTTCATTCAATAACATTATTCTATTCGTTCAATAATATCACAAACAAGGTCAATTCGTTCTATTCAATCTATTCGTTCGTTCAATTCATTCAATTCCATTTCTAAATACTAAGGTGAATTGTCGCCTTCTGTTTTCGACCAACAACCACAACATGAAACAGAAAATGGAGTGAATAGATTCATTTCGTTCGTTTAATTCATTCTATTCGTTCAATAATACTTACAATAACATTCACAAAAAGGTCAATTCATTTTATTCATTTCAAACAACATTCCATTCAATTCGTTCAATTCATTCAATAAAATTATTCATTTTATTCATTTCAAACAACATTTCATTCGTTCGTTTAATTCATTCAATAACATCATTCAATTCGTTCAATCAACATTATTCATTTATTCATTTCAAACAACATTTCATTCGTTCAATACTATCATTCAATAACACTTATAATAACATTCACAACAAGGCCAATTCGTTCTATTCATTCAATTCAAATAATCAATTACAGGTGACGAATTCACCTCTTCACCCATGACTATATTTTTCAAATAAGAGGCCAATTTATGTAAAATGCATTAATGAGAAATAACATTATTTATTCATTTATTCATTCCAGTCAATAACATCATTTAATAGTGTAGTTAATTTGTTTAATACTATCATTCAATTCGTTCGTTTAATTCATTCAATACATTCATTCAATACTATCATTCAATTTGTTCAATAACACTTATAATAACATTCACAACAAGGGCAATTCGTTCAATTTGTTTCATTCGTTCAATCTATTCAGTACTATCATTCAATTCGTTTCATTTATTCATTCCATTCGATTTGTTCAATAAGGTCATTAATTTGCTTAATACTATCATTCGTTCGTTCAAAACAAGCACTCAATTTATGTAAAATGCATTAACGAGAAATAACATTATTCATTCATTCATTCCAGTCAATTCAAACATCATTCATTCATTTGTTAGTATAGTTAATTCCATTCATTCCATTCATTCGTTCAATCTATTCAGTACTATCATTCAATTCATTCTATTTGTTCAATAACACTTACAATAATATCACAACAAGAAAGAGTGGGACAATTCAACATCATTTATTCAATTCCATTTCTAAATACTAAGGTGAATTGTATTAAAGGTGAGCAGGTGAATTGTCACTATATTTTTGTCACCTCTGCTTTCGATCAACAGCAACAACATGAAACAGAGAAATATGGACCAATCAAATGCATTCAATTCCATTCAATTCATTCCATTTGTTCAATAAGGTCATTTCAGTTCGTTAATTTGCTTAATACTATCATTCATTCATTCAATTTGTTTATTCGTTTCATTCAACATTATCATTTCATTCAATTTCATTCATTCAATTCATTCAATCTATTCGGACATTAAAAAGTATGAAACTTTTTTCAAAAGATTTTTTTAATTTTTTATATATTAAATATATATTTAATATATAATATTATATTTATATAATATTATATTTATATTTATATAAAAAAAGATACAAATAATAAAGAAGATGATAATACAAATAACAAAGATGAAGAAGACGAACAACCTCCTTTATACAGCCCTAAGTTTAATCACCACCTTAATCTAGATCCAATTTAATATATAATATTATATTTATATTTATATAAAAAAAGTCGAAAAAAATCTTTGTCATAACCGTCTCTCCGTTCTCCTTTTTAAAAAATTAAAAAATCTTTTGAAAAAGTTTCATACTTTTTTAATGTCCGAATTTTTCGAGAGCCAGAAAAGTTTACACTAATTATAAAAACACCAATTCCAAATAATTTATATATCGATCCTCAATTTTTAAAATTCTATTCAAGTTTACAGAAAGATTTTTCTTCTTCCTCTTCAAGAATAATAAGAGTATTGAATAGATAAGAGGCGGTTCCATATTTACAAAGCTTATTGGCAATATAAATAATTTTATCTTGAAGGTCAGTTAAATGATGCTTTTCAATTAAACGCCTCATCTCATCAAACGTTTCTTTCATTTTTGAAAGGATATGTTTGACAAGTGCATAATATTTTATTTTCCTTTTCAAATGTTTCTGAAGAACGCTCATCAATTGTTTTTCTGAGACATAAATTATTTTTGTTTGAATCTTTTTATTCAAAACTTCGGCGGTTTTATCCATTTTACCAGACGTTGAGCAGAAAATAATTTTATGATAATATGGATGTTTAAATAATCTTTCAGTAATCATAAAATGGCGCCAAATCCAATAACTTTTGCCAGCACCAGGACGTCCAATCAAAAAATATATCCCATTTGATGAAAACGGATAATTTTCTGATAATGGTTTGATCAAAGCACCCTCAATTTCTCTCATACTTTTTCTGAGAGTCTCGTTTATTAATTCTTCAACTTTTTGAATAATATTTCCTTTCATTTGATTAAGAATAATTAAATGTATTTTTTTGATTAAGAATATAAATCTTGCTGGTAATTTCGGAGGAACTGTTTTTAACTTACCTCTTTCTGTGCTTCGTGATCATATTCCAGCCTCTAAGTCAATTCTTGGTTTCCGTGATGCGATTGTACCAATTGTCTGTACTCAAGATTTCTTATCTCATTTCTATGGTGTTCCCCAATGCATCTCAGAGTAATTTAAAGGATTAGATTATTTTTGCTTAATCGATTAATAAATTTGATGATTTCATTTTATTTTATTTTTTTATTTTTTATTAGAGATCGGCGAAAAAGGAATTTCCATATTTACAAAACTTTTACATATCATTAAGATCCATATGTTTTAAATAGGCTTGTTAAGGCTCGATTTTCGATATCGATAATTGATCCATTTTTCTGATATCAATATCAAATCAAAAATTTTATCTCTGATATCAATAATGAATAAAAAATAAAGATCGATTATCAATATTGAAAATTTTTTAACGTATCAAAATTTTGTGAACTTTTTTAACTGATTACTTCACATATTCGTTATAAAATTTAATAAAAGCTGATTCTTTTACATAATAAGTTAGAATATATTTATTTTATGCCATTAAAATACTATTTTTAATGTTTTTTTCAGGTATTAATTTCGATTAATCAAGATTCGATATCAAAAGCATATTTTTTTTGTATCACATTTCATACTTGATAATAGAATTCATGAATAAAAAGTTCAAATCGATAGCATTTTATTATCGATTATCTGAGTTAAAAAAAGTGCCAAACTTGATAATTGATATCAGAATAACAAGCCTAGTTTTAAAATCCATTTTTTTCGTAAAGAAAAAGGTTTGTCTGTAAAAAAATTTTTTTGAGAAAAAATTTTTTCGTTTAAAAAATTTGTTTTCTTTTTAAAATGAAAAATACTTCTTAAAATGATCTTTTTTTTGCGAAATAATTTTCTTTTTTCAAAACACCAAGTCTTTTTTATATGAACAATTTTTTTTAATATAGATTTTCTTTTAATAAAAACAAGATCTTATATAGTGGTCGGAAAAACGTATATACCACAGAATAATATGTATACGTGACACTTTTTTAAGAACTATTCAAAAAGTTTAAATAAATTTTTTATTGTTATTATTTATAAAAAAAAAGGGTGTAATTTTTTAGCACAGTGCTGCAGAACAGAGAACTTTTTGTATGCATATATGGTCCAGATAAACTTTTTGAGAAATTAAAATTAATATTTTTTAAACAAAATTGCATGACCCCCTATTCATGCTTTTTTTATTCCTTTAAAATAATTTAAAAATATTTGTTTTCATATTTAATATTGTTTTTAACCATTAAATCCTAAATTTTATCAATTTAGAAAGCCCAACAAGCCATTTGATTCTCTAAATCAACCATTTTTAAGAATAATTTTTAATCAAATAATAATCTCATTTTTGAAAATTTTCGATTATTTCGCCTTTAACATATTCTCTAAATGTTATAAATTAAGAAATCAATAAAAAATACAAGGAACTTTTAATCTTTTCTATGTAAAATAAAGCTCGAAAAAATGGACGATTATTTTCTTCTGAAAAAGTTGTATGTGCTATAAAGAATTCCTAAAAAAAAAATAATAATAATTATAATAATAATAATAATAATAATAAATATTTAAATTACAATTTAATTCTTTTTTTTATTAAAATCAGTATCTTGAGAATAAGCCCAATGTCTGACTTTTTTTGCTAAAGCTTTATTTACAAAAGGATAAAGCATGTTTTTTTCTCTATCATACTTTACATCAATTCCAGCACCTTTGAAAGCGTTGATAACGTTAGAAATAGTTGTTGCTTGGCTCAATGAGTCAATCATTTTGATTAATTTTTGAGTTTGAGGATCCAATCTTGAATCTACTCTCATCCGCTGTAGCTTGGAATTTTGAATATGAAAAATTCCAATGTCTAGTGGTTGACACTGGTCACTAGAATGGGGAGGGAGAAACAAGGGACACACATTGTTATAAGTGCATTCGTCGAGGAAAAAATCACAATTGTGCGGCTCAAACCCATCTAGAATGACCCGTGCCAATCCATCATAGTTGTACTTTTTCCTTCTTTCTCTTATTTCAGGAAATAGGCATTTTTCAGCCCATTGTTGAAAGCAATCTGTGTTAAAAAATCCTTTTTCTTGGTAATAAATGTTTACCTTATCGTTCTAATACCCGCATTGAAAAAGTTCGGTTTCAACAGTTTTACGATGAATTGCAATACCTGGTCTAATCGTTGTGCCATCACAGCAAATACCAGCCAATATTGATGAAGTTTTAGAATTTCTAGGGACTGGAATTTCAATTGAATTTCTTGAAGACTCTTTCGGGACAATGACTTTGATATCCGATGTATCCACCCACTCATTACAACCACATTCATCAATATTTATGACGAATGGTGCTGGGATCCCCTGGCTAAGAAGCTTTTCCAGTTTATCATAATACTCGTCTATTGCTTCGGGTGGACAGAATGTTCTTTTGGAGTCCATTGGATGACCATCAACTTGTTTCAGTTGTTTGATTCTCTTTATCAATTTATACAATGTTGATTGCAGCAAAACTTTATCAGTTTTTTCTTCAATAAAGTATTCTACATCATCATATGTAACTGGAACACCTGCGTTAAATTGTTCATAAATAAAATTAATGATCATGTTAATTTCACTATCACATAACGTTGAAGTTCTACCTACTTCTCTGGTTTCAATTCCCCTTATATAATGAGTTCTTACTGCTCCTTT
The DNA here is from genome assembly GCA_039105265.1 of Tritrichomonas musculus. Classification (NCBI taxonomy): domain Eukaryota; phylum Parabasalia; order Tritrichomonadida; family Tritrichomonadidae; genus Tritrichomonas; species Tritrichomonas musculus. The sequence continues at coordinate 427,672 of JAPFFF010000024.1, read as the reverse complement.
TGTTAAGTAAAACATTCTTCCTATCTCATCCCATGATGCCAATGGCTTTCCATCATTTGGCCGCAAAATGTTAACAATCATAACTATTTGTTCTCTTTTGGTTTTTCATTTATTTATTTTAGGTAGATATTTCTTGATTGCTGATAATACTTTTGAACGAAGTAAGTTGATTCTTAATTCAACTGCATCAAGTCTTTCAATTGTTTACCTATCTGGTGAAACGAAAGGTTTGAAAGACCAGCCATCATTGTCTTCTTCTTCATCATCAAGTTTCCATACATTTGGAAAAAACGATTGTCCAATTAAGATTTATAATTTTTCAATAGTTATATAAATATTGAAAGAAATTAAAATCATTTAATATCTTGTTATAGAGCTCCGAATTTATATTAAATAAATAAATAAATATATAATAGTATTAAATTATATTATACTTATATTTATATTGGGAATGAACTTTTAATCAGCTGTTTTTTAAAAACAGTTCTGAGAAGTTTCTTTTTTTTATCATAAATTTTTAGCAATTCAAAATATTTGAAAATGAAAAAACGATAAATAAGAATCTTTAATATCTTGTTATAGAGCTCCGAATTTATATTAAATAAATATAAATATAATAGTGATAAATTACATTATATTTATATTTATATTGGGAATGAACTTTTAAACAGCAGTTTTTTTAAAAAAATGCATACAAGCTATTTTGTCACTTTTTATTACTTTATAAAATAAAAATGAGTGAATTCTTGAAAGAAAACTCAGATATCATAATATATATGCATTCTCGAGAACTTGTCGAATCTTCTTTAATGGAATTCTTGAAAAATTCAGATGATCTTGAAGAAAATTATGAAAATTTAATTCGCATTTTTAATGATTACAAAATTGATGAAAATTCGCAAGATTTAAAAGATGTCTTAAATATAATTATTTCTTTTTGAAATAATTATCCTAGAAATCTACTATTTTTTTCAAAGATTGAAAAAATTATATTATTTTTTAAGCCAAAAATTATGAAATTCTGGTCAAATATTGAAAAATTCCATATTTTTAGAACCAACAAACGAATTCTTTTATTTGCGCTCAACGAAAAAATTGTTACACTTGACCAAAAGATATTGAATTGTTTTTTTAGCTCCAAAAAATAAACATAATTCTTAACATTTATATTTTTTCTAATATAATATATTTATATATTTTTATTTATATTAAATAATTTATAAATATAAATAGTTCTAAAAGATAAAAATATTTCATAATTAAATTTTTTATATTCAAATATTTCAATGATTTTATTCAAAAAATAAAAAAAAAAAACGATCATTTCTCATTTAAAAAAAAAATCGTTGATATATCACTTATTGCCCATTAAAATATTCTGGTATTTATAAAATAATCTAATTAACTCTTAATTAATATAATATATGAATATATAAATAAATGACGGAAGAGAATCCAGTATCCATACATATAGAATTATTGATGTTTTTTAGAATTTTTCATTTTATTTTTATCTTTATATGTTTTTTAACATATAATTTCTTTTTTTTGCATTTATTTTATTTTAATATGCTTTTTTTGCTCTTTTTTTTTAATTAAATTTACGATTATTTTCAATTGAAAAAGTTTTCAAAAAAGTGGGGGCTAAAAAACTCCTTTTTACAATAGGTGTGGTAACTCAAATAAAACTATTTAATGATGAATATGCTTAATATTAAATATTTAAATTTTATACATAATAACTATTAATAATACATAATATTATTAAAATTTATTCCACCATCCCAGCTATATTTATAAATTAAAGTGTATTAAAATATTCTCAATTTTTCTGAGTGCTCAAAAAAAAATATAAAATTGAAATTTTGAGCTGATACTAGGTTATTTTATTATTAATATACTGAATTTGATATTTCATATATCTATAGTAATAATAATATTAATAAAATTAAATTTTCTTTCTAAATATTATAGAGCTATATTAATAGTATTTATTTTAATTTTGTATTTATACAAACACATAATCATATATTTTTAAAATAATTCATAAATTTGGTATTTCATCCCAAATAATTTCTGTATAAAATCCTTAGTTAGTAAGAATTATTGGTCATAAAACAAAAATATCTTCAGTATTATATACAAAATATTACCATATTTTAAAAAAAAATTAGAGTAAAAATTGAGATTATAAAAGGTTTGGAAAATTCTTTGCTAATTGCTTGCCTTAATTTTTGTTTATATCAGTGAAATTCTATTACATGGATGAAAAAAGCGGTATTATTTTGATATAAATAACAAAATATTGACTAATTGATATTATTTTTTGATTTTGTAGGAATATATACTTTGTCTAATATTTTTCAACATTTTAAAGCTAATTAGTCATCACATTCTTTATTTCTTTTAATTCATTTTTTTGTTAAAATAGTAACTCAAATCAACTGATTCCAGACATTATTCTCAGAATTAGGATTATAATCATCAAAATTACTATTGATTTGCTCAAAAGATGCATTTCATTATTACTATTCTTTAATTTCTATCTTCATATTTTTATAGATACAATTAATGTAAAAATAGTAATAATAATTTTGAATTCTTATTTGTTATTATTTTTTTGTTTTTTTAATGCGTTAACTTAGTAAAATCAATGTATAACATGATACTTAATTAAATCAGAGGTGCGAGAACTACCTTTGGTTAACCAATTTATTTCAAATTGAGATATTTATTAATGCAGGTAAAATAATGGATAATTAATGTATAATTGTTTAATTTGGTTCGCTACGAGTAATATTATATTGATTTTAAAAATGAATGTGAGAAAATAAACAATTCAAATTTTATTTCTAAAAAAAATAAAAAAGAGCATCAAATACTTTGTTTTTTAAGGTAATTTTTATATTTATTTAAATATTCACATTTTTAACTTTTGTAATCGTTGAACAATTAAAGGATTTCAATATTAGAAAATTACACAAAAAAAGAATATAGCAAAAAATGATCTATTATTACCAATATCAATGATATTATTTGATAATTCATAAATTAAACTATTTCATTGGTTAAGAATTACGATTATGATAAAAAGATTTTCAAAAATATGTTTTATTGTTGTCATTTGACAAATAACTGATATCTAATTGGTTTAATAATTATTTCACTAATGAATAATGCATGGTTTATAAAGATATAATCTGAAATTCTTGATAATTATTTATTTTAGTCTTATTTATTATGATGGTCTGTTATTATTAGATTATTATTTAATTTAATGAAAGTATTAAGCTTACAAAGTGTGAAAGTAGATTTAAAAAATTATTGAAGATAAGATCTGTCCTCTGTTTGCTATTTCAAGATAAAAAAAAATATTTTTTAAATAAATTTCGTCCAAAAATTATATATTACTTTTTATTTATTTTTAATTTACTGATATTTAAGAAATATTAATAAAATATTATATAACGGAATATGTACAGAATTTTGAGGGGATTTAATCCTAACGAACATTTTTACTCAATTCTTTTATAACTTTTTGTGAATAAAAAAATAAAACTACGCCCGTCGAGCGGATTTATAAATAATCATAATATAATATCATACAATATAATTTGATTCTAATATAAAATAATTATCCCCATAAAATTAATATTATAGCTAGATATTTGCGTTTTCTATAATTTTTTTGCTAAAATAAATTTATCTCATTTATATTATAATATTATATATATATATTAATTAGAGATTATATCAATAATTCTATTTAAAATATGATTAAATTAATAAATAATCAATATTATTTCAACTTCAATCATATTCTTCAAAATATGTAAAATTTGAATTTCGGCGTATGAACTTTCAAATAGTGTGATACTGATATATAATATATATAATCAATTATATACTTTATTTTATTAAAAAAATCATAAGGCTAACGAATTATTTTTTGAAAAATCAATCTTTTTTTAAAACAAAAAATACGTTATTTTAGTTCTCGCACTTCTATTAAATCACTAATGATTTATATTTTTTTATCGATGTTTATAAATAAAAAATGCATTATAATTTTTTTATCGATAAATATCAATAAAAATATGGGTGTGGTAACTAAAAAAAAATACAATATTAATAAATATGGCTAATAATAAATATTTAAATTTAATATATAGCAAATATCAATTTTGTTTAATATTGATAAAATTTATTCGACCATCCCAGCTATATTTATAAATTAAATTATATAAAAATATTCTCAATTTTTTCTGAGTAAGTAAAATAAATATTAAATTATCTTTTTGAGCTATTGTTTGGTTATTTTTTTTGCTAATATAGTTTTTTTGATATTTTATTATTGGTGGTAAAATATTTTTTTTTTTAAAAAAAAATGAATTTTCATTCCAATTGTAATATTTCAAATCAATAATTTGAGTTATTTTATAAAAAAATACTTTTATTTATACTTAAACATTAAAATATCGAATATTAATTAGATAATATTTCAAGATTGGCCATTTCATTCCAAATAATTACATGAGAGATCGGCGAAAAAGGAATTTCCATATTTACAAAACTTTTTCATATCATTAAGATCCATATGTTTTAAAAATCCATTTTTTTTCGAAAAGAAAAATGTTTGTCTGTAAAAACATTTTTTTGTGAAATAATTTTTTCGTTTAAAAAATTTGTTTTCTTTTTAAAATGAAAAATACTTCTTAAAATGATCTTTTTTTTGCGAAATAATTTTCTTTTTTCAAAACACCAAGTCTTTTTTATATGAACAATTTTTTTTAATATAGATTTTCTTTTAAAAAAAACAAGATCTTATAAATATATTATTTGATTTTGATTTTTGAATACGTTATTTATTCATATTAAAAAAAAAAAAAAAAAAAAAAAAAAAACGTTATAATTGGTGGAAAAAACTACATTTTGAGGACAAAACTATTATTTTCATTCCAGATTTAAACTGTCTGCATCAAAAGCATCATTTAACAAGATTGGAAAGTGCCTCACAGCTTAATGAAGCAAATGATATTTTCTATATCATTAGAATGCTTCAAATTTTGAATATAGTTTGATCATAAGCAATGATTACGAGTACTTTATAATTCATACATCAAATATCATTCTTTATGATTTGAATAATATCTAAATATATGTTTTTATTAAATAATTCTTTGAAATTCTTGTTAACTAAATTTTTTCTATCAATTTATATTTCGAAAGGAATTTATGATTTTAATTAAATTTTTTATTTGAAATGATCGAAACTTATTGATATGATTTTACTTTTTGCACACACAAAAACTTTTCGCAAAGAAGCTTTTTTTTTATAAAAAAAAAATATTCAAAAATAAACCTTTTTATAAAAAAGTCACTTTTTTTTTAAAAAACAATTTTTTTTCGAAAAAGTGTATGCTTTCAGATATAACTTATACACATCAAAATAAATATGTTTTATAAATATAATTCTTTATTTTCAAAAAGGAAATCCCTTTTTCTCCGAGCTCTATGCATCAAAAAAAAAAAAAAAAAAAAAAAAAAAAAAAAAAAAAAAAAAAAAAAAAGGGGATAAATCAAAAACGCCTATTCAATTTTTTTCCAACTACTCAATTTTTCACTTTTTCTAAAGGCGTTTTTGATCAATATTTTTTAAAAAAATCAAAAACGCCACATTTGACCTTCTGCCAGGTAAAATTAAAAAACTCGTTTTTTCAAAAACGCCAGGTTTTTATTTTCATTCAAAAAATAAAAAATTAGAACATTTATATTGCTTTAAAAAAAATAAATATCTATTATTAAAAAATGAAATTAATATATAAAAATTATATTTTAAATGAATGTGTTTTTTAGTTTATTTTCAACAAAAACTCAAAATCAGTAAATATATGACTTTTTAAAAAAACTCTATTTTTATGTTTTCACATATATTTTTTCATTTATATTATTTATATAATCAATAAAAGCGAAAATTTAAATAAAATATATTATTATTAAGGATCAAATAATTATCAGATTTTGAAAAAGAAGATTTAATTTATTCTTTAAATGTATATGTGTGTTATATTTTCCAATAAGTATCAATATGCAAATTAAATTTTGTAGAAAATGTTCAAATAGGTACTTTTAATTCATAAAAAAATTTTTCAATAATAAATGATCTTAATGAAGCATATTAAACAAATGGATGCACTTTGGTAATTTATTTATATCTTATGCCTTTTATTGGAGAAATTAAAGATATAAAAATGTTTTTATTTTCATAGAAAAAAAATTGAATGCATTGAAAAATTGTGAAATAAATAAAATCATTTTTTTTATGAATTATCTTTTTTTTACACAAAATAACATGAGGAATTATTTGTTTTCTAAATATATGCTTTTCATAAATTAAAAAAATAATGACTGCTTTATGAAATTTTGTGTTTTCAGTTTTTGATAATTATTCAGCCAAACCAATAAAAAATTACTAGAAATGTAAAACCCTTTAAAGAAGGGGGTAAATAAAGATTTATTATTTGTTAAGAATTTATAACTTTAAACGATATTAAAATTTTTTGATCAAAAAACTAAACGTATTATAATGCAAAATAGATAGTAAATGCGCATATTAATAAAATACCAAATAGATAAACATGTTTATTTCGTAGAATTGTAAAAAAAAAACCTAAACGCATTTAAAAACGTTTAGAATTATATTCGGAACCCAATAAAAAAGCATTATCTTGGTATTTTTCATGAGAATAACCTATTTTCCAAAGTAAAACTAGAAGAAAAATCAAAACATAAATAAAGGTTAAAATATAAACAAATTTAATACAATTTTGTGAAATCACATTGATTTTTTTGAATGTAGTATAAGATTGATTTGATATAAAAAAAATTTTATCCTTCTTTATTGAAAAGTAAGAAATGATTAAAATATTAATTTAAAATATAAATATTATAATAAGGATAAATTATAAAAATAAAAACATAAATACTTTTATTTTTTGAGATATATTTGTTTTTTGCTTTTTTCGAAAAACAAATGATTTTTTTGAAATATCTGTCTTTTTGCTGCAAAGCGAGTTATTTGTTAAATTTTTGATTTTAATGAATATATATATTATTCATAAAAATTTCCTTAAAAAAATGAGTGTCTTATTGAAAAAAAGTCAGCTATATCAATAAGTCAAAAGAGTTCTCGCGGTTCAATAATATAATCATATATGAACATGTTTACTAAAATTATAATTTAACTTTAAATTGATATTTTTAAGCATAAATAAGGATAATCATGATTTATAATTTCAATATGTATACAAATATTCAAACATTATTCTCAATTTTTTGTGAAAGCCAAAAAATAAAAAAAAACTTAGATATTTTGAGAAAAATTAAACGAATTTCTGATAAAATAAAATAACAAAATAATATATATATATATAAATGAATATATTATACTTTTTATAAAATGTATAATGTATTATTTCACTAAAGCTTGAATTTTTGGCTTACAGGCTGTTATATAGTGCAATTTGTATTGAAATAGTTTATCTATTGTTGTATTCAATTTACTTTTTGAGAAATCCGGTTAAATAAGCTTCTAAAAATGTTCAAACTGCAAAAAAGTCCAAAGCGCGCAATCTCTTACTATCTCAAAATCATATTATCTCTTTTCCTCCAAAAAGAAAAGCAATGAAATTTATAAAACATTTATGCTTTTGCTGACTTCTTGATATATATTTAGTATTGCTAGCTTACAATATTCTCCATTTCTTGGCTTTTAGATCAAATAAACAAAGGTATTCATCATAATGATACTCTTTTTTTTCTAACGCTAGACTAATGCTTAATATTCCAACAAAATCTTTTAGATAAATACATGATAATAATGTCCTAATTGACACTTTAGTTTGAGAAATTATTCTATTTTTTATTATATTGTATATTCATGACTTTTAAAGATCCCTCAATTGTGCGCCTGCTTTTTATAAAACATTTTTTTTTTTTTTTTTTTTTTTTAGGAGTGTGAGCTTTTGGAGTATTCTTAGATAAGATTCGTGAAGCTGAACTTGTGGAGAAGAAGTATAGGCTAGGGGAAATAGCAACCTCAGCCCATATTGCCATTAATTCTTGTTAGGCGGTATTTTTCTATACTTATCAATTTCATACATAAAATCACAATATCTTTAAAATCAAATACCATAATCATAACCATTGCCCTTAGCTTAATTTTTTTATCTTTTATAATTTCACCCCTCAAGAAGTACTTTCTAATAATTACCCTTCCAATTATACCAATAATATCTTCCTTTTGCATGCCTTAAGTATATATAAAGAGTTTTTAATTCGCTCATTAGTATGATGGGAAAAAATTAAATTGTAGTCTTTATAACATTCATAACTATATTATATATAATGAACATACTTGCATTATTTTGGTCACCATCAGTTTTTTCTTCTTCATGTTGAAATATAAAGAATCAATACAAAAAAGTGTTTGCATATCTCAAATTTAAGGTAATATATATTCAGAATGACATGAATATCATTCATTTATGCTAATATAAAAAAGAAAGTACAATAGAACGAATATACATGAATCAAAACTAAGTTATTTTTTTTGTTTACATGGAGATTCATGATTTTATTATATATTTTTTATGTAATGTTTTAAAAAAGTAATAAAATAGTATTTTCTATTAGTTTCTCCTTTGAAATTTTAAAATTTAAATATATTATATATATATATGTGATTGGATACATATCAATTATATGTTTAAATTATGCTAAAATAATATACATATTCATATATTTATATTTTTAGGTCAATCTTATAAAGCTCTCAATTTATTTTTTGAATGAAAACATAAATTTCTCATTAAAAATTATATTATTATTATTTTTTAATTTGATATTAGGCATATATATAAATAATAATATTTATATTTTTAATATATATCTTCAATTTATCCAAATTATCGAGATGATTATATATTTTAGTCAATTATCTGAATAATATCATTTTAACAGGAATATATATGAGAATAATATTACATAACTGTTGTTTTACCAAATATCATGTGAAGATCAAAAATGTATAGTAATTTCAAACTTTTCAAAACTAATTAAATTCATAAAATTATAAATGATAATAATATTTGCATAGAAATATAGTTGATAATCTTATTAAGTCAAGTAAATCTTTTTTATATAAAGGAAAGCAAAGGATTTTCATTTAAATTTCATGAATTCTTTAATAAATAAAATATTTTTCGCGTAATTATATATTATAAGTGAAAATAAAATTGATAATTTTGGATTAAAGCCTTATTAATTATATATTTACAAAATCATCTTATTTCATCTAAAAAAAAGTATTTTCATTTTTTAACCTATTGTAAAATCTAATGATACTGTTTTTAAAGTATTATTGATCAAAAAAAAAAACTTATTCAAAAAATATTTAGAGATATTTAAATTTTATTATGTATCAATGCTTGTGAATAACCACAATTATTCCTCAGAATCTTCTCAATTTTTCCCTTCTCAAATATGTGTAGATTGACTTTAGCGGCAAAAATAATTCAAAATATAAAATTAAAATATCTTATTAAATAACATTTAATATAGGTATTAATATATATTATAATTATTATATAAAATATAATATACAAATATACATGTTATACTATATTTATTACTTATTATATCAAATTTATGATACTTTAATTGTTAATTCAAAATTTTCTTTGAAATATTGTTAATAAAAAAAATAGCCTTTTCAAATTAAAATGTATCAATATCTTAATATATTATGAATATGAATACTTTACCGGAAATAAATATAAACATAAATAAAAAATAAACAATTAAAAATAGATTTATATTATGAAAAATAAAACATAAAAACAAAACCATTTTATATAAAAAATTTAATATATAAAAAACTATATTTCACTTGGAATTCGATATTATATGTTGATAAAAACGCAATCATATACAATTTATTAAAAAGAAACAATTTTTTGGAAATTTCAAATAATTTCCAAAATACGCTTTTTTTAATTCTATTATAATATTTTGATAATCAAGCTTCATTATAACCAAAATATTGCAAAATTTTCTTTTTTTATATTTTCCATTTAAAAGATATAATATCCCATTAAAATGAATTTCTTCAAAATTTACTCAAAGTCAGCCTAGTTGATTTTCATGTAATATTCAATAAATATTATCATTTATACTTGATATAATTTATTTTTTGAATCTAATATCTTTATATCATATGTCGATTATTCCCAATTTTTAAAATATTTCTCCCAAAGATTAAAAATGATCTGAAAAAAATACCGGTAACATAATAATTTATTTTTCTAAATTGCATTAAAATTTATAATTGTTTTTTTAAAACCTGGCGTTTTTGAAAAAACGAGTTTTTTAATTTTACCTGGCAGAAGGTCAAATGTGGCGTTTTTGATTTTTTTAAAAAATATTGATCAAAAACGCCTTTAGAAAAAGTGAAAAATTGAGTAGTTGGAAAAAAATTGAATAGGCGTTTTTGATTTATCCCCAAAAAAAAAAAAAAAAAAAAAAAAAAAAAAAAAAAAAAAAAAAAAAAAAAAAAAAAAAAAAAAAAAAATAGTTTTATATATATATATAATAAATATTTGTTTGAAAACGAAATATTTTCATGACTATATAGATGTAATAATCGCATTTTATATATTATTGAAATAAATGGAGAATCTATATCAAATAAATTATAATGGCTATTTTCTTTATTTGGCTTTAATTTCTTCAGTTTATACATATTAAACCAACAAAATAAGTATTATGATCTAGATAGAAATATAATTGGTATTGAGTTTTAGTAATTATTATTTGATTTTTTGAGAGTAATTAGTTTACTTACTTTGTAATAATATTTTAGCTCCAAGTAAATTTTTTTTATTGTATTCTTTTCCATTTATCAAATCTCCAAACAAATGAAAATTTATTTGATTTTTTGAATATGTTTTTTTTCTCCATATTATAATATATAGGCGTATTATTTTTTTAATACATATGTTTATTTTCAGGATGATTGTTATTTGATAAAAATAATTGAAATTTTATTGATTTAAAATTGACTTGCTCTAGCTGGTCTTTGGCCATTTTTATTATAGATATTTTTAGTGAATGTGGAAAGAAGAAACCAAAAATATACAACCAGATAGTTATGAAATCAAACTACCAGATGTAACATCGGTGGAAATAGAGAATTTTTTTTCAAAATATAAAATCATATATTCTGATATTAATTATCATTTTTTCCAAATTACGAAAGGAATGCAAAACTGTGTGAACAGCATAGTTAGTTTCAAATGCTCATTTAACCATTTGGCTCAACAAACGAGAATTCATTTTTCTAAATTTCCTCATTTTTTTTTATATTCAGCTTTTCATATTGTGAACTTCATACCTTTTCGTTTTAATCTAGTAATGAATTTATTAGAAATGTTTGTAGATGATGATGCTTTCTTTAATTCTTTACTTTTTTCTTTATTTTTATTGAAAAAATTTAACAATTCTCTGAATTGCTAGCTTTATAGAAATGTTAAGATACCGTCACTTGCTTGATGAAAATGGTTTTAATACAATTATAGATTTTATTTCATCTGATTTTGCAACAGACAAATATAAAGCATTTGCTAACAAGCCACCTTCAAAATGGATGAGTGTTGCTCGTTTTAATGGTAAAATTCATACAAAAGAAGACGAAATTAATGAAGAGGAAGAAGAAGAATCTGATTCTACATTAGAGGAGGAAAGTTGTGATGAAAATTCAGATGACAGTGAATATTCAGATATGGAAGAGGAAGAAGAAGAAGAGGAATTTTACGAAGAAGATTCCGTAAAAATAATATATAAAAATAAACTAGAACAAATTTTAGATGAAATAACACGTTTAAAAAAAATTTTAAGGGAAATAGATATTCAAATGAAGCCAAAAAATACTCAAGCCTTCTTTATTTTTCATCAAAATTTTCTTATTATTTAGCAAGGAAAATATTATCGCTTCCTTGTGAGAAAACAATTGATAAATTCAATAAACCTTATATAAAATGCATAAATTGCTCTTTATTCGACTCAAATAAAGTTGAGCAATTACTTAGGCTCCAAAATATTAAATTTAAAGAATTAGTTGATTGCAACATTGCCGTTGACGCCGCTGTTTTTACTCCCATTAGTGGATGCAAAATAATAAAAAAATTTAATTTTTTAAAGAATATAATCGATGAAAAATGTGAATATTCGAGTATATTCACATTTTATTTAGAACCTCTTGATATTGGTATGCATTCATTTCCTATTCATGTAGTCATTATGAAGGACGGGTTTGCCGATGAAACAATTCTTAATAGGAGAAAAGTATTAATTGAAAATTTTAGAGCATACAATATAAATTGCATTTTTAAATCAACCGATGGAGATCATTGCTTCGATGCCGATCACGAAAAAGCTTTTTGTGAGTACAAAGATCTGTTAGAAAGCGGTGCCACTTTTGAAGAAATCATAAGAAGAGTTAAAAATCATGATTTCAGTGATCCTTGGCCGATTAATGATCCCTTTCATTCTTTTAAAAATATTCGTTCTAAGAGTCTTTTTAGAAAAATTGGCCTTTCTCTCTTAAAAGAATTTGACCAATCAGAATTGGACAATTTTATTAATACCAAAAATTGCTTGCATGATAAAAGCACTCATGGATCCATGAAAGATTCTTATCCGATTCAAATATTCGGCTTTGAATCTTTTATTAAATCGAAAGGATTCACTCAATCTCACTTTTTTATTTGTTCAGTTTTTCTGTTAATGGAATCAATTAGAAATGCTCGTTTAACTATTGAAGCAAGAAAACAGTATTTAAATACATCTTTTTTATTTATGAATTATTATATACATCTAATAGGATATATGAGAACGATAACAACAAGAATGAGCTTAATTCGCATTTTAAACACGATCATTGGCTTATATATATGCATGGAGAGAGGATGCTTTAATTGTTCTCATGTCGGTACTCATCCACTGGAGTGTTTCTATGGCACAATTCGTATTGGATGCCATTTTAATCATTCAATATTTAACGTTCTCCATACAATTTCTAGAACAATTTTATCCAATTATTATATGCAAGAATTAGATATTCCAAAAAAAATTTATGGGAGAAAAAATATAGGTGGTGCTGTTATTCAGCCACAAATAGATGCATATGGATATTTCCCAGTTACTCCAGATGAGTTTTTTATAATATTTCTCAAGAAATTGTATGGTTTAAAAGTAGATGAAAGTTCTTTAGAAAAATTTGAAAAATGGTATGAATATTTAATTAAAAATCACAGAAAAAATGATGATTGTGAATTATATCAGCAAGGAACTCTTGCGGGCGTTAATATAACATCGCGCAACATATATTATACAAATAAAAGAAGTGAATGTCCCAAAAAATCGGAATCAACTCTACGGAAGAAAAAGCCAAAGTCGCATTTAAAAAGTGTGTTAGTCAAAAAATATTCAGAGGAAATAAAAAGTAAAATAATCTCATATATATCTCGAGCTATTGAGGCATTTAAAGATAATGCAATGCTTATAACAAATAAACTTTTTGGTTTTATATTAAATAAAAAAGAACAAGCACCAAAAGAAAGTGATCCCAATTTATTTATATATAATATTTTTATCAACTGCAGTAATAGAAAGAGAAAAAATTCACAAAATATAATGGACCAAAACGCATTAAAAAGAATCAATAAGAGATCAATAAGTCAACCACCAAAATCATCTTTGATTAATCTTAATCCACAACTTCAATTCCCAAATAATATACAAATTACACCACCTTTAATTACTAAATCGCAGCCTCGTCCATTTTTCAATTACAACTATCCTCAAAATATTAATTTTCAAATCTTACCTAGTCATCTGAGCCCACCATTACATACACGGCAGCAAATTAACAGATATATTCCTTCACCAATCTTAAATAATACTAAATCGGCAACTGAAAAAGATTCATGAATCATTCAATTATTTCATCAGTATAAAAAATTATATTCACTAAACATTACGTTCGTAACAGCAACAAATAATCATTATCAATAATATAATAAACAATAATTACAAATTTTGTTTATAATATTTTATATTGGCCGAGATATTCATGTTTTCATCATTTTCTTCTTCACTTTTTCTATGAGTTTTCAGAATTAATATCGTGATCTATCTAAATTATTATAGATTAATGAAATTCTAATTACAACCTCAGGCTTGGTTCTCTTATCTTCAGAATTACTGGCTTTCCCAATTAATTACAGTAATTGCATTTGACTTTATAATATCAGCAAAATTATCTCATCCATGATCTTCAGATTTAGTGTGTCTTTCACAAGTTGCAATAGATACTATCATATTTACACTAGTAGTTCTTAAATTAACGACAGAAATCAGCAAATTACAATTGCGATCCTTAAATTTACCATCATTACAGCTGTAACCTACTAAATGCAATCATAATTCTCATATTTATCTTTATAATTGTCAGATTTTCTTTTATCGCCATCAGATTTTCATTTGGAAAGGATTACTATTACCATTATAATTATGATTATAAATGGTTTGACTTCTTCGTTGACAACAGTAGTCAACTATTTGGTATCACAAGTTGTATTTTAAACATATACAAAAGAATGTGATTACAGTAAAGAGAGCTTTTAAATTATGCTAAAAAATAGCATTCGTTGATTTTTATTAACATATCAGTTTTTTATTTTTTCCTTTTTAATATATATGTTTATATTAGTTTTAATAATATAAAATATTTTTAATTTTAAATAGTTCTCATTTATTTTTTAAGTTACATCTGTTTTTATTATAGTGATATGTTGCATTTAATATATTGAGAATCTATTCAATATATGGTATTGAAAAAAAAATTTGAATAGTAATGCTAATATTCAAATTTGAATGCTTATACAATTTATTAAAACACGATTTACTTTAAATTAAAAATATATTTAACAAATTTTATCTGATTTATAATATTTAAAATAGCACTTTGTATATTGTATGATAGAAAATATATGAAAATACAATTGTACGCCATAAATCAACGGTCAAAACTTTAACTTAATTTGTAGATGGGACCGTCGAGCCGATATCTTTTTAACTTTCAAAATATACTTACTAAATAGAGTAAAATAAGATATATGACTCAAAATCAACTAATATAAATGTCTAAATCAGAAAAGATTGATTTTTACCATATTTTGCATGAAAAAACCAAAATAGCTGTATAAAAATTGAATAAACTGCACAAAATATTGCAATTAGATATTTATTATAATTTTACTTTAAAATAATGCAAGAAAAATGATTTCTAATCGTAGATTTATAAATATATTATTAAAAATTTATAATAATCTATTTTTTATGCTTTATTTAAATATTTAATAATATGAATAATTAGAGATCGGCGAAAAAGGAATTTCCATATTTACAAAACTTTTTCATATCATTAAGATCCATATGTTTTAAAAATCCATTTTTTTTCGAAAAGAAAAAGGTTTGTCTGTAAAAAAATTTTTTTGTGAAATAATTTTTTCGTTTAAAAAATTTGTTTTCTTTTTAAAATGAAAAATACTTCTTAAAATGATCTTTTTTTTGCGAAATAATTTTCTTTTTTCAAAACACCAAGTCTTTTTTATATGAACAATTTTTTTTAATATAGATTTTCTTTTAAAAAAAACAAGATCTAATAAATATATTATTTGATTTTGATTTTTGAATACGTTATTTATTCATATTAAAAAAAAAAAAAAAAAACGTTATAATTGGTGGAAAAAACTACATTTTGAGGACAAAACTATTATTTTCATTCCCGATTTAAACTGTCTGCATCAAAAGCATCATTTAACAAGATTGGAAAGTGCCTCACAGCTTAATGAAGCAAATGATATTTTCTATATCATTAGAATGCTTCAAATTTTGAATATAGTTTGATCATAAGCAATGATTACGAGTACTTTATAATTTATACATCAAATATCATTCTTTATGATTTGAATAATATCTAAATATATGTTTTTATTAAATAATTCTTTGAAATTCTTGTTAACTAAATTTTTTCTATCAATTTATATTTCGAAAGGAATTTATGATTTTAATTAAATTTTTTATTTGAAATGATCGAAACTTATTGATATGATTTTACTTTTTGCACACACAAAAACTTTTCGCAAAGAAGCTTTTTTTTTATAAAAAAAAAATATTCAAAAATAAACCTTTTTATAAAAAAGTCACTTTTTTTTTAAAAAACAATTTTTTTTCGAAAAAGTGTATGCTTTCAGATATAACTTATACACATCAAAATAAATATGTTTTATAAATATAATTCTTTATTTTCAAAAAGGAAATCCCTTTTTCTCCGAGCTCTATTATATAATTAATGAATTTAATCAAAAAATGAATTTTTTAAAAAGATATCAGATAAATAAAAATATGAAAATACGTTATTTTATGAGATTCCATACCCATATAAAAATTGAAAAAAAATTTAAAATTTATCGATATTTATCGATAAAAATTTTACAATTCATCGGATCGTGAGACCATTTATCGGACGGTTACCTTCCGATAAGACCATTTATCGGACGGTTAGAAAAACGTATGTATCGATACTCATCATTCATCGGACGGTTTTTTATCGATATTATCGGATTATCGATAAACATCCGATGACCAATAAAACGGTTTATCGATAAGCATCCCTGTTTTATAAATATAATTCTTTATTTTCAAAAAGGAAATCCCTTTTTTCTCCGAGCTCTATTAAATATAAAATTAAAAAAGGTATAACAAACATGAAATTTAGATTATCTAAAATGCTAGCTGAAATTTAAACGGCTTTCTAAAAAGTTAATAAGGTCTGATTGATATTTCGGGAGTAAATTTTCTGCTAATACGGTATAATATTTTGGATCATCTTTGAATTGAACAGCAAGTGTAAGGCGATCTGTCCCATCTACAAATCCAAGAATATGTATCTCTTTTTTTTCATCGGCATGGCTTGAATTTTTCTTCTTTTTTGAATCTTTCTTTCCTTCCATCTATTTGCAAATAATTTATTTTTAATTCAATTTTTATTTTACAAATATTCTTATATATAGGTGTGCTAAAATTTTGTAAAGTGTCAGAAATTTAAATTTTACGGAGGATTGGTATGAATTTTAATTATAAACCTTTATATTTCTAATTATATTTATATTTCTAATTTTTAAATAATTTTTACCATACATTTTTAAGATATTATATATTTTTCATCCGATAATTTTTTGAATGAAAACTTTAATTCAAAATTTTAAATTTGAATTTTTCTTAGAAAGTTTCAATTGAATATTTGGCGGATAATTTTTTACTTATTATAAGCATACTCGGGGAAATTGGGGGAAAATATATTAAATTCTTCCATTTTGGTTTCTTTTATGACCTATGCATTATATCATAATTCATAATTTTCTTTTTGAAATTCAAATCTTATATGTTATTTATGTTTATTATTAAAATCCTTCATAATAAGCAAGTTTATGGATAATATCATATTTTTATCTGATATATTGCATAAAATTTTCATAAACATCGATTTTTTCTGCTAGTTCATCAAAAATGATTTATTAGGCATATTATTCTTATTTTTTCTTAAATTCTTTGCATTCTTTGCCATCTTCAGTGGCTTTCATCATGTTTTTTAGTTATCTTTTTATAAATAACAGCGATAAAATAATCATAGAAAAATCCTATTTCCGACCAAAAATGCATTTAAAAAATTGTCTAAAAATAATTAAAAATATCTCAAAAATGTATGATAAATCAAGATTTATTATTTAAAAAATAGTATATATGATATTAAATATTAATAATATATCATTATAGTGGCATTTTTCCGTAAAAAATGATTTGAGTGCTTTATTTTGACACTTTACAAAATTTTAGCTCACCTATTCTTATATAATTCAAATTTAAATACTTTACAAAAGAAATATGCACCAATATAAAACCAATATGTGAGAAGCTTGCCATCAACAAAAACATTCTTTAGAATAAGGTGATTTTTTAGTAAAATTGTATATCATTGATAAACTGATTTTTTAAAAAAAAAAATATATAAATACTATTTAATGTTTTTAATTTCAACTTTTGAAGGCACACATAAGTTCATCGAATGAAAGCTTCCCATCACAATTCGTATCAAGATTTTCAATTACGTTATGAATTTCTTCATCAGATAATTTTTCGTCAGCAAAATCTCTGAAGAATGAACGAATTTCATTTTCTTCGAGATATCCACTATCGTCTTTGTCTAGTGTTGTAAAAAGCATTCTTTGTAGTAGATTTGGATCTTTATCTAGCTTAGCAAGCGCTTGAGTGAAGTTAACAAATTCTTTGAAGGAAATTAGTCCATCGCCGTTTTCATCAAATAGTTTGATTGCTAGATGCGCAAATTCAGTTTCAAAATTATTTTTTAACATAAACGTTTCTAGTTCTTTACGATCAAGTTCACCACTATGGTCAGTGTCTATTGATCTAAATTCTTTTTTTAATAACTTAAGTTCTTCTTTTGAAATATTTTTAGAATTGGCTCTCTTGATCTTAACTTTCTTTGGAGGCATTTAAAAACTAAGATAATTTGAATAATTTTTATATAAGAAATTGATATATATACTGAAATATATTTAATTTTTCAATAAAATTTTTGAATTAAAATAATTAAGCTTCTCCCAAAAATATAATTTTTTATTATCGACTTTTCTATTGGAAAAGTTCGACTTTTTCTGTGCAAACTAATTCCTCCAATACCTTTTATTTGGAGTTAAGGAAATGGCTATGGATGTATGCTTAAATAAATTGCTAATAAAAAAGCTTGATCGTAGTTTATGAAAAAGGTACAACTTTTTGAGCTTAAAATACTCAAAAAGTTTGAAAATAGAGATAAATGAAGTAGCTTTTTAAATAATTTATTTTTAACTTTTTCTATATTGAAATGTGATTTAATCAGATTATTCTTATTCTCTTTTTAGCTTAAGCAATATATTTTAATTATGAACTTGCAAGAACATATCCCTTGAATGAACTTTTAAAATTAATGACAACTTAAAATTTTAGGTTTTTTGTTCCAAAATTGGTAAAATATCATCGCGAAAAAATCCCGCTAAATTTTCACCTATTGATTTAAAAAAAAAATGATTTTTTTGTTCAAACGATGCAATAATATGGAAACGGATTTTAATTCGAAAATATTTTAGATCTTTCTATCATTTTATAATGATTTTTAGATGATTAAAAAAAATTGAATTCATCGATTAAAAATTGAATAAATTAATTTTGAAAGGATAAAAAATGTTCATAACACATCCAACTTTTTAAAAGGATTTCATGATAGATGGTGAATATTTATTTGAAAAAATTTAAATGGGGGACATATACATTTTTATTTTAGCTTTTCCACAATGGGAGCCGACCAATCAACAACAATACTTCAGGACCCTGCCCCTAAACCAGGTGAAACACCAATTTTGGCCTCACCTGGATATGAAAAAGTACCTCAATTATTGAAGGATGGTTTGTATCAAGATTATCCTGAAGGTGTATCAATGTATCACTTGTTCGAAGATTCATACAAAAAATATCCAGATTATAACATTTACGGAAAACGCGTTTTCGAAGATGGTAAATGGCAAAACCGATTTGAATTTATAACCCGCGCTCAATTTCGCGAATTACGTGATTCAGTTGGAGCTTTCCTAATACAAAAAGGATGTGAACAAAATGACAACATTGGTATATTATCTTACAATAAAATTGAATGGGTTACCACTCAACATGCTTGCTTTGCTTATGGATTTATTCCAGTCCCAATTTATGATACTTTTGGACTTGAAAACGTTGCTTACATCATAAACCATTCAAATATCAAGGTTGTTTTTGTTGTATCCACTAAACTTAAAGAATTATTACAACTCAAGATCGAAATAATCAAACACATCGTTGTCTTTGATAATGAAGAACATCCATACGTTGAATCTGATTTCAAAGAACTTGCAGCTGGCCTAGATTGCGATATTACAAAGTGGGATGATGTTGTTAAAATAACAGATAGATACCCACATAGACCACCAACATATGATACTCCAGCAGCAATTATGTATACTAGTGGTACAACAGGACCTCCAAAAGGATGCATTGTTACACATGGAAACTTCCTCGGTACAGCATCTTCTTATATTCATGTCTATCCATTTAATGAGTCTGATGCTTTACTTTCCTTCCTTCCATTGGCGCATGTTTATGAAGAAGTTCTTCATTACGTTGCAGTTCATTCAAGAACCCCAATAGCCTTTTATTCAGGTTCAATTCCACGTTTAATTGATGAAATCAAGATCCTCCAACCTACTCTTTTCATTTCTGTCGCTCGTGTTTTCGAACGTATTTATGAAGGAATGCAGAAGAAGATTTCTCAGCAATCATTTTTGACACGCTTAGCTTTCAATACATGCTTTTCAATCAAATCTTTCTTGCTTAATCATTTTCGTATGCAGCGTGTCCCAATCATCGATAGTGTATTTCAAAAAATCAACGAACAAGCCGTCGGCGGACATATGAAAATGTTCATTTGCGGCGGATCTGCTTTATCAGTCGAAATTCAACATTTCCTCAGAATAGCTTTGAACGTCTATTTCCTTCAAGGATACGGTTTAACAGAAACAGCAGCGGGTGTTACTGTTCAAAGTTGCACAGATACATTAGACGGAAATGTCGGCGTTCTTCTTCATTGCGTTCAAGCCAAGATGAAGGATCTACCAGATATGGGATATTATTCAAAGAATTATGAAGGTGAACTTTACTTGAAAGGAAAGACATTATTCCATGGGTATTACAAAGATGAAGAACGAACCAAAGAAGCATTTGACGAAGATGGTTGGTTTAGAACTGGCGATATCTTCAGATTAAATAAAACTGGTCAATTCCAGGTTATTGGTCGTTCCAAAGAACTTGTCAAGTTGTCACAAGGAGAGTATATTTCACTTGCTAAATTGACAAAAGTTTATGTTGGTGTTCAATATGTTAATCAAATCTACGTTCATGCAGCAATGACAAGCCGTTTCCTTGTTGCTGTTGTCGTTTTAGACATACATCAGAAAGGATATGACAAAGTTACTCCTGATCAAATGATTCAATTGCTCGAAGATAAGGCTATTGAAATGCACTTTAACGGATATGAGAGAATTTGCAACGTATTTTTGACAACTGAAGAATTCACACCTCAAAATGGCCTTCTTACGCCATCAATGAAACTTGTTTTGTATAAGATTGAAAAGAGATATAAGAAAGAAATTGACGAAATGCTCAAAGTCAATAGACTTACTCAAATCTCAGATCGTCACCAACGCTCTGATTAAGATTTGACTATCTTTAGATTCGCTGAATTTATACATCAGAAAACTAATCAAAAATCATATTAAAATAAATTTTGTGAACTTTTATTGAAATAATTTTCAATTATTATTAAGAATTTTTTCTAAAGTATTTATAAATTTCATATGAAAAAAAAAAGAATATATCTTAATATGGATAATAAATTTTTAAGCTAAAAAGTATAAATAAAATAAAAATTAAATTATTTATACATAATTCAATCATCAAGAGTTTGATCAAATGGATCGAAGCTTCTTATTCCATTTTTATTAGCAAGAGGTTTTTCAAATTCTTCTCCAAAATCACCAAAATCTGATGGTTCGACATTTCTTTCCTCTTATCCTTCGTAAGTATTTGCTTTTTTCATCATTGCTTTTCTACGAATTATTATTTTAAGTAATAACGCCAATTATATCCAGAGCAAAGACAAAAATTCCACCAATTATCTTAAACGTCACTTTTTGATTGCGAATCGTTTCTTGATCCAATAAAAGTGCTTGATTGATTAGTAGAAACTGTGCTGCATCTAGTGTTTGTCATTGCGTTTGGCTGATTTGTTATTGTGGAGGCTTCATGTTGTTGCATTTGAGTGTTCTGGCTGGGAACATCAGTTGATAATGTGATTGATTTCGAATATGATTGTATCTGTGAAATTGTTAGCTCTACTGCCATAGATCTTGTAAATTAATCTAATTTGGTGAATTTGTTTGATGCAAGAAAAGTTCTAGATCTTGTGAACTCATTTGATTTAGTGAGTTTTCTTGATGGTGAAAATGAGCCAGATCTGGTGAATGCATTTGATAGTGTAAATTTATTTGATTTTGTGAATTCATTTGTTTTTGCAAAAGCAGACGATGAAGTAAATTCACTTGACTTGGTGAACATAAAAGATGATACAAAAACATTAGATTTGGGGAGTACAGAAGAATTAATAAATACGCTTGATTTATTGAATTTACTTGATGAAGTAAAAGAACTCAGTTTACTAAATTCTATCGATTAGGTAAATTCTAAAGATGAAGTAAAAACACTGAAGAACAAGTGAACACTGAAGAATAAGTGAACACTGAAGAATAAGTGAACACTGAAGAATAAGTGAACACTGAAGAATAAGTGAACACTGAAGAACAAGTGAACACTGAAGAATAAGTGAACACTGAAGAACAAGTGAACACTGAAGAATAAGTGAACACTGAAGAATAAGTGAACACTGAAGAATAAGTGAACACTGAAGAATAAGTGAACACTGAAGAACAAGTGAACACTGAAGAATAAGTGAACACTGAAGAATAAGTGAACACTGAAGAATAAGTGAACACTGAAGAACAAGTGAACACTGAAGAATAAGTGAACACTGAAGAACAAGTGAACACTGAAGAATAAGTGAACACTGAAGAATAAGTGAACACTGAAGAATAAGTGAACACTGAAGAACAAGTGAACACTGAAGAACAAGTGAACACTGAAGAACAAGTGAACACTGAAGAATAAGTGAACACTGAAGAATAAGTGAACACTGAAGAATAAGTGAACACTGAAGAATAAGTGAACACTGAAGAATAAGTGAACACTGAAGAATAAGTGAACACTGAAGAACAAGTGAACACTGAAGAACAAGTGAACACTGAAGAACAAGTGAACACTGAAGAACAAGTGAACACTGAAGAATAAGTGAACACTGAAGAACAAGTGAACACTGAAGAACAAGTGAACACTGAAGAATAAGTGAACACTGAAGAACAAGTGAACACTGAAGAACAAGTGAACACTGAAGAATAAGTGAACACTGAAGAACAAGTGAACACTGAAGAATAAGTGAACACTGAAGAATAAGTGAACACTGAAGAACAAGTGAACACTGAAGAATAAGTGAACACTGAAGAATAAGTGAACACTGAAGAACAAGTGAACACTGAAGAATAAGTGAACACTGAAGAACAAGTGAACACTGAAGAATAAGTGAACACTGAAGAACAAGTGAACACTGAAGAATAAGTGAACACTGAAGAACAAGTGAACACTGAAGAATAAGTGAACACTGAAGAATAAGTGAACACTGAAGAACAAGTGAACACTGAAGAATAAGTGAACACTGAAGAATAAGTGAACACTGAAGAACAAGTGAACACTGAAGAACAAGTGAACACTGAAGAACAAGTGAACACTGAAGAATAAGTGAACACTGAAGAATAAGTGAACACTGAAGAACAAGTGAACACTGAAGAATAAGTGAACACTGAAGAACAAGTGAACACTGAAGAATAAGTGAACACTGAAGAATAAGTGAACACTGAAGAACAAGTGAACACTGAAGAACAAGTGAACACTGAAGAACAAGTGAACACTGAAGAACAAGTGAACACTGAAGAATAAGTGAACACTGAAGAACAAGTGAACACTGAAGAATAAGTGAACACTGAAGAATAAGTGATTTATATAGATTTAGTAAATATATTTGAATGAGTGAATTTGAAGTTACTTGATGGTACAAATGAATTTGAATTTGTAAATTTATTTGATGGTGTAAATGATTGTGAATCAGTAAATTTTCTTGATGACTTGAACTATTGTGAACTAGTAAACTTTCTTGATGGTGAAAATGATTTTGAATCAGCGAATTTACTAGAAGATGTACATGATTTTGATCTTGTATATTTTTGGGATGTGCAAATCATATAGAACTAGTAAATTTAATTGAAGGTGAAAAAGACTTTGAATCAGTAAATTTACTTAATGGATAAAATGTCGGTGAATTTTACTAAAAGCAGTAAGTGATTTAGATTCTGTAAATTTTCTTGATTGTAAAAATACATTTGAGCCAGTAAATTCAAGAATGTTCTTTAACTATGACAAGTATTGTTTGAAAAAATTTAATGAAAGTTCTGACATTTGGTTTCCACAATCTGTTGCACCAGTAATAATAATTTGTTGATGATTGTCTTGTTTTTGCGATCACATAATTATTAAATACTAAAGATGATGTTATTGCTGATATCCAAAAGCATCCATTATCATTACATGAATCAAAAACGATCCTATTTAATATAATATTACATGATGTATCAGAAGATTGCATTTTAAATATTTTATGACCTCTGGACATGACGCAATCTCTGTTAAAAAATTCGGATATTCTAAATATAGATCAAGATTTGATTTGTCCATGCATTAAAATATCAAAATCTAGATTTGTTTTGACCTTCATCGCGAATCAAAAGGTGAATTTTGATCGTTACCGGATAGCATCTTTTTTATTTTCCTTATATTTGTTTATAATTTTACTCTATTCTTATTGGCATTCATTTGTAGATTATTATAATGTAATTATTATTAAAAAATATCAAAATCTTTCAATCAAAAAGTGAAAAATAAAAAATTAAACGGTCGTTTGATGTCTATTTGATATTGCAATAAATTGGATCTCATTATTTAATAATGCAACTTTGGAGATAAAAACTCAAATAATGCTTTCAATTCTGAGATTTATGCTTTTTTGATGTTATTTTGGCTTAAACTTTTTCAATCAAAAAGTTTTTCAAATAACCAATGATTGGTCATTATTTTTTTTCGAACCTTTATTGAATAACCTAATAACTTTTTGAATGCTTAAATAGAAATTTTATTTTTGAATAGTTATTTGGATTGCTATTTTTAAATAGTCGATTTTTTATTTTCGCAACCTTTGCCATAGAAATTTTTTTTATATTCAAAAAGTTTCGAAAAGTGTCAGAAAAGAATCTCAATTGGATACTTTTGTAGAAAATGACTAAGGTCTTAAGTTCGATTCGTCAACCTACCCTTACAAATTAACTGTCATTTAACCTTTACTTTTTGTGCAAACCATTGTATACAACCAAATGATCAAAAAGTACCATTGTATGAACCATGGTACTTTCAATTCAATTTTTCAACATATCTATTTATATGTACACATAGATAAAATGTTCATTTGATAAAATAATTATTATTATTTAAAAAATATTTATTTTATATTTAGATATTAGTATTTAAAAATGCAATCTATTCAATTTTTTAGGGGAATCGTATTTTTCTACGCCACTTTTTGAAAACTTTTAAACTTTTAGAATACTTTTTTAATTCAATTTTTATTAAATAATGCATAATTATATAGTTCAAATAGCTTCCCGATTCATCCAGCAATTAAAGGAACCAGATTCGGCTTCGTGCAGCCCCGTGGTGATCACTGGTGCTTATATCCCCGAAAAATTATGTAAAAATAAACAAATTTATATCAAAAAAAGTAAATAGAGAGGTGCGGACACCTACTTTCAATTTTAACGTTTATAAAAATATGTATATCTTTTTATGTATTAATAATTATTAAATAATATTTTGATATTATATTATAGTGCACTTATTTTATAGATTTATTATTTAAATGTTTTAAAATATCAATTATATAAGTTATAATAACACAAACAAGTATCCTATGAAAAAAACCCAATCCAGCCACCTGATGGATGGATTGAATTTATAATGATTAATTATTATATATATTGGAAATTAATGATTAATTATGCATTTTGTTATTTTATAAATATTTCATATTTTGTTAAAAAGTTCATTTTAATGAATTTTTACATATTTTTTTGAAATATCTAAATAAATAAAGAATTTATTTAGATTATAATTACATTTATATATATTAAATTTAATATAATAAAGATATGCTAAATTTAGTTTAATTTGATTCAGGGGGCTGAGCTGCAAATATCAATTTTAAAATCATAAACATTAATAACGATTTTTTTTCAATAAAAATATTAAGCAAATATCTTTATATATTTATATATATATCATAGACTATATAACTTTTAATAATATTATATATACTATAAAAATGTTTAAAATAAATATAAACAATTAATAAACATTATATAACTGTATATTCTAAATATTGAACAATTATAAATTCAAATCGTTTCTCATAAAATGTTAATTTGAGAGAAATGAAATAAATAATTTTCTTTATATATTTTGAAGTTTAATTAAAATTTAAATCAAATGTAGAAAGTTTTTTTTTATTAATTTTTTTTTCATAAATTTTGAATAAAAAAATCTTCGAGAATAAAATTGAGAATACAGTAAATAATAATTGAGAATCGTTACATTTGAATTCATATCTTAATATGTAATTTATTATTTTATTATATTATAATAATTATATGATATATATAAAATATATAACAATTATATATTAATAATATAATTTTAAAATACTTTTTTTTATTAAATTTGGCCCATTTTCATTTTCTCAATTTTTTTTTGGGCCAATTTAAGTGGAAACTATATCATACATTAATAATTGAATAATAACAAACGAGACACATTTTTTTAAATAGTATAAAAATGATTTTTATCATGTTTTTATTACTTTTTTTCTTCTAAATAATAGATTTTTCTATCAATTGCATAATTTCTATAGTTTACATATTTTTATATTTTTTTCAGTGGTTTATATTTTTCTACCTCAGAAAAAAAATCATATATCACCACAAGTCGGCCCCGTGGACGAAAATAAAAAAAAAAATTATATCATTATAATGCTCATAAAAATTAATTAATATATACAAATTTTGGTGCGAATCTAAATCACTTCACCCTGTCCGCACCTCTGTAAATAGTTATAATAGAGCTCGGAGAAAAAGGGATTTCCTTTTTGAAAATAAAGAATTATATTTATAAAACATATTTATTTTGATGTGTATAAGTTATATCTGAAAGCATACACTTTTTCGAAAAAAAATTGTTTTTTAAAAAAAAAGTGACTTTTTTATAAAAAGGTTGATTTTTGAATATTTTTTTTTTTATAAAAAAAAAGCTTCTTTGCGAAAAGTTTTTGTGTGTGCAAAAAGTAAAATCATATCAATAAGTTTCGATCATTTCAAATAAAAAATATAATTAAAATCATAAATTCCTTTCGAAATATAAATTGATAGAGAAAATTTAGTTAACAAGAATTTCAAAGAATTATTTAATAAAAACATATATTTAGATATTATTCAAATCATAAAGAATGATATTTGATGTATAAATTATAAAGTACTCGTAATCATTGCTTGTGATCAAACTATATTCAAAATTTGAAGCATTCTAATGATATAGAAAATATCATTTGCTTCATTAAGCTGTGAGGCACTTTCCAATCTTGTTAAATGATGCTTTTGATGCAGACAGTTTAAATCGGGAATGAAAATAATAGTTTTGTCCTCAAAATGTAGTTTTTTCCACCAATTATAACGTTTTTTTTTTTTTTTAATATGAATAAATAACGTATTCAAAAATCAAAATCAAATAATAGAGCTCGGAGAAAAAGGGATTTCCTTTTTGAAAATAAAGAATTATATTTATAAAACATATTTATTTTGATGTGTATAAGTTATATCTGAAAGCATACACTTTTTCGAAAAAAATTTGTTTTTTTAAAAAAAAGTGACTTTTTTATAAAAAGGTTTATTTTTGAATATTTTTTTTTTATAAAAAAAAAGCTTCTTTGCGAAAAGCTTTTGTGTGTGCAAAAAGTAAAATCATATCAATAAGTTTCGATCATTTCAAATAAAAAATTTAATTAAAATCATAAATTCCTTTCGAAATATAAATTGATAGAAAAAATTTAGTTAACAAGAATTTCAAAGAATTTATTTAATAAAAACATATATTTAGATATTATTCAAATCATAAAGAATGATATTTGATGTATAAATTATAAAGTACTCATAATCATTGCTTATGATCAAACTATATTCAAAATTTGAAGCATTCTAATGATATAGAAAATATCATTTGCTTCATTAAGCTGTGAGGCACTTTCCAATCTTGTTAAATGATGCTTTTGATGCAGACAGTTTAAATCGGGAATGAAAATAATAGTTTTGTCCTCAAAATGTAGTTTTTTCCACCAATTATAACGTTTTTTTTTTTTAAAAAAAATAAATAAATAACGTATTCAAAAATCATAATCAAATAATATATTTATAAGATCTTGTTTTTTTTAAAAGAAAATCTATATTAAAAAAAATTGTTCATATAAAAAAGACTTGGTGTTTTGAAAAAAGAAAATTATTTCGCAAAAAAAAGATCATTTTAAGAAGTATTTTTCATTTTAAAAAGAAAACAAATTTTTTAAACGAAAAAATTATTTCACAAAAAAATGTTTTTACAGACAAAACTTTTTCTTTTCGAAAAAAAATGGATTTTTAAAACATATGGATCTTAATGATATGTAAAAGTTTTGTAAATATGGAAATTCCTTTTTCGCCTATCTCTAATATATTTATAAGATCTTGTTTTTTTTAAAAGAAAATCTATATTAAAAAAAATTGTTCATATAAAAAAGACTTGGTGTTTTGAAAAAAGAAAATTATTTCGCAAAAAAAAGATCATTTTAAGAAGTATTTTTCATTTTAAAAAGAAAACAAATTTTTTAAACGAAAAAATTATTTCACAAAAAAATGTTTTTACAGACAAACCTTTTTCTTTTCGAAAAAAAATGGATTTTTAAAACATATGAATCTTAATGATATGAAAAAATTTTGTAAATATGGAAATTCCTTTTTCGCCGATCTCTAATTTTTAGGTAAAATTAAAATTTTACGATTTTTTTGGTTAAATTTCTTAACATAGTAACTCAAATTTCACCTTAAGATGGTGGTTTTTTACTTTCCATGAATAGAGCTACTCATGGATAGAAAAACCATTCAAAAAGTGGCGTAGAAAAAAAACGATTGTCCAATTTTTTTATCAAAAAATCGAAAATGGTATGTGGGTTTTCCACCACCGTATTTTTTGCACGATTCTTATAATACATATAAAAATGTATTTGTATTAAGAAATAAACAATATTAACAAAAATACACATAATATATTTTGTTTATATAGCAGATTGACTGACAGGCTATTTATTTTCCAAAATGCTCTGTTTAATAGTATTAGCTTTTGACTAAACATAAAAATAAATATATATTCATTCTTCAACATCTATATTGAGCATTTATATTTTTTTTTTTTTGTGAAAAAATTACATTTGACAATTTCAAATCGTTTTTTTTTGCTCAATATATTCTTATTTGTGCAAAAAGGTGCAACGGTACACAAAATAAAAATTAATTACTTTTTATAAATACTATCAAATTCAAAAGGTGGTTTAATTTGATTTATTATTAATGAAATGACTAAGGTATATCATTTAAACATATCTCAAAGTATTTTATACTTTGGTTTTATTATCAATATTTCTTTTTATGGCCGTTAGTACCATTAGTTTCGATATTGTTCCAAAAAATAACTGCTACCTGATAGGATAGATACACAATGCAGCTCATCAATATCTGCACAAAAAGAAAAATGCAATATTTTGAATTATATAAATTTTTCTAAGTTTTTATATTGAAATATGTGGATGTAAAAAGTTCTATTCATTCTCATTCAAAATTTGTTTACTTATGAACTTTTATCAATTTTTTTTTATTTAAATAAGTTAGTTAAACAAATTCTTTTATCATATCTAATAAAAAAGTAATTAAATAAGCACATTTTCATTGAGTTAAAATTGAACCACATATAAATTTTTTAAAAGAAAAACAAAAATTGAGTTAAAACTAATTGAATTTCTTCCACTTACTTTAAATCCATAAAATTTGAATAAAACCTTTATTTTTTTTTATTGTTTCCCCTCTAAACATATTTGTATCTTTTTTTGAAAATTAAAAATGACTATCTCTTTCTTCAACCCTTTAGAAACAGCTCACCCTGATATCTGCAGACAGACTCCAAAATATTTCCCAATACCGATCACAAAAAATAAAAAATCTAATGAATTGATACCTATTAAAGCTTATAATCAAGTTGATGATCATGATCAACTCCAAGAAAACGAAATCAAGTTTTCAAAAATTATTAAATCAGAATCTTTTAAGCGCCATTGCTTTATTAACAACAACAATATTAAAATTCAACCATCACATGCTTCAGAATATATTTCTTCAATCATTAATTTTAACGACAACAATAACTCAAAAAGAAATAATATAAATGATCAAACAAAGGATTTTCAATTTCATAATAATGATAAAAAATACATTAAGTTAAACAATCGCAACCACATGCATTTGAAATTCAGCAGAGAAGAAGATGAAAGATTGATTAATATTGTTAATTTATATGGAGCAAGAAATTGGAGGTTTATCGAAAAATTAATGCCAGGACGAAACTCAAAACAATGTAGAGATAGATATTCAAATTATTTAGCTCCTAATATTAATCGTTCAGAATGGAGTGAAGAAGAAGACAGTTTATTGATTGAAAAATTTTTAGCATTTGGACCAAGATGGTCTTATATTGCACAATTTTTTCATAATAGAACAGGAAATGATTTAAAAAATAGATATAATTATACAATAATTCGACGAATTCCTAATCTAAAATACAACAAAGATGATTTACAGTAAAAAATATATAATAAAATACGATTTTTTTTTTTTTTTTTTTTTTTTTTTTTTTTTTTGTAAATTATTATAATAAAAAAAATGATCAAAATCATTGTCATAGTTTTATTGAATTTTAGATTTTTTTTAATCAATTTACATAACCTTATGTATGATTAATGTATATATATATGTGAAGCATTAATATTTGATTTTAGTATAATGCATATTTTTCATAGTTTTTTATTTTTAAGAAAACTAAAAATAAATAAAGATAAATTAATAAATTTTATACTGGACCTAAATATGAATAATAATATGCTTATATAATTTAATTTTTCTAGATATCTTATCAACAAAATATAACATTATCTTTAAATATAATAAAATAAACTTGATAAACAATTATATCAATTTATTCTTAAATATATTTTTAAAGATTTACCTAAAAAATATAATCATTAATTTTTAATAAATATCTAAATAATAATAATCACATTGCCATATTTTTTTTAATTATAAAAATAAGTATTGAATAATTTTATTGATTAAAAATTGGCTATTACTGACTTGGAATTTTAATACTACCATAAAATTCAATACTGTTAAATTGAATGCCCCATTTTTCTTTTATTCCCCAGTACTCGCCAGTGTTGCGGAATCGACAAAAACGAGAAAAACGATTAGAATGAACATCAAAAGTTTTAATTAAATTCGGGCCATTCAAATCAGAGTAATCAGAATGCTCATCGATTTTCATCCAATCCTTTCCATTATTCGAAGTCTCAATGACCCAATTTTTAATGTGTCCATAATCTTGGCCGAAGTCAGATGACTTAATTGAATACTTAGAAATTTGAATTTCCATATTTTTGAAGTCAAAAGAAACCCAGGCATTCAATTCAGATGATTTTGGCAAATAATCATCTTCTTTGATTGAATTCAATAAATTTTTGGGATGACAAGAAGGCGAACATATTGAATTAGACGTAACTTCTATTGTTCCATTATCATGCGGATTTCCTCCAGTTTTATCACTCAAGTATTTAATGATTCCATCAAGTTCTTTGTTTTCATTGAATTCAAATTTTTTAATTTCAAATGAATTTTCATTTTTTGAAGTTTCTTCTTTTTCTTCTTCAAAATTGTCTTCTTCATCTTCGTCTTCTTCTTTGCTTATTTGGTTTTGTGCAATGAATAGTTGCTGAAGTTGCTTGATTGCCATCTTAGTGTTTTCTTCTTCTTCTTGAACTTGAGCTAGAAATTGAATGTTGTTTTCATCGTTTTTCTTTTCACTTTCTTCTTCTTCTTTTTGAATTGGAATTTGTTTCTTTACGGCTTCCTTATCCTGCGAATTTTGAAGCTCTTCTTCTAGGTTTTCAATCTGCATCTTAAAATTTTTTTCCATTTCAATCATTCTTTGCTCAAGTTCAATGATTTTCTTTTGCATTTCTTTGTCATTCGAAATGAAATTTTGAATTATTCCTTTCGAGTTTTGAGGACAGTCAAACGAATTTGCTTTTTCAATTTCAAACAACTTTTCAATTTCATCAGTTGTCATCTCACAAAAATCAAGTGTGCTTGGCAAAACACTCAAACTTTTTCTATCGTTTTCATTCAATTTTTCATTTTCAAATTTTTGAATGGTTTGAATTACGAATGAAAACAACAAGTGATGGTCTTTTATTACTTTTTTAGGAGAGTTTAAAATCCTGACTATTTTATCAAGAGAAAAGTTGTTTAAAAAACCGTTTTGAATGCTAATGTCAAGGCTTCTTGCAATGATTTCTTCTTTTCTGCTTTCGTCTAATTCGTTTGAATTTAGATCATTCAATGCCATTGCCTTAATTTGCTCAGTAAATGAATGCGCATTTGGCTCTTTCTGCATAATCTTCTCAATTTCTCCACGAAATTCTTCATACTCGTACTTTTGGCATAAATAGCAAAATTGAGAGAGGTTCTTTTCATTGATTTCGACTTCTTTGCTGGTAATGGACGAAATGAATTTCTCAAATATATCAAAGGGAATATTGTCTTGAATGTAGATTAAATCATTTTGTTTAGTTTCATTTGGATGATAATATCGAAGCGACTTATAAAAATCATCTTTTGACGTTTTGAGTTCATGAAATTCATTTTTACCTCTTTTATAAATAATCAATAAATCGTTTTCTACTTTTGTTGGAGGTATTTTAACCTTGAAACTTTTCATTTTTCATAATAATATTTTCAAATAATATTTGGCCGACCAAAAGCAGAAGTTTATGAATTACTAAGCTTTTGTGTCCGAAATTTTTTATATTCAAAAAGTTAAAAAAAGTATCCAAAAATATCAAATTTGGATACTTTTCGGACATTTTTCGAAACTTTTTGAGAAAAAAAATTTCGGACACAAAAGCTTAGATGAATTATTTAATTCTGCAAGTTTTTTTTGGGACAACACATACTATCCATCAATAAATCAAAAGTATAGATAGCTTATGCTTCCCTTATTTATCAATTACTCCTTTTTATCCTCTTTTTTAATAAGAAAAAATTTGAAAGCATAAATAGCCATTAAAATTTTTAGAAAAATATGAATTTCTTTAAATAAATTATATAAGAATATAATAATATACTAAAATTTAATCATAATGACCATTAAATGAGTGATTTATATTTACGTTAAATGGCTGAGGTGGCGGACATCCATGGGTCAAAACATATCTTCGATAATATTGTGAATCTTCATCCATTGGTGGCACATTTTCATCATCAGAATCATTTGTATAATCATGTACTGCAGTTTCAGGCAGAGGTTGTTGAACTTGATTAATATCATATTTGGGCAAAACACTTTTAATATCAAAATCATCTGAATAAAAAGTTTTCTCAGCTGCTAAAACATCTTTTCCCAAATAACCAGCTCTCAAACTACCATTTCTATTTCTTTCAGAAATTGAAGGATTATTTGGCCGCATCGAAATTTTCTTTACAATTTTGACCTTTATTCTTTCACCATAAGAGCACCATATTGCACAAACGACGCTTTGGTAACCGATAATTGACATAAATACCAAAAACACTTTTCCCCAAATTGAAGACGATAGGAATGAGACAAAAGGTGGCAATTTTTCATCTTTTGAAGATATCGAAACTCCACAACACGAATCTGTCAATCCCGGAACTTCGAAACTTGTTTTTACACGAGCTTTGTGATCATGGCAAAGGGCTTCGCTATGCATTACCCTTCTCATATCTTCTAATGTATTTTTAGCATCATCGTCAAGTTTGTAAGAAACTTTTGCAATTACGTGGACAATATTGCTGGATTTGTTAATTTGAATTGGTTCCCCTTCTTCTTCCCAAGAATTATAGTGAAGGTACTTGATACTTCGAAATGAAACAAAATTCTTATATTTTCGTCTCTCCCTCGAATGGCCATT
The DNA here is from genome assembly GCA_039105265.1 of Tritrichomonas musculus. NCBI lineage: Eukaryota > Parabasalia > Tritrichomonadida > Tritrichomonadidae > Tritrichomonas > Tritrichomonas musculus. The sequence goes on along the minus strand of JAPFFF010000024.1, from coordinate 393,306 downwards.
TTCATAAACGGTTTCTGTATAATATTCTTTGTGATAGGCTTCACTTGTGACTGTAATAACAGGTGCAAAGGCTCGATTATTGCTAAGCTTTTCAAATAATGATTGTTTTTTTTCAACTCCTTTGAAAATTTCTTTGAGAACGATGAAATTCCCTTCAAATGAGTTTGGTATTAACATACTGGTGAGTGGGAAAATTTGTGGGAGGAAACCTAAAACTAAAAAGAGTATACTTTTATTTAAATAATATTCTTTAGATTCAGCATCTGCCAAAAAATATGAGATCAAAAATCCATATCCAATATTACATAAATTACAAAAAATAAAAGAAAAAAATGGTGCTGTATTTTTCCGGAATAATTTTGGTACAATTTGGGCTATGTTTGTAGGAAGCATCAAAATTACAATAAAGAACAAATAATAAACATCATTCATGCTTTTGAAAAAGTTTATTCAGAAAATAATAAGATGAAAATTCGGCCAAAAAAGAATTCAAAATAAAAACTAGATTATAATATTTAATTATGAGCATAAATTAATTTAATATATTGCACATTTTATATATGCTTTTATAGATTTTTGATTTCCTCAGTTTGAATCAATTTCACAAGCTTATCTTCAATATTTTCTAATTGAAAGATATATGTTTTTACACCAAAATTCTTTTCTCTCTTTGAAAATTCTTTAATACAATACACAATATTTCGATTGACAGATATTAAAAAGGTATCTTTTCTATCATCTGCTAATATAGCATTATGAAGGATAAATTATGCCAAATCAAAGACAGACCCAGTTGTTCCATCTTATCTCTCAACACATATCTTGTATCTAAAATTATATTGTTTTCTGAGTTATGCAGAAAATAACAACTTTCCACCTATCACAATGAATTAGCGTGAAGGAAATGTTTCAATTTCTTCGAGTTCATGACTTGTTATTATTGATGTTATGTTCTTCTAGTTTGCAATCATTTTCCATATTAATTGTCTGGATTGCATGCCAACACCTGCGGTTGTCTAGACTTGGTAAAGATTCAATTCATTCACTTTTTGAATCCAAAAGTCCTAGACTCCAGGACCTTGCACAAGTCTATATATGATCTCACATGTTTTTTTAAAAATTGAAGATTGAATATTTGATTTTTTATTTTTTGAATATCATATTCAATTATTTATCACAAAAATGAAAATTGAAAAATTCAAAACAAAATGAGTTGGTTTAAAAATGATTTTTTTTATTCTCTGAATTCGGTGATGTAGTAGTCTTTATTCCACCATTTGTTTGAATCAATGAGACGATAGCATCTTTCACGAGATCTCAATTTGTTCATGTTTTCTTCACTTATGGTGAAATTAAGATTGCTGTTTTCTTTTATGTGAGATTCGCATGTGCTCTTTGGAATGATAAACAGCTGTTCCATCAGGATGTGTCAGTGGCATCCTTTTCTCATCACACTTAATTGCAATTGGTTAGTGAACAAGGTAAAGATCAATGTAATCAAGCTGAAATAATGAAAGTGAGAATCTTGCTGCTTTGGCAACATCTTCTGGACGATGATCTGCAATATGCAATTTGGTTGTAATGAAGAGCTCTTCACGTTTAACAACATTCCTTTTCAACAAATCTTGAATTGCATCTCCAATTGCTTTTTCATTTCCTTATGCTGAAGCGGTATCAATATGACGATATCCAGCCTTTTCAACGGCAAATATAACACACCTTTCAACTTATTCTTCATTGGTGTTTAAAGTGTACCTAATGCAATTCTGGGAACATCTTCCATTTTGTCTTCCGGCAAAGAAAAAAATGAATAATTAATCTATTAAAATTTTTCAATTCAATTAAGTAAAATACGTGATGTGATCACTTAATAATCTAAAATACGATATTTTCATTCTTTTTCTTTTAATAAAAAAATTTACATCAATCAACTCTTATTGAATTTATACGATTTAATGTATTTTTCAGAATTATATATATAACAGAAATTTCTATCAAATAAATTTGATCGATTCATTGATGTTCTTTTCGATTTCTTCTCCTATAAAAAGAATTTTACCATATTTATACATGCATGCTGGCCTAATTTGATGCCTTTCAAACAAAATTTCACTGCTTCTTTGCTAATCATTGACACAAATCACAATTCATTCTTCTGTAACTGAAATTGGGGATTCTGCTTTCTCTGATTGTTCATCATTGACACAAATCCATTATATATGCGAACATGTAGTTTATAGGCTATTATATATGCGAACATTTATTAATTTTTTTTTTAAAAAAAGGAAATCGGAATTGACATGATGGTTATAAGCTTATTTTCACCTTCTATCATTACCCAAATAGAATAAGAGTCACTTTTTGAACAGTTTTTTTTAGCAATTGAAATAAAATAAACGTTTTTATTTTTTTAACCGCTTATTGTATTTTTTTCATCAATTTTTACCTACTGATATAAAGTTATTCCTGTTATTTGAAGATCGTTAGGTTTCTCTCAATTTACCTTAGGGAGGGTTGAAAAGGTTCTGAAATGCTCTCAATAAACTAAATGTTTATTTCATTTTCATTAATAATTGTGTCTTCAAGTCCATTTAGAATATCTGTGCAAATCTGAATTTGTACTTCTGAAAAAAAATTCTTTATGAAAATGTCCATAATGTATTGAGGCTTGTATTTGTCACTTCTTGGTTATTTTAACGATTGACCAGGGAAAAGAAACGGTCTTTGTTCAATCACACAAAATGAGGAAAATGGGAGATATTCAATTTTTTCAAATAGTATTCAAAAAATTGAATAAAAATTCTCAATTAAGGTTAAATAGAGACTTCCCAAAGGTAGTTCAATGGACGGTATTTTTATTAACAATATTTTTTGATTTGGATGAAAATGAAAAATGAATCAAATATCAAGATAATTTTTTATTTTTAAAAACAACGAAATAAATATATAAACAATATCACCCAATTCCAACGAAAAATGGATTTCTTTCTTTGATCAACTCGAGTCTTCTTTTTGCTTGTGATTTACAAAACTCGAACACATTCGTTGTTATTCCAAGCGGCAACTGACAATCCTCATAAGGATCGTCACGAAAAGTTCTTTTATTGCATATTTTATATATACCAGGCTGACTTCCCAAAAACTCAACAATTTCAGTTCTTCCGTATTTAGCAGCAGTCCAAATCGGCAACTCGAAACCAGATCTCGAATTGATCAACTGTGGCTCTTTAGATATAAAAAACTTGACCATTTCAACCTTATTACTAATTATTGGAAAATAAAGTATTGAAATATCACTATAAGACTTCGTTAACAAATTGAAATCAATTCTATTTAACAAAAATTTAATTGTTTCAATTTGACAATTTTCAACTGCGAATTGAAAAATTCGAAATTTTTCATCATTTCCACTTTTTTTATTTGCTTTCTCATTCAAAATGATATCAATTACGTAAGTATTGAAAGATTTAATTGCGTAATTGATAACACTACCATACCAACCAAAAACACTCTTTTTAATACTCATTTCGAGAACGTTTAAAACCCAGTCAAAAATATCATTTCTATGAAACAAAGCCGAAATATTCAAAGCACCATTAAAATCATAATCATTTGAATGCAGAAAGCGAACTATCTCAATATTTCCACCAGCAATTGCATAGTGGACTACATTAAACGAATTCTCATTAATTGGATCAATTTTCGGATTGTTTTGAATGTAATTTGAATAGATGTACTTGAAACACTTCACCGATCCAAAATATGCCGAATATTCAAATAACGAAGCTGATTCGTTGATGATCCAATGAACATCATAAATTGACGATTCAATCCTTTGTTCCCAATTGAAATCACTCTCGCCTTGAAGCATTTCAAAGATGTCAATATCGTCATCTTTCAATACTTCTAGCATCTTCAAATGTGAAGCGTTATTTCGCCTCATTTTTCTCATCTTTTTCCAATCATTTTTCTTCAGTTCTTTGAAGTTTTTGCCAAAATAGACAAGATCTTCAGGAAAACAACGAATAATCTTCGATGCTTCAAAAAACCATTGCTTGGTAATCTCATAAAATGGCGCGTCTTCTTTCTCCAATTCTGGCGCAAACCAACAGAAAAAGTAAAGTGAATTGAAACTGTGCTCCAAAGACTCATCAGGCGGATTCGGATGCGTAAAGCAATATTTGACATCTTCAATGTCAAGAAGACCGTTTTCATAGCAGCTGTGGAGGAAAAAAAGGCGACATTTCTTCTTCTCGTAATCCGAAAAACAATTCTTTAAAAAATATGGCTTTAGTAGAGGAAATATTGCTTTATTTTCATTGTTGATAAGAAGAAGTACTTGTGCATATAAAGTGATTTTGAGTGGACGGTAATCAATTGCTGTATATAAACTGTTGGCTAAATGAATTGAATATTCAGAATTAATAAAAACAGAGTTGAGAATTGAAATAGAAATCTCGTTTATATTATTATCATCAACTGACATAAGCCATGACTGGAGCTGAGAAATTGATTCGGATAAATCATCAGTCATAAAAATTTTATATTTATAGAATTGACCTTCAAAGGCCAATAAAATTTTATTAATTTTTCCATAATTTTTGTTTAGTTTGACCTCAATAACTCTTTTAATACTGTATTATTTTAGTATTTTCATCTTTCTTTGCAATATAATTCGCCAAAATCAATTTTCCAAATCACTTGATTATAACATTATCATATAAAATATAACATAATAGCTTTTGCCAAAAATATATATTTTCATTTTTTATGGTCCAATTTATGTTTTACTTCTTATAATGTAATGGAGGGGGGGGGGGGGAAAAAAAAAAAAAACTAAAATAATAAAAGACGTTTATTTAAGGTCAAAAATAAGGTGAAATCAAAAAGTTAATCAATATATTTTTATTATTTCAAACTCTAATTTCACCCTCAAAATTGTTATTATTATTATTATTATTATTATTATTGTTGTTGTTGTTGTTTGCGTTTCTTCCAAAGTTAAGGTTTTGTAAACCATTAAACCAAGGCAAATTAAGTGCATCTTCAACAGTTATTCTCAAATCAGGGTCTGGCTCCAACATTTGACACATGCAATCGTAAGCATTATTTGAAATATTATTATCAATATTCCAAACACTATTTTCTTCAATTTTCCTTAACATATAAGAATGAGATGCCTTTACATTTTCTGGCTTTGTATAAACTTCGTTTTCTTTGATCCCGAAAGGATATTCATTGTAGAGATGATAATAGACATTTACAGCAAGGCTCCAAATATCGGATGCGTAATCATGTGGCTCACCTCTGAGCATTTCTGGTGATTCATAAATTGTAGTGCCGCCTAATTTGACAGATTGTCCAGTATGACTTATGTCTTCTGCACTTTCAAAGTCAGTTAAAATAATTGTTATCGGATTTTTTGATTTTACGATAAAATTTTCAAATTTAATATCATTATGAACAACTTGATGATCTTTCAGTATTTGAAGAATTTTTAATGCTTGGTATGTTATTAAACGGATGATTTGTTCAGTAATGAGAAATTTATGGTTCCATAAATAAATTAAGAGATCAACTTCTGGATAAAAAACCATTGGTACTAAAATGTAGTTTCTTCCGAAAAGGTTTACATCAATTTGATTTTCATATCTTATGATTTCTGGGTTACTAAATAAATCTAATATATCATGTTCTCGGGTATAATCATCTATATCATCTTGGTCATGATATGGAAGAAGCTTGAGGGCATAATTTTCTTCATGATTTGAATTATTTAGAATGTTGGCTGTAAGTTGAGCAGGTCTATTAAAGTCACGCCTAACAGATATAAAGATTGGATTTCTTGAATAATAAGGGTATAAATCGTGAATTAAATATATTTCTTGCTGAGTGTTTAAATCTTCTATAATTTGCTGCTTGTTATCGTTATTAATTATGAGCTGAGTCATTTGATATCTTGGCTAAGATATAAAATAATCCTATTTTATATTATTTCTCATAAAAAGTACATATCAACTTTATTATAATTCAAAAATTGAACACTATGAAAATATAATTATCTTTTTACTATTTAAATATAGATTATAGATCATTTAATTATAAATATAGATTATTTAATTATTAATTAAATATCTAAATAATATTTTTAAAATCAAAACATTTTACAATGAAATGTAGAATTGAAACATTTTCTGTAAAATAAACTATCAAAGTTGAAAGGGAATTATAAAAAAGATATCATTAAATCGAAAAAAGATAAATTAACATACAAAAAAATTTTTTACAAGTTGTTATTTTTGTTCAAATCATGTTTATCTTGTTTAATTTCAAAATTACTAAATCTATCGTAGTTAAAACATAATCATGCCAAAAGAATGTTTTTATGCCAATTAATATTTAATAATAATAATCAATTTTAATTCATTTTTTATTAAATATAAAATATATTATAATATGCATAATATATTAAATAAAAATCATATTTTTTGATTTTTGAAATGCAAAATGAGGAGGAAAAAAGTTTTCATTTATTAAAAAATTGAAATAAATAAACACAAAAAATTTAACTTTTTAAAGCATCATACAAATAATTTCAATTCAAATCTCAATGATTAAAATTTAATTCCAACTTTTTGATATAAAATTTATCTGTTATTTTATTTAATTTCTTAAAGAGGAGGGTGAACAAAAAAAACTTATTGAAAAAGTTTATTTTAAAAATAATGATATCTTCTTAAATAAAGGACAATGTCTTTATTTTATTAATTATTTAATTGTATTTAATTGTATTATAAATATAGTGTTTATTTAAATTTCTTAAATAAGATATTTTTTAAAATCGTTAAAATTATAATATTTTGAATGAAGTTAAAACGTCAGCAATCATCAATTATTATATGAAATGTATTTGTTTATGGCTTCTTTATACGATTCTGAAAACATTTTTATACTTTTTCTAACCATTTAAGAAAAAATATGATTTTTGTTATAAAAATTCAAAATAATTAGAATTTTTGTTCCGAAAATCACAAATAAAGCATATATTTAGGCATTGAATTAAAATATGAAACCATATTATACAATTCTCAATAAAAAAATATACTTTTATTTTATTTTATCAAAGTTTTTTTAATTGTTTTTATTTTTGAGATTTTATTTACAGATATCTAAATAAATACAAAATATATTTTGATTTTTATTCATAAATTATTGTTTTACAATAGTTATAAATTTGGGGAATCGTATTTTTCTACGCCACTTTTTGAAAACTTTTAAACTTTTTGAATACTTTTTTATACATTTTTTATTCAATTTTTGCTAAATAATGCATAAATATTTAGTTTAAATGGCTTCCCGATTCATCCAGCAATTCAAGGAGCCTGATTCGGCTTCGCGCAGCCCTGTGGTGATCTCTGGTGCGTATATTCCTGAAAAATTATGTAAAAATAAAAAAAATTATATCAAAAAAAGCAAATAGTTATAATTTTAAGAGAAAAGTTAAATTTACGATTTTTTTGGTTAATTTTCTTAACAGAGTAAGTTAAATTTCACCTTAAGATGGCGGTTTTTTACTTTCCATGAATAGCTATTCATTGATAGAAAAACCATTCAAAAAGTGGCGTAGAAAAAAACGATTGTCCTATAAATTTAATATAATTGATATAAGCTATTTTGTGATTTTGGGAAATATTTTCAATGTGATATACTAATTTTATGTAAATATAATATATATATAATACAAGCGTATATAAATAATTATATATTAAAATAATTATAAATTATCTTTCAATAAATGTTGGGATATTTATTATTTCCAACAAATCTTTGCTAAAATAAATTTTGAGAATTGTTTGTATCAATTTAGAAATATAAAAAATATTTCAATACCTCAAATTGAGAAAAAACACGATTTCAATACTTTTAATTGAGAGAAAACACGATTTCAATACTTATAAATTGAGAAAAAACACGATTTCAATACTTTTAATTGAGAGAAAACACGATTTCAATACTTTTAATTGAGAGAAAACACGATTTCAATACTAAAATTTGAAATGGGATTATCCGATTTGAATGAAAACTCCAAAACCTATAGAAGGATTTAATTACTGAGTAGGCAATTTTATCACACATATGAATATGTTTAAACTCTCTTAATTTGGAAACCAACTAACGAGCAGATCTATGGTTCACCCTCCTCTTTTCTTAAAAAAAAAAAAAAAAAAAAAAAAAAAAAAAAAAAAAAAAAAAAGATTTTTAGGTGATGATTTTAATATTTTTAATATCAATAATAAAAATAATTTAGAAAAATTAACATTGTGGGAAACAAAGCTAAAATATAACGCAAATTACAAAGCATAAATAGCTGCAACGAATTCAAAACATGATCGTATTGATAGAAATGTGATATGAAATATCTATTTATATTCTAAATAATTATAAATAGAGGTATTCATGTAGGGAATTCGTCGATAAAATTTTAAATAAAACATTTTATATTTTTTATTATTTTATAATTGGATTATATAAAGATTTGTATAATTCTATGTGCTTCTTTTTTCAAGATATGAATTAAATATATTTTTGTGAGCATAAATAACTTTATTTCTGAATTTTTATAATTTCAATAGAAATATAAAAATATAATTATTTATTCATGAATATGCATTATATGCGATTATTAATACTTATATTAGTTAATAAATGCATTATATGTTTATATATAAAATTAATTTACATTTTTAAATCTTATAATTAAGAAATAAATAGATTAGTTTTAATTATTTTTCAATATTTTAGGAACGATCATTTTATACAAATTAATAAATAATCAATTGAATTTATAATCATCTTTTTTTTGAAAAAAAAATTTATTCTCTCAATATTTTATTACAATTTTATTAATAAACATAGAAACTTTTCATAAGAATTGAATCAAATAATCGTAAAAAATTATAATTTTATAACTAATATTTTGCGTTTTATAATTAATGAACTATGATTTTTTTTATTTTTTATTATTATTTATTGCAATTAAATTATTGATATCTAAATTAATTCAAGAAAACATAAATATTTAATAAAAGTTTTTCTCTTTTTTTTGATTTTGGCATTTTGCACCAATAAAATTAATAATATAAAGTAAAATCAACATTTCTCAAAAATGAGCGCATAACCAATATATTCCATTCTCAACTGAATAATTCAGATTAAGCCAAAACATATACATAAAATATAAGAAAATTTAACGAGCGAATTTTTAGATATTCTACTTTTTTGTAAAAAAATTCATTTTCAAATTCTAAACTCTTCATTATTTTTACATATAAAACAAAGAACAAAATTTTAAATCTCACAATAAATTATAGTATTAAGAAATTACCTTTATTATTTTAAATATCTGGCATATATTTTAAATTGAGTAAAAATATCAAGATATTAGAAAAAAAAAATTTAACATTATTTTTTCAAAAAAGAATGCTTAATACAATCTCCACAGGCAAGAAATTTGTTTCTCTTAATCTGAGTCTTCAAAACTTTAAATTGGCTGAAAAAATGCAATTATAAAAATTATCAAAGACGTTAAGTCACCTCACATGAATACCTCTTTATAAATTGTAAACTTTTTTTGTTGGTTATTAGTAATTACTAATTACTAATTAGTGTTTATTTTATTAAAGGCAAGGTTCCAATGAAATGATCCTTTTTTATAATAGACTGAAAAATATTTTAATATAAGTGAAAATGATTATTCATGATTTTAATTCATTTTTTATAGATAATAATAATATGAATTTTGATTGTTTGTTTTTAGATTTCTTTGGGTTTAAGGCTGGATTCATGGGTAAAGAACTTGCAGATTCACTAGGTTGGAAATCTTTCATTTAATAATTCAAATCCAATTCAAAAATGTTTTGTTTTGTTAAAAAATTTTTACGTTTTTTCATGAATAAAATTAAAATTATTCTTAAGGTTCTCCTTTCAAATTTAAAAGAATAAATTCAATGAGATTTCACAAATAAAATATGCATAAATATCGTTTTTAAAAATAAATTAAAATATTAAATTTATATAGATATATATTTCAAATGATTTGATAATAATATTTTTATGAAATCTTATAGATTTTGATTTTTTACAGATAGAAATCATAGAATTAAAAAATCAATAAAATTTTGAATAAAATAAGATTTAATCGTTGAGGCCAAATTTTTTTATTTTTCACCAAAACTTTTTCCGAAAAATGCTCTATTGAATTATTTATTCTATGAGTTAATTCAATATTGAATAATTTACATTTTTTTGGGGAAGGAGAACCTTAACACTACCTAGAAATTATTTTCATATATATGAAGTTTATTTATTTGTAATTAATAATATATTTATATCAAATAATGGATGATCGCATGCTCATTTTTGGCATAGTGAATTTACACGATTTTCCTATAATTTTAATCTTTTATTTAAAAAGTGCAAACACTCAAGTAAGCTTGTAAAATATACCCAAATGTAAAAAAAAGACCTGGTCTTGGTGATTCTTTCTGGTCTTTTGGCGATTTTAATAAATCTTTTAAAGAGTTATTTCTTATGAATTAAATAAAATGATTAAATGATATTTGATTAAATAATAATTCAATTTACGAATCAATATTCAATAAATTCAATGAATTTATTTAATTACTCGGCTATATATATTCATAAAAATATAAATACTATTAATATTTTAAATACATTTTATATCGGTATATATTTAAAATATAAATGAAAAAAAATTATTTTCAATTGAAAAAATGCTTTTATTGATTTTTTTATATATTTATATCTTATTTTTTTTTTTATTTTATATATGATATTTTGAAAGCTTTACAAATCACCATCGCCAAAAAAACCGTTTTGGTGATCTCCAAAATATATGTAAACTATTCAAAATTGAATGCTGTCGCCAAAAGCCCAAGACCTGGGCTTTTGGTGAAATCGGTTATTTGGCTTTTCATCGTCAATATAAATGAGCTTTTTATTATTATTTTATATGATATATTATACAAATCATACAATTATTTTGTAATATTCAAAAAATAACATTTTTTTACTGAGAAAATCTTATCGATTATTAATATGACTTTTGATAAAACTCATTTAATTCCTCTTTCAAATAATTCAATGGTTTATGACAATAATAAATATTAATAAAATTTATTTTACAATAATATGGTTACATTTGGTGATTTTTAAAACCCAAAAAACGTTTATTTCACCAAATTTACAAGCTTAACTCAAGATAAAGTTTTATATTATATTATTATAAAATCATAAAACCTTTTCATCAATGAGAAAAATCAAAAATTTCGTTTCTACTTCTCTCCAAAATACTAAAATTTGAAAAATTTATTTTTAAATTTGATTGATAATTTGGCCAAACATATAATATAAGGCAAATGACAAACCATATACTGTTCATAAACAATCAGAAAGAATTATCTAAAAAATCTCCAAAGTTAGGCTCCCGCACAATATACTTATTTAATCCTCTTTATAAAATTAATTTTTTAATAAATATTCCAAAAACATTTTCAATAACAACAAATGATGAGTCAGAAAAGTTTAATATCGATATGTTGAAAGATACGAGCAGGACCATACTTGAATTTGCATTAAATAATCCTCAAACTTTAACTTATCATATTAATATTTATAGTGGATGTACTCTTCGTAAATTTAAACAAATGTACCAAGGCGAAGTAGTTAATTTCATTGATAACGAAATACCAATTTATAATGAATTTAGACTTCATTTAAAAATTACCAATATTCCGAGTCTAGCTGATAATTTTAGTTACTACCATAGGCTTAAAAAGCATGATAATAGTACTTTAATATCATATAAAAGTTTAAAAAAGTATATAAAAAACTTTGCACCTCATACATTTATAATTAAGACCAAAAAGAAGGAATATCAATGCAACAACTTCGGCATTCTTTCCTCAAAAGTTATTTGTGACTTTCTTTCGAAGAATCCAGCAGCAAATATATTCATTTTTGACTTTGATGATGAATGCAACGAATTTCAATCAATTTGCAACGTATTTAACTTACAAAAAGTTGACATAACGGTTAACAATGTAAATTCAATCAAAGAAATAGCTGAATCTCTACAAATAACCTCCATTTTAAGCACTGTTACTAATTTCATTTCTGAGCAAGACACATTATCACAAATAATTGACAACAACCAAGAATTGATAGATTCAATTGACCTTTTATTTGACCATTTGTGCAATATTAAAGAAAAAACCGTTGAAACCGTTAAAGAATTCATACTTAAAACTTTTTGGTCACAAACTGAAGATAATGTTAAAGAATTGGCTGCTTTTGTTTTACAAGTCATTCAATCTGATTTGGTGCTTCATCAAAAAGTTGCTGATTTGCTTTATCAACTGAATCAAGAAGCAAATGAAACAAACAAATTAGATATTTTAGTTCCTTTTATTATTTCCAAGCTGATGTCTTCATTTGCAGAGACAGTAGCGAATTGTTCTTTTGTTTACAATTTGTACAAATTAGAAATGATTCAAAAAGAAGAAATTGTCGACCAATTAAAAACGGTTTTTCAAACCGCCAATAAAAATAAAATTAAATTTTCATTGAATTGGTTTTTGGCCGAAATAATGGAGAACAACTCACTCGATGAAGATGAGATGATAAACATTTGTGATAAGAATCAATTAGCCTTCTTATTGTCCTATCTTCCTGACGACATTGAAAAGTACAAAGAAATGAGAGACCGAGGAGAGCCAGAGAATGAGCTAATTAGAGCATTACGTTCAGATGATGTTGATGAATTAAAGAACATAATAATTGCTAATCAAATCGACATTCAAAAAGCTATCATTCCTTATAATATTTTTGAAGATTTCATCGAAAATGGAAAGACTAATTTTATTGATTATTCAGCTGCTTATGGATCGTTGAAATGTTTTAAATATTTATTTTTAAATCATGAAAAAGTTGATCCTTTAACTTTTGAATATTCAATCTTTGGAAGCAACAATGAAATCATAAAAATTGTTGATCAAAATCTCGTCGATAATGCCAATTATCGCAAAAAAATCAAAAATATTCAGAAAAGAAAAAATGATGAATTTAAGTTACTTATTCCACCATTGATGAAGCACCAGAATGATTTATTTGATTGGATTCTAGCGCAAAAATTCATGTTTAGTATAAGACAAGCCAATTCATTAAATAATCTTGCTCTTATTTCAATAGAAAATGGAAATGTTCATTCATTAATTGAATTAATTGACAATGGTTACAACTTCCAAAAAGAATCATTGTTTAGAAAACAAGTTGTTGAATATACTTATCAAGAAGTTATTGAAAAAGCTGCCATAAACGGTTTCTATCGTCTTGCTTTATTATTAACTAATTTCATACAAACAACAAAAGGAATTAAACTTATAAATTCGGAATTATTTGTTTATTTTGGAAACTTGTCAATTTTTAGACTTGTTTCTGTTTTCTTGGATCCAAACGAATATGAAAAGTGCTTCATTAGTTCTATTAACAATGACAGTCATAAATTATTGGATGTATGCTTTGAACAGTTATTGAAAAAAGATATTTCAAATGCAAAAAGAATCGCATTTTCATCATTTTCTCATTGCATTCAACAAAATAAAAATGATACATTTAAATACTTGATTAATCATTTTAAAACCGCATTTCCAGCAATTTTCATGAATTTTGATTGGTGTAGTCAATTGATGCCACTTGCATGTAAAATGAAGAATTTTGAACTTGTTAAATTAATTTTGAACTTGAATTCTGAAAATGCTTTTTCAACTGCATCTTTCATGGATTCTTTTTATATGGCTGCTTTATCAGGATCATTTGAAATATGTCAATATTTGGTTGATCAGAAAGTTCTTGATAAAGATGATTTCCAATCACTTTTACGAAAAAGTGACAAACTCGTCACGATAAGCAAAGAAATCTTTGAATTGATATTGAAGAATTCAAATGAGCAAATGAAAGAACATTACTTTAGCTCACTTTTGTATCCAGCTATTCAAAAAAATAATAAAGATTTGGTTGGCTATTTACTTGCTCAAGATTATGAATTTGAAGAAGATGAAGAAGTATTAGTTTTGGCCGTTCAAACTAGAGATTTAGAAATGGTTAACATTGTACTTAATTATAACAGTCAACCTTATTTTGTTAATAGATTAACAAGCAATGGAACAGCCTTATGGCATGCTGTTAGAATTAATAGTATAGAAATAGTTAATCGTCTTCTTTCAATCCCTGGAATTAATCCAAATTTGTACAGTTTGTACAATGATAAAACTTCAACACCTTTAACTTTAGCCATTAAAATGTTATATTTTGAAATAGTGAAAGTTATCATTGATTCTTTTGGCAATAAAATTTATCAATGGGAATTGAATGAAGTTTTAAAAATGGCTTTTGATGGGTTGATTCCATATTCCTATTCAAATTCATGGTCTTATAACAAATTAAAAACTGACGCGAAACCGTTGCTTATTGAAATTTTGAGGAAGATATCAACATTGAAAAATATTGATCCAAATCTTGTTTATAATAATCATTCTTTATTAACTTATGCATGCGAAAAGAATGAAATTGAAATTGTTAAAAATTTACTTGAAATGGAAACAACAGATTTGAATATTTACGTGCCGACAACAGGGGATAATTCATTAATGATTGCTATTAAGAAAAAAAATGTCGATATCGCAATGCTTCTTATTCAAAATCCAAAAATTGACATCAATATGAAAAATATAAATAATCAAACAGCTTTGCTTTTAGCTGTAAACAGTTCGCTATTTGACGTTATTGATGCTATTTTGGCAAATGAAAAATTTGATCCGAAAATAAACATTATTAATCAAATTTTTTATTTTTCATCACTAAAAGTAGCAGAACATCTTCTTTCATCAAAATACATTGATGTCAACGTCACTTATGCAAAAGCGAGTAAAGAATTATCTAGCACTTTTTCAAGTAGACGTTCATCAATATTAACTAAGTTGGTTGAAGCAGTTAATTCAGATAGCATAGAACTTGTTAATTTAATCATCAATCATCATTCTTTTGATCAAGAAAAATCATGCTTTTCATTGGCTCTTTTTACAGCCTATAAAAAAGATTATAAGCCGATTTCTTCATTATTAGTGAAGAAAGTAGATACAATCTCTAATTATAAAAATAATGATATCGATCTCTTTGAGTTATCATTTATCAGGGATGATGAAGAAGCAATGACAAAAATTCTGAAAAGTCCAACTTTTGTATCATCAAAAACAAGTTTTATAAAAGTATTTTATAATACTTTTAATAGTACGATGATTAAAACAAAGGTAATTCCCATTGGATTGATGACCAAAATGTATGATTATGATAAAGAACATGAAAATTTAATTGACCTTAATATATTTTTGCCAGGTGGAAGATCTGTTTTTACATCAATTCCTCATCATGCTGATAATATTCAAGAAGTTGTAAAGTTCTTCTTAGATCGTGGAGTAGATCCAAACATTCCTGATAAAAATGAAATTTATCCTTTCGAATATGCAATTTCATCACGATCTAAAAAATTCATTGATGCTTTTGTTGATTCAAACAAAATTGATTATTCTTTAAATATATCAGCGAAAAAAATCTTCTTCTCTGGAACTTCATATTATACCACTTATTACAATGGTTATAGTTCACTTTATGACAATATTTTTGAATTAGCATTTGATAGATGTGATAATGAAACCATTGTTAAAATTTTAAAGAATCCAAATTTTGATTCTAAAAAGATCAACTTTGCCAAAATCTTTTATAGATCATTCAGTAGAGCAATAATTAAATCCAATGATAATGAAATGTCAGTTGAAATGCTAGACTTATTGATTAAATATGATAAAGAACATGAAAATTCAATTGACTTAAATCATTTGTTGCCAGATGGAAGATCTGTTTTTACTGCAATTCCACAATGTATTAAAAATATCTCTGAACTTGCCAAGCTCTTTTTGGATAATGGAGCAAATCCGAATATTGCAGACAACTTTAATTTATATCCTTTTGAATATGCAATTAAATCCAAAATCACTGATTTCATTAATGTTTTAATTGAATCAAATAAAATTGATTATTCACAAAAAATTTCATTCTACTGCAGCAATTCAAAGTATAAATCAAAAAATACACAAAAAGATCCATTGTGCTTAAAAACTCTTTTTGATTTGGCATTTTTTGAGACTGATACAAAAACAATTGTTAAGATTCTTGAAAGTTCAAGTTTTGATTCAACAAAAGTCAACTTTTGCAATCTGTTTTATTTAGCTTTATATAAAATTGAAGTTGACAGTAGAAATAGTTCTGTTCTAAATTTTGAGTTGGCAGATATATTGTATGAATATGATCAAAAGCATGAGCATTTAATTGATTTGAATAAACCCTTTTTAAATGGGAAATCTGCTTTTACAATGATACCTTTAAACATTCATAACCATGCAGATGTCGTTAAATATCTTTTAGATCGTGGAGTAGATCCAAACATTCCAGATAAGAATAATATTTATCCATTTGAATACGCTCTTTCATCTGAAAACAAAAATTTTCTCAATGCTTTAATTGAGTCAAAGAAAATTGATTTTTATAAGAAAATTTATGATAATGATACTTCATATAATCAAAAGTTTAAGAATACTAATTATAGTGGTAAGCAACATAATAATTTGTTTGATTTAGTTTTAAATAAATGTGACGTTCAAACAATTATTAATATATTGAAAAACTCAGAATTTGACTCAACAAAAGTTGACATTTTTAAAGTTTTCTTCAAAGTTTTTGATGAAAAAGCAAATGGATTTTCTATTAAGAAAAAAATGTCAATTGAAATAATGACATTAATATATGAACATGATCAAAAACATGAACATTTGATTGATTTTAATAAACCATTACCAAATGGGAAATCATATTTTACATCGATTCAATACTTCATTAATAACATTGTTGATGTTACTAAATTCCTTTTGGACCATGGAGCAGATCCAAACATTCCAGATTCATGTGATATTTATCCACTTGAATATGCTATATCAACGAATTTGGATGAATTTGTTCATGTTTTAATTGAATCAAATAAAATTGATTACACGAAACAAATTTCTAATAAAATGAATTTTTGTACTAATGCGAAGTATGTAACTTATCTCCACTTGGCAGCAAGATCACGAAATTCAAAAATATTACAAGAATTCATTGATAAAAAGTTGATTGATTTTAATATAACCAATGATGCTGGCGATTCTCCTTTCATGGAAGCCATGAAATTCAATCAATTTGCAAATTGCCAAATTTTGTATGAATTTCTGCCAGATAACATGTTCAACCCTTCATTGTTCATGCAAAATCAAACAAATGATGATTCACAACCGAAATCTTTCTGGATCTTCCATGATCAAAACGATTTCATCGATCAAAAATTGATGATTTGGTCTGATCAAAAACAGAGCAATGATAAAACTGTTGGAAGTTCTTTCAAATGGAATCTTCCTGATAAAAATAAGATTTATTCAACGTGGGACAAATCTTATGAAACAAAAGAAGACAACAAGAAACCTTCTTGGAATTTCCAAGGCCAAAACAAAACAAGTGAAAAACAACAGCAATCTTCATGGAGTGCTCCAAGTCTTAACTTAAATGCAGAGCCAATAAAGTCTTCTTGGAATGCTCCAAAACAAAGTGGATTAAACGGACAAGCAAAATCTACTTGGAACACTTCAGCAAAATCTATTTCAAGTGAACAAACAAAAAATACTTGGAAAGTTCCTGATGCAAACAATTCAAGCGAAATACCGAAAAATATATGGAATTTCCCTGCTGCAAGCAATCCAAATGAATCACAGAAATCTTCATGGAACATTCCAAGTAATTCAAATGAACAGCAAAGATCATCGTTGAGTTTTCCTGTTCTAAACAATCCAAAAGAATCACAGAAATCAGAGTGGCAAATTCCAACTAATTTCAGTTCAAATGAACAGCAAAAAACATCACTGAGCTTCACTACTCAAAGCAATCCGAGTGAACCACAGAAATCATTGAATTCGACTAGTGCAAACAATCCGAGTGAATCACAGAAATCATTGAATTCGACTAGTGGAAACAATCCGAGTGAACCACAGAAATCATGGAATTCGACTAGTGGAAACAATCCGAGTGAATCACAGAAATCATGGAATATGACTAGTGCAAACAATCCGAGTGAATCACAGAAATCATGGAATATGACTAGTGGAAACAATCCGAGTGAATCACAGAAATCATGGAATATGACTAGTGGAAACAATCCGAGTGAATCACAGAAATCATGGAATATGACTAGTGGAAACAATCCAAGTGAATCACAGAAATCATGGAATATGACTAGTGCAAATAATCCGAGTGAATCACAGAAATCATGGAATATGACTAGTGGAAACAATCCGAGTGAATCACAGAAATCATGGAATATGACTAGTGGAAACAATCCGAGTGAATCACAGAAATCATGGAATATGACTAGTGGAAACAATCCGAGTGAATCACAGAAATCATGGAATATGACTAGTGCAAACAATCCGAGTGAACCACAGAAATCATGGAATATGACTAGTGGAAACAATCCGAGTGAACCACAGAAATCATGGAATATGACTAGTGCAAACAATCCGAATGAATCACAAAAATCATGGAATATGACTAGTGCAAATAATCCGAGTGAATCACAGAAATCATGGAATATGACTAGTGCAAACAATCCGAGTGAATCACAGAAATCATGGAATATGACTAGTGGAAACAATCCGAGTGAATCACAGAAATCATGGAATATGACTAGTGGAAACAATCCGAGTGAATCACAGAAATCATGGAATATGACTAGTGCAAACAATCCAAGTGAACCACAGAAATCATGGAATATGACTAGTGGAAACAATCCGAGTGAATCACAGAAATCATGGAATATGACTAGTGGAAACAATCCGAGTGAACCACAGAAATCATGGAATATGACTAGTGCAAACAATCCGAGTGAACCACAGAAATCATGGAATATGACTAGTGCAAACAATCAGAGTGAATCACAAAAATCGTTGACGGCTCCAAATCTGGGCAATCAAAATGAATCACAAAAATCTTCTTTGATTTTTTCTGCTCTGAACAATTCCAGCGAACAACAGAAGTCATCGTTGAATTCACCCAATAAAAATACACTGAACGAAATACAGAAAACAACATGGGGCGCCTCAACACAATTCAACCAGATAAATTTCTCATTTCAAAAAGATGAGAAATAAAAATTCATTATTTTTGATTTCATCTTCATGAATGACATGATTTTGGTGTTGATTATTTGTATATTGAATTATAAATAAATTTATTTTTATATATCAATAAATATTAACATGCAAAAAAGATTTTTAAAAAGTATGTATGTATATATGCTTGTTTAATACTTTATTTGAATTCACCAAAAGATATTACCTAATCCTTCATAGAAAAGATTGCTGATATTTTTGATTTTATTTTGATGATTCTCTTCCAATTCTAGCTCTTTTAAATCTAAAAAATGGTTACGTAAGTAACGAATTTTTCTCAATTGTTTAAAGTTCTGAGTCAGGCGAAATTTCAATACTTCGAAGTTGTCTGCATAATGAAAATGTGTCATTGCGAATTTTTGTGATTTTTGGCGGAATGAAAATAGTCTCAATTGAAGTTTCTTCAAACGCAACTTTCTCGATTGTGTGAAGTTTTGAGTCTGATGGAATATTAAATCTTCGAAGCCGCCCACAACCAGAAAAAGCGTGTTTACAAATATGGGTCAAATTTGATGAGATTTCAACACTTTCAACTTTGCTTTCTGAGAATGAATAAGCTGCGATCTGTTTTAATATTTGGCGAAATTGTTGCACTCTTTATATCACAAATTGCAAAAACAATCACATCGAAATTGTCACTTTTTTCATCTATTTTTCCAACCATTAATTTACAATTAAGAAATTTGAAATGTTTATTTTTTTTGGAGCAGTTCCACAGCACCATCCTCTCTTGAGCTCAGAAACATCGGAAGGAATCGCCAAGCTTTCAATTTTAGTTCAATTGTTTGTAGATCCGAATCTTCTGAAAAATCACAATCAGAAAATGTTGCTTCATGAATTTGCTGGACATGAATTGCAATTTTTATGCTCTCAATTTCAGTTGATGAGAAAGCTCCTTCTCCAATTATTTCAAGATTTGAATCATCTGGTATTTCGACCTTTCAAACCTTCACCAATTCTTGTCACATTTGAAAGAATGCAATATTGGATATATATTTTTGAAAATACATTTTTATTAAAAATCTCATGAAATAATTATTTCATCAATTATTAGAATAAATATTACAATATAAATATAAATATAAAATAAATATTTAAGGGACAACAGACATATATTTTGTAAACCTTTGAATAATCAATAAACTCATAGAATATAAAATTGAATAGTAGCTTTTTAGGAAAAAGTTTAGGTCAAAAATTATAATATTTCGCTAGAACGATCAATTTTTCTTCTTCTCAATTTATTCATTCTATCAAAAAAATTGGAATATGATAAAATTAAGAATAAATTTAAACAGTATTTAAATAAAATAATTTATTGCAATAAGAATTTAATAAAAATATATTGAAAATAAAGATTATATGTAAATAAGGCGAATTTTTGAGATAATTGGCCTTATCAATTTTTTTTATTTGGTTTTATTTTCCCGTCTTATTAGAACTATCACGAACTATTACATTAGAAAATCCTTTCAAATATTATTCAACAATTCAAATATTAAAAGAATCTAAGTTAACAAAAGCTTTTAAGTGTGAAAAATCAATACAAATTACCATAATCAATAAACCTGCTTATTAAAATGTTTCACAACTTCATATAAAGAATCAATTAGATTGTAAGGTTGCAATATGATGACAATATTCGTTTTATTTGCATTTTATAAATATTCAAATCATAAATCAGTATTAGCTTTTTTTACATCATAATAACAGTAAATTGCTTAAGTGGGTATATAATACTTTTAAAATTATATTATCTGAATCAAATTTTCATCCTTTATTTAATAAATATTTTTATTTCTATTTAATTTTTTATTTCTTTGGATAAGAAAATACTCAATATGATGTTCATGAATATATACAATATTAATAATTACTATTTCCCATTTTTAAAAACCAAGAATATTAAAAATTTCATTTTGTGGGAACTCATTGAATTTTACTCTTTCAATTTTCAAAATTTTGTCTGTTGTCCCTTAAATAAATCAGACAGAAATGAAGATAATCATAAATTTATTGAATTTTGAGATCCATTTAATTTATTTGTTGGACATCTTACTAAAAGTTGTTTTTCCATAGAGTATCATTTCATTAAAATCCATCAGTATTATCGAAATAATCTAATGGCCCTTCTATTCTATGATTTCTTAAGAAATTTCTTAATGTTGATATCATTTCATCCTTACAATCATTTGATTTTACAACTTCTGCAATTCCTGCAAGAAAAAATGCTGCACAACTATCAAACTCTTTATTCATTACAATTTGCGAGTTTAGAGTACTGATTATACGATTAATTTTTTAATCTAATTCATCTTTTAATTCAGGAAATTCATCGCGAAATTGGATATGGTGATGTAAATAGTTACGAAGTGTTTTCATGCAAGCATCAGCTGGATTTTTAAACCAAGGATCTGTGAGAATTGTGTGATTTTTCTCATTTAGCAAATATGTTTCCAAATCATCTAATCTTTTGTATCTTCTCGCTTTAATTTCTTCAGGTGATTTATCTTTGAAAGTTGGGGCTTCTTGGTTTGGTGGATTTAATTTAATTGTCCGGCCATTTATAAAAGTTCTAAAATCATTCAAATTTATTTTATCTCGTAAGTTTTCCCCTTTAAACTCGATACTTGACGAATCCCAGTGTACAATGCAAACAATAGTGACTCTAGAAGGTTCATAAATGCATATTTCTGCTCCTGTCCGACAATGTGTCATTTGAACTGAATCATATCCCATTTTATTTACTATTCTTTCATTAAAATGATTCATTGCCATTTCTTCTGTCAATAAACGGCCAACATTAAGTGTAGCAACGATTATACAATCGCATCTTGAAACTCTTGCTTTACGAACTGCTTCTTCCGGCATTTCAGAAAAATATATTCCACCGCCAAACATTCCATTTTGTCCTAAATGAAATCCTTCTACTTCTATTTTTTGAGCATTTTCGAATGATGTTGCATGATAATAATAATTCATCTATTTTAATGAATTTATTAATAAATTTTGTTTTGATGAAAATTTTGACTTTGATTTCAATAGGCTTTGAAAATTTCAGAGCTTAATAAATAACTGGTTTATTAAGCACTGCTGTTTTCACAATTGTGATATGACTTAATGCACTATTAAAAATCAAAATATTTGTAGGTTAATGAAAATGTTTTCATTTGGATTGCTTTGAGTAGTGAAGTTCAGTGATTTTTTTATCTTTTCATTTGAACTGCCTGTGCCTGAGGAAGCTTCAGAAATATGCGATTAAGAATTTCCTTTTTATCCTATAAAAGCAATATTAATAATCAAAATAAAACAGTATTTCTAATAAATTTAAGAGTAATATTTTCTGGCAAGGCTTGCTTGTTACTTAACCAGCAAGGTGTCCACTTTTTGAAAACAAATATACTTCATCCACTTTTTGAGTGCAAATATTTTCAAAAGAGACTTATGAACTTTTTCAATTAACAACGTTTGTTAATATTTTAGAAGACTTGCTGGTTAATTTTCCTATTTGCTTACCACACGCCATTTATTCTCAGATTTCAAAAGAGACTTATGAACTTTTTCAATTAACAACTTGAGAATAACAATCTGAAAATGATAATTTGGAAATAGCAATCTGAGATTAATAATCTTCTAAAATAAATCTAATAAAAGTATCTGGTATTAGAAAGAATAAAAGTTAACTTGAATATAACTATAGTAATATTTAAAATGGCGCCAAAGACATTGAAAACATTAACCGTTCTATTAAATAAAAATATTTAAAAAAAAAAAAAGAATTTTTTATTGATAGCAGTAAACGTGGCTGTCTTTATTGAAACATTAGTTTGCCATACTATTCAAAGCAGTTGATATTTAAATAGTAGCCACCACCACAATTTTTTCCAGTCTGAGTGGTGCAAATGCTGCGGAATTTTTTCTGATTTGGATTTGTGACTGGGAATATGTGTGTGTGACATGGTCCACTGAGGTAGGAACAGTAGTTGACTGTTGCAAGATTTTCCCACTCGCCGTTGTCATTCAATCCCTCAATAATCCAACTCTTTGGATGACAATCTGAAGAATGAATATTACGTGACTTAATTTGGTAATTTGTTTTGAATTATTCGTTTGTCTTTAAAATCAAAACAAATCCAGCTGTTTTGTTCATCATCAGAATAATAAAATTCATTTGTATCATACTTTATAACATTTTTACAATCTTTTTGATTAGCTGAAGCTGTGATACTAACTTTTTTCAGTGATGTCAAAATCAGAGTCACCCTTCGGCAAAAATTTCAATTTGAATCGTTCTGGATGATTTGATTGACGGTTGGTGACGGCTTGTTTCAATCTATTTGACAGGCGACGCCACGATTCCTCACTCATGTCGTCCTTACTGAAATGGTCAATAAATTCACCAATATGTTCGTAAACTATTGAATATTCTCGACGGTTTGAATTAGTCGAATCTTGGTAGAGATCGTTGGCGAATTTGAGCAGCTGGTCTTCACTCAGAAGCTTCAGACTTACATTTGAAACAACTTTTTCAATAATCTCAATTGAAAGGGTCTTCAATTCATTAAAAAAAACTGTCGCAAAGTTCAATGAAATGCGACGATAGGTACTCAATTTCAAGTTCAATTTGATTTCCGTACAGATGATGAAATTGCTCGTGGTAATGGAGAAGTTCGATAACATTATCATTTGTGAGATTATCTGGTTGAAGGTTATCAATACTAATTGAGCGGTTACCAAGTTTTTCAATGACTTCTGAAAAAAATTGGATTTCGTTTGTTGGAATCGAATGGTTGGTGAATGTAACAAGGTCAAGAACATGCCTGAAATCGCCACTTTCTTTTGTGGTAATAGTGAAAGTGCTGTTTGTTGGATCTGCTTTCTGCATTTGGCTGATATACAGTTATGTATAAAATATTGAAGCAGTATAAAAAGTGGAAGCCTTTTTTAAAAAATTTTCAAAATTTTTTTTCAAAAATCAATTTTTTTCTCATCAAATATTAAAGTTATCCAAAAGTAAAATATACCAAAATGCTAAGCGTTTAATACTTTTTATAAATAACTATGAAATTTTTATATTAGACTAAAGTCAGAGAATTTTTCGAATGAAGAAGAAGAGAAAATATAATGCATTTTATTAGTAGCACTGTGCATTATTTCAAAATTAAATTGGATATATTGATTCTATATATGCTACCACATAATAAATAAAAATAAAACTATAGCCATTATTATTAACATTTATGATAAAAATAGAAATTTATTTTTTTTTAAGGCCGTTTAAATTTTATGAAAATTTAAAATTGTTGAAAGTCTTGTTTTGAAGAGTAATTTAGTTAAATTAGTTTTTCACTGAAATAAAACATTCTAATAACTAAGTTAAGATTATATCAAACCTTGATCATATTCATTATTTATTAATTTATATTTATAAATTAATCAATGAATGAATATGTTGAAAAATTTAATTATTTACAACAAATATATCATTTTTGTGTTACGATAAACGTGAGAATATAATTAGCATATGTCACAAATATATTACCCTAATTATTACATTTTGAATCTAATTATATCTTTAGATGAGTCGGATTTGATGACAAATAAGGGAAATTGAAAAAATGAAATTAAAATTCATTTTCAAGTAAAAAAAAACTCATTTAATAGGATTATATCATTATTTATTGATTTAAAAGTATTGTAATTTATATAATATTCATTTATTAGTTAAAATGAATGATCAATTCTGGTCATTTACATATTGTGAATTTACATAAAAAAAACCTAAATGTACAATAAAAATAATCATACAAAGCCTAAATTAATATCAGATAGCAACTATTAAATCCTTTGATACTATAAAATCAAAAAAAAATAGAAATTCTTTTTTTAATACACCATATTCGTTTATAAATCACAGACGTTTATTTTATCGATTTCAAGAATACGATTGTATCTTGGTACATAATTCATATACAACATGTTTTATTCATTTATAACGTGTGATTTATAGATTTAATTATTTTTTTATTGAATTATAAAAGTGTAATGATTGAAAAAGAAGATATTTACATTTCTAATTTTGAAATTAGCATTCTGCTTAAAAAAAGCAAAATAGAATAGGGGATTCTTGTAGTAATGATCTTCATGAATATATATAGAAACATTTATTTAAGTTAAATCCAACTAGAAATCATTTTTATCAGACTTTCAACAATTTTAAATTTTCATAAAATTTAAACGGCCTTAAAAAAAAATAAATTTCTATTTTTATCATAAATGTTAATAATAATGGCTATAGTTTTATTTTTATTTATTATGTGGTAGCATATATAGAATCAATATATCCAATTTAATTTTGAAATAATGCACAGTGCTACTAATAAAATGCATTATATTTTCTCTTCTTCTTCATTCGAAAAATTCTCTGACTTTAGTCTAATATAAAAATTTCATAGTTATTTATAAAAAGTATTAAACGCTTAGCATTTTGGTATATTTTACTTTTGGATAACTTTAATATATGATGAGAAAAAAAATGATTTTTGAAAAAAAATTTTGAAAATTTTTTAAAAAAGTGCTTCCACTTTTTATACTGCTTCAATATTTTATACATAACTGTATGGTGAAAGAAGATTTGAGACAATTCTATCATTGATGATAAATTTGAAGTCTTGATCAACAGTCATATACCTGATGTGGAATATTTAAAACAGATGCTGTTTTAAGCTGAACTTGAAGTTCTTGCATTTTTATTCAAAATAAAAAAATCTCTTGTGAGGATCAATTTTTGAATTACAGAATATCAAAAAGTGAATCTTTTTAAGAGATTTACAATTTTTCATAGCTCTATCTTATTATTTTCTGAAAGTTCTCTATATTTTTAATTCATTCAAATTTTTGAGATAATTTCAATTGTTGAAAGAATTTGAACACTCAAAATAGGTTACCTAATGTTAAGGTACAAATCCAGTAGGCTATAAAATAAAAAAGGAGAACGTTTATTTATTTTCATAGATAAGATATTCATACAAATAATAAACTTGAATAAACAGCTTTTGCTCAAAAAAATATCCTGGTGTAAAAAACAGATGATGTATCAACTCCATATTGGAACTTCTTAATTTGAAATGTCAGTCAAAAAATTTGATAAAAATAGTAATAAAAATAAAGGTGAAATTCAATTTGAATCTGACCAAATATAGCTTATCGTTTTTGAATTCATGCGAAATTGGTGGCTTTTAACAATGTAATAGTTAATTTAATTGATTATCCTATATAGATTTGATTGTTTTTGTCAATGTCAGTTTTTGTCTGAAAAAGTGTTTTTTTTTTTTTTTTTTTTTTTTTTTTTTTTTATTTTGATCATATTAAAAAAAAATAAATAGTCTAATAGAAACCCCCTACCATTTTTGGCCTTTAATGGTGGCAAAAAGTACGTTGGTGGAAAACCCACCTACCATTTTCTATTCAATTTTTCGATAATAAAAATTGAATTGATTGCATTTTTAAATACTAATATCTAAATATAAAATAAACATTTTTTAAATAATAATAATTATTTTATCAAATGAACATTTTATCTATATGTATATATGATATTATGATTCTAACTCTATTATATAGAGATTTGGTAGGGGAGTTTTCCATTTGATAGGGGGGTTTTACTCTAGACTAAAAGTTATTTTGGATTTTTTTTTATTTGGCAATCTGTATTAATGAGACTCCATCTTAATTAAACTCGGCATTATTTTATTCTATTGGATCATCCACAGAATCAAATTCTCTTTCTGCTCTCAAATTAGTAAGTATAAAATCTATTTGGTGAACAGCGGGCTTTAATTGCTTATTACCTGAATAATAGGCTTTTTCCATTGATTCCAAAAATTCATAAGCACCTTTCAATCTAGATTCATAATCCCAATAATGTTCTAATGTCATTGTTTGTAATGTCCCTTCAAGCCATTCCATCAATTCAGGTCGACCATCATTTAAAAAAGGAAACGATGCGCTATTCAAGAAATCTTCTTTTAGAAAACGCTCGCCATCTTTTCTCCATTTTTCAAAAGCGTCCATAGTTGCTTTACCATACTCCGTCAAAACTATTTCTTTACATTTACTACGCCAAGCTACTAATTCAGGTCCGTCTTTATAAATCATGCATCCTTTTTCGTGATCAAACATCAAATAAAATGATTTCGTTAATAAAGTCATATCAACTTTTTGATAGGTTAACTAAAATTTTTCATATCGTTATTCTCAAAATTTTAATATGAAAATAAAAATTTTCCCCATTTTTATATTCAAAAATTATCCAATGTAAGGTGCTTTCAATTGACCCATACCATTTCAATAGACCCGTAGCACTAAATTTTATTTTTATTATTTTTCATACAATTTAATTATTTTATTTAATATTTGATGATAAATTAAATAAAAATTATTATTTTACATTATAATTTTTGTTAAATATTATTTGTTTTACTTTTTTGATTTTGAGATATTTGTGAAATAGTGAAAAATAAAAAAATTCTGATCGAAATATTTCTGGTTTTCTTTTTTATAAAAAAAACGATCAAACCATGGCCAATTTATGCTAAATTGACCTTGCTCCGGGTCGACTGAAATGCTCCAGGTCTATTGAAAGCACGTTATTTATCTTATTTTTGAAGATTAATTTTTTTCTCAAAAAGTGAATTTTTAAAACGTTTTCCTTTTTAGAAAACCTTACTGTATTTAAATGATTTTGCTATATATTTGTTTTTGTGTATAAATATATTTAAAATAACATTTATCTTTATTTAAATAAATATGATTTTTAATGTATAGATTTTGATAAAATCATATTTTTAAAAATCAATTCAATTTATAGGAAAAAATAGCTTTTTAAATATGTGTAAAACGTATTAAATATCCAATAAATCTTTCTTTTGATGTAGTATGATATTTAAAATAAAATTTGATGATACTTTTACTAATATATTATAAAAATTTTTTTTCGGTCAAACATTAATATTAATGTTTTTATTATTTTGAATTAAAATTAATCGTCTAATATAATTTCAATGATATTTTTAATTGATAAAAAAGAATAAATATATATTTAAATATAAAAATTTTATAAATAATTATAATAATCACTCAATCCACTTTTGCTAAAAACTACAAACGCTCAATTTGGATGTTCACAAGTGGATTTGCATGCCATTCTGTGTTAATCCAAATGTTAACCATATAAACAAGCCTAGTCTTTGAGATTTTAAATAGGTCAGTCTACTCATCATAATATCTAAATATATTTTGTTAACTTTTTGTTCAACTTGTTCAAAATCGTTTATAAGCAGAGTATCATTCATGAAACATTTTTCGTATATTAAATCAAACCAGAGTTGAAAGGAAATTATAAAAAAGATATCATTAAATCGATAAAAGATAAATTAACGTATAGTTGGTGGACATAATTCTGTTTTGGAGACATAATTATGTTTTCACATCATTTCTATATATTCAAATTGGACTTTTTAAAAAACAATTGTAGAACAATTAATATCATATTGGATACATTCTATTCCCCGATTTTCATTCACTTTTATCAAACTAAATTTGATCATAAATATGATATCGAATTTTTAATTTCTGAATATTTTTTTATTATTTGAAAAAAATTATAATTTACTTTTCATCTATAATTAAAATGTATCATTATAATTTATTGAAATAAAATAGATAATTAGAAAAAATGGTTTCATTTTCATTTCACTACTCAAAAACTCATTTCATATCACATTTCATGCTTTTACCATAAAAAAAAGGTTGTTTTAATTTGCTCTAACATAGTTATTATTTTAGAATATAATGTATATATTATATTTTAGAAAAAAATTTATTGAAATAATAATTATATAAAAAGAAAAAGTGTTTTCAAAATATGACAAAAATCATTCATACAAAAATACTAATTTTGAAAAATGAGTTTATTTTATTTCAAATTAGATGCAGTATTAATCATCTATATGATGCATATAATATATTAAATATAATAATATGGTTGAAAAAGAATCAATCTTGGAAAAATTTCATTTTTCTTTTTTTCATTCAAAATCATTCATAAATCACTCATGCATAATTGATATGATTTCAGAATTACATTATTTGATAACACATACAATGAAATATATTATTAATCCTCTAAAAATCATTGTTGCCATCAAGATTTCAGGTTTTTCTAAGAAATATACAAATTTCACTTTTTTATTTTTTCTATTATAATAGCATTAAAAATAGCAATTAATCAATAAATATTAGGTAAGTATAGAAGAACTATTAAAATAATGAAAATAATTTCTCAATGTCTAAAATTGAAAGTCTTTTTAAGTTATTTCAGAAGTTACTCTTTTTCATTAAGGTAATAGATCTTGAGTAGAACCGCCAATTTTATTCTTTCAATATCATTATACTATATGCATTATATCAAATATTTAAATAAAAATTTAAAAGTTTTTATTTTTTATTGGAAAAAAACAAAAAGTGATATGATTTTTATCTTTATTTTGTGCATCAAAATTTTCTTATATGAAAGTTTTTAGATATCAATTATCTGACAAAATTATATCATTACTGATTATGAATTAATGATATTATTATTAAGGTACAAATCCAGTACGTTATTTTTTGAATAGGAGAACGTTTATTATTTGAATAGTTGCATGTCTCTGAAAAAGTTTAAATTGACTAGGTTTGTTTTTGACACTTATTTTACAATTTAAATAAATATTAAGACATGTTATATGAAATGGATGAAAATAATCGTTTTTTATTTAACATGTCATTTTATTCTTTGAGAATGTCAAAAAAAATTGCGGTTACTAAACGTACTGGATTTGTACCTTAAATCCCAAGTTTCAATTATTGAGAATAAAATAAGCATTTTGACTTTTTTTTCATTAATGGCAAAATTTCATATAAATCGCAAATATAATAGTTCATTTAATTAAATAATGATGTACATAAAATACATTAATAAAGTATATAATATTATCAAATTATCTTTAAAAAGTATTGAGAAAAATGTGTTTTATTTTTGTGTACCATTCAAAAAGTTGAGCAAACATGATTATGACCCAAAAACATAATTATGTCCACCAACTAAATTGTGAATATATTTTTATATGTAAAAAATGATTATGTTTATTTTTTATTTGATAACTTCAATATTAAGTTGTGGTTATTAATATTAAATCCACTTTTGCCAAAAAAGAGAAACAGTTCTTCATTATCTATTATTTGTTTAATTTTATTTTCTGTTAACTCTGCCCTTAACAATTTTGTTACAATTTTATTCTTTTTTGGTACATCCTTAAAAA
This sequence comes from Tritrichomonas musculus, assembly GCA_039105265.1. Classification (NCBI taxonomy): domain Eukaryota; phylum Parabasalia; order Tritrichomonadida; family Tritrichomonadidae; genus Tritrichomonas; species Tritrichomonas musculus. The sequence continues at coordinate 362,561 of JAPFFF010000024.1, read as the reverse complement.
TAGTAAATAACATTTTTAACTCTTTACAAATACATAAACATTTGACTATGTCTTGTAATAATTCATCGTCAACATTCAGAGTGTAATAGTTTTCTGAGCTTGGATATTTAATTTCGCTATTATTTTTGTGGATGTATGGGAAATTAACTTTGTTAAAAATATTCTGAACTAACTCTGGTGTCTTTAATTTTTGAATCATTTCTGACAATGGGTAATAAACATGCTGAAACGTATTTTCAATGAACAGAAGTCGACCAATTCTTCCATTTCCATCATGATGAGGATGAATTCTTTCATATAATAAGTAAAAAATGAAACCAATAATACCAGTATTAATACCATCTTTCTCAAAATCATTTTGATGCTGAATTTGATAATAATAATTAACAAGTTCTTGTAATTGTTGAGCATTAATGTCTGATGCTTTCATACCAATGTTATAAAATTCTTCTTGATATTGATTACTTCGTCGTCCAACTCCTACAAATCCCTCATAAGGATCTTCGGTTAATCTATAGCACTTCTTCCCTGGGAAAAGCAGCGAATATAGTTCAAGAATTTGCGGAACTTTTGAAGATTGTGATAAGTATTTATCAATACTTTCGTACACATTTTTAGAAATTTCAGGAGCTTTTTCGTTTTTTGTCGACAATTTTAAATAATATTGAAATAAGTTAGAAGATTCGAGTAAAGACATCGGCTCAGAAATACTCACATCATCTATTATTTGCTTGTACTTGTACAAGTTTGGCGATTCAATATTAACTTTAAAATTTGTATTTGGAACTGATATTGTAACAATTTGATTCATTTTTAAATAATAAATTTTATTTTTCAAAAATTCACATCAATCATAAAATTGAATGATAATTCTGCCTGTATTGTCAGAAAAAGCTGTATCGTTATCAAAAGGAATGTTTCGTTTTTCTAATCATTTCTATTGAAAATTTGGTTTATTTTTGGTACTTAAGCCTCATTAAATTGAAATACTATTACTACTATTTTTATGAATGATGTAAACCGGATTTCAAAATGCGGAAATATGGTGAAATTTGATTTAATTCATCATTTTGAACTAAAATATATATGTTATTAGTTTTTATTGAATGAATAAAAAAGAAATAAGAAGAAATTAAAATTATTTGTAAATTGTGAATATATATTTATATGCAAAAAATGATTATGTTTATTTTTTATTTGATAACTTCAATATTAAGTTGTGGTTATTAATATTAAATCCACTTTTGCCAAAAAAGAGAAACAGTTCTTCATTATCTATTATTTGTTTAATTTTATTTTCTGTTAACTCTGCCCTTAAGGGTGTAGTATAAAAAATTTTTTTCCAAAGAAAATTTGAATGAAAAGTATTCAAAAAAGTATTCAATTTTTGCACACCCCATAAGTATCTTCCCATATCAAAACTTTTCAACACCATTTATAATATAAGCAAAGGTACACTTTAAGAATATCGTAACGATTTGCTTTTTTTATGTTTCTCTTTAGATGATGAGAACTGATGATTCATTTTTTTTGTTTTTTTCAATTTTGATAAAAGCGCTCAAAATCTAATAAAAATAAAATATGAACTAATTATAAAAACATAAATAGTGAGAAAATATTACTTTTTTATTTATTTATCTCTTTTATATAACGAAATGAAATTGAATAGTTTTATCAAAGAAAGTCCAATTTTTTTTTTTCAAAAAGAATTCAAAATTTTTCACAAGTTTAACCATCAAATAAAAGAAATTTCTATTATTTGCGAATGAAACTAAAAAATTCTATTCGAATTTAATATTATTTGAAGAGAAATATCATTAATTTATACCAATTTGTCTCATTATATGCAAACCATTTTTAATATCATTTCCTATCATCATAATATATCAATTTTTATGCCAAAATTTAATTTTTGTATAACCAAAAAGATAATTGATGAATAAAATACTATTTGAATAAAATGTATCGAAATGATATAAAAAAAATCGTTGGAAAATTGAGAAAAAAGCGCTTTTCCATATTTAGTATATGCGAAACAATAATATTTATAGAATCATAACAATTGAAAAGAAAGGCATTACTTGAAACATCGATAATCCTAAAAAAAAAAAATTATAATACATATGCTAATGATATTTTCTTTTAAAAAGTAGATTTGCCAAATTGAAAATTGAAAAAAATAATGGATAGAAATATTTTTTATTAAACTTTACATGTGATTAAGAATATCTTTTATTATTTTATATTTATATTATACGTGTTTAGTATAGTATAATGTTACATTTATTTTTTAATTTTATATATATTTCATTGTTTGGACTACACCCTTAACAATTTTGTTACAATTTTATTCTTTTTTGGTACATCCTTAAAAATAGTAAATAACATTTTTAACTCTTTACAAATACATAAACATTTGACTATGTCTTGTAATAATTCATCATCCACAAAATTTTATGCTATTACAATGCAAATAAGTCATATTATTTTATTACATTCCAAATCTTATAAAAATTTTTATGCTATTACAATGCAAATAACATTTTCATGAAATTCAACTATAAATTTATTTATGGAGTTCAATAAATAAATAATTATTTCAATACTATTTTCAAATCATGTTAGTTTCTAAAATTTCAAATATAATATTTTCAAAAAATTTGAAAAATATTGTTCAAACTACAGCTTTACATTATGCTGTTCAAACTAAAAATGATGAAATTATTGAGTTTTTATTGAAACACGAAAACATTGATGTGAATATAAAAAATAATATTTTATAATTAATTAAATGAAGTTTTTTTTTTTTTTTTTAGTATTAATGATTTTAAAAGTAGGGTGGCACTGGGTGGGCCAAAAAAAGAAAAATGGGTCAAAAAAAACGTAGTAATTGGGTCACCAAATATCCTCTCAATTTTTTTCAAGTAAAAACGATCAAAAAAGGTCAAATAATTGCTTTTTTTTTTTTTTTTTTTTTTTTTTTTTTTTTTAGTTTGCGAAAAATGTTGTCGAGCGGGGAGGGAGAAGATAAAAATTTTTAAAATATTGATCGTTGAGGTCAATTTTTTACCTAAAATAAAACAGGTATTTTTATTGGGTTGATCAAATTCATTATTTCATATATTTTGAATTTTCCCATATATATTTGATTAATTCATTATGATTTATTTGCTTGTATTTTTTTTTTTTCTCATCTTATTGATATTAAAAATTTTGAAGAATTTCAGTTAAAAGCAGAATATAATAAAATTAAGATAGCACTAATGCAATATTTAGCTTTTGGATGCGTTTAACAAAGTTTTAAATTAATATAAATATTATTTTAAATAGAATAAAAAAAATAAGGCACAGGGTTGAGTCGAACAAGGGGTATCTAATTACAATTATACCACTTAGAAAATTTCTGTATGTTTTTCCTAAACTATAAAAAGATAAAGTCATATCGAATAATATATTTAATTCATCTCATTTTAACAAAATTATATGATTTTACCTCAAAAAAATGTTTTGAAATGAAAATTGGTGCCAAAATAATGATCAACGTATGAAAAAAAAACGATAAATTTTATCAGATAATTTAATATCTCAAATGTTTTAAATAAAAAAGCTGCATTAAACATTTTGTTTATGTCATATAATCATAATTTTAGAAATACATTTCATATTTACTAATGAAAAGTTAAATAATAATATAATAATTAAGGATATCTTTAATTATTATTATTTTAATTCTTAAATAGTCTCTTAACTTCATAGGAAGATATAAATATACTGATATATTAATTTATTTTGAATGCAAAATTTTGGCCCAAGTTGGCCCAACTTGGCCCAAGTTAGCCCAAATTTAATTGCCAAATATCCTCTGAATTATTCAAAATTTGTTAGAAAAGTTATCCCAAAAAATTTGGGCCAACTTGGGCTAACTTGGGCCAAGTTGGGCCAAAATTTTATATAGGTTTTTTATTGTTTTATTTATTTAAATTATATTTATTACCATTATATATAATAAAAATAGGTTAGTTTATTTAATATTAAAAACTGTTAGGAAGATATATTTATTTTTTGGATACTCAATATTTCTGATGAAAACGATAAAAAAACTATCAAATTAGATATAATTTAATATAGTTTTATCGCATTCAATTTATTAAATTAGCAGAAAAAAATACTTTTAAAAAGATATAAAACGATAATTATATTAATATATTTATATATTTAAAAAAATATATGTGATATTTATTGATTATTTTTGACCCACATTAACCCATCTTGACCCACATTTTGGCCCATGATTTTTAAAAAATATTATTTTGGGCCGATTTGACCACCCTATTTAAAAGAAAACTATTCTTATGAAAAAGGCCTTTTGAATTAACTGATGATCTTAATATTCAAAAATTATTTAAGAAGGCTATTAATGAATGATCTTTATTTTTATTTATTTTTTAAGGTTCTCCTTCCCTAAAAAAAAGTATATTATTCAATATTGAATTAACTCATAGAATAAATAATTCAATAGAGCATTTTTCGGAAAAAGTTTTGGTGAAAAATAAAAATATTTGGCCTCAACGATTAAATCTTATTTTATTCAAAATTTTATTGAATCTTTAATTCTATGATTTCTATCTGTAAAAAAACAAAATCGGTAAGATTTCATAAATATATTTTTATTCAATCTTTTGAAATATATATCTATATAAATTTTATATTTTAATTCATTTTTAAAAACGATATTTATGTATATTTTATTTGTGAAATCTCATTGAATTTTATCTTATGAATTTGAAAGGAGAACCTTAAATACTTTTGAATCAATTTATTATTCATTTCAAAAAGATAATTCAATTTTATTAAGAATGATCTTTATTTTTATATCAATCTTATCTCTTAATTATCTTTCATTTGACCAGAATGGAAAACATAAATTTTCATTTAAAGGCGAAGGCGAAGCTATATACTTAAAACGAGGGAAATATCAAATAGATGTATATGGAGCTCAAGGAGGAAGAGGGTATGCAAACGGAAATTTAGGCGGTGATGGGGGACCAGGAGCTCAAGTTCATGGAGATTTTTATATAACATCGAATGAATCAATAAAATACTATATATTTGTTGGAGAACAAGGTGCCAGAAATTCTAGAGATCCAGGCTCCAAAGAGGGACCAAACCGAGGGGGATTTAATGGCGGAGGAGCAGGTGGAGCAGATATAAAATGGAGTGATGGAGAAGGACTCCCTAATGATGCCTCAGGAGGAGGTGGAGGAGCAACTGATATTCGAACATCATATTCAGACTCAAAGACACGTTTAATCGTTGCTGGAGGAGGATCTGGTGGCGCCTATTATTGCAACGGAAATCCAGGAGGAACTCTTTGTGGTATGACATCGGCAGGGCATTGTAACAAATATGAATGTTCAATCAATACAAACACCGATTATTCAGAAGAAACAGGTAAAAAATGCACTTATCCTAACGGACAAGGAGCATCAGGAGTTGACCATGGAACAACTCCGCCTAGTGGAGGAGGAGGGGGCTATTGTGGGGGTCATGATTCAAAAACAGAGGATTTTGTTTCCCCACCAATCGCTGATAGTGGATCATCATATGCAAAAGAATGCAAAAATGGTTATGGTGAAGAATTATGCTTTTTTAATGTCCAAATGTATTCTGGTAAACAAAAAGGAGATGGATCATTAACGATAACTAGAATATGGGAATGTGAAGATGAAAATTGTTTATATTGCAAAAATGCTGCAAATCAATGCGAAACATGTAAACAAGGGTTTTCCCGTTATAATGGAAAATGCGTTGCTTCATGTCCTGATTCATTTTTCTCAGATGGAATCGATTGTTTAAAATGCAGCGGTGAGTGCAAAACATGCCAAAATACGAAAAATGAATGCACTTCTTGCTTTAATTCATATTATTTATATAACAATAGCTGCTTTTCTAATTGCTCTTGGCTGAATAATGAAATGACCAATTCATTTTTTGGAAAAGATTCATCTGAATATAAATGTAAAAATTGTATTGATGAAAATTGCATAAATTGTGATGAAAATTATAAAATTTGTTCTTCTTGTGCTCCATTATATTATTTAAACGAAACAACAAAGAAATGTTTTCATATTCCTACGATTCAATTTTCAGAATCGATTCAATTTTCGGAATCAATTCAATTTTCAGAATCAATTCAATTTTCAGAATCTATTCAATTTTCCGAATCTATTCAATTTTCGGAAACAGAACAGTTTTCAGAAACAAAACTTTTTTCAGAATCAAAGCATTTTTCTGATTCAATTCAATTTACTGTTTCAATTCAATTTTCAGAATCAATTCAATTTTCTGAAACAGAGAAGTTTTCTGGATCAGAACAGTTTTCAAAATCAAAACAGTTTTCAGAATCAAAGCATTTTTCTGATTCAATTCAATTTACTGTTTCAATTCAATTCTCTGATTCAATTCAATTTTCTGAAACAGAGAAGTTTTCTGGATCAGAACAGTTTTCAAAATCAAAACAGTTTTCTGAATCAAAGCAGTTTTCAGAATCAAAGCAGTTTTCAGAATCAAAGCAGTTTTCAGAATCAGGGCAGTTTTCAGAATCAAGATATTTTTCTGAATCAAAACTTTTTTCTGAAACAGAACAATTTTCTGAAACTGAATACTTTTCGAAAACGAAATATTTTTCTATTTCTCAAAAATTTACAGAATCAAATCAATTCTCAAATTCGCTAATATTCTCACAGTCAGAATTGTTTACAACACCATATCAACGAAGAACAACGACCACTATTAGTATCTTATTATCAAATCTTTTATTAAGATCAGTTTCTTTTTCAATTTCGCATTATTATTCATATGTTTTTTCAATGATAAATGTCAACGGGCAAATTTCATTTATGCCAGAGATATCATTTATATATGGTTTTTTTCCATACATCATTTATTATTATTCAATAACTACTATACCAACATTAATTATAATTGAATTGCCATACCGAAGAAGAATAAGCAGAGCAATGCTGATTGGAATTTGTTGTGGATGTGCATCTATTTTTTTCTTTACATTAGCACTAATTATCATGATTTATAGAAAATTAAAGAAAAAGAAACATTCTGGCGATGGAGATTTATTTTCAGAAGAAGAAGAAGACAATCAATTTATCAGCAAAGACTTTAAATATCAAGATAAAAATACTATTTCTCCTAAAACTGAATCAGATTTTGATTTGGATTTTTGGTTATAAAAATATTGAGATTGGTTCGATTGCTGTTTTAATTTGTCTGATAAGTTGCATTCACAGAGGCATGCGAAAAAAGTACACCCTGAAACAAGCGACCAGAGAGTCATTGGGATTACATGCTAAACAAGGCTGACTTTAATCAATAAATTGTGAACTTATTTTTTTTTTTTTTTTTTTTTTTTTTTTTGGCTATTCAAATGTTGCATTCTCAGTCTTATTTCAAAAAAAAAGCGTATCATTTTTGAGATGTTTATAATTTATTTTTTATGATAAATCAAACTATTTATAAATAAACTAGTTACTATCTTCTTAACAATAGTGCAAAAAAAGATTTCCTGATTGACCAAGAAGAATTGGTAAAATAAGATAAAATATTTAAAACTACTGATAATATCAGCCATATTAAAGGCACTTTTTTATGCACTAGTGCTACATATTCTTAATTAATTTTTACATTAATTAAGCTCAGGTCCAACAAGCTCAATATCTTTATACAGCAAAACTTTTGAAAATATTGTAATTTACGAATCAATTGGACGTTGTTTGATTTGAAGGGGAAAAGATCCATCAAAATCTGTATTATATTTTAATTTCAATATACTTTTATAAAAGTATCAGGAGATGTAAATCGTTATTTTTTTCTCAAAATGTTGAATCAGAAAACTCATTCTGATCTTCACTTAATTGCAAATTTGGATTCTTCTTTCTTTTAACAACAAATATAACAACTATAACAATGGCAGCAATGACAACAACAACTCCAACCACAATACCAATTATTCCACCAATTGGAAAACCTTTCTTCTTATCCTTTTCAGGTTTGGTTTCGGTTCCAGTTTCATGTTGATCACCAAGACTAATAGATACTTTTGTTGTGTTTGTATCGATAAATCTATTTAAATCTTCGTTTGTAATGCTTTTATTTGAAATGACTTTAACATTGACAATTGTATCATCATCAGATTCAATACTTAATTTTTGTTTTTGTATGTCAACAGAATCATCAATGATAATTGTAACTTCTTCATTTAATGGCTGAATTGTAATTGCAGTTGACTCAGATGAAATATCTCCTTCTTGTTTAATTGTCAAGTTTTCACCAAATCCAATAACAAACAAATCAGAATCAGAACTACTAATTGATGCTCCTCCCCCCAAGCTTGACAATGATGTCGTTGAGTTTGAACAAGTAGTAATTTCAGCTGATGAATTTGATAAAATTTTGAGTTTATTACTGCTTTCGCGAATTCTCTTCTTGCCTGTTTCTTTTCTAATGAAGTCAATTTTCTGGTGTTTCAAATCATCCAAATTGGCGTAAATGTTGGTTTCAAAAGAATCCAGAAACACCAAAATCTTTGAATGTTCATCAAAATCAGGACTAAACTGTGCAACTCTGTCAATTACTTTGTAAGCTTCAACAGATTCAAATGTGCAAACATAATCGCTTGAAACAAAATTGCAGACAAAATAAACTCCTTTGATAATTTTAACACCATCTCCAGGTCGAATTCGATCAAAAGGATAATTGTAGCAATTTAATTCTCCTGAACCATTCACATCAAGTCTTGATGATTTTATGTTTTCTTCATCTGCATTTGTTACATTTAATCTTAAAAATGTATCCATTTCAATTGTGAAATAAGGACCCATTTCATATTTTCTCATTTCAATGTTCAATGCGATTTCTGTTGGCTTCAAAAGAAGGTTAGATCCATTTTCAAAATGAAGAAAATCAACATTAATTCCTCTTTCAATGTTTTGGTCAACAAATTCGGTGTCTGTAACATTTAATGTAACGTTTGGATTGATCATTACATCATGATAGGTTGTGAATATATTGGATGATATTTCAGTGTCTGAAAAAACTCTGATGTTAACATTTTCGCCTGGGTCAGTTCTAATTGTTTTTGCTGTATCTATGTATCCATCAACGCCTTCTTTGCATCTCTTACAGTCATTTTCATCATTGCATAAGCAAAGATACCTTGGTGTTCCATCACGAAGAATCAAAATGTCGTCATATTTGTCCAAACTGCTAATGAAATTATTGTAGGATTCTTCGGTTGCCAAAATTATGATTTCATTTCTTTTATCACCATTTTTCACAAGTGAAATTTTAGGTGAATCTTGTTTGTCACAATTCCTAAGAAAGATAAATGATTTCTCATTTGTTAACTGAAGAGTTAGTTTGGTTGGAATTTGATCATTAATTGAGAGTACTGATGATTGGTTTAGTTTAATCAATGATAAGACGCTTAAATTGCCTGCGAATTGCCAGAATTCATCGAAAATAATTGAATCTTGGTAAGTAGAAATATCATAAACAGTACTTATATTCAAAATAGAGTCAGATGCAGGTAAAATGCCAACTGGAATCAAACGTGAAACAGTTGGAAGATTTATTTCTTTAGATTCTGTTGAAAGTGCAATTTCAACTTCGTTGTAAGTGAATGGCTTTTTGAAAACATTTTCAATTGTGTTGTTCAGTTGAAAAGTGCAGTTTGATATTGAATTCAAATCATAAGCACAGATTTGAATAAAAGGTTCAATTAAATCGCCAAATATGTTTTCAAAATCATCACCATTTTTTTCATACAAATGATATGAATTCTTATTAACTGAAATCGTGAAATTTGTATCGAAATCAGATATACTGGAAACGAAAACATCTGATCCCAATGAAAAAATAATTGATGAATCAGTGTTCGAATTTATATCAAGCAGAATAGAATCCTTTAATTTTGCAGTAATTATGCATTTGCTATGAATATTATAAACAGTTGAATCAGCATATTTAAAACTTAAAACACCACTTTCTGTTATTGTCATTCTTTCTGCAGAGTAAGGTAATCAAATTCGAATTTTTCCATTAACTGGACTTATGTTAAATGTATCTTGAGTTGGAAAAGGAATTGTTAAATCTTCAGCAACTTGAATTGTGTACTTAGGATAACTTTTGACAGCTGCAAAAAGTGAATTTAAATCAGTTGCTATATAATAACCACCTGTACATTTTGATACAAATTCTTTCTTTGACGAATAACAAATGTGATCAAATTCTCCCCAGTATGTTACATGAATATTACTGCTTATTGTCAATATTCTGATAGTATAATATGAGTAAAAATCATCATCACTATGTAGTGCTAATGTGCATGATTGATCGCGTGAATAAATCCTACATAATTTTGTAGTTCTTGTCGCAAAGTTTGGATAGATCATGTAGACATCTGTTCGCTTATTACCAGTTATATCAAGAGTAATATTATACAAATAAATATCAAGATAATAGTAATATGATAATATTGTATCTAAATATATGATTTCTGGAACTGTGAAATACAAAGAGCCAACTAATAGTTGGAATTTATCATTTATCTTTAAACATTCTAGATAGAAAAAGAAGCTTGTTGCTGAATTACACTTTAAATCACTTCCTTTATATTGATAAATATAAATGTTGTGATCTTTTTGCCAAGTAGTTGGAATCGATAAAACATCATTTTTACCAACAGCTAAAACAATATTATCAGGTAAATTTGAATCATCTTTTACATTTGAAAATGATAGGGAGTCTTGTAAACCATTATATAATGCTTTTCCATCTTCACTTAAATGATAATAACTCCAATTTTTGGAAAATTGAATTGGTGTTGAACCAAACAAACCTTGCAAGTATCTTGGAACAGGTGAAGTAATTGTAATTGGAGATAACAAATTGATTTTAAGATCCTTTTCTGCATAATTTTGAATTAATTCATTTGGAAATATCTCTAAAGATTGCATTGAAGTCTTAAAATCAATTGAAGGTGCCGTTTTATTCAATGAAAAATAATAAATTTGAAGACTATTTTTAACATTAATAATGAATTTGTTTTCACTTTCAAAGAGAAAGGTACAAATAAAGCGATCTGTTTTTTTAATGCAATTATTTGCTATACGCAATTTATCATCAATAAAAGTGATGGTAGAATTATCTAAAACGTCCATTGAAATAGTTATATCACCATAAAAGAAAAAAACAGTGTATCCATAATTTCTACCTGTGATATTCAATGAAATATCTTTGAAAATATGAGATTTTTCAGCAAAAGACGCATATTCATTGAATTTATCAATTTCAGAAATGCAAATAAAATCAATAAAATCATCTGATTCGATTGGTTTATCTGAAAACAAAATCATCTTAAAATCATTATCAGGATTAATAGAAAAAGCAATTGTGCCGGATACTTTAAACATGCTCATCATTTCATAATAAGGTTCTCTTATGTACATTTGGCATTTACCAGCTAATTCTATTGAATTTGGAACAACATTTTCAACATATTTCATTATTAATTTAACTTTTTCATAATTAAAGAAAAAGCGAATATTAAATCCAGTTGATGGTTGTTTGTAATAAATTTGGAAAGCTTCTTTGCTTGATCTGATTTCTTCATAATTGTAATCACTTAGAGTTTGGCTGTGGTAATAAAGATGAATAATTGTGAGTCTTGAGGTACTAGTTTGACCATAAATTTCAGTTTCCATGAGTGCATCTTCATAATAAATTGAAACATGGTCATTATAAAGTGTGATTTGAGAATAATTTGAATACAGAATCGTCAAATGTGCTTTTGGTGTAATTGCTAATTTATGATAATATTGAAGCTCACAATCAGTAAAGAAATATTTATCAGCAACATAAATATAGTTGAAAGTAATGAAAGATTCAATTGTTCTATAATGTCTAGCCCAAAGCCATTCATCGTTTCCAGCTTTACTTATGTCTTTGATTTCTGCTTTGCATGAATTAATGTCATATTGTCCAAGGCAAATATTGTAATCTTTCCATTCGTTTTTTTGAAGATGAAATTTAATCGTGTCATCATATTTGCAGAATTCTTTGACATCATTCATAAATGTTGCATTTGTGAAGTGAATGGTTCCACTTCCCTTGATTTTACACTGATCATGTGAAATTTCATTTGCATCATAGGAAGGATTGTGAGCTTCTCCAGTCATATAAAAATCTTTTTCAACAAGAATCGTGTATTCTTCTATCATCTCCTTATTATAAATGTTCTTGAATGATTTCAAATAAAACGTTGAAGCAGGCTTAATTGTTATTTTGTTGTATGAAGTTGATGGGAAAATGTTAACATCGATGAAATTGTCAATTTGTTCTCCCGTATAAAAGAAAACATCGTCAAATATGAAGTTGGTTTCATTTGGTTCGTTTCCTTGGAATCTGCATGGCATTTTCCAATGTTTTGGGATCTGATGGTCGCCTTTTGTGAAGTAATAAGTAACATTTTGATATTCAACTTCTCTCAATGTATCGACTGTTACATCGAAAAATATATCTTTATCGATAAACTTTCCAGGCTCGAATAAACCAGACAAATATTTTGGACCATGGAACAAAGAGTATTCAGGAACATTGATTTTTTTATCAAGAACAATTTGATAGTCTTCTTTTAACGGATAAATGTACGATTTATGCTTCTTAAATGGTTCCCTACTCTTGATTGTAAAATCATATTTATACGTTTTTGTTGTTGCAAAGAGAGAAAAGTTATATGAAGGAGAAAAAGTAAATTTTCCTTCTCCTTCATATAATACATTCATCATTTCAATGAAATCATCGTGCATAATTGCATAAAAGTCGCCATCGTCTGGCTGAAAGTTTGGATAATAAGTAACATCGGAGCCTTCCATTCCAATTATATGAATATAATCACGACGGCAATAGGAACTTACAACAACTTGTTCTGATGTATCAACAATAAGAATGTAAGAACTAAAGAATTTTAAATCTGAAATTGAGTCGATTTGAATGAGATCGTATAAAGAACTATATTTTTCGCATTTGTTTTCTTTATCTGAAAGACAATAATAAGGAATATCTTTATTAGTATCAATTATTTCTGGATTTGCAAATAATTTTTCTAAATAAGATGTCTTTCCGACAATGCCAACTTTATATCCTTGATATGTTGATATTGTCACTAAATTTTCTGGAAATATATCTGTCAAAAATCTAACTGCAAAGTTGGAAAAGTAATAATCAGAAAAATAGATGCTGTATATAATAAATGGTTTTATATTTGATTTTTCGTCAGTTTCAACTTGGATATAGGAATAATAATCAAATTCAAAATATAACGGAACATTCTTAAGTCGTTCGTTCGAATTTACATAAATACCATCTTTTATGATCATTTTTTCAACCATTTCCGGATAAACTAAATATATTGAAGGATCGCAAAAAATAAAATTATGTTTTGAATTGTAATATGTGACATTATCCGCAATAAATATGTTGTGAATTCGTTCATCGTTAGGATCAAATATGTCATCTTCTGGTATTTCATCAAAAAAAACATCAAAATTTGTTTCGATATTTTTGCACATATTTTTGCAGCTTTCTTCTGATTCACCAACACAATAATTATTTGCTAATACGAAAGAAATCAAGAAAAACATTTGAACTTGATTTATTTATAACAAAAAACTAACAATGAAAAATATTTATCTCAATTGAAATTTCATATTTTTCGATTATTTCAATTAGATTCTCAATTTTATTTCTAAAAAGTACTGAAAAAAAAAAAAACGTATACTTTTTGAGATTTTTATGATTATTTTTTATGATAGATCAAACCATCTGTCAAAAACATCTCAAAAAGTATACGTTTTTTTTTTTTTAAATTACAGTATTCATTATTTCATAAAAATATATTTATTCCATTTATATCGACATATTAAATATTGGGGAAAATGCATTCTAGCCCCCATTTTTCATATCACATTTCTTTTTTGGGGCTAAATGATTTTTTGAAACGTAATAAAACGCAAAAGTTTCAAAAAAACGTATTTTCCAAAATTCATTTATTTTTAACAATTTTGTTTTTTATATGAATGAATAATAATATATTATTTAAGTAAAATATTTATAATATTATATTTAAGATAAAAACATAATTTTACGAATTATTTTGCAAGATAATTGTATTTTTTAAATGATCGTTATACTCTCAATTTTATTTTCATTATTCGTCTTCGAGACTGATCTATTTTATGATGCTTAAATTTGTCCTTAGGAGATAAAACAAATATGTTAAAATCTGACCTATTGGCACATAGGATTTTGGATTATTATTTTCTTTGAATTTCATAACTTTTTGAATGCTTTCATTGAATTATTCAGATTTTTTTGAACATTTTTAAATTAACATTGATTGATTATAAATAAAATAAAATAACTTTTCATATATTACTTATTTGTTAAAACTCTTTATTTTTATTTTTTGTTTGTTTTTATTTGAGAAAAACGTAGATAATGTAAAAAAAATCAATGTTTTGCAATTATCTTTGGAATGTATGTCACAAATTTTAAATTTATTACTTTATTAATTTTTATATATGATGTATAATAACATATATAACGCATTAACATTTTTGAAGAAAATAGTTTCGTTTTATCACGTTTATTTTTTGTTTATTTTTTTATTGAAAGTTGTATTTTAGCCCCCAATTTTTTTTATTCATAAGTGTTTTTCATCCCATAGACTTTACATTTCGCAAGTATTTCCCAAAATATTTTTTCTTTGTTGCTCCTATATGCATATTACTAAATAAATAAATAGAATTTGTTGAAAATAAAAAAAAGATATTATTATTTATCTCTATTTATAGGTAAAAATGACATCTTATCTCTTGAATTTGATAGAAATAAAATGATTAAAGGTTTTATTTATAATATTTTCTCTATATATAATGTTTTGTTTAATCAAAGATTATATATTCTAAAAATTTTTCTTGCGTTTTTGGTTATATATGTGTAATTATTTTCGAATATCGTTTATTATTTTATTCACCAAAGAATTTCTCTATTTTTAATTATTTTTGTTGCTTATTAAAAAAAACTAAACGACTTTATTTTGCTTTTGCTAAACGATTTTTTTTTATATTTTTGATAGTTTATATGGTCAGAGTGTTTTCAAAAAGTTTCTATTACAACCATATATTCTCACAAAATTTTTTGTAATAAAAGAAACACCCTAATTCTTATTTAGTATCAATTTTAATTAAATTATTTAATGAAGCAGCATTTTCTTTTTGCCCAAAATGATCTTAAACTTAAACCAGACATTATACTTTCATATTTTTATAATGAATATGAAATATAATAATTTATTCATGTGAATATAAACACCAGCTTTATGGCTTTTTTTGAGATAATATATAATTTCCATTATGAGTTAATGATTCTTTCCCTTTTTATTCTATCTATCATTAAATAGATATTCTTTATAGAGTAATCATCAAGAATTATTGATTTTTTTTAGAAATTTTCGTTTTATTTTTATCTTTATATGTTTTTTAACACATAACTTCCTTTTTTTTGCATTTATTTTATTTTAATATGCTTTTTTTGCTCTTTTTTTAAATTAAATTTACGATTATTTTCAATTGAAAAAGTTATCAAAAAAGTGGGGGCTAAAAAACACATTTTTACATTTTTTCCCCCATTTTTCCTTTCAATTTTTGGGGGCCAAAAAAAGTTCCCCTAAATATTGCCTATAGTATTATACCTTCCGATATATAGCTTCATTTTGAAAAAATACTTATTGATAAAAAAAAAATATTTTAATATGATAGATATATAATAAGCTATTTTAAACCTGAAAATGTTCTTAATGTAAAGGATATAGAGTATTGCAAATATGTTATAAAAAAAAAAATAATTTTTATAATAAATTTAGAAAAATAAATTAGCAAAGCACTTCCTCAATTTGGTCCTAATAATTACTATTAATTGAAACTCCAATGACCAAGTTTTAGGAGATGAATGCTACTTGGCTATATATGATAGAAGTTTTTTTATGTAAACTCATTAAAAAAACACATATATAAATCTATGCATATATTATCTTAAAATATAAAGAAAAAAGATTATTCAAGAAGCTTTTATAATTTAATCATTCTTAATTTTGTCTTATTCTTTATGATTTTCGCGATCAAATATTTGAAAATATAATTTAAAGTTTTAAAAAATAGTAAAATATATTTTTTCAGCCCTTATTATTAGGCTTGTTATATCTTGATAATCGATATCAATTATTTGATAACAAAATTATTAATTTTTTTATCGAATATAAATTTTTTAATTGATAAAAAATGAGACTAAAATTAAAAAATTTTATTTAAAGATAGATTGCAAATTTAAACTATTAATTATGATATATTTTATGAGTTAGGAAACAATATATTCCCATAATATAATGATGATTTTTGAATTCAAATACTGATCGTAATAAGCAAATATTTAACTTTGATTAATTTTGTTATAATAATAGTTTAAGCAATATAATCTTATTAATATTCTTTATTCTATCAAACAGTCTGTCATCAACATATAAACTATATTATTATCATAGACTAAACAATATCTCTTCGAATATCTCTTAATTTGATAACACAGTGGATTGCTAGTAAGCTTATAAACTGTACGGTTTTTTTTTATGCACAAAAAAGTGCCAATCCAAAAAATTTTTCGTTGTTTGTTTCTGGATAACAGCCTGAAAAACAACAATATTGAACATTTAATAATTGATATATCGTCGTTTTCTTTGAATCATGATTCATTGATGTATGACTGTCAATAAATTATGTGCCGTAAATTATGACAGATAAGTCCTGAGTAACTAGTAAAGAACCTCCATTTTCATTTAAGCTGTAGCTTTTAATGAATGTGCAATAATATATTGATATATTCCCACACTCTGATATGAAATAAGCTCTTTTGTTTAACCAACTGTCTGAAAAATTAGAAACCGCAATGGTATTATTAAATATAGACATCTGGACATTACTTTTTGACGAATCAATTCAACAATCATATTTTGTAACAAATTTCAGAGGTGTTTTTAATAAATTTGAAAATAGACTTTTTTTGAAAAATGTTTGATATTTGATATTATATGAAACAACAACATTCGTGAACAAATTTAAAAAACGTGAATAATAAAAGGAGGTTTTAATTATTCCATTATAATTCTGGCTAAAAGAATATATGGGTGATGTTTGATTTGATAACAAGGTAATAAAAAGGGTTCAGGATTCTGAAAACTCAAAATTATTCATTGAATTATTTCAATTTAATCAACTCAAATATAATTATTCTTTTCTGAGTCTAATTCAAAAAGTGAAAATCCTTCCGAAAAAATCTTCAAAAAATCAGCACCTCCACTTTTTAAATAGTTTATAAATTCAAAAAGTGGGATGATAATATAGTTTTTTACACAAAAAGTTAAACAAAACTGTTTTTTACCATTTTATATATAAGCAGCTAGTATTTTTTGTTACAGGATGTAACAGATGTTATTTTCATTAACTAAGCATTTTCAAATGTACCAGTTTCATTAATTGCGATGATAAAAGCATTATACATTCTGTCTGCGCTTGAAAAAGAAGGCAAATGAAGAGAAAAGAAGCATGTTGAAGCCGTTGGCAGACGATTTTGATGATCATCAGATCCCAAGAAATCAACGGTCAATCCTCTGCTTGTCAATGAATTCAAACCAGTTGAAAAAAGCAACAGTTTCTTTCTCTCATCATTTGTCATTCTTCTTACGACTTCCAAGAAATAATTCTTCTGTTCCTGAGGAATATATCTAAAAGTTATTGCAGCGATGAGATCCTCAGCAGTTATAATTCTATTTCCACAAGCCATTAACTCGATCAATGAAGGAGTTACGAAAGGAGGAGGTTGAATGTTCAAATTTTGCCAAAAACCGCTTTTTATTTTTGACAAAGGATTGATCAATTCATTCACACGAGTTTCATTGCAAATTGCGATGAAACGTTCACAATTTGACTTCGATAAACGGATCGATGATGAATTCATAATTGGATTTCCTCTTATGTTTAAAATTGAAATCGATGACATTGAATTTTCAAATTCTTCTTCGGTCATTTCACTTGCCATGTGAAGTAAATTTGATGTCACATCTTTATATGACTTGTCAATTTCATAAATGTCATCAATTTTTAATTGGCTAGTGATAATGAAATGCCAAAAGAAAGGAGGGAAAATCAAGTCTGGTTGTTTCATTTCAGTTCGAATTGCAATTGCAATTAAAGCACCAATTGACTGGTAATATTTGTCACTTTTACTGATTTCTGGCGCTGGCGAAGGAACAATACAATCTTGATAATTTCCTTCATGATTTCGACCATTTGGCGTTTGAATGAATAAGCCAACTCGTGGTGTTTTAATGTCCGTTATCAACTCTGTGAAAAAGTCACGCATCAAACCGCCGGCATCAACTCCTTGTTCATTTTTATAACTAATATGAAATGGCCTTTCAGGATTTCGGAAATTATTTGGATTTCTAATATGTTCATTAGAAAATTGAGCAATCATTGAATTTTGTTCCAAATTGTTGATGCCATTTCGATAATCATGCCCTTTTTGTCTATCAATGGTCAAACACAGGTTACTACTGGAATTTTGAGTTTTGATTAAGTCCATGAATTTCAAAGCAAAAACTCCATCTGACAAGAATTTTCCCAAGCTTTTTAGATGTCCAGAAATTGTTTTTGCATTATATAACAAGTAATTTAAAGAGAACAAATAAATAGCACGGAGATAGCAAAGTCGTGGAGGATGATTCACATCAGTTATTATTTTCATATCGTCTTGAAATGGATGAGATATCATTGAAGCACACCTTATTTTGTGTGCCAATTTGTCCATAATATTGTGATCATCTTTTTGTGTGAACTTTGTCGTGAAATCTTTAATATCACTCTCAAACAATGATTTAAATGTATATACAAAATCAGAACAACGATCAACAAAGGAATTTGAAAAAACAATGCATTTGTCTAAGTTTGGAATGGTTGGTATATCTTTGTATTTAACATAAAATACTTCAGGATCAGTCAATTTCACTACTCCATCAATGAAGGATGGAGCTCCAGTTTCTATGCAATTATTTGGATATATTTTTGTACAATTTTGAAAGTTATTTGTCTTTGATATATATACATTTCCAGAAAGTGTAAGATCTTTTGAAATCAATTTGAAATGAGAAGGAACAAAATCAAAAAATGTAACTTTAGCAACATTTGGGCCAGCAGCTTCTACCTTAGAAGGAGGATAATTAGAAAATGCATCAATCCAATCACCCATTATTAAATAATAAGGAAAACGAGAATTTTCATTATCTTCATATAATAAAATGGATGAAATAAAATCAACTAATAATTCACTAGTAGATGAAGATTCCAAATTAAATGGAATGATTGGAAATACACTTAAATGAGGTGGACGTTCGTCAAGATCAAAAATATAATGCTCAATTTTCTTTGATTTTTCAACGTTCATGCTCATTACTAAATCTTGTATGACATATTGAATGGAAAGATTATTTATAATATGTCTAGAAAATATTAAAGAATTAAACATGGTAATGTTTTCTGGTGTAAAATCAATTGGAATTTCTTTTTGAAGAAATGATAAAACAGCGAACAAATGTGAATAAAAGAAAGGCGAACCAGCAATGATTGATTTAATAACTAACTTCCATATTTGACTCCTCATCTTATCAGGCATGTTGTTCTTTGCAAAAAGAACAAAGTATTTAAATGAAACTGCCAAATGATAAAAGCTGAAAAATAAAGATTCATTTGATTTATTGGATATTGGAATGATTCCAAAAGTTATCAAATTATCACCTCCACTATTAGATGATGAAAGATAATTTGCTTTTATCTTCAAGATTTTTCCTTCCGAATACGAATAGTTACCACGATCACTTGCTTGTTTCGGATAAATCAAATGATTGATTAAAAGCGGCGGCATTTTATAACAGCCAAATTTGTAAGGAAAAACAATCCATCCTGAAACATCTTCAAGATCAAATGTTTGATATGAATCAATAATTGATGATCTTACATTAACAATGCTGCTGTTCTTTTGTGATACAAAATGCATGTATTTACTTCTAAAGTCTTTTTGAAGTCTTTTGAACCATTTATAAGTGAACTTTTCTTTGTCATTTTCATTTATAAAATTAATTATTTTGGTCAAAGCAGTGAAATACTCATATAAATCTGTCTTTGAACAAGACTCAAATCCATTGAATTCTGAAAATTCAATTGGTGATTTAGCATCATTCAAATTAGAAAACTTTATTGGCTCAAGCAAAAATAAAACCGATGTAATAAAGTTAACAATGGCCGATGATGACATTGAAAAATGCTTCATTGATGAATAAATATTTTTAGAAGTGGCAAAAACTTGAACAGCAATGAATGTCATTATTTCTTGCTGATAAAATTCACAGGCTTCAATTATGTAAGAATTAAGAATTTCAGAAGGAAGATTGTGATATTTTTGAATATTAAAGGCAGGAATTGAATTAGAGTTTTCAATAATGGCTAATTTTGAGTCAATCAAATTAAAAGTACCAGAAACATCATGAATTTGTATATACTTATTTAGTTGGACCGGTGAACTACAGAAAAATAACAATGAATAATAGTATGAATTTGAATATAAGGCCATAAAAAGATCAGTTTCTGGCAACTTTTTGAAAGTTGTACATGTAAAGAATTTACTAATTGGCAGATTAATTCCCTCATTATTCTTTGCAATTTCAGTTTTACTATAAATTTCCTTTTTAAAATCATTTGTGAAATGAATAATACCTTCAAGTTCTTCCGTATAATCTTTCTGAAAAAGTAAAGATATCGTATTGACACCTTGATTAATTTTGGTGAATTTTTTATTTTGATGATAATTAAAGCAACCTGTTTGTGGATTCAAATCACAATTATAGTTTATTTCAGTTCCAGGGAAAGGTAAAACAAAGAATGAGCATTTTAATTTTTGTCCTAAATCACATGAAAATATAACTTTTGTATTTTCATTTGAGTCAGCAAAACAAACCAAATTTTTAGATGGAATATAAAGACATTCAATTGTTGAATCAACAGTCAAGTGATAATCAGATGCTTTTTCACCATTTATAAAGAATTTAGATTCTTGTGGCGAAAAAGTTATTGATATTTTTTTATCATGTTCAATTGAATGCGCAATAATTCCAAAATTGAAGTATTGCGTTTTTGCTTCATATCGAATGGACAAATAAACAGGATTTGCTTCATTTATAACAGAACTAACAAAAACATGAGGTGACAAATCAGATTTAAATGTTGTGTCGGTTAACAAATAATCATTCTCAAAGACTATGTTTGTAAAAGAAGCATGGAAGAATTTTGGTTTAGCAAGTGAATTTGTGAAGATCCCATCTGTTTGTAAAATTAATGATTTCCTTAATAAAGATGTAATCATTGGTAAATGGTCACTAAAAATGAAGTTCTTAAAAGGTCGATTTCTTATCTTATTAAAGAATATTTCAGAGAATTCTTTTCCATTTTCACTATCAAGAATATTTTCTTTAACACAATGAAGAGCATATAGTTTGAATAATGAAAAAGGTGAATGACTTTGATCAATGTTTAAAGCCTTCTTGAACAATGAATAAGGCAACTCAAAATCTTTCAAAAGCGACAAATTATATTGAATGATTTCAGATGATTTAAGGTCAGATGAAATATCCAATTCATGCTTGTAAAATTGTTATTTAGATATTGGTAATAATAAACCAATTAATTTTTCTTTTTCTTCATTTAATGAAGTGACAAAATATGTTTTATTGTCAATTGTTTGAACCAATGAAAAAGGACGAATTATTTTAATAAAATTCGACATGACAGAAAGCATTGCATACAAATGCTTCATATATTGCTGATTATCTGGTTGAAAATTACTTGAAATCAATTTAAAATGCTTTAAAATCATTTTTGAAGCATTCGATTCTTTATCAAGAATGAATTTTCGAATTATTTGAATTAGATCTAAAACACAAGAAAGTTGAGAAGTTGGTGTTTTAATGAACATGCTTTTATTAGCTTGTTCTATTTTTTGAATGGGAACAGCAATTTGTAATAAATGTTTTGAACTTGATCCACTTAAAACTGTTCCAATTATATCCAAAATATGTTTAAAGATTTTCATGAAATTTTCTTCTTGATTTTCTTCAGAAAACATTTGAAGATAATCAAAAAGTAATAATGACACTTGATGAAACTTTGGCTGTCCAACAAAGCCCAACAATTGAGTAATATAATCGAATGATTTTGGAGAATTAAACAATGCCAAATGTAAAGAATGACTCAAAGCAAAAGACATTGAATATTTCAAATTCAAGTTGTCAAATCTTTTAGTCAATCTTTCTCTTTCAATCTGATCCATAACGAATAATTTTTCATTGTTTAGAACACGAATCAAATGACACATGACTGAAATGCATGATTTAAACACAATATCTTCTAATGATTTTGATTGTTCAAATAATTTTGTAATTGTGTTTGAAATCGATTCATACAAGAGTTGATGAATGTCATCATGCTCAAACGAAGAAAATAAAACAAAGAACAAATAAATAATGAAAGACAAGATAGCATTTGGTGGCATAATTTCCATGTTTTCTAACAAATGAAAGATTAATTCTTTTGTAAAATTCAAATTAATTGTCACGTTTTTCTTCACAATTTCATTTGCCGAAATAATGTCAGAACTATCTGCAATGTTCATTATGAAAAAGTAGACAAGATTGATCGGAAGATCATGAATGATGAATGAATTCGCCATTGGAATGAACAAATCAAGATTCTTTTTAACTGATTCAAGTTTAACTTGTTCTTGAGTAATTTGAGCAACTTGAATATCGTTATTTAAAAAGTCAGAAATTTCTTTCAATTGAAATTTATCTGTTGAAAATTTCAATAGAAAATGAGCTTTTTCAATGTAATTTGATCGTAATTTGAGGTAATCATTTTGATTTCCATTTTGTCTTCTTGATCTCAAATTTGATCGAATCCTATAGATTGCTTGTGCTATTTGTCTTATTGATTGTGGAATTTGAATTGGTTTATTTTCTTTGATTTGACCATTCAAATTCTTAACGTCTTCAATTGAATTTGTTCTGAAAAGAATTGACAAGAAAAATATTTTTTCAATTTCTTTATCTTCTTGTGTTAAATGCTTATTTAACGGATTTGGAACTTTTGTATATATCGTGTTAATAACACTGTCAAAATCAGTGTCATTCAAATTATTATCAAAAATTTCAGAAACCGTTTTTTCATTCTCCATTTTAACGTCCAAAAACTTATAATGTTTTTTAATTGTTTCAATATCATGAAAAGACAGCATCCTTTTGAAGCAGAATACGTAAAGAGAGAAAACATACATATAGAACAGATAAAACGAGTTGTCAACGCTTTCATTAAAGAATTTTAATTTTGGAATTTCTTTCAAAAATTTCAATAAAATTGGCAACAAACTCAAAATAAAAGATGCCAAATGTGCAGTCAATCTCAAGTCCATCAAGAGTTTTTTTAATACTAATAAGAAAGAAGAAGAATCAAAAGCTTTAATTGATTGAATATTTTGTATGAAAAATAATGCATTTGTAAAGATTAATGACGTATGAGCCAAAACTAAAAATTCTATTTTGTCAATTTTTTGGATTTTTGTTTGATAAATTCTTGAGTAATTCAAAAATAATGACGATTGATATGTCATCAAAAAGTTGATTCCAATATCAGAAATTTGTTCAGATTTCATCTCATTAATAATTTCATATGATAAAGAAGGAGATTTGCTATCTAAAAGATAAGGAAACTTCTTACTTTTCTCCAATCTCAATAACAAATTCAGTAAGATATCAATGTCGTGCACATTTTTATCAATATGCTCAAAAATAACACCAAAGAAGCGCGAAATGTCGCTTGATTTTAGATTAGAAGAGATGAAAATCACAAACAAAGTTAAAAAGTAAAACAAATGGGAAATAGTAATGTATTTTCTAATGGTGCTGTACAAGTCATCAATGTGTACCTTACTCATTTTTTTGTATTTAAATTGGAAGCTCAAAATAATGAACAAAAATTGAACATATTTGATGTTATTTGGCGGTTGCGATAATAAACAGAAAATCATGTCAATCACTTCAGGATCTGAAACAGAAGTAAGAAAATCAGGAATTTTTTCGTCCTTTTCAAATTCGTATCCGAAAAATTGACAAGAAATTGAATGAACATAGTCAATCAAAACATCGACGAATCCGTGAAAATTACTATTTTTTGGATGCATTGAAAAAGTTGCTATATCAAATTTTGAGAGCCAAATTGGTTCGGGTCCTGTATATTTGAATTGATTGAATAATCCAAATTCTTGCTCATTCACTGTCAATGTCCAAATTCGTCTTTGGATCGGATCAAAACTTATTGAATGAATTTGGAAAGGAAGCTCAAAAGTGAAATCACAAATGATGTCGCCAGTCAGCAGAGAGATAGTTCTAGCAGAGTGAACAAAATTATTTTCTTCAATTCTTTCAAAAGTGATGAATTCAAGGACAAAACCGTTAGTTATTAAAGCAGCTTTTTGAATGAGATCGTTATTAAGATTACAGTTATCATTCAATTGAATTTTTCTTAATAACGATAGAGAATTCTTTACTTTATCAAGCTCATAAACTCCAATTTCTTTACTGTCGTGAATTGAGTAAATGTAAAAACCGTCGGATGTGAAAGGAAGTGGAATGCGACTAAACAAACCTTGTCGAATTGACACAAATTTGTCTAAAACTTTGTAATTGTGATTACACATCATTAAGCTTCCATTCATATCTGAAATCAGGACATCGTTACCAATTGAAACCGTTAAAAAATTATTAGAAAATTTCTTAGTTGTGGTCACAAAACGGTTATTTTCAGTCATGTTATGGTTACACAAATTTATCTTCAGAAAAAGTTTCTGATTTTTCTTTTGTTCGGAAAATGAATTAAAAAGCAATATGAAATTCGGTGTGGCTGCAAAAGAACATGTTTGTGGTGATAATAAGTTTAGTTTGCTTTTGTTGTATATAAAATAGCTTTGTAATAAATTTGAATTGATTTTGATCGGCGAATGATATTCATTTTGTTTGAATGAAACTTGGCCTTCTGAAAATGATGGGATTGGTTGAAATGATTTGGGATCTACATTCTTAAATAAAAAAGTTTTTCCAAAACATTTGATTAAAAGGCCAATATTTGAATTGAAAATTGACCATAAATATGAGTCTGCTAAAAGATTCGGGTTTTCTGGATTGCTATCAATGAGCTGAATTATTTTATCTGATTTTTGCTGACTCGGTTGGAAAAATAATGTCAGGCCGCCATTTGTTTGTCGTTGGACTGTATCGTGAAGCTGACTTATATTTTCGATATCAAAATCTTGCGTTAAATGATGAGAAAAATCAATTTCAACTTTACCAAGAAATCTAGCATTGGATAAATATATTTGATGTCTTTTTAAAAAGAGATTGCTTAGTGATTCATAAAAATGAAAAATTAGTTTTGAATTATTTATGTCTGATTTAGGCGTATAAATTGTTTGAGCAAATTTTGGGATAATGATATTTTTTAATACGTCTAATTGGGATTTTTCTTGTGTAATTATTGAATAATTCCAAAAAAATTCATTAATGATAGAAGAAGATAGGATATAGTTCTCTTTTTTGTTAGATGGTGTATCAATACGTGATATAGTAAAAGGTTGGTCAACAACCTCTTCAGGGCAGTTAACAAAAAAAGGAAACATTGATGTTTTTTTTTTTTTTTTTTTTCTAAAAAGTGTAAAACACCTCAATTTTTTGGAAAATCTTCACTTTTTCAAAAATCGTACAACAAAATTGAATAAAAAATAAATTAAATAAATTTATATTTATCTTAATAAATAATTTATTTAATAATTATAATATATAATTTATATAATTTATATAATTTATATAATTTATATAATTTATATAATTTATATAATTTATATAATTTATATATTTTATATCTAATATTATAAACTGTAATGGTTGAAATAAAGACTTTAATTTCAATACAATATATAAAGATTTCTTATATGTTTGCATCATTTAAAAAATATATATGTCATTTGAATGGGTATACTATATGTTATACAAATAATATTTTACTTTTTGACGAAATCCTTCAATAACTGAAATATTAGACTTTTTATATTTATGAAACCAATCAACTAAATCTTCATTTTTAGAAAAAACTGACATTTGATTTGGAATGAAATTCAAATATATCAGAGAGTAAATGCATATAAATAAAATTATATTCTTCATTGGACTCCTGTTACGTCCATTTTTATTAAAATCATCATTTAATAATTCAACAAATTCAATTTTCCGGCATTTTTAGCTAAAAAATGAATTTTTTTTTTTCAATAATAATCTATTTATATATAAGACTTAATGTTTTAAAATCATATAAAAAGATATCAAAAGAATTAATGATTAGAATAAATTATATAAAAAGTTATCGCTATTCTAAATTTATAGAAAGTTATAAAACAGATAATTAAACATAAAATTAGGTAGCTTTTTGAAGGCTACGCCTTTCTTCTTCTTCTTCATCTTCATCTTCATCGTCTTCTTCTTCATCATCATCGTCGTCTTTTTCTTCTTCTTCTTCTTCTTCTTCTTCGTTGCATTTTTCTTCTTCATCATCTTCTTCTTCGTCTTCTTCATCATCATCATCGTCTTCTTCTTCTTCATCGTCTTCTTCTTCTTCTTCTTCTTCATCATCGTCTTCTTCTTCATCATCGTCTTCTTCTTCATCGTCTTCTTCTTTTTCATCGTCGTCTTTTTCTTTTTCTTCTTCTTCGTTGCATTTTTCTTCTTAATCATCATCTTCTTCTTCATCATCATCATCATCGTCGTCTTTTTCTTCTTCATCATCATCATCTTCATCGTCTTCTTCTTATTTTTCTTCTTTTTCTTCGCTATCTTCATCATCATTTTTTTTCCTCTTCGTCTCTTCAATTATCATCTTTTTTGCAATTGTCATCATCATAATTAATTTATTCATAATGAGCAAATAATGAATAAAAGCATTTTTTAAAAAATCATTTTTAATTTATACTTTTTTATTTAAATCTGTTTATTTTCTGGGTAAAATGAAAAGTTTAATAATTACATTTTTCATAAAATTAGTATTATTTCCCTCATCATATTTTAGAAATATTTGATTTTTTACATAATGCACGTTTGATAATACGTTTATATTTATATTTATGAATAATTATCGGCTTTTCCTCGATGAAAAAAGAAAATAAAGAAGTATAAGCCGTATAACATAAATATACATTTAATTTAATATATATTTAATACAAATATATGTATATTATCTATGAGGATTTTTGGATATCATTGATAAATATTAAAATTTTAAAACGCAATTCATAGCATTTACAGGAGTTATTGTATGTAAAATATGATGAAAAATATTATATATTACGGAAAAGTGGATTACTTAAACAGAGTAATAAAAATATCGAATATTCGAAATAAGTTGATAATTATCAAATTTAAGAATTGATTAATAAGAGTATAAATAGTGAATTGAAATACGATTGTGCATTGTTGGCATACTTTTGTAGCTTTTTATTGAAACTCTTTATCGAAATCAAATTAGATATCTTGAGTGGAAATGAAATTTTTGAATAAAATTTATGCCATTATAATTTTCATCATACAGTGATCAATATATATTTTTTTGGGATTTTTCCTCCATGAATACCTAAATTGCCTAACCAAATTTTTCAACTATTTTTTTAAATTTTTCAAAAAAATGCATAATTTAAAATGTTTTCAGAAAAAAATCAACTTTTTTTTTGAAAAAGTGGGAAAAAGTGAAAAGCACCAATTTTTTAAAAAGAATTGAATTGTTTTTTTTTTTAAGAATAAGGCCTGAAAATTCTTGTTTATGATATTCAAAAACAATTTATAGATTTAAGCTTGCTAGAATACATAAAACTAATGATCATTTGCAATTTATCAAATCTCTTAAATATAATTGGTAATTTGGACTTATAATTAATTACCATTTGCATTATATATCTAACAAATCGTTTCCTATTGCTTTGATGTCCTGAATTTGGTTAAATTTTTAATTGTGTACAACAATTAATCCTTGGTTATCCAAAGTTTTTTCCACAAAGTATAACTATTCTTTCTAAATTCATCTATTTAAATAGATAAGAAGTTTAGAAAGCGATGTGAAACAAATTTACTAAAAAAATAAAGAGCTCATCACCTCAAGGTCAGTAGTTCGAATCCACTTATCGCTCTTTTTTTAAACAAATTTTATATCTTTTGTATACTGCTAATGAATTAAGTTTGATGCTATTAAATAAATTTTTTTTACTAATTAGCTTTAGGCTTGTTAAGTCTCGATTTTTGATATCGATAATTGATCCATTTTTCTGATATAAATATCAAATCAAAAATTTTATCTCTGATATCAATAATGAATAAAAATAAAAGATCGATTATCAATATTGAAAAATTTTTAACGTATTAAAATTTCGTAAACTTTTTTAACTGATTACTTCACATATTCGTTATAAAATTTAATAAAATCTGATTCTTTTACATAATAAGTTAGAATATATTTATTTTATGCCATTAAAATACTATTTTTAATGGTTTTTTCAGGTATTGATTTCGATTAATCAAGATTCGATATCAAAAGCATATTTTTTTTTTGTATCACATTTCATACTTGATAATCGAATTCATCAATTAAAAGTTCCAATCGATAGCATTTTATTATCGATTATCTGAGTTAAAAAAAGTGCCAAACCTGATAATTGATATCAGAATAACAAGCCTAATTAGCTTTTATTAAATTTAACCGACGAAATGATCAGAAAGCCACTTTGCATTGCTTTCTACCATTTCTGTAATATCTGTTCCATCATCGAGAACTACTTTTTGTTTTGGAATTCCTTTCTTGCAATCGATATGTCCTTCTTCTATCATTGTGTTTCTTAGATAAATTTCATCGGCACAAATTTTTGGAGGAGCTTGAATTTGTGATGTATTGTATGCATCAAGGATGGATGATACAGGAACGCCATGATATTTTAATTTCCCATATTTACTGAAATCATCTGTTTTATAAGGGCCAGTCTTTTTGATAATTAAAACAACCTTTTTGAGTACTTCTTTGTCTTCAGCAGTTAAAGGCTTTGGATTCTTAAATGTATTAATATTATCAAGAACTTGCTCAGGAGTTGACATGCCTGATAAAACAGCCAAGATACCATCCAGATCCATTGTAAATCTAAGTGCCCATGAAGCCATTGATCTATCTGGATCTCTTGCTTTAAGTAGAGCTTCTGCTTCTGGTGGAACCTCAGCAAGGAGACCCCCTCTAACAGGTTCCATAATGACAACTTTTTTGCCATGTTTTCTGATTGTTTCGTAACATTTTCTTGCTTGAATGAAGTCGCCTTCCCAATCGTAATAATTTATTATAATTTGGACAAACTCAACCTCAGGATGTTCTGTTATAAACACGATCGAGTAATTTGGCTGAACTATGAAATGAAAAGCCAAGATGCTTGATTCTTCCTTGTTCTTTCCATTTTTTGGCATGATCGAAAATATGAGAAGAAGCAACATAGCCTTCTTTGCCATCAATGCTGTCATATTCGTATGTTTGTATGTTATGTATCAAGTAATAGTCAATATATTCAACATTGAGGGCATCTAATTGGGATTGAAATATTGATTCAAATTCAGATTCTGGCTTAAGGAAAAATGTTGGGAATTTGGTTGCTATTTTGTAGCTGTTTCTAGGATGTCGCTCAACTAAAGATTTTCGAACTGCTTCCTGGCTTTTTCCATTATGGTAAACATAGCTTGTGTCAAAGTATGTGAAGCCTGCATTAAGAAAGTCATCAACCATTTTGTTCAAAGTGTCATAATCAAAATCTGCTTGATCGCTGCTTTTCAAAGGCAATCTCATCATGCCAAATCCTAGAGGAAACATTTAAAAAATGGTTGTACGAAAAAAATCATACAATAAAAAAAACATAAAGCTTAGAAATTATACGATATTTTTCTGAAATTAAAATGAGTATGAGTGATGTGAATATTCAATTTGAATATAATTAAATGATTTCAATTTCAAAAAAAAAAAAAAAAAAAAAAAAAAAAAAAAAAAAAAAAATATAACTTGAATATCATTAATTTCGAAAAAGATGCAAATTTCAAATTATAAAGAAACATAAGAAAGAATTATTTTAGCCTTGCTAGATAATTGTTTTGGTAAAAGAAAAGATAAATGAATTATAAATCTATAAAAAACTTTTATAATATATAATTCTTATGGTTTGATTTAGTGATGCGCAATTTTCAATTTATCATTCGGCAATAATGCTATCATTACATACACCAAAAATATTTACGGATTGTGGTCATACAATTTTGAATTATGGTATATCAATCCCCTACTTCCTTTAGATAATAAATTATTACCAAAAAATCCATCCAAATATTTCACGATTTACATAGTATACAGTTAAAAACCGCAAAAACGCTTTTTGGAATGGTTTAATTGAAAATCTTTGAATTTTTTTTCAATAAATTCATTCAAAAATAATTTTGGGTATATGAAGGATAAATTCATTCAAAAATAATTTAGGGTATAAGGTAAAATCACCACTGGCAATGGTGATTTTACCCTTCATTCAATCTATATAATATTTTGTTTAGAGTATTTTCAATTTCATTGAATATACAAAGATGATTATTTTAGTTCTATTTAATTTTTTTTCAATGAAATTGAAAGTTGAAGTAAACCAAATTAAATTGTTTTCATCTCTTATTCAATTTTTTGAAAAAAAAATGAATATTTTTATTCAATATTTTGAATGATTATTTGAGGTTTTAATTTTAAAAGTAGCTATCTGGGGATGAAAAGTATTTTTTTTAAAAATCAAAAGTATTCAATTTATATTAGTAAAAAAAATTTGAATAAAAATGAAAATTTTTATTAAATCATGCGAATAGTTTAAAATGGAAACCTTAAACCTCCCTGACTAGCTTAGCTACTACAGATGAATGCATTTGATCTTTTTGTTGCCTACTCTAATGACAAATATAAAGTTTTGTCTCTGGCTGCTTTTTCTTGAAACAAAAAATAAAAATAGCAAAACCGAATAAAAAAAAAAATTGAAAGAAAAAAGCAAAATCTTTCAATTTTGAATAGGAGATGAAAAAAATATAATTGAGTTTAATTAAACTCAATAATTGATATTTTTAAATTAAAAATCAAAAATTGATACAAAAATTGAAAGTAAAGCTCTTTAAAAATCACTTATAATTGAAAAGATTGTCGACGTTTTACTTTAAACAGTAAGCATTTTTGGCTAAGGAAGCATTAACAGCTCATAAATTCAAGATTTTTAATCCAACTTGAACAAAAGATTAAGACTCTTTTTTGCTTACTGAAATAATTCAAAACATTACTGTCTTTAATCCACCAGCACTTTATTGAAAATGATTTATCCAAAAATATCTCTTTTTTGTTTGGAATATGCCAAAAAATTCTAAATTAGTTAATTATTAAAGAAATAATTTCATATTAAGCACTTCAGCAAATATGATTATGTTATATAACTTGTTTTCAAAGAAAATCCTTAATTAAATTCTATAGAGCTCGGAGAAAAAGGGATTTCCTTTTTGAAAATAAAGAATTATATTTATAAAACATATTTATTTTGATGTGTATAAGTTATATCTGAAAGCATACACTTTTTCGAAAAAAATTTGTTTTTTAAAAAAAAAGTGACTTTTTTATAAAAAGGTTTATTTTTGAATATTTTTTTTTTTATAAAAAAAAAGCTTCTTTGCGAAAAGTTTTTGTGTGTGCAAAAAGTAAAATCATATCAATAAGTTTCGATCATTTCAAATAAAAAATTTAATTAAAATCATAAATTCCTTTCGAAATATAAATTGATAGAAAAAATTTATTAAATAATTCTTTGAAATTCTTTGTATATTTTCCATTTAATAAAAACATATATTTAGATATTATTCAAATCATAAAGAATGATATTTTATGTCTAAATTATAAAGTACTCGTAATCATTGCTTATGATCAAACTATATTCAAAATTTGAAGCATTCTAATGATATAGAAAATATCATTTGCTTCATTAAGCTGTGAGGCACTTTCCAATCTTGTTAAATGATGCTTTTGATGCAGACAGTTTAAATCGGGAATGAAAATAATAGTTTTGTCCTCAAAATGTAGTTTTTTCCACCAATTATAACGTTTTTTTTTTTTTTAATATGAATAAATAACGTATTCAAAAATCAAAATCAAATAATAGAGATCGGCGAAAAAGGAATTTCCATATTTACAAAACTTTTTCATATCATTAAGATCCATATGTTTTAAAAATCCATTTTTTTTCGAAAAGAAAAATGTTTGTCTGTAAAAACATTTTTTTGTGAAATAATTTTTTCGTTTAAAAAATTTGTTTTCTTTTTAAAATGAAAAATACTTCTTAAAATGATCTTTTTTTTGCGAAATAATTTTCTTTTTTCAAAACACCAAGTCTTTTTTATATGAACAATTTTTTTTAATATAGATTTTCTTTTAAAAAAAACAAGATCTTATAAATATATTATTTGATTTTGATTTTTGAATACGTTATTTATTCATATTAAAAAAAAAAAAAAAAAAAAAAAAAAAAACGTTATAATTGGTGGAAAAAACTACATTTTGAGGACAAAACTATTATTTTCATTCCAGATTTAAACTGTCTGCATCAAAAGCATCATTTAACAAGATTGGAAAGTGCCTCACAGCTTAATGAAGCAAATGATATTTTCTATATCATTAGAATGCTTCAAATTTTGAATATAGTTTGATCATAAGCAATGATTACGAGTACTTTATAATTCATACATCAAATATCATTCTTTATGATTTGAATAATATCTAAATATATGTTTTTATTAAATAATTCTTTGAAATTCTTGTTAACTAAATTTTTTCTATCAATTTATATTTCGAAAGGAATTTATGATTTTAATTAAATTTTTTATTTGAAATGATCGAAACTTATTGATATGATTTTACTTTTTGCACACACAAAAACTTTTCGCAAAGAAGCTTTTTTTTTATAAAAAAAAAATATTCAAAAATAAACCTTTTTATAAAAAAGTCACTTTTTTTTTAAAAAACAATTTTTTTTCGAAAAAGTGTATGCTTTCAGATATAACTTATACACATCAAAATAAATATGTTTTATAAATATAATTCTTTATTTTCAAAAAGGAAATCCCTTTTTCTCCGAGCTCTAATATATATTTATAAGATCTTGTTTTTTTTAAAAGAAAATCTATATTAAAAAAAATTGTTCATATAAAAAAGACTTGGTGTTTTGAAAAAAGAAAATTATTTCGCAAAAAAAAGATCATTTTAAGAAGTATTTTTCATTTTAAAAAGAAAACAAATTTTTTAAACGAAGAAATTATTTCACAAAAAAATGTTTTTACAGACAAACCTTTTTCTTTTCGAAAAAAAATGGATTTTTAAAACATATGGATCTTAATGATATGAAAAAGTTTTGTAAATATGGAAATTCCTTTTTCGCCGATCTCTATAAGAGATCTCTTATAATTATTTTTGAAGATAATTAACATATAGAGATCGGCGAAAAAAAAGTTTATTGTTATTATAAAATAACAGCTTTTAATTTTCTTTTTTATTATATTTTACTTATTTCCTTTTTATTCTTTTTTTTTTTTTTTTAACTATTTTTTTTTTGAATTGATAAATGGCCTTCGTAATTTGAACTTTATTTTTCTACCTGAAAAGTGGTTCATCAAATCAAATTAAAATTATCTTCAAAAATGCATTAATAATAATAAAAAAATATCGAGATATTCGAAAATTGAAAACAAGATTTGTTTATATTAATAATAGAGTCATGTTATTACAAGAAATATTAATCATATGAATAAAAATTTATTTATATTTTATTTGTCCAAGAACCAGAAAGTATTGTGTCAATTATTTCATCAGCTTTAATTTCATTCAGATTCAGCAAAGATCCTCTTTTAATTCCAATGTCATCATCACCGAAATTATCAACATAAACAGATGGCATATCGATAATGAGATTAAATTGTATATTTCCTAAAAAAACTTGAGTTGCCGTTTCGCCATTTAATTTCATGAAAATAGAGAACGAGTTATTAAATTGCCCTTGTAAGTAGTTAATAAGTGGAACTGCTTTTGAATTGAATATATCAGGTTTTAATGAAATCAATTTCCCAGTGAAAAGACAAATTGCAAGATCTCCACTGTTACAATTTAAGATCGGAGCAGAAAAAGGAGGATGAACGAAATCCAAAAAAGTTTTTGGAAGTTTAGTTAATGAAAACATTGGTAAAGCCAATTCATCATCAATATCAACATTAATTTTATCAGAATTATTATCATTAATGTAATAATTTTGAAGATATGATGAACTAAGAATTATATCCCAATCAATGAAATCTTCTTTTGATTTATCTGTGATTTTTTTATTCCGTGAAAAATGATCAAAAATAGCTGCACATCTTAAAAATTGAAGCTTTTGATATTCACTTGAAAGATCTTTAATAATATCAAAATCATCAAAGAATATTTCTTGATCGTTAGATGTCTTAATTGATGAATCATTTTGCTTAACTGATGATGGAAGAATTTTTCCGTTCATGAAACTTTTCATGTTTAAACAATTATTGTTATTATTATCTTCTTCTAATTGCATTGAATATAAAATGTACTTCATTAAAGGTGTCATGTTATCTTCATTATTAATTTGTTTATTTTTTTCATCAAGAGGATTCAAGACTTCACAAATCTTGTTAACATTTAATTCAATTGAAATCGATTCATCAAAATCAGGAAGAAGATTTTGAATATTAGAATGATTTTTCTTGAAATTGCTCCAATCAGATGATTTTTTCTCATTTGAAACCAATTTGAAAATCATTTTTCTTCTGCTTTCAAATATGTCATTTGAGAGTAATTTTTCAGCATCGTTATGAAAAGCGTGCCAAATGCACAAATAGATGTTTCTCAGAGCAACGGAGATAGAAAGTTTATCTAAGCAATTTGGATTTGAACGATGTCTCATTTCGATTATTTCAATTTCAGAAGCAAGTGAAAAAATAGCAAATTTTAGATCAGATTTATAAGCTTCGTTAACAAAACGATTAACTTCTCTACGAAGCGAATCTTTTAAAACTTGCTTACAATCAAATACAATTGGAAGTGATGAATTACGTTTACAACGATCGGTTGGACAATTGTAAAACTTTTCTTTAATGCATTGTGAATGAATTTGGTGCAAACAAATATGAATTTGATTGAATGTTTTGAACTGACTTGGAATATTTTCAATGTCTATATAATCATTAGAAATGCTGCTGTTTTCATTAGGTGAAATAAGTCTAGAATTATGAAAACGCCACTTTATATATGATGAAAGTGGCGAACTAAAAATTAATGCAGGATAAACTAAACAATCCGACTCATTTTCAAGATGACAAATGCAGCATTCTAATTTGTTAATCTTTTCCGTTTTCATTAAAAGTGTTTCAGTTGAATGAAATGATTGTAATTTTTTATTATAATCATTCATTATTTGCTTCTTTAGTTTGGCTGCTCTTTCGCGGTTCTTCTTCTTCTTCAATTCTTCTTTGTCTTGTAGATTCTGTTCAGACGATTCAAAAGTGTTTTTGATATTCATTCTTTCAAAAACGGCTATACTAATATTTCCTAATTCTCTAATCAAATCAATCATTGACTTTTGAACATCACTTTTATCTTTAATTTTTATCCTCAAAAACTGATCAAAGGTCAACTTTTTCAATTGATCAACCAAACTATTGAAATTTTCATAAAAAATGACAGTTTCAGGATTGGAATCGACTTTTTTATCTTTGTAATATTCTTCCGAATTGTTCGATGTGATAACCAACACATTTATTATCAGTTGATGAACAATTTGGTAATCTTTACAGGACTTGTGATTCAGTATGTGATATTCAAGTGCCCACAAAGTTGGCGAGAATAAAAACCGCTTCGAATCATCAGGAAGCTTTGGAAAATTGATGAACGAGTCTGGATTTGCATCAATGAAGTTTTGAATCAATGGAATGATAGAATTAGTGGTTAAATGAGGCAATAACGGATGCCATTCAGAACTATCGGTTAAATGATATGTAATGCCACTTTTTGTTTGAATTCTTGATGTGAAACTCTTTAAATCATCAATGAAGTTTTCATCAGAAGATTTGAACCAAATTGATTTGATTTCTTGAAAATTCATGTTCTTTATCATCAATTGTGAAATGATGGTTAAACGACGCATAGTTAAATAATTCTTCTCAGCACACATTGTGTCGAAAATCAGACATGAAATCAAATGAAAAATGCTGAATAAAATTAACCGTTTTTTATCATCATCAAAATCTTCTTGATCAGTTTTTTCATCAATTTTGTTGATGCCAAAAATTGATATAATCATTAATAAATAGTTATCAACATCACTTGTTATCTTAAGAAGACTTTGAATAAGTGAAAAAATTGGAACAAATTTGTATTGAATGTTTTTCTTATAATTGAATGAAGTCAGTGAAATAATTTCACCAGAAGTGTTTCTAACAAACAAATCAAAATTGCTCAACGTAGAAGCAATCAACCAACGAAGGGGTAAAAGAGACCATTTTTTAATAAAGGTTTCAACATCGTCATCTACTTCTTTAATATATTCAAAAAGCGACTTTTTTTCTTTCAAATTCAAACAGCAAAATGAAAGAATGTGCGTAACAAAAGTCTGCGCGATGCAAACATTTTTATCTAGCACAGATTTAAAGTAAACATCTTTATCGTCAGTAAAGATTTTATCTTTAGCCAGTGGTGAATCGAGGAACTTTTTCAGAAGAAAAAGAGGTTTAATTGAATAAATCTCACTTTTTGATATGATTTTAACAAAGTGAAAAAGTGCAAAAACAATATCAAAAGCAGCACGTTGAGTTCCATTTGGATCATCGAGTTTTTCATCCAAAGCACGAACAAACGGATACGAAAACTCATTTTTAATTAAAATTTCAGAGAAATTTTCAACTGATTCAATTACATCAGCATTTTTGTTACCAAAAATTTTCAATGCCAATTTAAAAAGTTTAATAATTCTTAAATGCGCCATATTCAAAAGTGAATTAACAATATAATTTTCTTTCAAAACGGTAGGAATATTAATAATAATTAATTCAATTGATTGATTGAAAATTGACTTCCAATCGATCAAATTCTCACAAATAACTTTTTTCAAAGAAACCTCTTGATAAGCGTGAAAAGTTTCAAAGAAAAGACTATAAACCGAAGAAAGGGGAGCACTATTAATATCATCATATTTAAGAGCTAATTCTTGATTTATTTTAATGAAATTTGGTAAATTTTTATATACAGTCAATGAAAAATAGTTACGAAAAACTTCGTCGTTTGCTAAACTTGAAAAAAATTTGAGAAGAATTTCAGTATTTTTTTTAGAAAAATTGAAACAACGCTTGTATAAGTCGATATATTCAAATGATTCGCTTAATGATATACAAACACATCGACGGGTTGCATCGCCGAGTGATGCAAGTTGCTCCAAAAAATATATTATATTATTGAATTTGTTAACATCGGTTTGCGCATATTGAAGACAGTAATGAAAACAGGCTTTACATATTGATATTATTTTAATTCGCGTTTGGCGGCTTAATTGAGTTAATTCTGGATTTGCTTCTTGGCCTTTATGATCTTTGCAGAATCCAGATGGTGACCATGAAGAAGAATCACCACAATCACAACAACCATTACTATAATGGATGAGGGAAACTTGGTGCCCTTTATGATTACCTTTTAGATAACAATCAACACATATACATGAATTTTGAAATTTTTGACAATCAAGGCATCGAATAACTAATTGATCAGTACTCCATGAAAATTGGCAAGTGCATTTCTTTAAGGTTCCTTGAAGATTAATAAGATATTCTTTTATTGTTGTTTCTTTCTCATCTTTGAGAAGAAATTTCTCAAATATTTTTATAAAGTCATTTGAATCTATCGAAACAGCATCAATAATTTCGTGTGTCAGCACGTTAATTTCTTGTTTTTCTCTTTGATCCATTTTATTTTGGGCTATATGACCGATAACACTTTTTCTTCTCAATTTTATTATTGTATAAAGGGGGATTTTTGCCTCAATTTTTTTTGTTAAAAAAAATGAAGTTATACAAATAAATATAAAATATTTTAAAATACATTTATATAATATAAAATATATAATGGAACCTAAAATATATATAGAATAAAATATATATTAATAATCTTTTATTTCAAGATTTTTTATACAATTAAATGTTTTTTGACACATAGAAATACATTAAGTAATCCATAATTAATATATTTATAAAAATAAGTATATTAATTTCAATGAGAATAAATAAAGAATACTCATCGTAGGAATAAAAAGATAATTCAATATATAATATTTCTGAGTAAGTTTATTCAAAAAAAAATTTGAACTATTTCCAAATAACTTTTTGATATAAAATCTTTATGTTTTGAAAGTTAATAATTTTTATTTCAAAACTTTTTCAATTATTACTTTTTTATTTTCCAAAAAATTGAATATTTCCGAAACAACTTTTTGTATATATAATAAGATTTGGAAATATTAATTTTTTTAAAGAATTATTTATCAGTTTTGGCTGAAAATGCAGAAAAATTAATATTCCAGTTCAATGATTTCGTTTCACTCGAAAAAAACCAACTTTTGTATAAACTTTAGTATTGAATTGTTATTTAAAATATGCATAATTCTTTTTCAAAATCCACTTATTTCCGCATTTAAAAGATTCAATATCATCTTATACAACTCAATGGACAATAAATTTGCAAATTAAAAATCAAAAATTGGAAAAATTAATTATAATTTATTTGAAATATTAAATTTTAATGTAAACGAATAATAAATAATTGTTTTAAACGCATATTTAATTGAATTACTTATTCTTTTTTTAACAAATGTTTTTTGTTTATCAAAATAATGATCATTTAATAAACAAAAAATACGTTATCTACTCATTAAATAACGTTTTTTTCTTAAAATGCAGATACTATATATTTAATGCATATCTTATTTTAAGTTTAATAATTTATCAAAATAATTATTATATATAAATAGAGTATATATATAAGTATTATTATATGATATTTTTATAATTACTCTATTTAATAAAAAGATATAAACATATTATTCGAATTCATTTGAGAATAAAAAATAAAAATTGAATAAAAAAAATAGGATTTGTATCAAAAAGTTTAAATTTTTGAATGAAAAACATCTTTTTTATCATATCTTTTTTTTGCTACGATAAATTTTTTTTATTACTAATTAACATTTCATTAGAATTGAAAATTAAAATTATTTATCATATTTAAAAATCACAAATCCAAATTTGATGAAAAGCTCAAATCGGTTCCCCTTTTATTGTATAAAAAACATTATCTTCGGAAAATTTGCTTATGATAAGATAGTTATTCTTCTTCACTTTTTTGAATTTACTTCTTTATCGTATTGCTGTGAAAGAAATACGATATCAATATGATTTGTTATTATATTATTATTAATTTTTTTTTTTTAAAAAAAATTCATCTAATATTCCTGATACAAAATCAATTGATTAAGTATATAGATTTTTCAATGAATAAATCAATTATAATTCTAAATGTTAATTTTTTTATACTATATTAAGAGTTCATTGTTTTAAGTGAAAATGAATTATTTTCTTTATATTTTATTATTTTATCAAAAGAAGGCTAATCTGAAGAAATAGTAGCAATGAATTCTCTTATAAATTCAACGCAAACTTCATAAATGGAATTTGAAAGCGCATAAAGTGAATAAGGAACTTGGTTTAGCATATCATACATTTTTGATTGTAAAGCAAAATTTCGGTAAGAAAAAGCATCAGTTTTGTTATCATCCTCATTTTGCACTTCAGATGATATATAAAGCAATGTCTGATTAAATTGATCTTGATTTAAATAATTACTTTGGAATGTTTTTCAAAATTTTCTTTTTCTTTATTATCTCTCTGATTTAAACTCATTTTAAGATAAATTTATTGACGACCGTTTATTTTCATTAAAAACAATTTGATTCAAAAGAAAAATGGAAAAACAACAAAGTTTATTACTGGCGACCAACTATCAATCTACTTAATATATTGGAAAAAAAAGTGGATTGCTTTTTTTAAAAGAGAAATTTCTAAAAATTATTAAAAAATACGTTTTTATTTAATTTCAATTGCTAAATAATCAAACATGTTCAAAAAGTGACTCGTCCAGTTATATTTGGCCAAATATATCAAATTGTAGCCTAAAAGATAGAGAATTTAAAATATAAAGATATTTAATATATATACATTTGATATAGAAAAAATTCAAATTTAATACTTATTTTAACTTTTTCAAGCTAAATCTCAAATGATTTCATATTTTATTTATGCATATATTATATTCAATCAAATATTGATTTTAAAAAGTAATCGTTGCTAAAATTTATCAATTGTTGTTTGTGATATTGTAATTAACAATGCAGAAAAAAAGTTTATGAATATTGAATAAAACCACATTTAATTATGATAAATATTGTTGTAATGATATATATATAAATATATTATGAATTAATAAAATAATTCTTAAAATTGACTGAGAAAAATAACTTTTTTCTCTTCAAAAAAATGAGTAGCCTACATATAATAAAAATCAAATAAAAAATCATATTTTATAATTTAAATTAAAAATTACTTAAAAATCAATTTTTTTTATTGTTATCCACAGATATTTCAAATTCAGCCAAAATTTTAAAAAAATAAAATTGAATAATAAAATTGACAGAATTATAATAAAATTTCTAAGTCAAAATTGATAAAAGTTTATTAAGAAATTTTATGAAAATTTTTGGGAAAATTTTAAATTATGAAAAATTATTTATTTATATGTTTTCTATTTACAACGAGTTTCAAAAATACTTTTCCAACAAAAATATTAAAATGGTGAACAAAAAATTCGATCCAGTTATTCAACAATTCAATATACTCTTTATTAATAATAATAATGAAGAAATAACACCACAAATAAATGAAACAAATGCAATAGTAATTGATCAATTTCCACAATTTGATGATAATTATTATATAGTTTGTTTTGAAAAGCATTTACTAATTATTCATAAATCAAATATTACAATATTAAATAAATTATTTTTATTTGTAAATTTACCTTTTGTTAGTGGTGTCCCAAATGATCAAAATGATTCAAAATTCATCAATAAATACCCAAAAAATATACAAAAGAATTATAGAATATTTCGCAATGAAATTTTAAGTTTTATAGGAAAATTTCAAATATGTTATGCTTACGAAAAAAAAATAAAGCAATTTTGGAATATTATTAATAAATGTATTGCTGGATTCTTAATAAAAAAAAGTTATATACCTACAATGAATCGAGGTATTAATTTTAATCATTCAAACGTAATTCCACAAAGCAAAAATTTTCAAGAAGATGAGTTTATAGAATTAAGGATGATAAATTTAAGCCAAACTTCTAATGTTGCATTATATTATCATATAGAAACCGGAACTTTGGCTTCTGTCAAAAAGATAAATTCAGTAACTGATATAAATTGTCAAAAGAGAGAAATTAAAAATTTGGAAATAATAAACTATTCATTTTTGCCAAAATTTTATGGAACAATTAATAAAGAAAATCAAATTTATATTGTTGAAGAATTTATCAACGGCTCAGGTTTGGAACATATCAAAGAATTAAATCTTAGTTTCAATCAAAAAATGCAAATAATAATCCAAATGCTTTTTGTTTTTAAGTATCTTCTTACCGTGATTTGAAGCCCAATAATATCATGGTTGATCAAGATTTTAATATAGTTTTAATTGATTTTGATAGGATGTTGAGTGAAAGTCAAATAAATAAAATTGAAAAAGATGGTTTTACAAGAGTTTTTCATCCTATTTTCTCATATCCTGAGATTGAGAATATAGATTATAAACCATCATATGATTGTGATATTTATTCAATAGGAATGATGATTTATTATATTCTAATGGAAAAAAATCCAACAAGTGATAACAAAGATTTGAAAAATTATTATCCTAACATTTATAAATATTTATTCAAAAAATGCATCAATGTTAAAAATCAACAAATAACCATTGTTGAATTGATTGAAAATTTAAAAAGCATTTGTAATATGCAAAAAAATGAATTTTCAAACAATGAATCAATTCAAATAAATCAATTCATCAAAGAAAAAATTAATGAATATGAGAATTTTGATATTAATGTATTAAATATAGCAAAATATCATTTTGATATTGCCAATTTATATTATAATGGAACAATATTTAATCAAAATATTAATAAAATAATAGAACATTTAACAATTTCTGCAGATTATAACTATCCTAAAGCATTGTATCAACTTGGGAATATTTATATCGAAGGTAAATTTGTAAATCAAAATATAAATAAGGCTGTTCATTATTTTTCAAGAGCTTCTGAATTGAATGATGCTAAATCTCAATATAAACTTGGCATAATTTATACAACTAAAAAATATATAAATGCTGATTTTAATAAAGGAATTAAATATCTAACATTATCAGCAGAAAATGGGTATTCACTTGCTCAATGCAGTCTAGGTTCAATCTATGGTGACAAATCATTAAATTTTTTTGATGCTGAAAAATCAATATATTATTTAACAAAAGCATCCGATCAAAATAATCCTTTTGCACAATTAATGCTTGGTGATTATTTTAAAGATGGTATTTATGTTCAAAGAGATATTAAAAAATGTATTTATTATTTCTCTTTGGCATCAAAAAGTAAATTGGCAGAATCAAATTATAGTCTTGGCCTTTTGTATCTAGAAGGGGAATTAGTTGACTTAGATATTGATAAAGCAATTTATTATTTCTCACTTGGAGCAAAAGAAAATCATTCATCATCAGCTTTTAATCTTGGAACAATTTATTTGGATCGAAAAGATATAAATAAAGCAATTCATTATTTTACAATGGCAGCTGATCAAGACCACCCATTTTCTCAACAATATCTAGGTCATATATTCATGTATGGTTATCTTACTCAAATAGATTATAATAAAGGAATTCAATACTTAACTCAAGCTGCAAATAATAATATGAAATTATCTCAATATCATCTTTATCAAATATATTCAACCGACAAATATCATATGAAAGATAATAGCAAAGCAGTTCATTATTTGATTATGGCTGCTCAAGAAAATAATTTAGTGTTTCATAATATAAATATCAAAGTAGAGAATACTGATTGTAATATAAATAGTTTTGTAAAAACGAATATTCGCATGTATAATACTCAAGAACAAGAAACAGCTCAAGCTAAATCGCAATGTATACTAGGATGTTTATATTTAAAAGGAGAGAAAATTCAGAAAGATATTGACAAAGGAATATATTATTTAACCCTTTCTGCTAATAAAGAATATTTGGATTCAGAATTAATGCTTTCAAAAATATATATTGAAGGGTATTTGGTTAAAAAAGATCCATATAAATGTCTATATTATATGAGAAAAGCTGCAAAAAAAACATAGTCCAGAAGCTCAAATGAATTTAGGAATGATGTATTATTTTGGCGAGTATGTACAAAGAGATATAAATAAAGCAATTGATTATTTAATATTAGCTGGAAATCAAAATATATCAAAAGCATGGCTCTTACTTGGTAATATATATTATAATGAAAACAATGGAAAATATGATATAAATAAGGCAATTCAATATTTTACATATGCAGCAAATTTATACAATTCTAATGCATTGCTTTATTTAGGGTCGATTTATTATAATGGTGTTAATATTCAGCGTGACGTGAACAAAGGTATTGACTATATATTTAAATCAGCGAAACTTGGAAATTTGGAAGCTGAATATATTATGGGCCAAATTTATCTTTTTAGTCCTTTTATTCCGCATA
Source organism: Tritrichomonas musculus (assembly GCA_039105265.1). NCBI lineage: Eukaryota > Parabasalia > Tritrichomonadida > Tritrichomonadidae > Tritrichomonas > Tritrichomonas musculus. The sequence continues at coordinate 318,219 of JAPFFF010000024.1, read as the reverse complement.
ATATCAAGAAAGGAATATACTTTTTGAATAAATCAGCTGAAAAAGAATATAGACAATCTCAGTTTCTTTTAGGCCATTTGTATTTCTCTGGTAAATATGTCGAAAAAGATATTAACAAAGCCATTTTTTATTACAAAGAAGTTTCTAATATGAATAATAATAAAGCTAAAAATAATCTTGGTATTATTTACAAAGTTGGTTTTGATAACATTAAGCAAAACATTGTATTAGCAAAAGAATATTTAAGTGAAGCTTCAAAAAGAAATGATTCTGTTGCTAAATATAATTTATCTTCGATTTTATATGAGGAAGAAGTGAAAAATAAAAGTAATAATGATAAGTCAATTCAATTGTTAATTGAATCATTTGAAAATGGATTTAAAACATCAAAAATATTATTTATATTAATTTTTCTCAAGCAATTTGGTATGATCAGTTATACAATTTTTCAAGACAAGATGAAAAAGTATTCAAAGCAATGGGAACTTCTTTCAAAATATATATATAAAGATTATGTGTCTTTTTATTTGTATACATTTATAAATAATAATTTAGATGAAATGTTAAATTTATATCTCAATGCAAATATCATATATATTATAAATAAAATAGAGTCCTTAAGCCAATTAATGAAAGAATATAGAAGTAACATTATTGAAATGAAAGAATTACACAAAGAAAAAGTAAAAAATATCAATGAACTGTTTTATGAAGGTTTTGAGTTATTCTGATATCAAATATCAGGTTTGGCACTTTTTTTAACTCAGATAATCGATATTAAAATGTTATCGATTGGAAATTTTAATTCCATCTTCTGTGAAAATGATTTGTAATGATGCATTTTCTAATTGGAAATCACTTGCACAATTCCTTCTTCAGTTATTTCGATTGGAAATAACATTTTTTCTTATTGCACATCATTGGAAAAAGTTTCAATTCCTTCTTTTATAACTTCAATAGGATACTATGCTTTTTATAAATGCACATCACTTACACAAATAACAATTCCACCTTCAGTAACTTCAATTGAAGATAATGCATTTAGAGGATGCTCATCATTAACACAAATTTCAATTCCATCTTCTGTAACTAAAATTGGACGTTCTGTTTTTCAAGGATGTTCTTCATTAAAACAAATTTCAATTCTTTTTTCTTAAAAAAGGAAAAAATTGGGAGTTGATTCAAAAGTTCAAATTTTAAAAACTGTTGATAATAATTAAAATAAGCCACTTTATTAATAAAAAAATATTTTACGTAAATTACTTTTTATATTTTTTCTAAAGATCTCTTCATTGAAATTGAGAAAGGAAATTACAATCCTAAACCCGTTATTTTTTTCTAAACAATTTAATTGCAAATACATCACCAAAGCATCTGGATTCTTTATTGATGATCCAAATCTTGTTTGTTGAGAAATTAGATGTGATTGCAAAATTTTAAAAAAAAATGGTCAAAAAATCAAATTTATTAAAAAATGCATCATTGAATAGGAGAAAAAAAAAAAAATAAATAAATAAAAATTATTATTTCATACTTTTGAATAAAATTTTATTTCAATTTAAGTTGCTTAGTGTTGATAGCGGGCTGGCGTGTTTGGTGTGTTTGGCGGCGGATCTCCACCGATGAAAACAGCACTCATACTGCAACCTGCAACACAGAATGTGGCACCGCCTGTGATCGTCGTCTCTGTTGGCGAATAAACGTGTTCGTCGCTTGGGCCACCCCTGAGGAGGAGTTGCCCAAAATAGTTGTATCCACAGGCGAGGACTCTGCCTTCACGCGTCTCGAAAAGTGAATGACAATATCCGGCGTAGGCTGCCCTGATTTCGTGGCCAGAAAGTGACGAAATCTCTGTGAACGAGGGAACTTCACTTCTTCCTTGCTCAAAGCCGAGCTGGCCCTTATTGTTTGATCCGCGCCCAAAGACTCGGCCTCCACTGCTGACTGCCAGGCAGTGATCGCACGAGCCAGACAGCCAGACGACTTTTTGGCCTGACAGTTCTGAAACCTCTGAAAATTTGAGGGCGCAGCTTCCTGATTCGACGACTGACGCGAAGACCCGCCCGCTCCAGCTCAGCGCAAAAACGGATTTGTCGAGGCAGGCAACCATCGTCGCCTTCTCGCCGCCAGGAAGAGAAACAGCATCGACGCGTGACGATGGCGAATTGCTGACTGAGTCACGGTTGATGAAGATGACTTCACCGTCGGCGCAGATCGCAGCTGCATGATAAAGACCGCCGAAAAGTGACACTGGTTCGTGGCTGCCGATGTCAAGAAAAACTGGGGTGCCACCGTTTATTCCATTATCGCAGAAAACGAGCTGCCTCCCGCTCCCACAACTTTTTGTGAACATGTAGAGAGTGCCGTATTCAGTGCAGACAGCAGAAACAGGCGCCAGCGGACGACCGCTGCTGTCATTCATCGAAAATTCTTTAAATCGGCTGATGCCTGTCTTCTCGAGCGAGCCGCTGATTTGGCCGTCGCCGTTGCGGCCAACTCCGATCAGAGAGCCGGAACGAGTGACAGAAACCGAGTGTGCGTAGTAGGCCGAGTAAGACAGGAGCGAAGACGGATCCAGCTGCAAATTCTGAGGAGGGTGGATGACTGCATTATTATGCTTGTCTTTACTGGGGTTTTCGCCAATCTGGCGGTATTCATCATATCCGCCAACGACGATATTTTCAGCGTATCGTTGAATGTGACGATAGAAACCGTTTCCTTCTCTTTCGTTTGACTTGGATGATTTTTGCAGTGGCTCTTTCGTGCTGAAGTAGAAGCACTTCCTGATTTTGTTCCAGAGTGGGACTGTCATTTCATTCGGATTGAATTTGGCAATGAAATCTTTCAATTTAGATTCACTCAAAAAGTCAAAATTGACCTCTTCATAGAAATAAATGTCACTAAAACCGCTTTTCTTTGAAAATTCGCAATTTTCTTCTTTTTCTTTTTCTTCTTCTTCATCTTTTTTGCTCGTGAATTTGTCAATCAGGTCAAGGAGCCAGTCTTCGCTTTCAATCGTCAGTTTGGCGCTTTTCAAAATTGAATAAAAAACCGTCCTAGAAAGGTCAATTATTTGATCGGTATCAATCGAATATAATTTGGATGCAATGTATTCAATAGTTTTACTCTGATTCCACATTCCTGCTGAATCTGAATTCATTTCAAGAAATGAAACAAATCCCAGTTTCTCGCTGATTTTCTTCTCAAAATTTTCTTCGTTGTCGTCATCAACATTATCAACAGCAAAAAGTTCGTCAAGTTTCGTGAACATCTCTTTGTTTTTTAAAAGAATAGAGATGATTTGAAGCTGAAAACATTCTTCTTTGTCGATATCAATCGTGTAGCCTTTACTGATCGATTCAAAAAGAGAAAAGACTTCTTCATTCATTTTAGTTAAATAGTTCGTTTTCGACTGATTGGTAGAATTATTGTTAGAAAAATGAATGGAAGTAATTGTTGGATCTGATTGATGAATTTGGGAAACATATGGTGAAATAAATTCTGCAAAGAGATTTTTCATTTGGATCTCGTGCTCTCCAAAAATAAATTTAAAGTCATCCCCATAACTTTGATTTTGGACTAGATTTTTTAATCCTGCTGATGATAATATGAACGATTTCTTGCTCATAATAATTTAATAAATTTATGCCATATTTTTATCTCATTCAATTTTTTTACCGAAAAATGTAAATATCACAAAACATGATCGTTTTATTTAAAATCATAAACTATTTTTTTAGAGGTGCGGACAGGGTGAAGTGATTTAGATTCGCACCAAAATTTGCATATATTAATTATTTTTTATGAGCATTATAATGATATAATTATTTTTTATTTTCGTCCACGGGGCCGACTTGTGGCGATAAATGATTCTTTTTCTGAGGTAGAAAAATATAAACCACTGAAAAAAATATAAAAATATGTAAACTATAGAAATTATGCAATTGATAGAAAAATCAATTATTTAGAAGAAAAAAAGTAATAAAAACATGATAAAAATCATTTTTATACTATTTAAAAAAATGTGTCTCGTTTGTTATTATTTAATTATTAAGGTACAAATCTAGTACGTTTAGAAACCGCAAAATTTTTTGACACTTTATTAAACTAAACGACATGTTATATAAAAAAAAATATTTTTATCATAAAAATTTTATAAAAAAAAAATAAAGTTCAGAATTTCAAATCTGACACTCATTCAAAATAAAACTTTTTCAATAGGGTAAGGGGTCTCAAATATATAACGTTCTTTCTCTCAATTTATAACGTACTAGATTTGTACCTTAATGTATGATATAGTTTCCACTTAAATTGGCCCAAAAAAAAATTGAGAAAATGAAAATGGGCCAAATTTAATAAAAAAAAGTATTTTAAAATTATATTATTAATATATAATTGTTATATATTTTATATATATCATATAATAATTATAATATAATAAAATAATAAATTACATATTAAGATATGAATTTAAATGCAACGACTCTCAATTATTATTTACTATATTCTCAATTTTATTCTCGAAGATTTTTTTATTCAAAATTTATGAAAAAAAACTTTCTACATTTGATTTAAATTTTAATTAAACTTCAAAATATATAAAGAAAATTATTTATTTCATTTCTCTCAAATTAACATTTTATGAAAAGCGCTTTGAAATTATAATTGTTCAATATTTAGAATATACAGTTATATAAAGTTTATTAATTGTTTATATTTATTTTAAATATTTTTATAGTATATATAATATTATTAAAAGTTATATAATCTATGATATACATATAAATATAAAAAGATATTTGCTTAATATTTTTATTAAAATTTTTTATTGAAAAAAAAATCGTTATTAATGTTTATGATTTTAAAATTGATTTTTGCAGCTCAGCCCCCTGAATCAAATTAAACTAAATTTGGCATATCTTTATTAAATTAAATGTAATATATCTAAATGTAATTATAATCTAAATAAATTCTTTATTTATTTAGATATTTCAAAAAAATATGTAAAAATTCATTAAAATGAACTTTTTAACAAAATATGAAATATTTATAAAATAATAAAATGCATAATTAATCATTAATTTCCAATATATATAATAATTAATCATTATAAATTCAATCCATCCATCAGGTGGCTGGATTGGGTTATTTTCATAGGATACTTGTTTGTGTTATTATAACTTATATAAATGATATTTTAAAACATTTAAAAAATAAATATATAAAATAAGTGCACTATAATATAATATCAAAATGTTATTTAGTAATTATTAATACATAAAAAGATATACATATTTTTAAAAACGTTAAAATTGTAAATTAGGTGTCCGCACCTCTATTTTTTTGTTATAAAAAAACGAAATTTTTAATAGCATTTTTATATTACTTAATTTATTTAATTTATTTTAAGAATATGTATTTACAAAATGGATTTTTTGACCTAAAATTCGCAAAATTAATTCGAAGTAGCAATCAAAAATTTTAAAATCGATGACAACAAGAATGATTTAAAGTCTTTTCTTTATTTAATTTCTAAAATTTATAGAAATGAAAACTTTTGTAACAAAATTGAAAAGATTATTTTGAACTTCAAAAAAGATATTGATCTTTTTTTTACATATTTCGATATTTTCCAGATTTTTATAAAAGACAAAAGAATTATTTTATTTCTAATAGAAAATGAAATAATTGAAATCAATCAATCAATTGTTAATGTCATTTTAGGGAAAAAAAAAATATGAAAAGATGAAATATCCACAATATTTTTACCCAGAAATCAAATCTTTTGTTAACAAAGAATTGAATGAACAAATACAATTTGAAATTCCAGAAAATTTTGATGAAAAAAGGAAGCTTGGAGAAAATGATTCATACTTATGCGAAATGATAAGAAAAGAAAAGATAGAAGAATTCATCACGAATATTAATCAAAATACTCTCTCACTTAATTTAATAATCGAGAATTCTATTTATGAAACGAATCCATTTTTGCTTAAGAAAAAAATCTCTTTAATTGAATATGCATCTTTTTTTTGGCTCAATTCAAATCTTCAAAAATCTGGTGTAAAATGGAGCTAAATCAACCAATTCAATATTGAATTTCGCAATTCATGGCGAAGATCAAGAAATAATTGATATTATATTGAAAAGTGATATTGAAAAATTATACGAACAATGTATAATTGAATCAATTAAATGCAATCATAATCATATTGTCAATTATTTTCAAAGCAATTTGACTGAAGAAATAACTAAAACAGATGATAATGAAAGAATTTTGAAGAGTATATTTCATTATTACAATTTTTTATTCTTTCCAGATGATTTCAATAATAAATTCATATTTCACTATTGTTGCAAGTATGATTATTTTGACTTTGTTGATTATCTTTTAAAAAACAAAAAAATATTGATAAATGAACCGATTGAAGGCAATACTACAGCTTTACATCTGGCTGCAAAGAGAAAAAATATCGAAATTGTTAATTTGTTATTATCACAACAAGAAATATTAATTGGTGATGATTGCTTTTTAAATTGCAAAAGATTGGAAAAAATATCTATTCCATCTTTTATAACTTTTCTCGGAAATAATGCTTATAAGGATTGTTCTTCATTGATTTCAATCGATATTCCAAGTTCAGTCGTCTCAATTGAAAAAAATTTATTTGATGGATGTTCATCATTAGTTCAAGTATCTCTTCTTTCTACACTAAAAATAATTGATGATTACATGTTTAATGAATGTCAATCATTAACTGAAATATTGATCCCTTCTTCAGTTGAAAGAATTGAATGTTATTCATTTAAGAAATGCCCATCTTTGAAAAAAATTGAAATTCCATCATCTGCTCCATTAATTGATTGTCATTGTTTTGAAGGTTGTACATCATTGAACGAAGTAATAATACATTCATCATTACAAGTAATACTTCACGTAATCACATTTCCAAGGTATGTCTATATTTAGCTTCACCAGACTATAATCTGTTGCATTATTATTAACTGAACACAACATTTTACTATCTGCTTTTTGTTGTAATGAAGCAACCAAGTTAAAGGATAAAGGTTTGTCGATAGAAGTAGCTGAAGATGATGAAGGTAACGAACAATTCGGTTTCACACGAGAGGATGGTGAACCAGTCGCATTCAATAATATATATAGCAAAGCTGAAGTTGACCAAATGGCATTAGGAAAGGACTTTAAAATTGATTCATTTAAAGATTTAACTATTACTGGTGGGCAAAGCTTACCTGTCTTCGCTGATGGTGCTACAAATACACAATATTGTACCACTTATAATAAACTGATGGAATTATTGAGAACCAATTTTAATAATCTAACCAAATATATACATGACCTAAATATAGATGGAGTAGATTTGAGCGATTTGGCGAACACAGATATATCATTGAGTCAAATGAATTATATCGATAACAACAACATAATTCAACCACACAATCCGTCAAGTATAAATGATGTCATCAAAACATACAACTCATCCAATACTTCGATTCAATCATTATTATCTAACATGAATGGGTTTGTGAAGAAATCCGGATTTGAGAATACAGATATATAACCTAATGGTCAACTGAATTTATTTGGCTCCTCATTATCAAATAATCTCAATGCAACAAATAATATCAAAACATATGCCAATCTATTCACCAGTCTCAATACCAATAATGCAAACCTATTACAAATATTGAATGGTCTTCAAAATGATATTTCAACTGCTTCCAATAGTGATATAACAAATCTCTTGAATACACTTGAGAATATGGAGTACCTCGTTGTCCTAAAAATAAATGATAGATATGAGATACGCAAAGTGAAGTGTCAAAAAGCTCCATCAGGTGATGACCTCCCAGTCGAGCCAACCAAATATGATGCCATCGTGAACCCAGATGATAATAAGGAGTATGATATCGAAGATGTGGATACACTGATTGAAAACAAGTCACCTATCAGTCACGATAACATGGATAAAGTTATCAATGTAGTGGTCAAGACATCAAGTTTTATGCTACTTCTATTGAAAAGTACATTCTCTATAAATTGTAAGCTATTATCATACACACTCTCAGGGGTATCATCTATGAGTAAGGTAACATACAATACAGCCGCATCATTGATGGAATCATTATATTTTAATTCAGGATACATCTGGCATTATACAGTAGATACATCTGGTAAACTGGTTCGCTACCTAATCACATTTAAGGATAGGGTTGTTGATGCACTACCAACAATTGATTCATCTACAGTACATAAAGTATTTGATAACTTTGGTAGTTTCATTAGATGGTTACAAGAATCTGACAACTTCCAAATATGTGCAGGAGTGTTTTCAATAACCCTAATGTTAATAATATATGGAATCAAAATAATATTCAATGAGGAGAAGACCTATAAGAAGCTTAGTCCCATGGAGCATAAATTAAAAATTGAAGAGATGAAGAGAGAGCATGCAGCTATAGCAGCTCGCCTCAAGAAGAAAGCTAAACCAACACCCCTTAGTGATGAGATTGATATACTAACAGATGATAACCCATTATTGGATGTAGCATCAGTATTTGTTGATACGATTGATTTGGTGAATAATTTATGTGAGGCTCATAATTATGTCATGGATAGATTGGATGAGATACCCGCAGGCGATTCAAATTTTGTCAGTGAGGCAGGTATCGATGAATTCATAATTACAAACAAGGATGTATCTTCATTAACAAATACCATTAATAATATCGAATGTTACCTATTAGTTATTAATGTTCCTGATGAACAAAAACAAGCCTTCCTCAGTTACAATAGACCAATTTTCAAAATTGTGTTACGAAAGAATGTTATATATGATAACAAAGGCAGATATATTAAAGAGTTCTATATTGTATCCAAAAATAATAAGATGGTGTGTCCAGTAATCAAATTTGATTCGTATCAAAATTTCTGTATTATCAATGATAGTTCTTTAATCACAACAAGAGCCATTGGACTTGCTGACCAAAATGACCTCGATGGTAAGTTTTATATAGCATTTGATAAAAAGCTACCATTTCATCCATATAAGCTATTCCTCAATGGAGAGTTATCAATTATGAATGAATACACACCAACTCTATTGAAAACGGATAAGCCTATTAAATGTAAAATCATAATTGCTGATAATGCGTTGAAGCTTCATAAAAGTGATGTCCACTACTTCTATAAGCCATCTATTATTCAGGATTACATTATACATGATGAGGATTACTACAAAATTATATTTGAGGTGCCTGATGATTATACTATACCAGACCAACTTGAATTCAAGTTTACAGAACATTGTTTTGGTAACAATTGTTCATTGAAATGGTGTGCTGATGAGACCCATTCCAATAAAGGCTATTGGACAGGTAATAATATCCAAGGTAGACTCAATTCTAAAGTTATCACCAAATGGAATCTTCGACCCAGTAAGAAAACTAAGGATTGCTACGGTTACTGGATAACTATTAAGCAAACAGATTTGCACGAGTCGATAATTACAAATGAAGGGAATGGTTTGATGCATTCGCTATTGAAAAACTATAAACATGTATTCAAAATTCATTTGAATGATGATACTATTAGAGATGGTAATGAATGGAATATGACATGTGCTTACGAGAACCATTTAACAGATGGTCTATCGAACTCGTTACATCAAGGATATTATGGTACCATCATTTATATTTATCAATGGATAACACCGAGGGAATTCGAACTGACCTGATTGATAAGATATATTTGGACATATATTTAGGGGATTCGATTACTTGCACTAGGTTATCATTCAAACCTGATGGGTTCCATGCTCAAAAGAATGGCAAGGTATATGTTGATGTCATCCCTGTCCTCGATACGATTGAAAAGATTAGTTATGAATATTCTACTACTAAAATTAATACAGATACCAAAAATATTGAACTATATTTGAAGAAAGATTTCACTGACCCCATTGATGAAGTGAATTGGGACCCATCAACTAACGCATTCAAATATATAATCGACCAACAATATTATGAAGTACTCCCGAGACCAGATGCCGCGACAACCTTATATACTGATTACAATATAACATCATCTAAGGTCGTTACGGCAGTAGTGAGGAGTGTGCGGATCGACGGTCAGATAGAATTACCTAAATGGCCCCAATTACTGACCCATATCTGAAGGCCACATGACTATTTTTGAATTGACCCCAAATGATGCTCATGACTAGGAATAAGTGGCCAGTATCAGGGGATATATAGATGTTCACTCATGACAGCCATTACTGACCCATAACTGAAGGCCACAGTGATCACCTACTACTACTACTACTACTACTACTACTACTACTACTAGAATTTTCGGCCAAAGGATTTTCAGAGGGGGTCCCAAAATTCAATTTATGGGATTTGCTATTTTTAAATTGCGTAAATGGAAACTGACACGGATCTACTCCTAAAGATCGTAGATGGCATCACCGATTTGCGTCGAGATGTCAAGCATTTGATTAAGCGTATGAACCATAAACGCAAACCATCTACTGATACCCCAAAGGCTGAAGCACATATCGACACCACTCAGGACACCACTCAGGATGCAAATGACTCACCTCCTGAGACTCCATCCATTGAACATCCTCGACCTCGTTTAAATCGCACCCATATATTCAATCGAAGCAAGTTCCTGGATATTGGGGATCACGACCGATTGATCCAATATGTCACATCACAGGTAGTAATCGATGCGGTATCCAACGTGGAACCTCATAAACGCGTATCCCTATTGCGTAAACTGATATCCGATAACCTAAACCTAAGTATCTCCATGTATATGACCCAAAAACTACTCAACACCCATATGACTCTAAACGGTCCCCAAAGGGAAACAGCTCCAGACCCCGATGATGAGATCGATATAACCGATTTCTAACCGTAATCCAAAAATATTTTTGCAAAAACCGACCCCATGATGGATGCGTAATGCATTCTCTAGAGGAACCAACATACGTACCCGGGATTGCACATCAATCCCTCAAGGAAAATACCTGCATCCACCATGAGACTGGTTTGGGTTGCAAATGCCGGCAAATGCCCGTATTACCCCATAATCCACAAGTAATAGCTTACCCAAGGTGTTTAGTGCGCTTGGGCTCTATCACAAATATGGACCGGAAATAATACGAAAAATCGGTATGGCAGTGGATCGAACTCATGCCTGCAGCCGAAGCCCGGAGACATGCTTCATGACCCAACAACTATACCAGTTAGCGCTAACACATATATGATTCCGATTTGCGATTTAAATTCAAAAACAGTATTTTTACCGATGAGAATTTTATATTTTTACCTATGGGCAAATGAGCCGGATCACGAATAAGAATTTCGGTGCAATTCCATCAGGAACTGTCAAAAGCTATATCGATATCGTCAACACTGAGTTCGGTGGCAACATCCCAACCGACACCAAATATATTTCACAGCTGAGCAAACTCGTGAGGTTCCTAAATGACAACTCATTTGCAGCTCGCACCGGTTTTGATACCAATGCTACTCTCAACGCAACAGACGTTGATACATTCTTCGAGCAATTGCGGATTGAACGCCTTTTGGATGATAATGGTTACACAAATAGACTTGATAGCAATACCGATGAGCCCATTGATGTACTTCAACTCAAACTCGAAAGGGCCCGCCAAATACAACATAATATAGCAGTTGCAGAAGATGCATTACAGGAAGCTATCCAATTGATTCGTGATAATAACACTGAGTATCCACCAATACTCCCACCTCCCACAACCCATAAGATGCCAATTCCGTATGTTAAGCAGCCTTCATATATCAAGCGATTGAATGACAAACTGGATAGTGATTACTTCAGTAAATTCAATAGAGGTGATTACATGGTTGAGGACCCCATTGATGTACTCCAGCATATGAATACCCAGAATAGGTTCCATCAGCAGCTGAGGTCTGAACGCCTTGCAGCCGTAGATAAGGATTACTTCAAGCATTTCGATAGAGGTGATTACATGGTTGAGGACCCCATTGATGTACTCCAGCATATGAATACCCAGAATAGGTTCCATCAGCGGTTAGACGATGAACGCAAAGTATGTTCATACTTCAACAAGTATTACCCCGAGTATCTCGACAGAGCTGAAATACAAGATATACTCCGAGACAGGACTAAGGTTACAAAACTGGCTCATATTATCGACGACAATGCCAGTATTGATGGTATCCCCAAGGACCCTGAAAATAATGAGATATTCGAGTACCTCAGTGAGTTCGGTCATGAGTTCAAATCGGAACACACCGATTTCCTATTTGTGAATACCCCTGAGGACTATGATAAGGCTGTAGAGGCTTGGCAAAAATATGCCAAATATGCTGATAGTGATTACAGTGAACGCACAGATATTGATACCCATGAGCCGATATACATATACTACTTCAACTCGATATCCTCATTGAACACCATATATGACGGCTTGCAACTGGTTTATGAACGCGAGGTAAAACCATTCAAAATCTATTTCCAACTCTCGGGTGTATTTGAGACCCCCTCTGCTGAGAATACCAATGCATTCCAATATACTGCAAGGGAAATCAATTGGAACAACTATAAATCAGCCACCCCAATTGTGGTTCGTGATGAGCAATCACTTGATATCGTGAAGTACTATATTGAATCAGTACTGCACTCATATGAGACCTCATCATCTGGAACCAAGTTGATTCTCGTAGGAACCATCTCATTCACGGTATCTCGAATGGTCAAGGTTAGTGGTCCAATCAAGGATTTACCTCCTGAGATCAAAAATAGCAGATTCATCATCACGGACAACGCCGATGACAATCTATGCTGGTACCGATTTCTGGCTGCATGTCTAGATGACCATCTAGTCGACCGCAAATACCGTTGCAATACTAAGAATCGCACACAGGCCGCTAAGAAACTCCTATGCGAGGATCACAATATAGTGTATTCAACTAAGCCATCACAAGCTGCAATCGACCTCCTGAACAACTATCCGGGGACATCAATTGAATCCATGAAGGTATCTGCCGAGAAGCATCACTTGAATGTGGACATCTATGAGTACTTGCAGGATCGCAAGGTGTATAACCTTCAGGACCAGTGGAAATACAATAGTGATAACTCATTTAGGAAATCCGCATTGCTGTTCACCCAAAATCGAATCATCCACATAATGTACATCAGGGATGCTGAGAAGCTGACCAACATCCACATCTGCCCAAAGTGTGGCTCATATGCCCATTACGGTCATCAAAATATGAATCGCTTCAAGAACCATGTTAAGAACTGTGACGGGGTATTTCGAAAGCGATTCATACCCAATCGTGAACCACTACCATACTGTCCACATATACTCAGCAATCCGGTGTACGAATATTGCTTAGCCTATGGTCTCGACTGGAAACCCAACATATATTACATCACCTACGATTTCGAAACTGTTGAACAGCCTGTGGATACATCTATTGGTTCATCCACAACCATCAACTCACGACTGATTCCCCTTAGTGTATCATCATGTGTCAAATCGCAATCTGGTTGTACCACAAGGCACTTCTCATTAAGGGATTCATCTGAGTTCATCATCAAGTGGATCGAGTGGTTGTTTGAGCAATCCAAGCAGGTGTATCACGATAAGGTTCAATACATGAAATCCTTCATCAATCAACCAGTTGACAATCTCAAAACCATTGATCGCAACCTGAATGTGATAACCGTATTTGGATTCAACTCGAGTAGATTCGATAGCAACCTATTCAAGGAGCATCTCAACTACAGTTCAGAAGGGACTACGTTCTGGAGTGTTGAGCCCAATAGCATCATTGGTACCACATCCTCACTGAAGCAGTTCATATTGAAGTCACCCAAATACGATACCAAGTTGCGATTCATCGATGCACAATCATTTGTCGCTGGTGGTACATTACGACAATTCGGCGAAGATTTCGGCTCAAGCATGGCTTGCGGTGTAGACTTCGGCGGGGTCGAGAATAGCTCGAAGGGTGTATTCCCATATGAAGCCATCAACACTGAGAACTACAATGAGGTCCTCTCACAAGCAGAGCCATTTGAGTATGAAGCGTTCTACAGCTATCTCAACCAGAAGAACCCATTGACACCAGATGATTACAAGCTATATCTCGAGGATGCCAAAAACTATGAAACCCGATGGGACTACCTACTTGCATACAATGATAATGATGTCGAGATGATGATCAAACCCATTGACAACCTGATTGCACTCAATGCTCAGTACAACGTGGACCTCATCTCAAACCTATCGCTAAGCAAGAATGCATCCTGTATCAAGTATGCACTCGCATATAAGGAATTTGATCCAAATGCCGAATACTCCATACAGAATCCCATTAACAAATTCAAACCAAACCTCGATTGGTGGCGATTCAAATGCGAGAACTACTATAACCAGGATGTCAAATATAATCAATCTCATAAGGACAAACCCAGGAACCTCGATAAATGTGTTTGTGAGGAGCAATTCGATAAGTTCATGGAGATGTACAACAATCCAGATACAGGCAAGTGCCATCTCTGTGGTGAGCACTTCACATGGACCAATAAGCCCACTCTCGATAGAATCAATAATGATATCGGTCATGAACTCAGTAACTGTAAACTCGCTTGTGCGGAATGCAACAGACTTCGCAGTCGTGATGACCCCAATATAACCAAACTCCGAATTCAGCTGAAGAAGTACTGCAAGATGATGCATCTCCCAACGCTCATCAACGATGAACAGGAGTATTACAGCTTACGGAACAACATCACGGGTGGTCTATCCAATGTCATGCACCGTGTCAACATCAAGGGTCATACCAAAATAAACCGCTTTAGATACAACGCCGTTGATCACAAGGTAATCTCATATGATACTCCACACACGATGACTCATATTGTTGGAGTTGATTTCAACAGCTTATACCCATCTGCATTCAGTTCAACCAAACATGATGCCAATCCATATCACGGGGGAGTCATGTATATGCCAGGTTCCATGATAGAGCGATTCGAGGTGTATAAGGATGGTACCAAAAATATGAACACCTACAACTCATGCATGCATATCATCAACAGCCAGAAGCTCCGAAAGCATCCCAAATTCCTGTTCAAAGCGGAGGTCATGTTGAAATGCCCAATATCCAAAATCAACTACTTCATCAATTTCCCACCTGTATTCCGCAATTTCGATATCACCAATGATGAGGCCACAATTGGTCCATATATGCACGACTACATGACTCGCAATAAGCTCCCATCTGTTGACAAAACTGAACGGAAGCTGACCATGAGTGTTGATACAATGGGTACCTATCAGACATTCTCGAACTACTACCTCTGGTTCCTCCTCGACCATGGACTTGTCATCGAGGATATCAAGAGTCTCACCACATACGAGGCTCATCGCGGATTCAACCCATTCGTTAGTGAGTTCATGAAACGCCGTCAGGATATCATCTCTGGATCCGAGCATGGCAATGAGAAGTTCTACAAGATCAGCATGAATGGCTCATATGGGTACGATGGTATGAACACCGAGAAGTTCTCCAAAATCAAGATATGCTCACGCGATAAGACCTTCCAGAATATCATCTACGACAACTATGTCAGTGGCACCAAATTGAGTGATGACAACTATCTACTCCAGATGAACCCAAAGAGCTTCAAATGCACGACATGCCTTCAGGAATCATTCTGGACTCTAGATAATGCCAAATTCTGGTATCTCACATTCATATACGACTTCATGTACAAGTGCCTTGATGTGGAGCGATTCCATTTCATAGAGGGGGACACTGATAGTGCGTATTTTGCAGTTGCTGGTGATGATACCAAGGGGTCCGATCAAGAGTTCAAATACATCATCAAGAATAGGGCATTCTATGATGAGAACATATATAAGTTCATGCCGAATCCCAATATAAATACAATCGCTGATGAGAAGAAAATACTGGGTCTCTGCATTGAGAAATATGGTGAGAATATGATAGCGTTAGCCCCTAAGTGCTACACCATATTTAATAGTGGAGCTGTGACCAAGGCACTCAAACTCAAGGGGGTCTCCCTCAAGAAGAACCATATCACAAGTGATGATTACAAGGACATCATCGACAATGGTGGTGTGAAGGTTGGCAAAAATATCAATCTGCAGATGATGCGCAAACTCTCAGCACCTCCGGGGATGACTTGCAATAACAAAATCAGTGAGATGTCCATGAGCAAGATCACGGTAAGCAAGAATGCTCTCACTGGGACACACACCAAAATGATTGTCCTCGAGAACCAATCCTGTGCACCATTCATCCACGGACTCACATCAGGGGACTACACTATGATTTGAATACGGCTAATGTGGATCCGTTGATGATACCAGTTATGATACCCACTGTCATACGATTTATTTTTGAGGTTATCGCGGTCTCACCAGTGAGTATCTTCAGTTTATTATCAGCGTTATCGATGAATACCTCATCCCCAATGGAATAGC
This sequence comes from Tritrichomonas musculus, assembly GCA_039105265.1. Lineage (NCBI taxonomy): Eukaryota > Parabasalia > Tritrichomonadida > Tritrichomonadidae > Tritrichomonas > Tritrichomonas musculus. The sequence continues at coordinate 301,654 of JAPFFF010000024.1, read as the reverse complement.
ATGAGGAGTCCTCGACCTTAACCATGTAATCCCCATGAGTGGCGAATGTGATTCAACCATTGGCTTCATCGATTCTCACACATATACCAACATACTCCTTCCAGGTACCAGTGGTCTTCACACTACATATGCAATCAGTGGTGTCAGCTTCAGTGCTAGGGACCCATTTCGAGTCCTCACGATGATATACCTTGCCGGTCATATATACTGGAGCTCCAATGACGAAATCGGTGATGGTGTTAACCGATGACTCGATTGGGGAGTAGTGGGTGATTGTATTTGAACCATTTGATGTTATTTTGCCAGAAACATGTAAATTTGAATCAATTGTTGTATTTCTTGTAGAACCAAACATGCTAAATGATTGAAATCTATGACCATCAACATATATAAATACTTCACCAGTATCAGCAGTTTTTGAAGACCTATACATAAAGACAGTATTATAAGTATCATTATATCCAAATCTAAATAAAGCAAGTGTATTAGAATCAATAGAACTAAAGAAACTTGCAATATTACTTTCGGTACTATTAATTGATAATGAACCATCATCATTTTTTGCTACATATTTAGTCAAGTCAACAGGTTCTGGTATATCTGTTGTGAGTGCATACTTGGTCATATCTGGCAAGTCCTGGGTCTTCGCGTATGGTTCCAACGCAGTACTCAGTGTAGATCCATTAACCAAATCAGTGGGTATCTCAGGGATATCCGCTTTGAGAGCATAAGTGTTCGACACGTATCTCGCCGAATAAGCGTTTTTGTCGGTTGGTTCGACAGTTTTGGTTATTGAACATGATAGTATTTCCGGTGTATCACCAGTTCCTGGATTGATTAATTCATGGCTGTGATACAGTATCCATAGACCAGAACTACTTCCGTCGATATGCAGTATCTGAGAGGGTTGATCATCTTCGTCATTGTACGAATAGTCTGCGTGAACATAATGGGCCGTATAGTAACTGTCTGATGAGACAATATCCAACCCATATTGCTCAATCAGTTCATGATATGTGTCGTAATCCACATCGGGGATTGTATTATTGACGATTGTGAATTGAATTGTTGTTTGCCCCTCGATAATCTCTGGGATATCGCTCTTCACTTGATCAATAGCATGGGTCATATCTGTTGTCAAAGCATATGGTTCCAAAGCTGTACTCAGTGTAGATCCATTAACCAAATCTGTGGGTATCTCCGGGAGGTCCTGGGTCTTCACATACTCGGACATATCTGGCAAGTCCTGGGTCTTCGCGTACTCACTTAAGTTCGCAAGCTTCGCATACGGTTCCAACGCAGTACTCAATGCAGTACTCAGTGTAGATCCATTAACCAAATCAGTGGGTATCTCCGGGATATCTTCAGCGAGTGCATACTTGGTCATATCTGGTAAGTCCTGAGTCTTCACATACTCGGACATATCTGGTAAGTCCTGAGTCTTCGCATATGGTTCCAACGCAGTACTCAATGAATCACTCGTAACGATGTTCTCAGGGACCTCAGGTATTTCAGTAGATAGTGCACAGTTTTTGACGATGTAATCACGTAATTCCCCAATGGCATTCTCCACATCTGCACTACTGGCATACGATTGCAAGTCCTTAGATAGCGCATACTTCAGCATCTCCGTATTGAAATCCTCGGTTTTCACATAGTCGAATAGCTGGGTTTGCAAAGCATATGACTCAAGGTCCTTGGCTAAGGCATATTTTTCGAGTTGCTCACCAACTGTACTCGTAATGAGTTCCTTGATTTGCTCCTGGTTGGGACCAGTTATATTCGAGCCATTGGACCCATTGGACCCATTGGTATGACACATACATGCATACCTTTTGATGTATTCAATCAGTAACTCGTCGATAGTGGCCGCTTTTATTGAAAATCCACTCTGTTCTATACTGAACATTTCCTATACAATAAAGGTGTGATTACCGGTATACCCATCGAACCCCCTTTCGAGGAGGTGGATGGTGAATCAGAATCCCAAGCTGATGTCCAAAGAGATGCCAATTGCGAGTATGCAAATAATGACATTTTTTTACACCTAAAGTACTCATGAGCTATAAATCTCCGAAGCGTCCAAATACTAAAAAGCAACCACCACCACCAGCAGCAGCACCACCAGAAGTGGCTAGCGATGATGATGATGATGGTAATGTCCAAGCACCGGGTGCTGATGATAACAACAACAATAGACCAACACGATATGAATATATTAGGACACCTGTCAAACACGTTAGTAAACCTAATCTAAAATTCAGCCAACAAATACAAAAATCGCCATTCAAACCAATATCCAGATTCAATGAAGATAATGCATATGAATATGTTATGCAAGAGGTTGAACCACCAAGTGCTACCGTAGGTAGACGCAATGGCAAAGACTATGAGAATGTCAAAGGCCATTTAGGCCAATTCGGCAATCTCTCACTCACAGGCGATTCATCAACCTTCAAGAGGAACTTCCTAGATATGATTATAAATGGCAATTTCCGGGTTAAGTACATTCCATCAGCTGCAGCACGTGATACCGCAAAGGAGTATTGTATGAACCACCTCGATGAAACTGGAGTTCCCAAGTACAGATTATTACCAACCAATTCCAACGACCCATTAGGAAATCGTATTACAGACCTCAATGGTGACAAGGTTGATGATATCGTATTGGTTGACAAACGCGGCATTCCAGCTATTGTCAACGGATACAAATTAGTTCATGCATCACCCTATAAGAAGGCCTGGAAAACCATTTGTGATACAAAGGCTAAGCGTCAAGCCAAGCCATTCAATGTATGGCTCAAGGAGCAATTCGATAAGGATATTACCAAGGTCGATTGGGAGCGTGGTGAATATAAATTGACTAAATCCGAGGCATTGACTACTCTAGAAAAGGCATATGGTGAATCCGGTATTGGAAAGGCACGTATGAGCAAGCGCTTATCACCTAACAGCTATTGGGCATCCCTGTTCTCGTATATATGGAATGTATTCTGGGGCCAGGATAAACTTCAAGATTGGCTCGAACTCAAGAAGTTGACCAATTTCCTAGCCGTATGCAACGCCATATATATTTACTACTTCGACCTCCCTGCGAAAAATGCTATAGAGCAAAAGCATAATGACAAGTCATTCAACTACCCAAGCTGGTCCAATTGGAAGAGCACTCATAAGTCGGAGTATATGCAGATGGTTGGTCCCATGTTCGACCAATGGATTCAACTCATTGACCAAGTAGCTGACCGCAAGACTGGTGCTCTAAAGGATGCGGAAATACCTGATGAAATTCTCGAAATGCTAGAACAGATTGAACAAATAGTATTCCTATGGGGATTTAATACCACTTTCGATGAGGGAACCGTACCTCGAACTGATGAGCAAGGCAAGCGAACACCTGCAGCATTTGAAAATCTACTTATGTACGTAAATGCCAGTTCTCCAATCGCGGTGAAGGAAGTTCGTGATTCATTTATTGACAACATCAACCAGTTGATTGACTATGAATTCTATGGAGCGAAAAGCGGATACCTTGAGATGAAAGCCAAAAATAAGGAGGCTAGGAATGCTAGGAAAGCGGGTGCAAGTCGATTTGAAATCGTATATGGTGGTCGACAATAGGTATATACTATTGCTTGAATCGGTCAAAGAAATTCTCACGCTTTTGGCTGGGTTTGGATATTATTTTTGCATTGCGTTTATGCCTACGAGGTGGTTGGGGTTCACTTGTGGTCGGTAATGGAGTTGCCTCTGGATCCCCCTCTTCCTCATATTGCGAACTCAGTTCCTGCTCACTATATTCATCACTGCGCTCAGGCGGCATTTCATACTCAAATGTGGTGTCCATGGTATTACCCTTGAATTGGGGTGTGAATTTCTCCCGATATGGTTTAAATGATTTACCGAATTTCACCGAACTGGAATGCTTTGGAGCTGATACCCTAGATGATACCCTAGATGAACGCTTAGGTGTTCTAGTATTGGAGTTGTCTTGAGATTCATATGAGTACTGTTCCTGATCCCGAGTTCTATCTCTAAGCCCTCTCTGTGAATCTACTTCATCCCCGGAGGGGCTGAGAGCTCGCGCATCATCACTGGAATACTCATCCCCAGAGATGTTGAGAGGTTGTGCCGGATGTCCCTGTGATTGCTGTTGCGAATGTTTCAGCTTACGTCGTATATCAGTCATTGCGCGTTTCCCAACTCGATATTCTTGTAATGAACCATTTGTTTTTCGAGCAACAACGGATGTCGTCCCTGGTCTCCTATCGGTGGACATATATACCCCATTTGGACTGACCTTTGGCTGATTTCGCACCTCATTATCCCTATATTCAGCTTCACGTGGGTCATATGGATTTTGCTCATGATCGCTACTCTCACTAGCTTCATCACTCCTATCACTCCTAACCTCACCCCCAAAGGGGTTGAGAGCTGTCGCATCATCACTGCTGTACTCATTGGATATAAGCTTTTTCCGAGGGTGATATGTTGTGTGCTTGTGATACCAATCCTTAGTCCTCCGCTTGAATGGGGAAGTCTCATCATTGACCATAATCCTTTTACGAGGTGGGGTTCTACCAAAAACCGCATCACTTGTGAATGAAAATTGTATGGGTTTTGGACCCCTATCGGGCTGAGCTGTCTGATTCACCTGGAATAGCGGAAGTTGTTCAAAGCAATATATGGCTGGTAACAGTAATGGGTTTGAATAAACCGATATCTCGAACCCTATAGGGTGATCCCCAGGTGATTTAGTTGTGTTTGCAAGGACTGTATCCTTGAAATATTTCCTGGGGTAGGCTATATATGAATTTGCTCTGAGTCTATTATTGGGTCCCTGAACCAGGATCATGCAATAATCATTCACCGATGCCACGAATTTGGATCTCCAGATGTATGTAGGGACCTCTTCATACGAATTCATTGTGAATGTGGCTCCGACTTTATCAATCGTATAGTCATGAACGACTGGTGGTGGAACTAAGTCACGTGGGAAATATAGTTTGGTAACCTTATCAACATCGAGGTACACAGCTGATAAGTATTTTGAGTACGGCAATTCGCGATATTGACCTGGTTTCAACGTATAAACATCAAGGTATTCATCCTGCATTTACCCAAAAATAAACTCCTATATGGGCCCACCTGTGGTCAATAGATTAGCAAGCACGATAGCACGAATGCATCGGGTTTTATCTCATTACCATACAGGTCTGTGAACCATATATTGAAATCCCGCTTGGTCCTGTTGAGCATCTCATACTTGCGATACTTGGTTTGCCGTCGGTTGGCTAGCATTATGAAGTGGTCACAGTATGGGTCGAATTCGACAATATCCGAGTGTACCATCAAATCGCCGATGATGGTCTTATTCACGATAGCTCCCACATACTGCACTACGATGTACTTCTTATTGCGACTATATATGAAATCCTCAGGTAGCTTAAACTCGGTGGTCTGCGTATGGAAATAGCGCTTTGGCATTTATTAGACAGCAAAGTACTGCTTATAGGCTTCACCTAGTGATCCATAATCTAGTGCCACGAGTCGGGTGTACATGATGGGGACAGTTATGGTAGCTCGCTCATCATCCGTCATAGGCTTTCGACCAGTTTTGGTTTTGGTACCATTAGTGTCATCCCTGGTATACGGTACATAGAACGCAGTTCCTGCTTGCTTATCATCATTCAACTGGAATCTACGATATGGGTTCAGCAGTTTGCATTCGACATTCCCATTATGGTATCTTATGAATTCGGCAATCTCATTGAACACACGCCTCTGCTTCTCATGCTTCTTCACAGTTTTGGATGTATCGTAATGGACCAATATGATATTGCCCTTGCGATAGCTCAGTAGACCATCCATTTGCATACTATTTTTGACTCGCCGTAGCTTCCGTTGGCAATCCCTGATGTATCTCCATTCCAAGTCAGGGTTGTGCTGCATTTGATTGGGTGTGTAGTATATCCACTTGGGCTCCCTTGCTAGATACGGGTCATATTGGATTCCATCATCTCGGTAATTGGGATTGGGCATTCGTAGGGACCGATGTGGTGTGTTGTTATAGAAGTGGACCATCTGTTGCATCAGGAATGGGTCTCCAATCCGACGATTATCTAGACCGAATGCATTGCGGAGTGTCCTAATGGTTGCATCAACGATTTTGTGAGCGTTGTTGTGTTTGGATTTATCGACAATCACTGCATTGCGGTCAATCAACACGTTTTTGGTACCTGCATATGCATTTTTGTCTGGACTTCCGTAGGGGATTATATCAAGCACTTTGAGTAGGTTATTCTCACCGTCGCATTTGATGGTATTGAATTTGAAGTCATCATATTTCTCGAGAATGATCTTGGCATATGCAGCCTTGATGGTATCAGCTAGTCTGTCCTTAAGAGGTTCCACGATTAGGTACCGCGTGTTGACATTCACCATGATGAGGTAAATGGTTTCATGGGATACCACGGACTCGGTTCCATCAGCCCTTGTAGCGTACTTCACAAACATCAAATCGACTTCCCAGCATCCGGGTTCCAATGAGAAATCGGGTTTTGAATAGGAATTGCATGATTTCAATTTGAAGTCCTTCACGAATGGCTCATGATGAGATACTGGGTTGACGATGAACTGCGATGGGTCCAGTTTCGATATCTTGGATTTGAATGGGTACTTGAGCAGCGAATTGTACTCCTTATCGAATAGCTTGAACGATTTCCTGTTGTCAGACATTTAATGGGCAAAAATAGTGGTTCCAATAGGTCTATGGGATTCCCGGTTGACCCCATATTTAGTGGTTATCGCTTGATAATTCAGCGAGCTCATTCTCGAGTTTGGCGACCTTCTCCTTCAGACTATTGATGTCCTCAATCAGTGATTCACGAACGGCTAGTCCATTGCTACCCAGCATACCCCCTTTGATGTTATTGAGGTGGCCCTTATACATATAGCACTTCTCCTTGAGATCATGCTTGATGCGCTTAAGCTCTGGAATCTCCTTCTTGTATTCACCCAATTCAGTCATTTAGATGCGCAAAAAAAGTGTTTTTTCAGGATTAAATGTCATATGAGGAACGCCGCGTATTAAGAGATTCAAATGGGCTCACGTACTTCAATCACCTGGAACGTCACATGCGAAATAGGCGAACCATTAGTTGTACCAAACCCACAGTCCAAAAATATGACGATAAGGGGAGTATTGTGCATGACCCAATCATCAAATCAACCTCATCAACAGTACACCACTCACTCAATCACCAGGTAATCCCAAATAACTCCAAGATCTAATGCCTCAGGAGGTTGTTCATGGCATCGGTACACTCATTCACGGTACTGGTGAGCTGATTTATTTTTGCGGTGATCACGCCGATGGTGTTCTCCAGCGTGGTAATCCGTTTGGTGTAGTCATCTACTGTTGACTGCAATGCATTGATGTCAGCTCGAATGCTGGCGAATTGGATCTCCACCAGTGTATCACTATCGGCTGGCTTGGTGATCTTCTTGAGAAACACATTACTGGAGCCATCCTTGCCAGTGCGTTTGGTAATCCTGTACTCGCATTCGGGGGTGATTATTTTGTAGGTTTTATTGAGGTAATTGGTGGTCTTCTCATTGAACATGTCCTTGTACTTCTGGTAGAACAGGTCGAACTCCTCTACTGAGTTGAACGTGCGCTGCTCCTGCTTGTTATCATTAATGACCCTAATATCGCATTGAGCTATATGTTTCATACCATCGCAATTCATTTCAAAACGGACAAAAATATATTCGCATGTATGTGGATATTCGATGATGATCAAACCTTGTCCAGTATGGATTTGCCTATTTCACCAACCTTACCAACCGTTCCCAATCCTCTATCAATAGTATCAATTAATCCACCTGCGCCAGGTATCAATCCAGCAATTGGTTTGACCCTATCAATGATTTGTCTACCAGCGTTGACAACTGATGGTAGTTTATCGACAACTCTCTGTGCGACATTCCTGAGTGTAGATCCCACTTTGCGGAATCCATTTTTGATCTTCTTGAAGATGCCAATTCCCATTTGATATATAAAAAAATGCGATTTCATGGTTTTTTGCGAGATTCAAATGCGCTACAGGAACGAACGAGCTCACAATTTGAAGTACGAGGCCGGTAATGTTATGGAGACATTCCAGAGCATGCGGAACATCATCAATGTGAATGATGGTACCAGGAGCTTCTCATTCAGAACCGTCGATTGCCATGACCAGCCAGCCCCATTTCACCAAGGCCAGTACTCGCAGATCTCATTAACACACCCCGACCACTTCATTAGCGATGTCGATAAAGGCTTCCTCACATTCCACATCAGACTTGATTTGCAATTGAACACCGATACTGCCAAATTGCGATTGATTGAAGATCCCGATAACCTCTACAAACTATTCGTGGGATACAAGTCCTCGAACCAATTGTTTGACAGGCTAGAGATCCTCCATAACAATGTCAATGTCGGATACCAGCAAAATGAGTGCATTCGCGAGGGCTTCCTATACTCGGTTTTGAAACCAGAGACTGAGAAGAAGCGCCGCAGATTCGTTCACAGCTTATGGGAAAATGTCTCGAACTATAGTCAAACACATGCTGGTGTATATGTCAATCTCAATGACTTCAAGGACAATGGCAAGACCACTGCTGAATTCGATTTGAATGTCCCATTTGATGACTTGCTTGCATTGCAGGCATTCGACTTATTCCCGAATGGGATCATTGGTGATTTAGCTATTAGATTCCAAGTCAGTCCAGCTGGTCTAGTATGGGCAGTCATTGATCCATATACGGTTGCTGAAGCCAAGGCATTCCTGGAAGATGATGATCACATTACGATGAAGCAATTGGAGCAGTTACGTGAAATCAAGGCCCGTGGTAAACTCAAGAGGCAATTCACTCAAATCGGTAATGAGGCCCTTATACCAGGGGTATTCGATAATACCATCACATTTAAGTACAATATCTGCGCCGAACATGGAATTCCAGTTAATGACACACCAATTGAGATCACATTCGGATTTACAGATGCTGAATATGAGAAATTCGGTATTAAGAAGACTATGGATCTGAAGGAGATCGCACGCCATAACCCAGACTATACAGGCACTATTGAAAGCAATATGGCAATTCAAATCGTTGAAGAACATAATGCGATCGAATATGAATCACAACCAGCAACACTCACCGTTAACCAAATGACCATCACTCTCTGCAAGTCCAATATGCAAGGATATGGCGTTTGTGAATCCACTCGTGCAAGCATTGAATCCATCTTACGTGAGGGCCTAGTAATCCCATCTCAAAAGGTCGATTACCATGCATTCCCAATCGCAGCCGCCGCAAATGGTATCAAGTCCACATTGAATATCCCATTGATCAATGTCACAAGCATGTCATTACTGTTCCCCAAGCATCACAATGATTTGACTGTATTTGAGAATCCCGTTTACCAAAACTGCTATTTGAATATAGGTGGTAAGAACTTCCCAGATGAGAATGTCAGTACCATTGGTGCCAGATTCTTCGAAAGCCAATTAACAGCTGGAGACCTCGATGGTATCACACTCCAATGTACAAAGGAGTTCGAGGATAGCTTCACCATGCCCAAGAACGATGGCGATGGAAATAGGTATAAGAACACACTGAGTGATGCCACATCATTTGTATTCAATGTCCAAACAGAACGTGCATCTGCTGGATACTGTTATGATGGCTTAGATGGTGGCAAAGGCAATATCCAAATACAAGTCAATGGTCAACCCATATTCACTGGCAGTAATGACACGTATTACAATATTATCGAACCAAGTGGAGCTGTTGTTAGACCACCACCTGTACAACTCTGTTTATGCAGAGACACCTACTTCAAGCTCTCACTCGATGGCCTTGAGTATATCGATGATGAATCACCAGCTGGCTCACAAGTTGATCCAGAAATGGCATGAGAAATATGGCATTAGTGGTAAAAATATTTTTGCACTTTGGAAATGACTCTCCATAAGGCTAGAATCCTATCAAGTGAGAATGATGCGAGTGTTAAGCAGGAGCAGAATGTGAATATTAAGATCGCCGCGAATAGACCTCCACCAGTTCAACCAGTATCATACCCTCAAGTCCCACAGATGCAACCCCAAATGGGATATACGCAAAATGGCACACAGGATGCAAATTTTACTACAGCCTCGACAACTGGTGCATATCCATCAGTTGCTCCAATAAACAGTCCACCCCAAGGAACTATGTTCCCTGAGTCTCCGACAATAGATCGATCATTAGACCCCGACACTGACGACTTGGGTACCAAAAATAAATTCCTCGAGATATTACTGAGCATCTATGAGACCAATCCACTGAGGATGAACAACTACCTAGTGTGTCATAGCAACACGCTGATGGAGCTCATTAAGATACTCACTAAGGCTGATAGGGTTGAGCTGGTCATCAACGAGGACAGTGGGTGCACTGGTTGTGTTTCGAACTCGAAGTACATGAAAATCGACAAGATACTGGTGTCCAAAAACGGGGTATCCAATGAGTTGAAATACGGATATAACCATGTATGGACCGAGCTCATAAGGCACTCGATATCACTCAAAATCTGTATTTAAATTCGCATAAATATCCAGGATGCTATCCGGGCCTGCGAGTGAAATCATCATGAATATACTATTGGGACTGATATTGGTGACCAATGTAGTTGAACTGCTATTACTGGTATCGCTTACAGCTGAAGATGAGCCACCTGAGCTGACCGATGAGCTGAGGCGCACATTGTATGCGTAAGAGCTTTATTTTTGACTAAATGCTGTATTACAAGCGCCTACGACCAACCCTTTTCGACTATACATCTATTGAATTATCAGACAGTTCCAGTAGTGATCCAATTGATCTTGATACATTCGATAGGTACCGGAAGCAGCAACCGGTATCCAAGAGGTTTGATGTGGATGAGGCTATGAGTGAGGCCTATTCCAAGAATAGGGATAAAATCACCAATGCATCCATAAGGCCAATCGCTAATGGGATCTATGCGTGGTACAATACTTTGAACATACTGGTGGCATCACAAGGCAAAGGCAAGAGCCATACAGTAATTCGCGATATCATTCAAATGGGTAGACTCAGTAATGGGAGGTTTGGGGGAGCACCTGAGGATTCACAGAATCCGTTCACTGGCACTCATAAGCCCATTGGGCTCTTCCATATGATCGTGTATGTGAGTAAGAACGGTATTATAAATGATTCCACATTTGAATCTCAACGCGAGCTCATCAACTTGCCCATTGTGGTCGTCGCTGATAGTAATGCTGAACGGTATTTGAAGGAGCTCGACCTATGGAAGGAGTTGTATAACAAATATAGCTCGGTTGGGAAGACATCTATCGACGAGTCCAAGCTACAGCAGATGTTTGAGTTCCTCCATATCAGCAAACTCGGGAAACCCAATGTACCACTCAACACCATAATCCTGTGCGAGGACTTCATTAAGAGCAAGCTGTTGAAGTCAGCATACTTCACAAACTATATCACCCAGTTGCGCCATAAGAACTCAATCGTGTACATCAATATCCAGTTCTTCAAGGGCGTGCCAACCGATTACAAAAATAACTGCACATCATTCTTCATATTCAATGGGTTCTCGCGGCAGAAACTCAATTACATATATCAGCAGGTGAGCATACCTTGTGAGTTCGAGGAGTTGTGGCAAAAATATCGGACCTTATCGGGCCATGATTTCATATTGGTGAACACGGTTGAACACGATATGCAGGTCATATATAGCAAGGCTTAAACCATATCTGGGTCATCATCCAATACCAAATCCTGATGCTTGCCGATGAATATATCCGGTTCTGCAATATTGTATTTTTCACGTAATCTGGCGATGAGATCCTTGGTGTTTATATTGGTTCGCTCAATCGAGTGGTTGTAGTAGGGGCATCCCTTGTATTCGCGCTTCTCGGTATTCCCATTCACGAAGAACTCACGCATGTTGGCACTCAATTTGCGTCTACTATTGGATGATAGCTTGACAAATTCGAGGTCCATCTCCTTGAGCTTATTAGGGTAGAACCTAATGGTTTCAGAACCATTCTGGAGTGATACATATAGGACCCTCGCGAGGTACAATGAGTTCCTCAAGTTGAATGGGAACTTGTCACACAATATCGCGAAATTGCATTTGGCAAATCCATCAGGCTTTGGCAATAGGGCTACTAGTGTGTTGATGTACTCGTAGACATTGAGGTGGCTTGGAGTGGCTTCCATTTGGAATGCGATAAAAAAATCAATATTCAAATATCAAAATACGGGTTTTCCCAAATTCATCTGGGGTCCAAAAATAGATCATCTCAGGCCTTAGCGTAGTACACGACTTTAACACGCTTCTCCCATGCAATGGTCTTAACCAGTTTGCTAGACTTGGAGAGTATCATACCTAATCCACGAGGGGTTATATTGGTGTTGAAGTACTGGTTATATTTTGGGGTTAGTTCGACTATAGATATTCGATCATTTGGGAGTCCATTAATGAACTCGTCCAAGGTCTTCTCCTGAGCAATCCCATGTGCTTTAGCTGCAATGGGTGCAGGTTGGGGGTCGACGTTTGATACATCAGCTATCTCGATCTGCGGGGGGCTATGATTGGATTCTTCAGCATTGTCTTGGGGGTCTTCAACAATGGGTGCAGGTTGGGGGTCGACGTTTGATACATCAGCTATCTCGATCTGCGGGGGGCTATGATTGGATTCTTCAGCATTGTCTTGGGGGTCTTCAACAATGGGTGCAGTTTGGGGTTTCTCAGCTATATCACTCTGTGGGGGACTATGATTGGATTCCCGAATGTGGATATTATTCAATAACTCGTTTTCACATATTTTGCCAATGCAATCCTTGATCTCCCCATCGATGATTTTGGATACATCGTGTATGATAAAGTCATTGAGGTTCTTCATGAGAACTCGTGAATAGCTCTTAACGAGTTTGCTATTTGACATATCAGTTGGGGGGTATAGGTTAAGGTTATTATCGATCGCATTGTAGATTGTACCGAGGTATAGCATTTGACAAGCATTGCTGATATCATCATACAACTTCATGAGGGAATCATATCTGTGTTTATCACTTGCGAAGTACTCATTTGGTCCAACTCCTGCGAGTAGCTTGGTGAAGCTGGATATCAATCGTTGGGATAATGAATTGAATATATTGATGACCCTGGTAGATGTCTTATCATGGTATACGGATTTAATGGTACTCTCATATGATTTGTCCTTGGGACATAATGATATGACCTTATTGACGAACAATTCGAACATGCCAGTGAGCAAATCCTGGTTGAACATATTGATATCCTTTGTGATGTTCTCAATAGCGTAATCAACGGGGTGCGTATAACTGTGAATCAACTCATTGCGTTTCCTATTGAAATCATCTTGAAACTTGATGAGACGTTCGCGATCTCGGTTGATATATGATAACATCTTCAGATCCAGTGCTCGCTCGGGAGATTCAATGTCTGTATAACCAGCGATTTTGGTATCCAGTTCGCGAATCCACTCATCGTACTCATCAAGCGAGAGCTCCTTATGGAAATAGCACCTGAAAGCTGACTCGCGATCATGTTGACGTTGGGATATTTTCAATAATCGGTTCATGCGAATCTCCAATTCCTTGCAGAAAGGGGCTTCATATGAGACGATTTGGTTGTCAGTTGGGACGACGCTCATTTGGAATGCGAAAAAATTTAAAAATAGCAAATCCCATAAATTGAATTTTGGGACCCCCTCTGAAAATCCTTTGGCCGAAAATTCTAGTAGTAGTAGTAGTAGTAGTAGTAGTAGTAGTAGTAGTAGTAGTAGTAGTAGTAGTAGTAGTAGTAGTAGGTGATCACTGTGACCTTCAAATATGGGTCATTAATGGCTGTCATGAGTGAACATCTATATCACCCATGATACTGGCCATTTATTCCTAGTCATGAGCATCATTTGGGGTCAATTCAAAAATAGTTATGTGGCCTTCAGTTATGGGTCAGGAATTGGGGGCATTTAGGTAATTCTATCTGACCGTCGATCCGCACACTCCTCACTACTTACGGCTGATAATATTACTACCATGAGGAGTGATTTGAATGTGCTCACTAACAACTTTGATGTAGTTAGTTATGATGTTAAAGATTTGACCAATAGAGTGGATACATTAAATGCAGAAATGGGTGAGACTAAAAGAATTACTCAACATTTGCAAGATGATATCGACCAGGTTCGAATCGTATCAAATGTAGCCCTGGCATTTGGAGTCATCGGCACGGCTGGTAGCATAGCCAATGTTGGATTGACGTTGTTTCGAACAGGGTTCACAATCACTAAAGCTGGTATAGATTAAACCATTGAAGGTATATCCCAAGGTGAGCAAGCTTTATATCATCTAGGTGATGGAAGCAACCTACCTCCATTAAAAATAGCAAGGTCAACTACAACTGATTTAACTCCAATCATAAATTGGTGCGATGCAGACAAAGTTGCTGTCGAATATACTGATGATGTTAACAACCCCTCAACAACCATTACAACCTATAGAGATGCTATCGATTTATGCAACCACTTCAGGGAGTCATTGAAACCAGCATTTAGACCATTTGCTGAAAAAATAAATGAGGTTGAGTTTAATACAACCCTATTTGATGATATCTATATTGCCAAAAATAATTTAGTTAGAGATGATACTATTGATATTGTTGGTAAGCTAGTCAATAAGGATGCTCATCTTGAAGCTGAAGATGTGATTACAAATGGAACTATCAAAGTTAGGCTGATGTTAATGTTTATTAGCGAATTCAATGATATAGACTATGAGGAAAAAAACAGAAAACACAAAATTTCATAAAGCGGTCAGTATTTTTTTACGATCAGTTATCAATGTCATTATCGGCGTTGATAATCTTCTCAAAAAGAAAGTTTTCACAAATGATAATCAGACAATTTCCAAAATTCCATCGGATTTCAAGATGAAGAATTGTTGTGGGAAAGTGATGGTGATTATTGATGATCTCACCTTTGTTGAAGGCTTTGAAGACACTCCTGAATTTCGTTCAAGTAGTTTCAGCAAGGCCAAATGCGAGGTCATATAATGACCTTGTTCAGGCGGTTATTGATTCACAACCTGATAAATCAAATAAACAATTGTATTGCCTTCATTTCACTTTCACACCAAATGCAAAGTTCATCTTTTCCCACATGAGCAACAAGAACAAAGCACACAACCTTGCAACTTTGCTCGATGATGAAAAAGAAGAAAAAGCAGGAGGAAAGTCAAACTGGAGCTACTTGATTTCATTGCTAAGAACTCGAACTGACACAAAGAGAGACATAAACATTAATGTGGTCGACTTTTTGAATGGAATGAATGCTCATAGAGTCATTCTGCTTAATTTCCATAAAGTGAAAAAGAGCCAGCCTTCTTGATCCACTCTTCCTTTGATGAGCCATCATTCTCAGAATGTGATGCGTGAAGTACCGAGACATCATGAAAAGAAGGATGATGAAAACAAGCTTAAAAAGACACAATCTGCATCTATATTCAAGAAGAGGAAAAAGTAAAAATATTTGAATTTTGTTATTTTATGTTTTTTATTGTTATATTATTTACAATATTGAATGTGATGCAGAGATTTTGGATATGGTTGATGATCTGACAGAAATCAATCTAAATACTATTGATTCAAAATTTTATATAACGAATAATATTCATGGAAATAAAAAAGTAGTTGATATTTTTTTTTCCCAAAACAAAAACTGTTTATGATTTTAGATAAAACGATCACGTTTTGTGATATTTACATTTTTCGGTAAAAAAATTGAATGAGAAAAAATAGGGGATTCAACCGTTTGTAAAGTGTCAAAAAATTGAATCAAAATTAAAAATTAATTTTTTTGTTTATTTTATTATTAAAATAATATCTCCATTATTTATTAATTCTAAAATATATCTTATAATAAAAAAATATCTATAGGGTCATGAAAGGGAATAAAAGAAAGTTGGCAAGAGGAGACAAAATTTTTAAATTGCCTGAATTTTTTCTTCATATCATATCTACGGATTCTTTGGTTCAAGGGCAATTAAAAACCTAAATAACTAAAGAAAATTCCTGCTCATTTCAGAGAAAAATGCTTAAAAATATTGAGAGCTTTTTTTTGATGCAAAGATTTTCTGCTAATTTCATGGATATATTCAAAAAATATCCTTAAATTTGAATATCTTTTGCTTTCTGAGTTTTAGAATTTTACCAAAAAAACTTGAAATAATTTAATTTTAATAGCAATCAATTATTCTATTTTTCGATTAAAAGTGGAGTATATCAAATGACATATGACAATAGTTATATTATATGGTATATAAATATAATACATCAATAAATTTGAATAGTCCCTCAACTATAACAAAATAAAACAATTTTTTTCAATTTTATATATACGTTAATATACGTTAATTTGTTTTTCAAACAATATTTCAATAAGTTTTTAATTTTTAAAAACTGTTTTACTATACAATTGATATATTCTGACCAAAAAACTCGTTTATTGTGTAAAATAGCATTATTGAGGAAAAAATTAGATTGATAAGATATTTGAAAATAATCCAAAAAAATCAGTTGAAAATTGTGTTTCATGGAACAAACCAGTTTATTATTAATATACACATATACTTAATTAATAAATTTTCCATTTAATAGTTTTAGTTAGCAAAATTAGGTATTTTTAGTTTTTTTTTGATGAAAAAGTATATAATACAGAAATATTCCATTTTATACTAGCAATATATTATATAAATAAAAAATGTAATGCATTTATAGAATTTTTTTTTAAGATAAACATATATTTTATTTTTCTTTGAACAACTTTTTCATTAATATTTTACCATAAAGTATTCAATTTTCAACCATAATTGAATACTTTATACTTGCTTATTAAAAAATAGTATTATCTTAATAATTGATAGGAAATATTGCATAATATTTTAATATTCCACATAATATTTTTTATTAATAAAAATAAATTAATGACATTAAAAAATTCAGGGCTGATTTTTTTTTTTACTCTTAAAATGTGCCATAATCTATCATAAATATGAAACGATAAATAAAACTCAATTATCTTCAAAATCTATTATCTAAACACATACACTAATAAATAAATAATATTGTTATATACTTTTACAATTCATAAAATAATATAATACTATTTTAACTATGCTGTCAAGCCAATGCTCTGAGATAAAATTAAATGAAAATAATGCTACTGGTTTAGAAAATGATCCAGGGAATAACTAAGAATAATATAAAATTGCTTAAAACAGTATTTATTGTATTACATAATGCAATAATATTCGATAAATTTGAATTATTTAACAAGATATTGCTAAAGCAAATATAGCATATGTTGATTTTAACCTCTAAAAACAGCATAATTTTTAATATACAATCATCATTTTTTTATTTTTCTAATTGATTTATTAGAGAAATTATATGAAGAATATGGATAACCTATCAGTTCAAATACTCCACATTATTCATTGAGAATCAGATGTTTTTTTTAATGAAAAAATTGTAATTTTTACAAAATAGAGATACATAAAAAATATTGCTTAAATTTGATAGATTATTTATATTTTTTATACATTATTAAAAACAATATATGATTATTAAAAATAAAAAACTATTATTTATATGAAAAATGATCCTTTTTTTTTCAAAATTTTTGAAAAATAAAATGTTCATATCACATGATAAAAAGATGTTAGAAGTTCATGAGCAGAGTTTTTAGTTCTTTATTATCATTAGTTTAAAATGGAAAAATAAAATTTTAAAAATATCTGTTTTTTAAAAATTCAATGATAAAATACTTGAAATTAATGAATTTAGAAAAAGATTCAAATCATATCAAACATCAATTATAAAAATCTATAAAGAAATATCGCAAATTTTTTCATGATTCATAACTGATATTTAATGGTGATAATAATATCATTTTTAATGTAAAAATATTTTAATTCTAATCTTTATTATTTAAACTAAAAAAAATAATCCAAAAAGTTGGCTTTACAATATTAATGTATTAATAAAAGCATTGGCATTGATATTTTTTAGAAGTGAAATATGATAACTGAAGATAAAAAAATAACTGTCAATTCGTAGAAATAAATAAAAAAAAATACTAGAACAAAATGATATGAATGCATCTGCCTTTTTTAATCTGGTTTAAAATAACTGGAATTTGGATAAACTCTATTATTTATTATTATTTAAATTTTTTTGAGTTTGAAATGTGAAATAAAAAATATAAGAAAAGCATTCAATTAAAAAATCCATTCCCTTTCATGACATGATAGACAATTTTTTTCCAAAAATTAATGCTCAATTATTTAGCAAATTATCTACAAAATGATAATATTTTTATTAAAAAATATTGAAGTTTTAAAAATGTGTCACTTTTTTTACGGTTGAATCCCCTATCTGTTTATGATTTTAGATAAAACGATCACGTTTTGTGATATTTACATTTTTCGGTAAAAAAATTGAATGAGAAAAAATATGGCATAAATTTATCAAATTATTATGAGCAAGAAATCGTTCATATTATCATCAGCAGGATTAAAAAATCTAGTCCAAAATCAAAGTTATGGGGATGACTTTAAATTTATTTTTGGAGAGCACGAGATCCAAATGAAAAATCTCTTTGCAGAATTTATTTCACCATATGTTTCCCAAATTCATCAATCAGATCCAACAATTACTTCCATTCATTTTTCTAACAATAATTCTACCAATCAGTCGAAAACGAACTATTTAACTAAAATGAATGAAGAAGTCTTTTCTCTTTTTGAATCGATCAGTAAAGGCTACACGATTGATATCGACAAAGAAGAATGTTTTCAGCTTCAAATCATCTCTATTCTTTTAAAAAACAAAGAGATGTTCACGAAACTTGACGAACTTTTTGCAGCCGATGATGACGACGACGAAGAAAATTTTGAGAAGAAAATCAGCGAGAAACTGGGATTTGTTTCATTTCTTGAAATGAATTCAGATTTAGCAGGAATGTGGAATCAGAGTAAAACTATTGAATACATTGCATCCAAATTATATTCGATTGATACCGATCAAATAATTGACCTTTCTAGGACGGTTTTTTATTCAATTTTGAAAAGCGCCAAACTGACGATTGAAAGCGAAGACTGGCTCCTTGACCTGATTGACAAATTCACGAGCAAAAAAGATGAAGAAGAAGAAAAAGAAGAAAAAGAAGAAAATTGCGAATTTTCAAAGAAATGCGGTTTTAATGACATTTATTTCTATGAAGAGGTCAATTTTGACTTTTTGAGTGAATCCAAATTGAAAGATTTCATTGCCAAATTCAATCCGAATGAAATGACAGTCCCACTCTGGAACAAAATCAGGAAGTGCTTCTACTTCAGCACGAAAGAGCCACTGCAAAAATCGTCCAAGTCAAACGAAAGAGAAGGAAACGGTTTCTATCGTCACATTCAACGATACGCTGAAAATATCGTCGTTGGCGGATATGATGAATACCGCCAGATTGGCGAAAACCCCAGCAAAGACAAGCATAATAATGCAGTCATCCACCCTCCTCAGAATTTGCAGCTGGATCCGTCTTCGCTCCTGTCTTACTCGGCCTACTGCATCCACTCGGTTTCTGTCACTCGTTCCGGCTCTCTGGTCGGAGTTGGCCGCAACGACGGCCGAATCAGCGGCTCGCTCGAGAAGACAGGCATCAGCCGATTTAAAGAATTTTCGATGAATGACAGCAGCGGTCGTCCGCTGGCGCCTCTTTCTGCTGTCTGCACTGCCAGCGGCACTCTCTACATGTTCACAAAAAGTTGTGGGAGCGGGAGGCAGCTCGTTTTCTGCGATTATGGAATAAACGGTGGCACCCCAGTTTTTCTTGACATCGGCAGCCACGAACCAGTGTCACTTTTCGGCGGTCTTTATCATGCAGCTGCGATCTGCGCCGACGGTGAAGTCATCTTCATCAACCGTGACTCAGTCAGAAAATCGCCATCGTCACGCGTCGATGCTGTTTCTCTTCCTGGCGGCGAGAAGGCGACGATGGTTGCCTGCCTCGAAAAATCCGTTTTTGCGCTGAGCTGGAGCGGGCGGGTCTTCGCGTCAGCCGTCGAATCAGGAAGCTGCGCCCTCAAATTTTCAGAGGTTTCAGAACTGTCAGGCCAAAAAGTCGTCTGGCTGTCTGGCTCGTACAGTCACTGCCTGGCAGTCAGCAGTGGAGGCCGAGTCTTTGGGCGTGGATCAAACGGTTATGGCCAGCTCGGCTTTGAGGAAGGAAGAAGTGAAGTTCCCTCGTTCACAGAGATTTCGTCACTTTCTGGCCACGAAATCAGGGCAGCCTACGCCGGATATAATCATTCACTTTTCGAGACGCGTGAAGGCAGAGTCCTCGCCTGTGGATACAACTGGTATGGGCAACTCCTCCTCAGGGGTGGCCCAAGCGACGAACACGTTTATTCGCCAACAGAGACGACGATCACAGGCGGTGCCACATTCTGTGTTGCAGGTGAGTATATGAGTGCTGTTTTCATCGGTGGAGATCCGCCGCCAAACACACCAAACACGCCAGCCCGCTATCAACACTAAGCAACTTAAATTGAAATAAAATTTTATTCCAAAGATGAATGATTATCTTATTAAAATATGAAATACTAAATATTTTTTTTCTATAACAATGCATTTTTTAAAATCTAGAATTAT
The DNA here is from genome assembly GCA_039105265.1 of Tritrichomonas musculus. NCBI lineage: Eukaryota > Parabasalia > Tritrichomonadida > Tritrichomonadidae > Tritrichomonas > Tritrichomonas musculus. The sequence continues at coordinate 280,854 of JAPFFF010000024.1, read as the reverse complement.
ATAATTCATTGACTTAATATTTTTTACTTTGAGATCAGAAAAACTTTGAATGAATAGTTGTTTACATGTAATACAGCAGTTTTAGTTTCCAGATATTGTTGTATTTTTTCGGTCAGCATTTGGATAGAAATCAATCTTTTTATCTAATAATTGGTAAGAGATTCAGTGGATTGAAGAAAGGTTTTTATTAAGACAAATCATCGAAAAACAGCCAAAGGAAACAAATTTACAAAACAAGGAATTTCAACCGCTAAGAACCAAGTTAAAAATTTTTGATCTTATATTTTAATATTAGGAGATCCAAGCCATATTGCTTCACAAATTGAAATTGGTCGAACTGCTCAAAGAATGTGAATAGAATGCACCAAAAATGTATTTTCTTTGCATCCAATGAGCCAAATTCTGGAGATTGATCCATATAAATCAAATATTAAAAATGATTAAGAGCATGAACAAAAATGTTCAAATTGTATTTTTAGCAGGATATACTAAAAAATATGGATCAAACATTAAACTTAGGAGAAATCTCAAAGATTATATTACAATCTTGAATTAAATAAAAATACAATCATTAATTAAATATTAAGAGCATTTATTTAAAAAAAGTTTATTACTATTATTTCTCTTCATTAAGTATCTAATTAGATTAGGTGAAATATGATTTTTTTAATATATAAAATATGTATTTAGATTAAGATGCATTTGTTATTTGAATCATCAACAAGTAAATTTTCAGGAATATCAAAATATGTCAAAGATATACATTTCATAAATGTGTAAGAGCTCATTTTTTTAATAACAGATGGCTTTTCAAATATCACTTCTTTCAAAGATGAACAGCATTCGAAAGCAGATGATGCAAGTTCTTCAACTGATGATAGGATCGTAATTTTTATTAATGAAGAACAATCTTCGAAAGCGCTGATGCCGATGTATTTTACAGAAGAAGGAATTGAAATTTCTTCTAGTGAAGAGTATTCACTGAAAGCTGCGTTTTTCAAATAGCATATTTAAAATATTGAATGCCAACTGAAATATTGAATAGAAATTAATTTTATAAAAATTTATTATTTACAAATTTGTGTTTTTTTGAATTAACTGAAAGTGAAGAACAAAATCAAAAATTTATATATAATATATTACATCGTAGATAATAATTTTTAGGTAGTTCGAAACATATGGGCAAACTGTATATAAAAATAAGATCAATTTTTTATTTCTTTTTTTAAAAAAATGTAAATATCTCAATATACAATATAATGGTTTTTATTCTACCCAAAGAATATTTATAAACATATTATATAATATATATTAATATATTCAAAATCTTTCTAATTGAAAAAAACGCATACAATTCATCAGATTTTATTTTATTTTATTTTTCAAAATAAGACAGACGAAAACCTTTATAAAAGAAAATTTTAATTCAGAATACTATATATTTTTTATATATCAAAGGATTTTCCAAAAAAATCTGCCGTTTTTTTTTCAACCTACTCTTAAAAGTCATGAATTTAAAATAATATTCCAAATAAAATATTCAAAAGAAACAAATGATGATGTTGTAATTCAAAAAGAAAAAAGAATCATTTTTAGAACAACAAAAAATCAAGCACGTGTTCTTTCAAAAGTTATTGATGACAAATACAGAAATGATTCATCATCAATGAAATGAATCAAATCAAATCAGCGGATATCATTGATGTCATTTCAAGAATGATCACTGGAGAAGAAAACCAAATGATCAGTGATGACAAAATGTATCTGTGCAACAGAATGATTTCAATTTTTGAAGATGAAAACGATTAACCTGATTACAACTCTATTATCATCGAATGCGAATATGTCGATAATAATAAATTTTCTGGTATAATATCATACATGCGTGATAAAGCAAAAGGAAGTGTTGAAGAAATAAAACTCATTGGTGGAAGTCAACATTATCCAAATTATCCAATTGACAATTTATTATTATTCGATGAAACAAATACTTCCCAAGGTTATATGTGTCTTGGAGTATCAAAACAGCATGCCTGGATTGAATGGGACTTTTGTAGCAGAAAAAAAAGCATGACATCATACACAATTCAAGCATTGTATAAAATGAAAGATCGATTTCAGCCAAAAACATGGAAATTCATGGGATCGAATGATCACGAAAAGTGGGAATTGATCGATTACAAAGAAAAAGTCGATGAAATGAATGTATGCGACTTTTCTGGTCATTTTGAATGCATGAAAAAAGGTGAATTCTACAGATATATCAAATACATACAAATCGATGGCTGTTTATCTTGGTTGGCATACAAACTTTTATTAAAAAATATTGAATATTCATCGAGAAAACATAGTTTTGTCCTCAAAACGCAGTTTTTTCCACCACACTATATTTTATTTGCAAAAAGTTTGTCATGTTTTTTGATTGAAAAAAAACTCCTTTCTTTTTTGACAAATTTAAGAACTAGATATTAATCTTTTAAATTCAAATAGTGAAATTGTGAAATATTGAGTTTTCTTCAATTTATTTATTGATCAAATCATAAAAAAAAAATATTATAGATTGAAAAGAATAGAGAAATCTCTTGTAAAAAAGATATAATAAAAAATGACTAAAAAGGCTTCATTTTAATAGTAAAAGCATTTTCTGTTTACGATTGCAGCACCAGAGTCATTATATTCGTCTTTTGTAATTAACATATGAGGAAATGATATAAAAGAAGCTACTATTGATCCTCCGAACCAAGCTCCCACTTTGCGCTCAGGAGGAGCAATTACTTTAACTTTCAATGTTGAAGGAGCTCTTTGGTATATTTCTTCTTCAATTCTTTCTGGCAGTCCTTCAAACATTGTTGAACCTCCTGAAAGAACAATATTTGCATACAAATCTTTTCTATCATCGGAATTTGCTTTTTGAATATTTTCGAAAATCAAATCATGAATTCCATTGTTATTCAAAAAATTATAATGAGGTTCAAATAAGAGTTCAGGAGCTATACTTCTTTCGTTATCTAAAACAATTGTATTGCCATCAGGAAGACAAAAATCAACTTTTCCTCTATCATTTCTAACATCATGATTATTGACACCTGGTATAAAATTAATTTGATCTTTACCATAATTTTTAACATAACAATATTTTTCTTTTATTTCTTGGAATGTCTGAAATTTACATGTTTGATCGCATCCTTTATCAAAGAGCATTCTCTGGATATAATTTGTTATATCTGCTCCTCCAAAGTTTATTTTTGTTGAAGCATTTGGAATTATTTTGTCTTTTATAATTGACATTACTTGTGTAATGCCATCTCCTATTTCTAAGACTATACCATTAGTTCTTCCAGATGCGCATAAAGATAACTTACTCTGATAGCCTGTGTAAAAAGATGGAACATTAAATGTTTCAAACATTAATTCAATCATTTTTTCACTTTCTTCTTTTGGATTGCCGTATGGACGAGTTATTAGTGTCGGATTCTTTGAAGAATCTGTTTCGAGTACACACCGAAAAATATAGTCATATATTTTTTGAAGATCTCCCCAATCAGTAATTGATCCACGCTGAATTGGATACCGAATTGAAGAATAGGCTCGATATTGAAGGGCACCGTCGCCAATATATAAGTTATCAAGAGTATCAGAAAGAATTGTCGGAAAAACAGATTTTGGGATTTCTTCACCTGCCCAGCCTGCTTTCATCATCCCAGATCCATTATCAATGACAATCGTATGAAGCTCTTCTGACATGATCTTAAATATTGAATTACCATTAAATATTCAAAAAGTTTGTTTTCATATGTGATCATATATGTAATTAAATGATTCATTGAAAAAGTTTGTCTTGTTTTCGTTCTGAATTGAGATAAATTTTTAAGAAAACATTTGCTTTACCATTTTTGATCGTTATTTGACATTCAAAATAATTCAATTACATTCAAATTTTTTCTTCAATCAAATATAAATCCAAAAGTAGGATGGAAATGATAAATAGGATTCATTATTTCATTATTATTACAACTTTTTTCATGCGCATCTTTTGTCTTTTCTTTAATCTCTTCCAATTTCTTCATATTATGATGCTTGCTAATATTGATTATTTGTTATCGAAATACTGTATATTGGTGGAAATATACTACAAAAATTAGTTTTGAGATTAACCTAAATCGAAAAAATTAAAAATTTAGATGATAATAATCAGTTAGTTTCAATAATTATTGTCGGGGATATTTTTTTTTTAACCATCCGATAAATGATCTTATCCGATTGTTACTATTATCATTGATATCTCCTTTGAATTTATATATTGGTGATGATTCAATTCTACATCGAGTCAATGCTTTAATTTGGTATCCAATTCAAAGGAGATGTGATAGAACATGCAAACTCTATATGTTTAAGAAATAAAAAAAAAATACTGTTATGTTGAACTAAATTATGTGATAAAAATGAAAAAAAAGATGAAAGAGATCTCTGGCAAAAAATTGAACAAAAAACGATCAAAAGATGTTCATTTTTATTAGCAATAGCATTTTCTGTTTACGATTGCAGCACCAGCATCATCATATTCTTCCCTTGTAATTAGCATATCAGGAAATGTTGATAAAGAAGCTACTATTGATCCTCCAATCCATGCTGTCACTTTGCGCTCCTGAGGAGCAACTATTTTGACTTTCATTGTTGGAGGAGCCTTTTTAATGATTTCTTCTTCAATTCTTTCTGGTAATCCATCAAACATTGTTGAACCTCCCGAAAGAACAATATTGGCATACAAATCTTTTCGGGCATCCGAATTTACTTTTTGAATATTATCGAAAATCAAATCATGAATTCCAACTTTTAGAAGGCCATTATAATCTGGCCTAAATAAAAGTTCAGGAGCAGTATATCGTTCTCTATCTATTGTAATAGTGTTGCCATCAGGAAGGATATAATCAATATTTCCTTTTTCATTTTGATCATCATAATTTAGTTTAACATAACAGTATTTTTCTTTTATTTCTTCGAATGTATTGGATTTACATGTTCTATCACATCCTTTATCAAAGAGCATTCTCTGGATATAATTTGTTATGTCTGTTCCTCCAAAGTTTATTTTTGTTGAAGCATGTTGAATTATTTCTCCATCAAAAGTTGACATTACTTGGGTAGTGCCATCTCCTATTTCTAATACTATACCATTAGTTCTTCCAGATGCGCATAAAGATAACCTGCTCTGATATGATGTGTAAAAAGATGGAACATTAAATGTTTCAAACATTAATTCAATCATTTTTTCACTTTCTTCTTTTGGATTGCCGTATGAACGAGTTATTAGTATCGGATTCTTTGAAGAATCTGTTTTGAGTACTCTCTGGAAAATATATTCATATATTTTTTCAAGATTATCCCAATCATTAATTGATCCACGCTGAATTGGATACCGAATATAAGCATTAATTTGATGTAGAAGGGCTTGATCACCAAAAAATATATTATTTTGAGCATGAGAAACAATTGAGGGAAAAACAGATTTTGGAATTTCTTCACCTGCCCAGCCTGCTTTCATCATACCAGATCCATTATCAATGACAATCGTATGAAGTTCTTCTGACATGATCTTAAATATTGAATTACCATTAAATATTCAAAAAGTTTGTTTTCATATGTGATCATATATGTAATTAAATGATTCATTGAAAAAGTTTGTCTTGTTTTCGTTCTGAATTGCAAAAAGATTATTTAATTCATTAATTAAATATAATTTTTTTATATATAACAACTAAATGAGAAGATGACGATGAAAGAGAAGAAAAGCATGATTAAAATGAAAGAGATTTAAAAATGATCCAGTTATGAAAAAGAATTATAGATTAATATAGAGTATATGGAAAAAAAAAATTATGAGACAAAATAATATTAATCACCATTTCACATAAATAGAAAAGATTTAGAAATCTGAGATTTTGCAGTTTTATTTATCATTATAATTGATGTAGTATCATCGTATTTTTGCTTATTTTTATGAAGGTAAATTCTCAATATAATTAATCTACATTTTTTTAAATAATGATTAATTTTGAATTTTTTAATGGTATTTTCAAACACATAATATATTATTTCCTTATAGAAAAATTTAATATATAAGGAGTATTACATGATATATTTTAATATATGATATCATATCGAACTTATCAAAAAGTTGATAAAAAAAAGAATTAACAAAAAACTATCATTTCATAATAATATTTGAAATTATTTGGGTATTTGATATTAAATAGATATTTTTATTTCATATATATCAAAAATTAATAAAAATATTAATTTTTCACAAAATATCAATATGATTATTTGATTTTCATTTTTCGGTTTTTACCCTGTTATTATAATGTTAAAGATGTCCACAATGGAATTCCAGAGTTTCAGTTTTGTAACTTTATGGTACATGATTTTTTTCTTACAGAAAAGAGAAAAAATTTTTTTCGGTAAAAAAATATAATAATGCACATTAAACCTCAAGCTAAAAAAAATTACTTCCGCAAATTAATTAAGTGCATCTTATACATTTATTATTTATAATTGATGAATTGAAATATTTCATATATAATGAATTGAAAATGATTATTTCAAGGTACGACAAACAGCTTCTAAGAGTGCATCTTTTGCTATCTCGTTTACAGATTGTTTGATTTCTTCAACCTCTTTGGAATTCATCAAAAATGAAGTGAACATTTCATATTTGAATACAAAAATTTTATTTGTTGATTTTAAAATGATCTTTTTTACTCCTTTCTGTTTTTGAATGAAAACTTTCAAATTTAAGAATAAAGTTTTTTTTATTGTTAATTAGTTTATTTTCTCATTTAGATACTTATAAAAAAAAAGTCATTTCTAAAAAAAAAAGATCACTGGCATAATTTTTAATTGAGAGGAAAAAACGAAAAGGACCTTTTGAAAATCTATTGAAAAAATTTTAATTGATTTTTTTCATTTTAATAAATGGATTCCGAATCCATAAATTGGATAAACCTAAATTTACAGAATGTTAATAAAGATATCAATAATAAAATACACAATCTCAATAATTTCGCCAAAATACTATTACTTGGTGATTCTGAAACAGGAAAGACAACATTGAAAAACATCCTATTAAACAAAAAATGTTATGTTTACAAAAATGAATTTGATGATGTTGAACTTAAATTTATAGATAATGATGATGCAAATAATGATGATAAAACCCAATTGATTTCAATTGATTATAATTCCAAATTAATATTTTGTGAATGTCCACCTTTGAAAAGTGACGATGGATTGAATGAAGAGATACTTAATTCTTTAATCATTGATTCAATTATTCAGGCTCATTCCAAAAACAACCGCAATTTTATGAAGATTTTGCTAATTATTTCTGCTCCAGAGTTTGAATCAGGGAGGGGCAGAGGAATTTTGAAAAAAATTTGTAGAATATATCGGATGTTCCCACAAACAGAAAAAATGAAAGACGGATTTGGATTAGTGATAACAAAAGGAATAGAAGAATGTCGGGGCAAAGTTTACCTCAAAAGGTTGCAAGAAAGATCTCCTGACGATTTAAAGCAAATTTGTGATTTCTTTTTAATAAATAAGAACAAAGTTTTCGTGTTACCAAAACCATCAAAAGCAAAGATTGGATGCAAATATGAATTTGATGATCATGATAGTTTACAAAATTTCATTATGGATGAATACATTGAAGATCCAATAACAAAAGTTACTTTGAGTGATTATTCAGAATCTGAATTAAAAGGAATTTTATTAAGACAATCTCAACAGAGAGATACAATTATTAATGAAATATTTAGCAAAATGGCCGAACTATATCAGAAAGAAACAAACAACGATTACTCATTGTGGAAAAATATAATTTTACAAATGAATGATATTGATTGTGTAAATGATTTAAGAACATATATTGAAAACAATATCCCTGAAATCCCAAATATGCCAAACTTTGTATACAATTTTCAAACATTGGATAAATACCAAAACATACACGATTCAATCAATATTTTGTTCAAAAAAGGAAATGATAGCAACTTTATAAAAGATATTCTTCTACAAAATGTGTTGAAAGCGACAAGACAAATTGACATTTTGTATAGTAATAGCCAGGAAATCAAACTTAAAGATGAACTAAACAAAGCATTAGACAAAAAGAAAGATACACTGTGTGGAATTTTACAAAAAGGACAAAATATTCTCGATGAATGTTCAATAACCAACGAAGAACCACAAAAAGAACAAATTGTAATAGATGAAAGTCTTTTAACTAATGAAGAACCACATAATAAACAAATTAAAATCGATGAAAGTTTTTTAACTAATGATGAAAAACAAAAAGAACAAATTGTAATCGATGAAAGTTTTTTAACTAATGATGAAAAACAAAAAGAACAAATTGTAATCGATGAAAGTTTTTTAACTAATGATGAACAACAAAAAGATAATCAAAATAAGTCAAGAGATAAAAAGTTTGCAAATAATGTTGTGGTGAATGGAGATCCAAAGGAGGTCGAGAATCTACTTGGTTTTGATAGCTTCAACCTTTTCAAAGAGCTAAAAACCAGTAGCAAGTGCGACAGTGTGCTCAAGGAGGTTAAAAATTGTCTTGTGGAGACAGAGGATATAGAAAAAACGGGTCAGCTTCTGTATCTGGCCGGAGAACTGAACTCTTTACGTGAGTTTTGGGCATGGCTTAAAGGGATTGATCCTAAGACTCTTAATGTGGAGCAAATTTTTTCAGAAGATGGCCCCGAAGATCAGGACCTGGGAGCCGATAAGAAATTGATTTTCTTGCGAGATGTCAGCTGGGGAGAGGGTGTTGTAGATGAGAGCGGCAATGAAGGCCTAAGAAAAAAATGCGGAGCTCTAAGAGCCAAGTGCAAGGGTTTTATTTAACCCCACGTTGGCATGAAGAAATTTTGGTCTGTTTTGTCATGCATCGCTCTGCTTGGACTCGTTCCAGGAAGGGGGGATGAGTGTAATATCTACGTTGTCAACGCGGGTGCTGGAAATTGTATTTATGTGCTCTTTTCGGCACAGAACGCCCCCGAGAGTCCAGCTAACCGAGGTCTGTGGGTTGATTTGTCCCTATTGCAACTAAGTACAAAGCTTTGATTCCTTCAACTAAGTACAAAGCAATGGGGAAAGGCACTCACCAAGTCAATCTTGTAGCCAATGATACGTCGCTGGTCCTAGGGTTGGAGTATTATGGTGTTAAGATACTCTTCCCCGGAGACGCGCCAGGGGAAATGCATGACTACCTGAGGAAAGTTGACCGGGAATTTGTTAAGGATGTCGATATCCTTCTTGCACCTCACCATGGAAGCGAAAACGACCACAATAGTTTGTGGTACTCTAGCAACCGAAGGTTTTGCACAATCATTTCTGGGGACCCAAGTTATAAGGCTTGGGGTATACCTGGTCTAGCCAATTATGGGGTTAGGAGCCATTCAACACGTTTGAAGGCACCAAGAGCCATTTACTATTCCAATGCCCAAAGGAACGAGGTTTTGAAGAGCGAGATCGAGTTTCCTGTATTTTGCACGTGGGTCGGTGTCGAAAATAAAGATGGAAAGGTTGTAGGTGCTCAAAAGTTTGTTGGATATCATATCAAAATAAACAGTGACGGAAACCAAGAGGATGCAGGGAAGATTAAAGTGTTTGAGATTTTATATAATGATAAAGCCAAGGGAAACGAGACGAAGTATCCCGAAAAAGAGATATGTATCGAAAGACTATCCAAGCGGCGGGAGCTAGAGCTATCGGGAACTTCTGTTCTATTCGAGGTCCCTACGGCCACTGAGGGTGGCAGCGTGAGGCATTAGCCTCCATAGGGAAAATAACGTAAAAATTCATATACCTCATTTAAATGATTTGCCCGGTCCTTTGCACCTGGGATAAAGAGAAAAATCTCGTCGGATATCATATCAAGATCGACAGCGACACAAGCCGCAAGAAGATTGATAGAATCAAGCTCTATGAAATTCTGTTTGACGGGAACAAAAGATATACGGAATTCCCGATAGAAATTCAGAAAATCCCGGATCCACAGGCGCGGCGGGAACAGCTTTCCATTTGTCCGGGCTACACCTACACTCTTGCTGACCGGAACCCACCTCGGCATTGGTGGTCGTCTCACACTAGTGCTTTTGTTGGAATAGCGTCGTTTCTTCTGGGAGGCTTCTGTGGCGCTCTTCTATGGGCGGCTTCTCATTGATTTCCATCAGATACGCAAAGCAAAGACGCACCTCTGGAGAGGTGCGCTGCTATGAACTGATATTATCGTTAAAACGACTAAAAGACCATGGCCTCTACAATCTTGCGGAGGGTAATTTCGAGGTCGATAAAGGCTTTCTCGGTTTCAGGAGTGGTGTATGTTGTGTCGACTTTCATGAGCTCACGAACGGCAGCAATCTGGTCTTGAATACCCTTACGAGCTGTCGCGACATTTTTAGCCATCGTCCAAACAGAGGAATCTGATCCAGTTGCCTTTAAATCCGCTTCACTTAACCCCTTGTCGGTGGCCGTTATACTATCAATGGCAGTAGACATCCCATTTAAAGCCTGTGCAATTTCTTCTTTGGCGGTTAAATTTTCCGCGCTCGCAGCAGCAATTAAACCATGAATTGTTTCATCATACTGCTTCTTGATAGCATCGTAATTCTTAGATGCTAAATCAAATGTCAGTTTATCCATTTTATTGCTGTCCTCAATAGCCTTCATAACGTCTAAACGTTTTTGCCCATCCGTAATTTGCCAAACATAACTGATCGCCGTTTGACCATAAGCATCGGGTTTGGTATAATCGAGCTTAATCGGATCTTTTTCACTAGTAACAGGTGCGGAGGTTTCACAGGTATCGCACGTAAGATCATTCCCGCAGTTTGTACATTTTGTCGGCACTTGCCCACTTTCAGGAATCTGTTGATAATTGTCTGATAAAACAACCTTTACAACCGTCGCCTCCCCCTTCATCACCGCAATATGGAAAATCGTCCGTCCTAAGTAATCCTCGGAATTGACATTGATGTCCTTCGCTTTTAGCAGAATACGTACAGGATTTTCGTTATTATCAGACTTTGCAAGCCAATTTTCCCCATAATACTTTGCCGCAAAAAAGAGCGGAGATTCGCCGCTAATTGTACGTCGATTGATATCTATGCGACTATCGTCAACGAGGTGTTTCAGACACGCAGAAGAATTTATAGCTGCGGCATGCGCTGCATTATAACGTAAAACCGTTTCCGAAGTAACACTCGTATTCGTGTTATTTAAAATCGCTTCTAACGCGTCAATCTTCGGACAACAAGCGGCAAAAACAATTGCTGGATAACGGAACCCTAAAATATCCTTCGCATTCGGTAGATTTCCCTTGGTCCCTACGACTGAGTTGAGTAGATCATCAATCTTATCACCAGCATATTCCGAACCGCTATACCAAAAACGCGCTGCCTTTTTTTGTGTACTATCCCAAGCGTTGAGCTGCGGTATAGCTACGCTCGGTGTTAAAGGGCAAGAATGTTTTTCAGACTGTTTTCATTGGAATTGAGAGCAGCTTCATGAAGCGCCGTCCAGCCCAAGGAGGTTTCAAAGGGCATAATCATATCATCAGTTCCATCGAGGAGCGTCTGCAAATAGGTTTTAGAATCAGTCCCCTGCTTCACTTCCGTATTACTTGCCGCGGCAATCAACGCAACTGGCAAACGGGGCCCCAAATAGACTGTGGAATTCGCCTCAGTACTTTTCCCAAACAAAGTACCAAGCGTGCTGGAATCCTTTCCAAGTAAATCTGCAGCCTTATAACTTGCTTTACCGATGGCAACTCGCGTGTCTAACCAGCGTCGATCGCTCAAGCCGCCAAAATAAGGGACACTCGCGTGTGCTGATGTAACAAGACTTAACAATACCCCACTAATTACTTTTAGCTTTCCCATACCCATCCGGAGTGGAACTTGTAAATTTCATAAGAATTGTCAATATGAACTTCTGCTATTTCACAGTTGATTCGAAAGAGCAGAGTGCTTTCCTGTTACACAATGAGTCAAGATTTACAGCATGTTGATCCGGAAATTGCCGCTATAATCGCCAGTGAACGCCAGCGCCAGGAGGAACATCTGGAGCTAATTGCTTCTGAAAACTATACCTCTCCGGCAGTTATTCGGGCGGTTGGAAGCATTCTGACAAACAAATATGCCGAGGGTTATCCACAAAAGCGCTATTATGGTGGCTGTACATTTGTAGATCAAGTCGAGTCGCTGGCCATCGAACGCGCCAAAGCGCTTTTTCATTGCGAACACGTCAATGTTCAACCACATTCTGGAACACAAGCCAATGTCGCTGTTTATCTGAGCTGTCTCAATCCCGGTGATCCCATTTTAACCATGTCGCTTGAATGCGGCGGGCATCTAACGCATGGGTATAGCAAAAATATCAGTGGTATGCTCTATCACACAACACACTATGGCGTTCATCCAGAAACCGAATATATCGACTACGACGCGCTGGAAAAATTCGCCCAAACCGTCCAACCCAAGCTCGTCACGATCGGTGCATCAGCCTACTCCCGGACGATTGATTTCGAACGTGTTGCGGACATTGCTCACCGTCACGGTGCACTCATTATGGCCGATATCGCACATATTGCCGAGCTCGTCGCGGCAGGCCTACATCCGTCACCGGTACCGTTTGCGGATTTTGTGACGACAACAACGCATAAAACACTCCGCGGTCCTCGTGGAGGGATGATTATGTGCAAAGAAGCATTTGCGAAACGTATTGATTCTGCACTTTTCCCAGGAACTCAAGGCGGCCCCCTCATGCACGTCATCGCAGGGAAAGCCGTCTGCTTTAAAGAGGCGTTATCTCCGGAATTTCGGACCTATCAGGGACAGATTCTCAAAAATACGCGGACACTTTGCAGCGCGATTCAACAGCGCGGCTATCGGATTGTGAGCGGTGGCACGGATAACCATCTTTTTCTGGTGGATCTACGCTCCACACTTCCAGATGTCAGTGGTAAAGAAGCGCAATTCGCGCTCGAACAAGCGAATATTACGCTCAATAAGAATACCGTTCCGGGAGAAACAAGGAGCCCCTTTCAAGCCAGTGGATTACGGATCGGGACACCGGCTATTACGACGCGCGGTATGAAAGAATCCGAAATGCTCCAGATTGCCGAACTCATCGACACCGTTTTACGTCACCTTCATGACGAATCTGTTATTGCGTCTACCCGTGAACCCGTGGTAGCGCTAACGAAACAATTTCCGCTCCCCTACTAGCAAAATTTTTTGCCATTGCCAATCGACGCTGATCGGCTAGCGTCCCGTGCGGATGGTTATGGGTCTAGGTTGCCGGACGATTGGGATCGTCGGTTGGGTTGTATTGGGAAGCATATTGCCGTTACGTTCATTGGGATTAAATCCCATGCCGAAGCAGCTAATCAAAAATATCCGTAGGGGGGAAACGCCACAAAAGCGGGCCGAAACTCTAGGGAAAAACGCCTTTGAGGTTTTTTGGAAGGAGCGGAATTGTTTTTTTAAGGAACTCATCCAAACCGAAGAGCCTACAACAGAACAAACGGACATTCCAGAGCCATCACTCTCGGACCTTTATAAGACCGCGTTAAAGAAAAGTTTTTCCTATCTTGAGGGCATCTACGGGCAACCTCTTCCTGCGGAACAGCACGATGAGCTTTTCAATGCCGTTCTCGAACAGATTCTGCCGTTTGTCAACGCAATCCATCGTATGGATGCTTTCTTAGCGCCTTTTACCAATAATCCTCAGGAAGTTTTCGAACGCCTCAAAACGATCGCAACGGATTATCAAAATGCGCTTTCAATCGATGAGCGCGATATCTATGGCCCGTCATTCCGGCAATTTTACTACAAGATCAACTTGGAGGGGGGCGCTTTCAACAGATCGGACAAGGTGGCCGCGCGAACGAACTTTTTCGCTATGCCCGAGAATTTCTTGCCAAGACATACGGTACGATTCACGAAACGCATTCGGAAATTCCAACCACAGATATTACTCAAGCGCTTGGTCGTATCGCAGCTCAAGTCCTATTCCCCGTCGCTTCACGCTATGGTGTTTTGTGGGCGATATTCGGTAAATTCCGGAAAAACAACAAGGAAAGCACTGAAGACCTTGAGCGCGAACTGCTATTAAAAGCCCCACAACTACTCCACTTGAAGGACGAAGACACCGTTAAGGAAACATTTTGGCGGCAACAGGCACAACAGATTATATCCGATTGTCGACAAGCTGCCCACGATTACGTTAACATTTTTCAAAAAAAGTTGCTTTTCCGGAACCTTGGTTCCCCCGTCGACGTATTATAAAAAAAGTTGCCATTCCATATCTCGGAGATTTTCTTCATCCGGTAATAGCCACCTCGAGCAGCGTGTAAGAGAGAATCGCCCGTTTCAATAAACCATTGTGCTTTATCCTGTATGCCTTGGAGCGTCTGATAGGTACCCGCAACTACACCAAATGCTTTCTGGGCGAGAGATTGACTGGACTGTATATGTTGCAATAGACTCAAATTCCCTACTTGCCACATTGCATAAGGCTCTGGAAGAGCGATTACAAACTTGAGATTTTCCCATTCATCGGATTCACCGAATGTCGACAAGAGACTTTGCGCACTGGCCGCACCATAATCCGCTGGACCAAATGAGGTCTTATTGTCTGGTATAAACAAAATATCCTCATTACCGATCACACCACTCAAATTACCAATGATGGAAATATCTAGCTGTTGATTCAAGATCGACCACACTTCCTCCATGGCAAAATTACTGGAATCCGTCAATTTTTGCTGAAAGGCCGTTTGCAAGCTTTGCGGTATCGATAAAATCCAGCCGTGTCCGCCGTTACGAATACCGGTCGTCGCTACAAAAACGCGATCTAGGCTATGCGTCGTCCCAATATGAGGAATTGCCGAAGCATTGGCATCCTGAAGAGCACGAGACGTATACAAATAGTTGTTGAGAATCTCTTTCAAACAGGCGACTAATGAGAAACGTAGTATCGCATAAGGGTCTGGCAACTGCACACCATTCAGTGTCCCTTGTGAGGAAAAAATCTTCGCAAAGGGTATTTCTTGAAACCTAACAGGCCCCAGTGCTGAAAGAAATTGGAAGGGATATTGCGCATCGGATGGATTCATCGAACTGAACGCAAATTCCAGTACTAAAATTAATGGATTAGAAATCTGTTGCTGGTTGAGTACTTGAAATAACCGGGATATTTCATCACCATTCCACTGGATCTCTGATCGCCTACGGCAATGTAGCCATGTTGTACGAGTTGTACGAGCCAATCCACGATCTGTATCGGATTATTATCACATACGCTATTCACAAAACATGCCACATAGCTATTGCGATGGAACACCATCGGCGCGAGCACAGACCTCAAAATCGCTCTTCTCACTTGCGCGACATCGAATGTACCATCATCAGAAGCAGTGCATCCTAGTTGCTGTAAAATATAAGCAATCATTGCCTCCGATGCATGCCCAGGATGATTAAAGACACCGTCCGCTGTAATAGCACTTAGCATTGCGTTCAGCTGCTCATGATTCGTTTGCAGCCCCTGCAATGTAATCCGCATTTGCTGATAATGAGACCAATATCTCGCCGCCTCACGGATTTCTGCTAGCTCCCCTCCGGAATCCCAGGGCGTATAACTACTCCACTGGCTTTGGAATTTTTCTTCAATTTCACTTGCCCGACGCTGTAACAGCTGATCCAACTGTTTTAGGAATTTAATATTAACACCCCGACGCAAATTAACAGAAGCAAGTACTGCATCGAGCTGTTGAGCGATTGTTTGCGTAATATCACGATTGCGATTCTGCTGTGCAACGAGTGCCGAACTGTGACCTTGACTGACTGGCATAATCCAATTGCCGGGCGTTGGCGCTTTAATATGCTCCTGATCGGCAGAAGGCATCGGAACCACGTCTGTCTGAGCATCATCCTGAACAGCGAGGCCTAAATGCTGCTTAGGATCTATGAGCGTTTCTTCCTCTTGTTGAGATTGTTGTTGTTTCTTTTTAAGTGTTCTCCAATCCGGCGCCGGTGTTGTCGGGATTTTGGCCATCACATTGCCAAACTTTGAAAATAGCGGGCTCCCGTAAAATGCGGGCCTTTTCTGCACCTCTTCCGGAACACGCGTTAGCTCTGGATACGCGGTGTCGTTTGATGTATTTGCATAATCTAAAGGCATGTTCTTATAATAAATTTATAAAAAATTATTACAATATTTTTTGCATTCAGTTTACTTTATAAGGTATGTTTTGAAAAACTCCGTTCTTACAGCCGGCAAGATACTGTTTCATTAAAACGTCGATTTACCAAATGAGCCATACAGTTCGGCATGTTTTACATAGAAACACGACACTACTGGGACCGTATACTAAGAACTTCTACTGAAAAATATTCTACTAAACCCAACCAGAGTCTGCTTTTGTAAGCTTATGAGACAGATCCACTTACGTTACCGCACACCTGTTGTAAAGAAACTGCAGGCGTATGATTTTCGTAG
This sequence comes from Tritrichomonas musculus, assembly GCA_039105265.1. NCBI lineage: Eukaryota > Parabasalia > Tritrichomonadida > Tritrichomonadidae > Tritrichomonas > Tritrichomonas musculus. Next base: position 264,282 of record JAPFFF010000024.1, on the reverse strand, counting down.
CCTTCGTGAATCGCGGTTATTTAATTTTTCTCGGACGCCCTCGTTTACGTGGAGCCTCGGAGGGAAGGGTTTTGGGGTTCCCCTTGTTAATATTTTTATTCTTCTTCAACTCCTTATCTGTCTTAGGTTCTCCCGAAGCTTGCTCGAGATTCTTTGGGTTCTTGTCATCCTTTTCAGCTTCTGCCTCAGGGGATTTCTCCGCATCAGCATTTTTAGCAGTCTGTTCTTTATCGGCAGGTTGTTCGGATTTTTTCGCTCCATCACCCTCTTTATCCTTTTCAGAATGTTCTTTTCCTGTTAGACCTGCCATGGCAAATAATCCTCTCCTAAATTTTTCCCAACGACTCGCTGGGGGATGATCCTGACATTCCTTATCAAATTCTTGATATCTATCAGCCCCAACCTTGATAAAGCCGAGCCATGATTTTACAATTTTTGCAATATCTGTAATCTGTTGATTGATCTCTGTCAGTTTTTCTCGAATACCAGCTACATTTTCCTGTGTTGCAGCTTGTTGCTTGAGCGTATTGTGATCGTCGTCGGATGTAATATCCTCCACAACTACTTTAGCAGGAATGTATTCTTTGGCAAAACCAAGAGTAACCATATCCTCTATGTTTGGATACACGATGGCAACGACGATATCTTTTAAGTTTACCGCTTGACATAAGATGTCGAATAAGACCGGTCCACATTCGCCACATAAATTTTCGGGCATATTCCGAGCTTGCAACGAACTTAACACTTCTGAAGGAAAGAAATTGGAAAAGTCGTGATTTTGAATTTTTTCACGAAAGAGCTCCTGCAGGTAAGGATGAACTTTTACGTTAAACACACGCGCTTGACCTCGGCCAATTGCAAAACACATGAGGAAAGCATCTGGGCTATATTTTTGCAGCAGTGACGCCTTTTGAGAATCATTCAGCTCACGCAACGCCTTGAGATAATGGTTGAGGCCTTGAATCACACAAAACGTTAATGCCCTATCGATAGTAGACGCATTAACACATTTATCCTGCTGCAGATATTCCGCAAAAGGTATCTGCCGACAAGCCACTGTATATCCCAATTTTGAAAATGCTTGAGTTGGATTGAGCGAAAAGGTCTCCGTTTCATACCCCAGATAAGCGCTTAACGACAACCCACACAAATCTACTAAAACATTATCGAGACGTTCAATGGCCACGTTGTTGCAAAGCGGGAATCCAAAATTCCCATGTACTCGAACGGAGCCATACTGGATTAGCTGCGCGATCCAGCTTACCATTTGTACAGGGTTATTGTGGAGTAAATTTTGAATTAGGAGGGCCGCATAGTCATTGGGATAACTCTGCGACGAGGGTAGTAACAGTGCCATCAATACAGCTTTTTTAAATTGATTCAATATCAAACCCGCCATTATCTAGCAAAGGACATCCCAATGATCGTAAAATGTAGGCAATCTTAACACCTTGGGCCATTGTACGACTGTTAAAAATCCCATCAGGAGTAATGACGTTCAGGCTTTGATCGAGCGAGCTGATCACAAAGCTTAGGATCTAATATGCGCGCGCCCTGACTGGAGAATTGATTGAGAAGCTTTAGGTCTCCGGGATGAATTCCAAACCTGATGTTTATTTTCTCCATCGCCTCTTTCAGCTGTGTGTAAACACTGTTGGATCTCATTTTTATCGGCATTATCTGATGAGGTCTCTGGTTAATCTCGAAACCCAATTCATCAGTCGCCAGTAATCGCCCATCAGATTGAGGGAACGGAAGGTGTAATGCCGGCGGAAGCAACATTTCGCGATTGGACTTGTACGGCAATTCATGAACGGGCGCTCGCTGATCAACTCGTTGCTCTGGAAACGGTAGTAACGGAAAATAAGTTTGAGGAGTTTGTTCCTCTTCCTCTGTGAATTCGTCGTCTGCAAAAAAGTCTTCGGGTGATGCTTGAAAAGCGTCATCTTCATGCTCTCGATCCGTACTCAGCAAAGATGCTTTCGGCAATAATGCCTTTTCTTTTTCGAATAGCTGATTCTGCTGCAATCCGTCTTGCTTCCATGCCTTTTCTCCTTCAAAATTCTTACTTGGTAAGGGGGCTATGGAACGAAATTCCTCCCGCGTTTTCCATGGTTGATCTCCTTGCGGTACCGATGAAGCTGGAACCGTGCTAAAATATGCAGATCGCCCCGACTCAGACATGTATAAGTTTTCAGGAGATGAAATAGATACATCTGACATGAGATTAATGGTAAAATTTTTAAAATTTCTCGCAATGTTTTTCATAAATACGCCCTCCTTTATGCTGAATCGCCATTGACGGAGGCCGCTTTTTCTGCTTCTTGCCCTGAAAGCATGAAACAAACGCACCTCGCGATCCTCGACGCAAATGAAGCAACGGCATCAGTCGCTTACCGCTTAAGTGAAGTCATCGCCATCTACCCGATTACACCTTCTTCGGCTATGGCTGAGTTTTGCGACGAATGGCACGCGAAAGGTCAAAAAAATCTCTAGGGAATCGCGCCAGATATCGCACAGCTCCAATCTGAAGGCGGTGTCGCCGGAGCTTTACACGGTGCACTGCAAGCGTGTACCCTAGCAACTACTTTTACCGCATCACAGGGACTCTTATTAATGCTCCCCAATATGTTTAAAATCGCAGGGGAATTGACGCCATTCTGTATGCACGTAACAGCACGGTCTGTTGCAACCCATGCGCTGTCAATTTTCGGGGATCACTCCGATGTGATGGCATGCCGATCGACCGGTTTTGCCTTTCTGGTATCGTCGTCCGTCCAAGAAGCCCACGACATGGCTGCAGTCGCGCACGCAGCAACCCTCGAATCACGGATCCCATTCGCTCACTTTTTCGACGGATTCCGAACTTCACATGAAATTAATAACTGTCAATTGCTGTCAGATGACGATCTTCGTGCCCTCATCGAAGAAAAATACACTACAGAGATGCGGCAGCGAGCACTGACGCCGGATCACCCTTCGATCCGAGGAACGGCGCAAAACCCAGATGTTTTCTTTCAGGCACGCGAAGCGGGTAATGCTTTCTACGCACGCGTCCCCGCAATTCTGGAAAAATATTTCGACAAACTCGCTCAACAAACTGGGCGTCATTACCAGCTCTTCGACTATTACGGCGCGCCCGATGCAGACCGTGTCGTCATCGCGATGGGATCAAGTACCGAGACGCTCCGTCAGGTTGCGGAAGAATGGAACTGCCATGGCGAAAAAGTTGGCGTTCTCAAGGTACGGCTCTTTCGACCGTTTTCCCTCGAACACTTGATCAAAGCGCTTCCCGAAACGGTACAATCGATTGCCGTTTTAGATCGCACTAAAGAACCAGGCGCACTCGGCGAACCACTATTTTTAGATGTCGCTGCCGCACTACAACAAGCCGGACGTTCCATACGTGTTATCGGTGGACGATACGGTTTAGGGTCAAAGGAATTTTCACCGGCCATGGCAAAAGCGGTCTTTGATGAACTCCAAAAGCCGAATCCGCGTAATCACTTTACCATCGGAATCGACGATGATGTTACCCACACATCGTTGGCGTATGATCCCAGTTACCAATTGCCGCAGAAAAATATTTTTGAGGCGATGTTTTTCGGTCTCGGCTCGGATGGAACCGTTGGCGCAAATAAAAATACCGTCAAGATCATTAGTAACGAAACCGACCAGTACGCCCAGGCGTATTTCGTCTATGACTCGAAAAAATCTGGTGCGATGACGATTTCGCACCTACGGTTTGGTGATGAACCGATCGAAGCGCCCTACCTCATCCAAAATGCAGACTTTATCGGCTGTCACCAATTTTCGTTTATCAATCGCTACGACCTTTTAAAATACGCACGTGACGGAGCAGTGCTCCTTATCAATACCCTCTATACGCCCGAGGATCTTTGGGGACATCTTGTTCGCGAGGTACAGGAAGACGTCACACAAAAACATCTCAAAGTCTACACAATCGACGCCTATCAGGTTGCACGCCAAGCAGGCATGGGTGGTCGCATCAACACCATCATGCAAACGTGTTTCTTTGCGATTTCGGGTATTTTACCACGTGAAGAGGCGATCGCCAAAATTAAGCAGGCCATTCAGAAGACATACGCTAAAAAAGGCGAAGCCGTTATTCAACAAAACTTCGAAGCGGTTGATCAGGCACTTGCGCACTTACATCCGGTTCCGGTACAAACAGCCAACAGTAATTTACACCGCTCCGAAATTGTCTCACCAGAGGCACCGACATTTGTTCGTGACGTGATCGCACCGATGATGCGACAAGAGGGCGACACTCTACCAGTCAGCGCGATGCCAATCGATGGGCGTTGGCCTAGTGCGACATCCCAATGGGAAAAACGCGATATCGCCCAAGAGATTCCCGAGTGGGATCCTTCGATTTGTATCCAATGTAATAAATGTTCTTCGGTTTGTCCGCACGCCGCGATCCGCACAAAATATTACCCCGAATCGATGATCAATGATGCTCCTGAAGGGTTTTCTTCTGCCGATTATCGCGCTATAGCCGGTCAAAAGTTCACCGTCCAGGTATCGCCGATGGATTGCACGGGCTGTGGTCTCTGTCATGAAGTATGTCCTGCGAAAAATCGTCAAGATCCGACGAAAAAAGCACTCAATATGGTCGCGAAAGAAACCGAGCAGGCACAGCAGAACTACACTTTCTTCCAACAGTTACCGACACCAGAAATTCTTGAAGTCAAAGACGTGAAAACCTCTCAGTTTCGGACGCCGCTCTTTGAGTTTTCAGGCGCATGTGCGGGCTGTGGCGAAACTCCGTATATTAAGCTTTTAACCCAGCTTTTTGGCGATCATTTGTTGATTGCCAACGCAACGGGTTGCTCTTCCATTTATGGTGGCAATCTCCCCACAACGCCGTATACGGTCAATGCGGAAGGGTATGGTCCTGCTTGGGCAAACTCACTCTTTGAGGATAACGCAGAATTCGGCTTTGGCATCCAGCTGGCAACCGACAAGAAACGTCTCATTTCAAGCGAACTCCTCCAACGAAACGCCACGGTCATCGGGACGTCACTGGTCGAAAAAATCTATAATGCAGAGACTATTCCGGAACAGCGCCAATCCGTTCAGCAATTACAGCAACGTCTCGCGGAAATCGATCTTACTTCGGAGCAAATCTTGCTTCGTGACCTCGCAGAAAACCTCGCCCACAAGACGACTTGGGTCATTGGGGGCGATGGCTGGGCATACGACATTGGCTACGGCGGCCTCGACCATGTTTTAGCGAGTGGCCGTGATATCAATGTACTCATTCTCGATACAGAGGTCTATTCCAATACCGGTGGGCAACAGTCGAAATCAACACCCGCGGCTGCGGTCGCCAAGTTTGCAGCTGAAGGGAAATCACTTCCCAAGAAAGACATAGGCCGTCTCGCCATGAGCTACGGCAACATCTATGTCGCGCAAGTCGCTTTGGGGGCCAATGACAACCAGACTGTCCGAGCGATGTTGGAAGCGGATGCGTACCGTGGCCCGTCGCTAGTTATTGCCTATTGCTCTTGTATTGCGCACGGGTTTGATTTGCGTCGCGGGCTCGACCAGCAGAAAAAGGCTGTTCAATGCGGCCACTGGCCCCTCTACCGCTATGATCCGAAGAGCAAATTCCAGCTAGATTCCAAGGCTCCGACGCTACCGCTGGCGGACTACATGGCTGGGCGAAACGCGCTTCAACGCCCTACAACGAAACCATCCGGAGCGTGCTCAGCAACTAATCTCGGAAGAAACAGCACGCATTCAAGAAAAATTCGCGTTCTTGGAACAGCTGGCTAGTGAAGCAACCCTCAAAGGTAATTTTGAAGCTCTCTAACAGCTTTACGGACGTTCAATAGAGGTCATGTGTGCGGTAAACTCCGGCATAACCGCCTTGAATGCTTCTTTCAGGCGTGTTAGAGCTGGGTATCGGTTAACGGCATCGGAGGAAGTGTCTGCACCTCCGCAGCGTTTCCATAATTCTGTCTCCTTGACGAGGTTTTGGATATGTTCACCAATTTCCCACGATATACCGTCTGCCCCCAAAGCGGTTTCATGCACGCCTCCTAGTACCCCTCGCAAAACACCTCGTGCAAAATCTTTACGAACCGTGTCATTATCGTCATCAAACTTTAGAAAAGCCTGACTATCTATGAAATTTTTCACTGCGGTTCCTACCGTTGAAGTGGAACTGAACTGAGTCTGAATATTTACTTTTTCATTCTTTACCTGTGCGTTCCATTGATCTATTGAAGCTAATGGCGAAGCATCTGTTGTATTGGTATTGTTTTTTGTTTCATGAAAATTAGCCTCATTGCTCCTCGCGGCATTCGTATTTTGGTTTGTTACTACTTGTGAAGCCTGATTTTGTTGATCGTTAATTTTTGGAGAACGTGCGGCCTTACGAGCTGCAAAATAAAGCTTTACTCTATCCTGGAGCTCTTTTCCCCTTTCGGGAATCCCTCTAAACCAGTCAGCAATATTTGTACCAATGGAGCTGATGTTCATGTGGTAACTTTATAAAATGCAAAATTCTTTCACAATTCTAATAACTAAGATGTCGTCTAGAACTGCATCGGGTTATCTTGGACGGGATGGTAATCCCAGATGGCATCGACGCGCTGTAGGTGTTTGACTAATTCCTCGAGCACTGCGGAAAAGGCGTTTCGAAGGCGAACAAGACCGGGGTAACGATCCGTGGCTTCTCGGGAAGCATAACGGGTACCTCGTGAACAACGGGCCCAGAGTTGTGTTTCCTTGGCGAGTTGATCGATGGATTGCCCAATTTCCCAGGCGATACCATCAGCACCTAAGGCGGTTTGGTACGTATCTCTAAAAACTTCACTAAGTACGTTGAACGCAAAGGTTTTACGTACTAGGTCTTCTTCGTCCTCAAAGTCTAAGAAATCTGCGCTGTCGATGAATTTTTTTATAGCATACCGGCAGAGGTCTCTTGGCGTGCAATCCGTCTCCACTCATCACTGGATACAATGAGCGGTGTATTGAGGAAAAACGCGGTTGTTCAGCCTTACTATGAGTACGTAGGGCTTTCACCTTTTCTTTCGTTCCTTGATAAAAATTGCTAATCTTTCCAGGAACCTCTTTGAACCAATTGACAAAATTGGTCGCAAAGGAACTCATGTAGATAATGGCTAAAGCATTCGCGAGTATCATGGGTTTATTTTGTAAAATTTTACTAAAACAGCAAACCTTCTTTTCGGTTCGGGCTGGCAATTTGGTTTGAAAGTTTCACCTTTTAGGGAGTGAACAAGGTGTCGGTGGTCATTTTGGCGGCGGGAATGGGACAACGGTTTGGGGCCGCAAAACAAGTTGTCGCTTTATCGCGGTATCAGTGGCCATTGATGCGTTTTAACCTTGTCGATGCGCAAAGGATGGGGATTCAGCATGTGGTTTGGGTAACACGGACGGAGTTGGTATCTTATTTTCAAGAAAGTCTGGTACCGGCATTTCCTCGCGTGCAATTTGATTTCATCTGTCAGAATCAGGAGGGACCACAGCGGGCAAAGCCTTGGGGGACGGGACATGATGGGCGATGGTAACGGGTGCGCATCAAATCGTACTCACTGCTGAGACATCGGTAACCAACAACACGGCGATGTGTGATGCACTCGTCATTCCAGGGGGCCCTGGTATTCTCCAGTGGCGCCATCAGGCCCTCGTATCGGATCTTATCCAACAATATTATCAAGCGAGTCATCTCGTTGCTGCGATTTGTGCGGCACCGATTTTACTCCACGATCTAGGAATTTTAGCGAAACACCGCTATACGGCACACTTTTCAATGGAGGAACTCGCTCCACACGCTCGTCTCCACGAACTTACGGTTACCGACGGCAATATTATTACGGGTTGTGGTCCAGCGGCTGCGATTCCCTTTGGGCTAGCGATTCTCCGAGCGCTTACAGATACTGAAATCGTCAAAAAAGTATCCAACGGGATGATGATTCCGTAAAGTTTTTCATTTTCTTTTTTTAAAATCCTCTATCCTTAAGGCACTATGGAAGCGATCGGGGATTTTTTTTCCAACATCTTAGATATAGAGCGCTGGAAGTCACTGAGCCAATGCATTACGGACCATCCAGTTTTCAAGTGGCTTGCCATCATTGCGATAGCGACTTTTACCGTCCACGTTCTGATATACTTTTTAAAGCTTTGTGGATTTCGTCGTGCGACGGTCCTAAAGATTCACACCGATAATCACGGCATTGTCTACCTCAAGCAATCGGCATTAAAAAACTTCATCAAAAAGATCTGCCGGCAAGTGATTCCTCAAGCGAGGGCCCACGTCAAATGTTCGACTTGGTTTTGCAAGATCCGCATTAAGATTACGCTTTCCTGTCCACACGACGCGCAACCGGTTAGCCAACATATCCAACAAGCCGTCTCTCAAGTCTTACAAAACGAGATTGGAATCAGTAATCTCGGACCGATTCATGTTGTCGTCAACCATATCTTTGGACCGATCAAACGCAATTTTCTGGAGAACGAAGTACCGCAGGCCTAACCGTCCTCAACTGAGAATCGTGGGAACATGAACCACGTACCGATAAACCCATATGAGGCAAGGGCATCCGAGTCGGTACTCCCGGAAGAATAATCGCACACAAGCGAGAGCGGTCGAACGGGCCGCTCTTTTAATTTCCGACATCTCAGAGACAACAAAGTGCTGCCGCCGCCGCATCTGTTTCATCAAACCCGACCTCCAGCGACGTCCTTAAAATTCCCTGGACCATTCGAGCGACCTGTTCCTTCGACGCACGCCCATACCCGCAAACAGCCTGTTTAATCCGCAAGGGCGCATACTCATACAACTCCTTCCCCGACAATGCAATTGCCGACAAAATCGCCCCGCGTGCGATGCCCATAAATCGTCTGCTCTGCTGCACACAGCTCCGGCTGGTATTCCTTCAAGACCTCAACAATCCCTTGATGGATGATTCCCGTACACGCTAACAAACTTTCCCGTGCGGAGATTTTCAACGTCTTAGAATATACCAACGCCTTCCGACGATCCTCAAGAACCTCCAAAACGGCCAACCCGGTTCCCCTCAAACTCGGATCAATCCCTAGAATTCTTCCACAAAACGCGTGTCTCTGTACTTTCTCCCTCAGTGCCTGTTCCACTGCAACGGTCCGCCGTCCCGAAAACCCTTTGCCCTCACTTATATTAGTTTTCGTTATATCAGCTGCATTATTAAGAGAATTTACTTCTTTCTCGAGCTTTGGAAGCATTTCTTTCAACCCCCTATGTTTTATGCCTTTGTCATTGGTCCATCCATTAAGCGTTCTTAAGAAAATCCGCCTATCGCCCTTTTATGCACGATCAATAGGAGGATTATCACCATCATAGATTGCTTCCTTATATGCCTTTAATGGTCCAACGTAATCACGTTTCAGAAAGTACATTTTCTCCGCTAATTCTTTTGAGAGATTGTCTTGGAATGTTTTCACATCTGGCAAATCTCCGTCTTTTCCTTCGCCATTATTTTTAATCTCCTCCTGTAGATCGTATATTTGTGCCATCACTGCTCGAATCTCCCTGATTTTCGGGAACTGCACTTTCCCCAATGTGGAATAAAGATTGGATAATTTCTCTTTTGTCGCCTTATCTGCATCTTGTAAGAGATGGTCCGGCGAAAACGGCTTTAATTTCTCCAGTTCATCAACCTCACGTTCAAAGTCGCAGATCAGCTTACTGCACTCGTCAAGTGTCTTTAGGGCATTCTGGGCATCTACACTCAACGTACTCGTATCAAATGTGACCTCTGCAGCTGTAATTGCCGCGTCTAACTTCTGAAGTTCTTGATCCAACTTTGATTTCTCGGAAGACAATAAGTCAGAAGAATTCGCCATGAATTCGTTTTTAACTTTTTCAATATTTGCTTCTGCATCCTCTCCAGATTCTTGAGCTTCTATCAATTTTTTCGCCAACTGTTGCGACCGCTCCCAATCTGAGTCCTTACTCTTTTCTTGGATACTTCTTGCTTTATCCCAACAAGCAGAGTACATCTTTTCGAGACCCGCTTTGGCAATAGGATCCTGTATTTTTCGAATTTTTTCCTGATAGTTTTTATAACCGTCTCTCTTATTTTCGTTAAAAATCCCATTAGGATCTAACTGTAAGCGAAATTCCTTAACTAGCTTTGAAACGTCTTTTTGGTGCTCATCTAGCTTAGCGGAACATTCATCATGCGCCTTCTGGGCTATCCACTCCCTTTCACTGGTTTTTATCCCCGCAACGTCATCTGGTGCAACCGCCGCAACCGCATTTTCAAGGGTCTTAACGTTTTCTTGAAATTCTCCTAATGCTTTATTAAATGCATCATCCCCTTCGCCGAGTGGTGATGACTGCACCTTACAGAATTGATGTAGGAGCTCCTTGCCCTCTGCGCGCAACTGGAAAGATTTACTACTGCCCTTTTCAAGGGCACGATTCAACTCCGAAACCTTACTCTTGAGCTTAGCTAGAAGACCTTTTTGCTGATCGTACTTTACCTGGAATCTCTTTAGGCATTTGGATAAAGATTCTCGAGCAGTGTCCCATACATTTGTCAATTTTTGAAAATCTTCTTTAGATATTTTGCTTTCTAACTTCTCCGTCATAATACCATAAAGCTTAGAGAGGTACCTCCGAGAATCCTGCATCTCTTTCGGGAATTTCGACAGAGGGTATCCGTCTTTATTGATCTCTTGTTCGCGCCACTCAAGATCTCCCAACAACTTCTTGGACTTGGTTTTTAACTCCTTCCAATCACTGCTCAACAATCCCAACCCTTCCTTCGTTATTGAGACTTCTCCCCTACTGATCTCGAAATTCTTATTGTCCGAACTGATAATGGACTTATCCCTCAACTCGGCCGACTCCTGTTTCTTTTCTAAGGTCTGGACGGCTTTGGCAACCGCTTCTTTAATGCGCTTACTTTTGGCGGAATTGGGCGCAAAAGTCAGTGTTAGCAAAGCTTTAGTGACTTTCGCTCCACCTTCATGCCCCTTCGATGCAGCATAGGCCTGGGCCATTGCTGTCTTGCTCATCTCGTAACTTTGGTTGTTAACACTGATTTTCATTTTAATTCCTCGGTTAAATGATTTTTTATAAAATGTTTTACGTAATTCATTTCCCTATTAACCATCACTGATTCACTCTTATGTTTATTTCGTGGGTTCTGTATTCCCTTCCATATTGAATATTCTCGGCACAGACGCTGCCCCAAAATTCAAATATTGACCATTTCCAAACTCCTATGGAGCAAGTATAAGATTGAAGCACGATTTGTAAATAAACATTAACTATTGAATAAATTTCGTCCTGCTCTTCAAATGCAACCCAATACTCTGATCGCATCTGATTAGCGTTATTGCGAAAATCATGAAGCGACTCCTCAACCTAACCTTCAAAGCATACATCCCAGTCGGTTTTGAATATAACACGAGCTTCAAGCAATCGATGAAATGTTGCAAAAGAAAAAACACGCCACGATCGGCGTGTCTGATAAATTATCTGTAAAATCTCGAAAATAGGAACACTCAGGCGTTAAATTTGAATGCCGCTGCCAGCTTAAGCGACAGGCCCGCTAGTAGGCCCCTTCATCCGTTGTACGAAGATCCCAGCGAAAGTCTCTTTGCGCCTGAGTAGCACGTTGCGTAATTTGCTCTTTTATATCCTCTGTCACTATATCAGAATTTTGCAGATCAACAAGTATCCCATATAGCTTTTCGTCGAGGCCTGCATTTGCAAGCATCAACATCTCCGCTCGCATCTTCTGATTTATATTGGTACCCTGCACTTCCTCTATGCATTCGTTGCTCTTGTCGTAGAGTAACTTGATGCCCGCAGTAATTTTTTGCTCAAACTCCGTTTGCTTGTCTGGAGAGAGAAGAGATTCTTTCTGTGAAAACGTTTTCTGCAAATCTTCAAGAAAGCTCTTTTGAGCCTCGTATCTAGCATTAAGTGGCATTATAAACTCTCTCATGATTGCCTCGTTATTAGTATGCGTGCGAATAATCTCTGTTAAGCGATATCTCCCGTTTGCGCTGAATTTCAATTTCATCACATCATTAAGAGCTTCATCAAATTTCTGTTGATGTTTCGTAAAGTTCGGAAGCGAATTGGCATTTACTATCCATTCTTTTCTTAAATTGTTAATCTTTTCGATACCTTTTGTGATATCTGTGAGGAAAGCTATCTTCTCTGCATTGTCTACGGACTTTCCCGACGCATCTTTAATTGTGTCTGGGAGCTCTTTCTGTGCCCTTGCTAGTAGTTCTTTGAGTTCTTGTTCGGCATTATCACATTTCTTTTCGATGCCTTTATAAAAATCTTCAGCCGCTTTTGGTGCGTTCTCGAGCTCATTTAAACGCTTTGTTTGAGTTTTTTCAAGAGTCTCAAAGTCGATCACCACACTTTGGAAAGCAGCATCAAAATCCTGTTGACGCTTCGTAAGGTTCGGGAGCGAATTGGCATCTACTGTCTCGGCGTTTACTGCCCATTCTTTGCTTATACTTTCAATATTGTCTCTACTCTTCTTGATCTCTGCGAGAACTTGAGCCCTCTCCTTATCCTGAGGTAATTTTTCCACATTGCTCTGTAGGTCTAAAAACTTCATATGCCATATACCGCATTTCTCCTTAATGTTTTCGTTGAAGGCCTCTGCGGATGCTTTAGGATCTTTGAGTTCCTCTAAACGCTTTATCTGTTCCGCTTGAAAGCCTGTAATTTTTTCGAATTCAGCTTTGAAGTACTTTTTTAACTTTGTGCACTGCCCTAATGAGGTATCAGCATTTGCTTGTTTATTCCGCTTTAAATTTCTAAGTTTCTCAAAACTTTGGTTAATTTCTTTTAGACTTTCCGTTCGCTCATGGCCTTTGGGTAGTTTCTCTTTCACACGATTCCTGAGATTTTGCAGAGCATACATCGCATTATTACACTGTTTCTTAACATTGTTATTGTGCTCTTCTACGTTCGAGTCAACTTTACATGGATTCAAGCCTTCTAATTCCACTTGCAATTCCTTAGATATAGTCCCGTCTTTTGCCATATTCTGGATAAATTTGGACGCATCGGCATTGAGAAACTTCTTGAAAGGGAACATGATCTGAGTCACAATAAAACCTAGCCCATCTTGTACATCTTCCATGGTGATCTCTTTCGATAGTGGTTGTTGTCTTATTGCCTCAGTAAGCTTCGGAAGGAGTTCTTTTGAAGATTTTTCCAACTGTTCCTGACAAGTCTTAAGGTCTCCTCCCTTGCCATCAACCGCATCCTGGAGATTATGTATGGCTGTTTTCACGGCCTTATATCCCTGAACAATTTCTGAATCTTTGTATGTCTTCTGAGCCTCGTTGAATTCACTTCTCGTTGCTCGCATCTGATTATTGATTTTGGAAATCAGAGCCCATTTGTCTTCCTCTCCAAGCTTCTTATCATTAACGATTTGCAGCTATTTGATCTCTGATATCTATCGGAAGCTCGTCAGGCTTCATATCTAGGTTCTTCTTGAATTCCTCAGCTGCCTGCTCCATTCCTTTCGGAGGGTTATTAAGGTCTACCCCTAGTAATGACACAACGTCTTCTAAGGGAAGCTGGCTCAGAGGTTTGTTTGGATTCCTTTCGGCGATTTCTTTTCGAACCTTGCCTTCTAGGTCCTTATCCTGCTGAATAATATTCGGCGCTAACCTTACGAGTTCTCGTAACTCACCGGAGTAAGCTTTCATATCTTGTAGATATTTTTGACTTTGAGACACTTCAGCTGCAGCTAGATCAGGTTTACGGCCCACACCTGTGTTTTGTGTGCTTGTTCCTTTTAAATACAGACTATTGGTGCGCGTTCCCACAGAGAATGATCCTTTGCCGCCATTAAATCCTGTCCAATTGGTCACACTATTGCGCCTTTGAAGTGCTGATTGATTCTTCACTGCGCTCGTGTTGTCTTTAGTAACAGATGCTTGAGACCCTTTTCGCTGAAAAATTCCGCCGAACCAACTGGTTCTCTTGGACGCTTCTGCCTTATTGGACGAATAAAGGGATTGTGTCCTCGAAAGATTGTTAGCTGATACCCTTAAAGGAAATTTTGGCGCACTCATGCCGGAAGATTTTAAAAATTTTCACAACAATTTCAATAATAAACACTTCATATAGTCAAAAAATTTTTAACTACCCCTTCTTATCGTACTTGTTGTACGCCTCCCCAAGAAAACTATATACATCGGTATGTATGGCTGCTTGGACGTGCTTGCTAATATTCCAACGTGCTTTGCTTGCCGCTTCACGCTGCTTTTGAAGCATGAAGCATTGACGAAGGGGACTCAGTTGCATTTAGCGATATTTCTCCTGCTCCTGCCTTTTCCTCTCCTGTGTCTATCTTTTCCTCTCCTGTGTCTATCTTTTCCTCTCCTGTGTCTATCTTTTCCTCTCCTGTGTCTATCTTTTCCTCTCCTGTGTCTATCTTTCTTTCATTTAGTTCTGGCATTTGTTTTAGCCGATCAGATGCTGTTTTTAGCGCATCTTTTACATCAGGAGTATGCTCAGATGGAGATCAGGAAAGAGAACATTTCATATTTTTTCAAAAAATACCAATTATTTTCAGAATGCAATGAACTTATTTCAATTTATCAATATATTCATAATATATGATTGTATATAAATTCGTTTTCCATATCAAATTCTTTTGTAATCATTTTTTTCTTGTGAAAACCTAGATATAAAATATTTTTAATTTTTAATTTTTTCAATTCATCAAACATAATAAATTGAAAAAACCAATTAGAAAACAATAAACACATAATATATATTTTAATGAGAAATGACGTTCATTTGAAATTGTTTGTCTAATAGAGTTTTTTGCATTTTATTTAAGAAGAATGTGATATTCATAATTCAACAAATATATTTGATTCAAAACATTATCTTAGATATTTACAACGCATATATGATATATATTATTTTCCCCAAAATTGGTAAGAATCTATTAAGGATATGTTAGGATGACCACAAAAGTGAAGTGAAAATTATGTACAAATTATTTGTAATTTTTTTTCTGTTTGTAGTAGGCTTTAGGAATTGATAATAATAAGAAACAATTAAAATCATATTACATTAATAATTATTACTTATAATACAAAAGATAATTATTATTTCAGAAAATATGCTTAAATTATTTTTTTTTTACAATATTTTTTTAGTAGACTTGTTATTCTCCGATTCTCGAGATCGATAATTGATTGTCTTTTTGATATCGATACATAAATATACACAGATTCTCGAGATCGATTTCAGAGATCGAGAATTTTTTTTCTCTGCTTTTGATATCAGAATTTTCAATTAAACTTTTTGATAAAAATATGATCCTATTTTAATCTCAAATATTTCATAAAAAAAGAATGTATTTTTTGATTTTAATCTTAAAATAAACATCAATACATTACATTATATATTTTTAAATATTATAAAATCACAAATACCAATTATAAAAAAAGATAAATCAGTTTGAGATCTCGAGATCTCGGTAATTGATATCAAGTTTACAATTATTTTTATATCACATTTCATACCTGATATCTTGATAATCGATAATCTCGATATCAGATTTCTAAACTGATAATCGAGTATCAGATGCAAAAAAGTGACGTTTTTGATATCGATTCTCAAAATAACAAGTCTATTTTTTAGTTTATTATTTGTTTCACATCTAACTGAGAAAATGCATTTTCATTTGGATATAAAATTAGAAATTATATGAAAAACATTTATTACTAATTATTATTAGAAAAGCTCTAATATTTTGAGAAAATTTATTTATTTTTTTATCCGACCAAATATAAATTGACCATTAATTTTTTTTTGTCCATTAATTTTTTTTTCCCATATACTCTAAACTAGAAAAGTTTGATTTCACTTTTTTAAAACTTGAATAGTATTCATTTATATTATGGAAATTATTTTATTTGTTTTCAGAATAAAAATCAATAATATAAAAATAATAATTATCAACTAATTTTATTTCAAATTGGAAGCATTATATAAATTATTGAGCACATGATTGATGTATTGTTAAATTTAGACAGTTCAAGGGATAAAAAAATAATATTATCTGTTTCTATGAAATGAAAAAAGGAAGGCTTTTCTGAATAGTATATTGAAAGCAGCCCATTTCTTAAATGATTTGAGGAGAAAAAGTTTTCCAAAATAATTATTAAATAATCATATATGAAAGAGTCGCATTGATTTTTTAATTGCATTCATCACAAGATCCACTACTACAAATTGAAAGGTTGTTATCAATACAATAATTAAAATCATTGAATGATCATAAAAAATGAGTTAAAATGGTTTATTTCAAGACCTTCACATATTATGCAAACGTCAAGTTTTCTTTAATGAAATTCTGATCTATTTATTTACCAAATTAACAAATGATATAAGTCAGCAAAAAAAAAATTAAAAAATAATTACTTATTTTTATTTTCAAATAAAATCAAGATTTAATATTAACTTTTTAATTTTGTCCCTGGTTATCATCTATATTTTCCTTTAAAATTTTATGCTCAGGTAATGAGCTCATCAGTGCCATTGAATACTCCGTCTGTTCGGACTGCATAATTGGACAGACCTCTCTTGCTTTTGTGTAAAAGTAGTCGATGTATTCCAAGTTCGACAAGTAGTGTTTTGGCTGTGAGAGGATCATTGTCATCAAGACGACAGGCAGTTGCTGATCGGCTCCGATTTCGTTAATTCCTTCACGAGAAGTAATTTGGTCTGCCTTTTTTCTCAATTTGTTGATAAAGGTCAATTTTTCAATTGGCGTTTTTGCCACGTAAAGAGAATTGATAGTATTAAGTAACGGCTCGACCAACTTTTTGTTATTAAGTAACGGTTTCATCCAATCTTCACAAACGTTCTCCAACAGTTCATCTTTTCTGTCCCTCACGCGAGTGTAGAAAGCCTGGTCCTTTGCTCTGAGGTCTGGTCGAAATTCGAGGAACTTTTCGAGAGGAATTGAAGACATCACAAAATTGTGAATGATTGAATAATCAGAAATTTCTTGGAAACCGTTAGACGATAGCCATCGATTGAAATTAGCACCAATATTCAAAAAGCATTCAACAAATTGTTGTGAGCTTTGATAAATTGAATCGGTTATGAGCGTTAACGGCTTTTTTTCAATGGCCCACTTTTCAATGAGCTGGTATTGAAATAAATTGAGAAGTGGAGCTTTTTGAAGACTTTCAAGTCTGTCTTTGAATTGCTTTATCGACTTGATTTTTGTGCTCAAAGAAGAAAGACGAAAGACTTCGTTTTTTCTTTCTTTGTCCCTTTCTTCGTATCTTTGTCTCATCAAGTCAATCAGCTCATCGAAGCTGTACGTGTTGCCGTCATCAATGACTCTCTGCATGCACTTTTTGAGCTCTTCTACTTTCAATCTAAGTCGAAGACGTTTATCTTCACTGAAAAGCAATGTTTGCTTGTCTAGGACGTCCTCAATTGTGTTGCCTTCTGTGCCTACTGGAATGTCATTGACGTGCGTAAGAAGAGTTCGAAGGCTGCTTTCAAGCTCGTCAATTGACGATATCTGAACCGATACACTTTGTGATTTTTTATCGTCATTTGTGAAGTATTTGAGTACAAATACAGAAAAATCAGATGGCTCTGAAAATCCAATATTTGAAACTTTTTCAATACGAACACCATCTGAAAAAGTTACATCCGTCATTTGATTGATGCAGAGCAGATCGTAATATGTAAATAGAAAAGTGCTCTCTACATAAGGGGATTCTTCGCCGATATCACATATGCAGGCTAGAGAGGTCGAACCGCTGGCTTCTTTGATGATTTGAACAAAGGTGCTTGTATTAGTTATTATTGCATGCTCAAGTTGCTTCTGAACATTGCTTTCTATCGTGGTATCGTAGGGAATAAGCCCAAATTGTCGAAGATAGGTGAAAGCTGGTATCAAAAATGATTCATTTAAAAATGTATTTTCATCTTTGCTTAGTGACATGAGATTTTTAACTATTCTTGGGCAAAAATCAATGTACTTCTGAAAACAATTGCAAAAATCAGTAACAAAGTTGGGAATATCCTCATTTGTTAGCGTATGAACTTGTATTTTGAGTTTCTCTATGATTTTGTTTAAGAAAAAGCGGAAATCAGGAAGAACAAAAACTATTCTGCTAAAGATGCATCCAATAGATTCATCATATTTAAAAATAGACTTCATAAATTTTAAAAATTGCTGAACTTTGCCTTTCGTGCTGAAAAAAGCAAAGAATCCGGGAATAACAGAAAATGTAAAGATATCAATTAATTCTTTCTTTTCTTTTACTACTTTGAGACATATTTTGGATAAATTATCGAGGTTATATTGAAAATATAAAAAAAAATCTTGATATTTATCTGTAAGTTGTTGATCATATTTGATATGGGCTGGTCTTTTTTCTGGGCTTTGCGGATTTGCTCTAAGTGATTCAAAAACTGTAGGCTTTAGTGATAATCCAGCATTATTAATCGAATACATGTGATAAGCGAGCAATATTTTATTAACATGTAGAAAATTTTCATATTCTTTCTCTAAATCTGATGGTAATTTTTCATATTGTTGATCGTAATAAGTATTTAAACCATCTTCTCTCTTTAATAAAAGTTGAAACCTCCTAAGTTTTATAGTTGTTGAATCTCCTTTGTTATCACTAGAAGGGCTATCAGCCATACCTTTTTAGGAGATTTTATATTTTCTTAGACCATTTAGCTTCTTAAAATTTTTTTTATATAACGATATCTTATATTCAATTTAGTTTTTTCATTTTTTTTGATAAAATTGCTTTACCAAGACACTCAAACTTTTGTTTAATATTATTTTATATTAGGTTAATGAATAATATAATTTATATTTAAAAATGGAATAAAAAAAACATTTCTTATTTTGAGATATTTTATAAACAAATTTTATAATTTTTTTTAAATGAATAATAGGCTTCTTAATGCATCTTGCAGAGGAGATTTAGGCTATATTAAAGAAATTGTTACCAGTAAAAAAGTAGATATCAACTGCAGGGATATTTAAATGCAAAAAGATTCATTTGATTCATAATAATTATTTTCAATGGAATTAGAACTATCATCAATTTATGGAATCCAACATTTATGATTTATAATACTCCACTGATTAATGCTGTATTGTGTGGCGATATTGAAGTTGTCGACTTTTTATTATCAGTAAAAGATATTCAAATAGATCACGCAAACGTTTGAATTGAAAAACTTTTATTTTATTCAAAGCTATCTCTTTTTCTCATATAATTAAAATGTTAGAGTATTAATGGAATCTAGAAAAAAAATTTAAATGATACCGCTTTTTCATTTGCTGCACGTGAAGGAAATACCAAAATGGTCAAACTTTTATTATCCAAAGGAGGTGTTGATATCAACATTAGAGACATTTTTTTTTAAAAAAAAATATTCATGACATTTAATATTTAATTTTAAAATGATATTAAGAAACAAATCACTTGTTTATATAATTGAAATCATCAAAGTTTTTATAATATTAAATAAATAAAGATTTTTATTTTACTCCATTAATGTATGCAGCTAGAGAAGGCTATACCAATATCGCCATAATTTTATTATCACAAAAAGGTATAGATCTCAGCCCCAAATCTGTTTTGAATACCGAATAATTCAATGCAATTCAAATTTTTTTTTTAAAATGAAGTTAAAAATTTATATTATTTATGGGATTTTTAAATATTATTATTACTTATTTAACAGCCCTTGACTATGCAAAAGAAAACGGTAACGATGATATTGCTGAGCTTATTTCAGGTTATCCATATAGTTTGATTAAATTACATAGTGATAAAAGCATCCAATTAAAAAATAAAATTGGCCAACTTATAGATGAAAACGAACAATTTAAAGATGAAAATAAAAAGTTGGAAAATGAAAATAACAGATTGAAAGAAATGGCGTCCAAATATGAAAGTATAAAAACTAAAAAGAAAGAATCCACAGTAAATGAATTCAAAACTTTAACTGAAGAAGAGTTTGAAAATTTAATTAGAGATAAAGAAATAAGTACTGATATTGGAGCAAAAATCATCAAAGTTTTTATGAAAGAAGCTTATGCATTAAAAGAAATGAACATAGAAAGACCAAAAGCAAAAGACATGCAACATTTTATACACGAATATGAAATCATGATTTTATTGGATCACGTCAATATATTGAAAGCGCTTAGCATTTTTTTAAGTGCTACCAAACCTTGCATTTTATTTGAATCATGTTACATTAGCTTATTAAATGGTATTAAAAATCGTGTATTTTCAAACAAGCAGCTCATTTTGATCATTTACCAAATTGCTGAAGGAATGAGATACGTTCATTCAAAAAAAATCATTCACAGTAATCTTAATCCCGAAAATATTCTTATTACAACTGATGGAACAGTGAAAATTGCTGGATTCGGTTTATCCAGATTGAAAACAGATGACAATACCGATGCATCAATATATGAAGAAATTCCATATTCGTTCTATAAGGCGCCTGAAATCATCAAAGGTGATGCATTATACGATGAAAAGGTTGATGTTTTCGCTTTTGGATTTCTTGTATTCTTCATTTTAAACCAAGGAAATTATCCAAAAATAACAAAATCAGTGCTCTCGTTAAATTTGTTTGAGTTTCGCTCTTCTTCTTCTTCTTTGTAATCAACGAAATTGTTATTTTCAATTGATTTTCCTAATTTGTCATTTTTCATTGAATTCTGACTTCTATTTAAATTTCTATCTTCTTCTCCACAATTATTATTGCAATTTATTTCACTTCTGTTTTATTGCTAGATTATCTAAATTGTCACTTTTCATTAAATTTTTGCTTTTTTCACGCCAAACCACACAATTATATCAATTTTTAATTAAAATGTTACATTTAAGTAATCAAGTTTACTTTGAATGTTTAAATAGATCAAAAAATAAAGAAGATTAAATTTTTTAGTCATCTTAATCATCGTAATCATCGACATTATCGTAATCATTAAAATCATGATATCGAGGAGGATGGTCATATCGAGAAGAATCATCATTGGCCAAATCTTCCTCTTCTATTTCTTGTTTTTCATGATTTCTAAGAGCATTATTTATAAGTATCATTAATTTTTCATAACCCAATTCAAAAGAAGCTTCTATTGGAAACTTTCTAACAAAAATTCTATATCTATAATCGAGATCATCATTTATGTCTTCTTCTTCATTCATTTCCCTGTATTTTCGAATGTTCATTCTGTGTTTTCCAGGATTGTAAGTACCATCATCATTATAATTGTCTTTTCTATAATTCAAGTAAACAAGTCTCCTATGATCTTCTCTTCTTCTTGGTCTTTCTTTATCTTTTCTGATTCTTGGATCATAATTTCCGATGCTTCTTTTATCTCTCAAATTTGATCCACCACCAATGTTCAACAGACCGAAATTAAGATCGATTTTTTTGTTAGACAATAAAATATTTACAATTCTTTCGTTGCCATTGACAATTGCTATTAATAAAGGTGATCTCATTTGCTTTCTTCTATCGTACTTGTAATATCTATATTCTTTAATAGACAAGCTATTTACATCAATTGATTTATTCTCTAATAAAAGCTCAGCAATATCATCATAATTGTTTTCAATGGCAATGTTTAATGGAGAATCCTTCCTTTTATGAACATATGACAAATTTGCTGTTGTGTAGAATTCAATCAATTTTTTATTGACATCTACATTCATATTTGATAAAATAATTCGACATATTTCTAGATTGCCTTTTTCAACAGCAAAACAAAGAGGTGTGATTTCTTTATATTCTTCTTTTCCTCCATTCCACCATCGTTCAAATGTTGTTTTCAAATTGATGTCAATTTTTGGATTTTCAACTAAAAATGCAACAATTTCACTATCTTCATTATCAATGGCAAAATGAAGTGGTGTGATTCTTTCTCTTGTATCATCGTCACTTGGGTAACAGTCTATTGTTTTCTCATTGATGTTAATTTTAGAATTTTGGCATAAAAGTTCAACTATTTCTAAATTTCCTTTTTCAGCAGCAATGTGTAATGCTGTCTTTTCTTCTCTTTTTGTATCTAGTTTTTCGGAATTATAACTAATATTAGTGTCATAGTAACTCGTCATTTTTTGATTCACATCAATTTCAGGATTATTTAAAAGCAATTTTACGATGTCAACATTTTCATTTTCAACAGCAAGATGCAATAATGATAATTCTTCTTTATAAATGTTACTCTTCCAAAATCTTCTATTCATTATTTTGTCTCTTTCTCTTGATTCGGCTCTCCATTCATTCCATCTAGTAAAATCACCTATAAATGGCTCTATTTTAGTATTATTGTTATCTTCATTATCATCATTATTTTCATTATCATCATCATAATCATCTCTTCTTCTTTTTGTATTTTCTTCATATGAACATTTTATTTGGCTATTAACGTTAACTTGAGTTTTTGATAAAAATTCTTTGACAATGAAGAAGTGGTCATATTGACATGCACATATCAAAAGGTCTCTATCATCGTATTTGATTTCAGATGGATAAAATTCATAATTGTAATATTTTATTGAATTTAAAAATACACTTTTTTCGTCAATGTTTTCCATTTTGTTGTTTTGAATATATTGAGCAATTGAATTATGGTGGCATTTCATCGCTTCTTCAAAGATTTTGTTATATTTGATATCTTTTGGTGTCACTTTTAATTCTTCAAGAAGATGTATCATTTCTGCATTATTTGAATGAATTGCGTATTCCCATAATGATGGTGTCAATTCAGCCCCATTCATGTACAAATATCTGAAAATTACAATTGATCCATAAAATGCTGCATACTCGATTAAAGTTGGATCAATATCTAATAAGAAAGAATTTGTTTCAAATATCGAAGGTTTAATTATGTAATCTTTAATAGATATATTTTCTTGATTTACATAGGCCACAAATTTTTCAATTGAGTTGTTTCTGATTAGTTGGCAAACATAATTATCATTTTCACCAATTTTCTGCTTTTCAATAAAACTTTCTTCATCATATCCTTTGGATTTAATTAAACCGAAATATTTGGGATATTGGTTATTATAATACTTTCCCTTTTTCATTTTATTGATAATTTTATTATCAATAAAAAATACTTTTTTTTCGATAAGAAAGAGTAGAAGCTTTTTATCATCTTTAAATATATTGAAAATCTCTGAGTTCGAGAAATTATGTTTCATATCATCAAGAAAAATCGAGATAACTTGGAAAATATTTGAATAAAAGTTAGATGACCGATGATGATAGTGAAAAACCTTCTGAATAAATGTAAGGAAAAGTTTTAATTCTCGCTTATTTTCTGATAAATTATAGGTTGATAAGAAATTAACTATTTTTTGATAGTTTTCTTCTGATTGATCTTCTTTGTCAAGAAAATCCAGTAAAAGACTTTGAAAATCTTTCATTTTCCCTATTCTTTCATTCATTTTTATGAATAACAAAATGATAAAATAAAAATATTGACAAATATTGACAAAAAAATAAATTTGGAAAATTTTTAAAAATTTTTGAAAATTTTTGAATTTTTTTGAATATTTAATGTCAAATTTTGAAACTTTGTGCGATTTAATTAGTGCAAATGAATAATCTCAAGCTTTTAAAATCATGAAAAGCATAAAACTACAGTGCGAGGAAAAAAATAATAGTAAAAGAAGCTATTCCGATGAAGATTATTATCTACAGAAGAAGTAGGCTTGTTATTCTGATATCAATTATCAGGTTTGGCACTTTTTTAACTCAGATAATCGATAATAAAATGCTATCGATTGGAACTTTTAATTGATGAATTCGATTATCAAGTATGAAATGTGATACAAAAAAAATATTCTTTTGATATCGAATCTTGATTAATCAAAATTAATACCTGAAAAAACCATTAAAAATAGTATTTTAATGGTATAAAATAAATATATTCCAACTTATTATGTTAAAGAATCAGCTTTTATTAAATTTTATAACAGATATGTGAAGTAAACAGTTAAAAAAGTTTACAAAATTTTTGATACGTTAAAAAATTTTCAATATTGATAATCGATCTTTTATTTTTACTATATCAGAGATAAAATTTTTGATTTGATATTGATATCAGAAAAATGGATCAATTATTGATATCGAAAATCGAGACTTAACAAGCCTAAGAAGAAGATCTTCTACAAAAAAAAATCTTTGAAGAAGAAGATTTTCCACAGAAGAAGAAAATTCTCTGCATATAAATAAATTCATTGAAGAAATGATTTTATTTGAGAAGAGTGTTCTAGATTTAGTGTGTATTGAGAATGCAAAAAGAAGGTTCTACAAATTGTAATTCAAATGAATTATATATTTAAAGGAAAAATGAGTTTGAATGCTTTTAGACACTTTTTGAGCTTGTTATTATTATCTCATTCAAATTGATTATTTTTACCCCAGTTATTAACCTATTTTTACAGACTTTATAATCACAATTATTATATTGAATAAAGAGTATATTATTGCTATAATTAAAAAAATGATTTAAATTTTATTAATTAATTAATTCAACTTTTTGAAGCTGCGTACTTGTCGAATAAATCAATCAATTTTTTATCTCGTGAATCTTTGACAAAATCCAAAATTGTTATTTTTTCAGGATAAATTAAAGCATTAGGATCAACCTTATCACATTTTAATAAAAGTTTAATCATATCATTTTGCTTGTTCTTTAAGAGGTCGTTCAGTGAAGTGATTTTAACGTAACTTTTTACTTTCAATCAACTTTTTACCAAAAAATATTTATCAAAATTTCCTAAAAATTATATAATCATAATTTATAGGATTATTCTGTTTTGTTAAATGCAAAATTGTAGTCAAATATGTTTTTTTTAATTTTTGAAATAATATTAATCATTACTAATTTTATCTTTGAATTTTTAAGATTTTTAAGATTTAATAAGATATATTATATTATTATTCATATACTCGTTATACATATCTCGAATCATTCTATTTAAATGATTATTGGTCTCTGAATTGCATTATTAGATAATTTCAGTTTTTTGACATCAAACATTATTCACCGGTTTTTGGTATTTATTCTTTTGGTTAGTTATTGTAATGTGATTTTATCTTCAGCTTTTTAGGAAATTTCTTCCTGTCAATTTTGCATTATAAAATTACATTTTAAATTCCTATACAATTATATCCAAATTAAAGATTTTTATATATTTTAATATATTTATATATATATTATTAATTTGATTGTTCAATTAATTTATCAAAATTTTAGATATTTATAGATATAGATTAATTTTTTTAATTTGAGAGTATTTTTCTGTTAAAATAATTTATTCAATATTTTTATTTATTTAATTGAAAAAATTGAATAACAATTATATTAGTTATTCAATCTTATAAATATATATATATAATTCCAATAATACTCTTAAAATGATTGTAATTTATAATAATCAATATTAATACTATATAATTATTCAATTAATCAACTAATATTTATGTTTTATTAAAGATATAAATAAATTATATAATTTTATTACACTTTTATTATAGAATAAAATATTTTTTTTGAATTTAGAAAAAGGTCGTACAACTGAATTTTAACAGTAAAACTCAATGATTGGTTTGTTTAAACTAATTATATTTTATTATAATAATAATAATCAGTTTTAAAAATATTTGCATCGTACAAAATTCAAATTAAAATAAAAACTAAAAGGATATAAGTATATATTAAATTTTCTTCAGAAAATAAATTTGAGTATTTTATCTCAATTTATTTTAATTATTTTTGATAAGAATTTTATAACACTATATAAAAATTTAGAATAGCGATAACTTTTTATATAATTTATTCTAATCATTAATTCTTTTGATATCTTTTTATATGCTTGTAAAACATTAAGTGTTATATAAAAATAGTTATTATTATTGAAAAAAAAAAATTCATTTTTTAGCCAAAAATGCAGAAAAATTGAATTTGTTGAATTATTAAATGATGATTTTAAAAAAATTGGACGTTACAGGAGCCAAATGACGAATACAATTTTATTTATATGCATTTACTTTCTAATATATTTGAATTTCATTCTAAATCAAATGTCAGTTTTTTCTAAAAATGAAGATTTAGTTGATTGGTTTCATTAATATAAAAAGTTTAATATTTCAATTACTGAAGGATTTCGTCAAAAAGTAAAATATTATTTGTATAACACATAGTATATCCATTCAAATGACATTTATATTTTTTAAATGATGCAAATATATAAGAAATCGATATATATTGAATTTTAATTAAAGTCTTTATTTCAACCATTACATTTTATAATATTGGATATAAAATATATAAATTATATATTATAATTATTAAATAAATTATTTATTAAGATAAATATAAATTTATTTAATTTTATTTTTTATTCAATTTAGTTGTACGACCTTTATTTAGAAATTGAGAGGAAAAAAAATGCTTCTCAAATTTTTTTTTTATGAAATAAACTAGTAAAAGTATGCAATTCTTAAAAAAATTCTTAAATAAATATAATAATGAATTATGAAAAATTAGAAAAAGTGTAATAAAAATAAATTTTATCTTCTTGGTCAAAAATATGGTCAAGATTATTATTGCTTTTCATTGAATTATTAAAAATTAAAATATCTAAAAATCAATAGGAAATTTTTTTTAAATATTATTCTCTCTTTAAATTTATATATCATATAATAACATACTAAAAAATAATCTGTTTTTGAATTACTTTTTATAAGTTGAACGACCTCTGTTCTTTATAGTCATATAAAGAGCCGTTCCATAAAACAAAAATTTGAAATATAATTTAAATATTGAATAAAATGTAATGAAAATTATATTTAAATAGTCTTAAAATATTAAGTTTTAAATGGCATTTAAAATGTTTGGAAATGCCATTTAAAATTTTCGATTTGTAAATATAATAAAAAAAAATTTATCACAAAATTTCATTAAATTAATTAATAAAAATATGATAAATAAAAGCTTGTTATAAAATTGAATAAATAAAATTGAATGAACTTCATGAAAACAAAATAAATATTAAAATATTTATTTTATTAACATCAATTCTTTCGTTAGATAATAAAAACTTGATAATATTGACATTTCCATTTTTAACTGCAAGACAAAATGGTGTAATATAAAAAAAAAGAAATAAAAATTTCTTTCAAATATTTGAATAAAACTTGATTGAAATATGTAACTTTTAGAACTCCTTTTAAAAATGCTTTGTTAAAACTACATCAAAATAACTGATTTTCAAATATTATTAAACAAATCGTATATTTGAAATATAATTCAAACCATAATTTTGTAATACTATTAAATATGTAATATATTGTGAAATTTCATAAAATATTGAATTGATAAATTTCAAAAAAAGTTGAAAAGATAAATGTCATCAATTTTTTTTTAATGAATGTAATTATAACCTATAATTGTAAATGTAATTAAAATAATGATATTTCTAAATTCCATTAAAAATAAATAAAGTTAAAATGCCAAGTGAATTTACATCTACTTTATCTTCCGATAATAATAATTGAATAATTGGAATATTTTCTTTTTCAATGGCAAGGTGAAATGGTGTTTTTTCATGAAAACAAATTAATTTATAATTTCATTAATTATAAACTTTGAAATTTCATGACAATTATTAAATTCAGAATTTCGTTAGTAAAAATAAAAATCAAAATGCCATTTGAAAAAAATTGAATAAGGAATACCATTGAAATAATCAATTTTGAAATAAAATTAATTTTTTATTATTTTGAATTCCATACAAAAATATAAATTTAAATGTTATTTAAACATTAAATTTGAAATCGTATTAATAATTTAAATATGAGAAAATATCATTGAAATATATAAATCAAAACTAAATTAAAAAAACCTTTATATTAAAAATTCTATAATGAATATTAACATCAATATTTTCAACTGATAATAAATATTTAACCAATTCAATATTTCCCTTCTCAATTGCAATATGAAATGGCGCTTTATTAAAAATATTATATAAAATTTTATTTTTGGTTTTTGTTTGAAATTACATTGATTTTTCGAAAAAAATAGTATAAAAAAATCATATTTTAAATTATATTTAAAAAATGAATATAAAACTTTATTGTAATATTTGGATAAAAACGTCTTTTAAATTTTTAATGGAAAATTCCATTAAAAGAATTTGACTTTAAATGCGATAAAATATATCAACATTGAAAATGTAATTGAAATAATTCATTAATAATTTTATAAAAAATTATACTCATGGGAATAGAATTAATAAAATAATTTTAAATTTCATAAAAACATCGAATTGAAAATGCTATTAAAATGTATAAATATGAAATATTATTTAAAAAAACAAATCCAAAATATGGTTAAAATATAAAATTTGAATTTCATTGAAAAATTACTACAAAATTTCATAAAATATCTAACGTATTGTAATTCTATTTGAAATTTCTAGTTATAAACTTTATTGATATATTTGATTAAAATCATATTGAAAAAATTGATATTGAATGTAATTGAAAATTTTAATCAAAAAAATAGTATAAACAAACAAATAATAATTCCTAAGACATTTACATTGATGCTTTTATTTGATAGTAGAAGACGTATAATTTCAATATTTTCATTTTCAACCGCAATATGCAATACTGTTTTACTGTAAAAATATTTGATTAGAAATTTCTTGTTGAACTTTGTTTCAAATATTAATTCAAAATTTTATAAATAAATTAAAAAGAAATATCATTCAATATTTTAATATTCAAATGTTATTCAAATTGATTTTTTTTACTTTATTGAAAGAATAGAATGTAATTCTATTGATTTTTGATTTGAAATTCTATTAAAAAAAAAAAAGATTCAAAATTGATTCCTTCATGATCTTACGAACGCTATTAAAAAAATTCAATTATGAACATAATTGAAAAAAAACCAAACTTGCAATTGTATTAAAGATAATTGTTGTTTTAAAATGTTTAATTCATTGATATTTAATTTTTCATTTAAAACCAAAAGTTTTATAATTTCCATATTTTCATTTACAACAGCCGCACAGAATGCATTCTCATGAAAAAAATTAATATAGAATTGTATCAAAATATCATTAGAAATGTCATTAAAATGATTTATATGATTGAAATTTCATCAATGAAATATTATTTAATTTCATAATAAATTTTCAAGTTTTTAAAATTATTGTTTCATCAACATAATTAAAAATATTTTGTATAAAATGCGATAAAAACTGTTAATTGAGAATTTTATTTGAAATGTATTACAAAAAACTATATTAAAAAGATATTAGAGTTGAATTGATTTCGGTTCAAAATCAAATTCTGATTCTTCAAGAAGATATTTAACAAATAAAACGTAATTAAATTTGCATAATTCATAAAAAACTGTCTTATTGATACAATTTTCTTGAATTAAGATGAAATTGTAATATTCAAGAATTGAAGGCATAACTTTTTGAATTATATTTTGATCGTTTACAAAATAATTGTTAATGAAATAATTTGCCAAGTTATTGTGATGGCATTTAATTGATTCAATCAAGCATTTTTCATATAATTCAGGAGTTGGCTTCTCGGTAAATTTTTCTAGATCGTGGATTATTTGTGGATCGTTTCCATGAATTGCATATAGCCACAAAGATTGATCAAGCTGTATATTGTTTAATCGTAAAAAATTGAAAATTTGAATTGATCCATAAAATGCTGCACATTCAATTAAGGTTGGTTTCTGGTTTATCAAATAATTATTTGTTTCAAAAATTGAAATATCGATTGTGCTATTCAGGCTAATATGTTTTTTAGTGACATGTGATACGAAATCGTCAATTGAGTCTTTTTGAATTAATTGATGTATTAAATTGGATTCTGTTTCTCGATCATTTTCGATATTTTCTGATTGAGTTGAATCTGGATATGGAATTTTTTCCCGTTTAATGATTTTTTTAACTTCCGGCAAAAAATATGTTATGTAATTATCGCCTATTTTTTTCATTTACAAAACTATCTTTTTATAAATTGTTATGATTTTTTCTTTAATAAGGAATAAGATAATTTTTTTGTTGCTTTTGAATATTTGGAAAATTTCGTAATTTGACAAACTTTGTTTGATGCTTTTTTGTAAAAACTTCAAAATTTCATATATTTTTCCAAAAAAAATTGATGTGCGATGATAATTATCAGCTATACCCGCAATTAAGGAAAGTATCTTTTTGAATGTATTAGAATCTTTTTGATTTTGCATTTTATCTAATAATGAAAAGAGGTTATTCTCTTGGGTTTGATCATCATTATCAATAAATTGAAGAAGGCTTTCATGGATGGTCGTCATTTCTTTTAAAAATGCTTGCATGTTCATTCCAATTGATGCAAAAAATTTAAAGTAAATTTTTTCAGAACTTATGTGACTCAATTTTAAATTCAAAAATTTCATAACTTATTCAATTTATATATTTTCTATTATCTTTTGAATTTTCATATTTTTTGATGTTGTTACATAGTTATTAGTTTTTTGATGTATTTTTCTAATTTTTTAATTAGAATAATATCAATTTGAATATATTTAATAAAATTGATTAATATTAATTTCGTTAAAATAGATTTGCATTATTAAAAGAGATAAATAATAAAATCTTTTTATATTTTCAACCAATTCTATTTATTTATTTAGTAATATGCATATATGAGCAACAAAGATATAATATTTTGAGAAAAACTTGCAACATGATAAGACTATGGGATGATAAAATACAACATTCAAATTGGCGAAAATGATTCATACATTTGCTTATTAATTCGGCAAGATACAGTTGAATGAATTATCCACTTTCGAGTAATATTCATCGATCAATATTTGAAACAAATTTGTTTTAAATTGATTAATTGAAAGCTACTCATTTGCAGAATGTTCTTTTCTGATAGAAATATCAATTCAACCATCTGTAACTAAAATTGGTAAATATCTTTAAAAAAAAAAATAACAATTCCTTCCTCTGTAGCTTCAAATGAAGAAGGTACTTTAGAACTTTGCATTTCGTTAAAGTAATTGATAATCAAAATTCCATCTTCTGTAAAGTCAATTGGACCTTTTGCCTTCTTGTTTTGCTCAGTTATAAAAAAGATAACACTTATTTCTAATACAATGACATCAATTGCATATAGAGCATTCTTGAATTGTCAGTCATTGGAAGAGATAAGAATACCTGCATCTATTTCATCAATTGGTGAAAATGCTTTTGAACAATGCTATAATTTGAAACAAGTTATATTTGAAGAATCTAGCCAATTGAAAACCATTAAATCTAACATATTTGCAGGTTGCATATCGTTGGAATCAATCAATATTCCTTTCGGTCTAACATTGATTGAAAGAAATGCTTTCAAAGGTTGCTCAAAATTAAAATCCGTATCAATTCCTTCTTCAGTTAAATGTATCTCATCTTATTCATTTGATGGTTGCACGTCAATTGAACAAGTAACAATTCCTTCTTCTGTGACATCAATTGAAAAATGTGCATTCAATGAATGCTCAAATTTGACACACATCATCTTTGAAAGTCCATCTTCAATAACGACAATTGAAACAGAAACATTTAATAAATGCTCATCTTTAATGGAAATTGAAATTCCATTTCCTGTTAAAACGATAGAAAGCAAATCTTTCAATGAATGCAAATCACTTATGAAAATATCAATTCCTTCTTCAAACACATCGATATCAGATAATGCATTTTATGAATGCAGTTCACTTAGAAATGTAATAATTCATTCTTCTGTCACTTTTCTTGGAAATAGTTCATTTGACACATGTAAATCATTGAAACAAGTCACTTTTGAAAGTCCTTGCTTATTAACTTCATTCAATCCTTTCTTGTTCAATAGATTCATGTGTTTGAAAGAAATAAGTATTCCACCGTCAGTCAGTTATATCGGTGAACACGCATTTGGTTGATGCGCTGCTTTGGTTGAATTAAAAATACCTCAATCAGTGTCATACATCGGTCCTAACGCTTTCAAAGGATGCATAAAATTGAGGGAAGTAACAATTCCATCTCAAATTACTTCAATTAAAGAATCTACTTTCGAATCTTGCATCGCTTTGAAACAAGTGAATTTACCTTCTTCATTAACATCAATTGAAAAAAGGTTTTCTTAAATAATTAATTTTTGAGACAATTTTCAGAGAACCCAAGTGCTAAAAAATATCAGCTCCCTATAAGCAGGCTTACGAAATGGATATGGGCAGGACCAAGTGACCCAAGGTGACTAGAGTCATTTGTAAAAATCTAAATAAAAATCATCTTTTCATTTATTATTTCTAAAAAAGTTGAAAGGAAAAATCATAATATTGATTTATTTTTTGGACACTAAACTATAAACTTATTGCAAATAAAATAAAAAATGCTAGTTACCAAAATTTCTTGATCAAGAAATTGAACAAAAAGATGAAAATGTCAGAAATGTATTAAATAACGAAACAAATGCTAGGATGTACTGAGATGTTGATGAAAAACAGCGAATTGTCGTTAATGATGTCGATGATGAAACGTTAATATCATCTATTCAACAAGGTGGTAAGTTAAGTGATTAAATTTAAATGAATAGATGAAATGGAGATCAAAAATGATTTTCATGAATGAATATACATGCACAATGATCATTATCGAAGATAACTTTGCAAAGCAAATGAAATGAATATACAACAACAAAATTTTATTTTTGCATTCATTTTTGTTTGCTCGATTTTTGTTATTTTTATTTTCGATGTATTTTTGTGTTTATATTTTTTATTTTTAACTGTAACAAATTTTGCAAGATTTTTGATTTCAAAAATGATTATCAAAAACAGACAACAAAATGATTTCAACATAAATTGAGTACAAAAATAAAATAATCATCGAAACATTATTTTTGTGTTGATCATTTGATGATATCAAACTTTGTGTAACAAATTAAATATCACTCAATAATTGTTTGATCATTAATTATTTTTCATCGAAAGTTATTTTACTTGATTTTCATTTGCAAAATTTTTTTATTGTTTTATTGAGTGTGTATGCTCAAATTTGATTTTATCGTTGATGATTATCAAAAATGAATAACAAAATTGATTTCAACATAAATTGAGTACAAAAATAAAATAATCATCGAAACATTATTTTTGCGTTGATTGATAAAAGAAGTACCAAAATAACAAAACAATTTGCGAAACAAACTTTGTATAACAAATCATCGAATAATCATCATCGAATATCAAATAACAATCGCACAAATATTATCGATAAATGAATAATCAATCAATGAATAATCAAATAAACGAATAAAATTAAATCAAACCTCCATTTATTGCCACAATTCAAGCATGTATAAAATTTTGTCATCGCTTCATCAGCACTTCTCATTTGACGAGATTCAACATAAATATTATCACTTCCACATACTTTGCATTTGATTCCAACTGTATTTTTCACCATAGTAATGACAACATCAGGTATAAATGCACTAATTGGTATTCTTGCTCTTAAATCGGCATCAATTAATTTTTGGAAGAATAACAAATCAACTGTTTGCTTTTTCTATACTTTTACACCTCCAGATATATTTT
The DNA here is from genome assembly GCA_039105265.1 of Tritrichomonas musculus. Classification (NCBI taxonomy): domain Eukaryota; phylum Parabasalia; order Tritrichomonadida; family Tritrichomonadidae; genus Tritrichomonas; species Tritrichomonas musculus. The sequence goes on along the minus strand of JAPFFF010000024.1, from coordinate 230,551 downwards.
CATCAAATGATTAGGTTGGTGATTTATCGTTATATGTCTCGATAACAGATTCAGGCATGAAATTCGATGTGATTTCTAATGGTGTTATATCGTTAAATGTTATATGTTTTTAGGGTGATATTCTTTTTCGAGATGATTTTTTGATGGGTGTATCATTTTTGATGACTCGATGAATATGACTAACTCTTTTAATTGATTCAGTATTAGAGGACATGTTTTTGATACAAAACAAAAATAACTTATCGTCAAAAGCCTCGTTATTGTGCATTGATGGGTTGTATATCATCAATGAAGAGCAAAAATAAAGTTTCGATGTTGAATATTCATTTCATTTGCTTTGCAAAGTTATCTTCGATAATGATTATCAATTATAAATACATCATTTAAAAATCATCATCGCTGAAATTTCTTGACATACCCATCAAATCATATTGAGCATCAAATATTTCCTTTCTCTCTTCAAATGTTTATTATCAGGATCAACAAATTTGATTTCAATTTCTTTGACACTTTTAACGCCGTATTTTTTAACGAAATCATCAATTTTATAATTAACTTTATTCAAATCTTTGCCTGGTCTATATCGCATACCGTTGTGTATAGTAATTTTTTTGGGTTTGATTTTGCTATCAGTTTTTGCTTCATAAATGATAACTTCTCTGCATTGAGCTAAAATTATTGATCCAATCATGGGTTTTACTTCAAATTTCTTCGATTCATGAACTTCGATACAATGGAACAATTGACTTGTTTTGCTATGTTTGATATATACATGAATTTTTGTATTATTTTTGTATCCTCCAGCGCTATCAACATCGAGAACAAATGAATGATTGGTCATATTTTCAATTATACCAGTTGATGTTAATCTCCATCGAGCTTGATTTTTGTTTACAGCTGGAATTGAACTCAATTTAGTAATCGTTTGTAGTTGACTATTCTTCAAATTACCAGCATAAATGACCATATCACGATTTTTCCAACTAACAATATATCCATCTTTATCAACTGTCCATGTTTGGTTTTCATGCATATCTTCTACTTTTTCGTATATTTTTATCCATCCACCTCCGTTTTGATGACCTTCAGTATCGATAACAAATTTATTATTACCTCTTGAGCGAATTATAAATGATTAGCCGAAATAATTACTAAACTTGCCGATTGACATATCTTTGAGCTCAACATACTTACATTTTTTTCTCACCACTATATGTCAATTGGCAATTTTCAACCATTAATTGGCAAACCTTTTGTTATTCGATCGAAAGTTAGCTAACTAAAGATATTTTAATCGATAAACTCTCAAATAATTGAAATAAATGTCCATAACGAACATTTTTTGGACATTTTATATAATCATAAAATATTTAGTATTTTTGATTGTTCTTACATAAACTAAGTTTTTTAATTTGTCCCTTCTTATCGTCCTCTCAAATTTGAATAAAGCTAAATATTTTTTTTAAGTTATTAAGGCATGAATACCTTCATTCATTTCAGGTCGAGGCTCCCGCTATTACCTTAACCAATTGGGCTTAGCCCTCAAAGGCTCCCAAAGCTATTTAAAAGGTATTTTTCCTGAATAAAAAACTTTTTTATATTCTTTTTTTTTTATTTTCATCTTCTCAAAATTGAAAGATATGGTATTTTAAAAAAAATAATTTGTCCCTACTTATCGTCCTACTTTCTGAAGACTCATAGAAAATTTGAATTAAAAACTCTCAATTTTTTTGTGAATAAGGAAAGGGAGGCCAACGAAATTGAATGAATTTAAAATTTTCTATTATTTTCCATTTATCCCATTAAAATAAGTACATTTACAAATAATAACTATTTATTTAATATTTGTATTAAATATTATTAATAATATTTTGTTTTATTTTGGTCAATGCATCAATATCCATAATATCCGATCTGCTAAAATGAGATATATCCTGAATTAAATATGAGTTTCAATTACTTGGTATATAAATATGCAATATTTAAGCAATCGTTTTTTAAATAATTTTGTTTTTCGTTGAGATACCTTTGATACAAAAAATTTTGTAAGAGCATTTTAAAAAGAAAATATCTAAAAATTGGCACATCCTTTTATATATTAATTCTTTATTTATATTAATAAAATAAAAATAGAACTAATAAAATAATTAATATTTAAATCCTAACTCAAATTATTGAGAAATATGTATTTTATTTCAATAATGGCAAAATAAAGCCGATCTAAAAAACAATAATGGCCTTGATTCTTTCAAAAAAAGATTTATTTTGTAAATAAATTCTATATATGCAACATACATGATTTAAATATATTGATTTCTAAAAGTAACGTTGAAATAATTACATTATGGAGAGATTCATATCATTAGTTCCATCAAATTAAAATGTTTCATTCCATAATTAGAGGTGAAATATTATATACTTATAGTATATTTATAATTAAAAATCAAAATCATGATTCGTTTGACTGTTATCATATTGCGATTTATATAGCTTTACATTTAAATTAAAATCGCAAATAAATTACAATAATTGATTATATATATCAATTATACTCCATTAATGCTTTAAACATATTTGATTTTTCCCGTCTTATGATTATTTCAACCAATTAAGAAAATTTTAATTTATTTGTTTTTTGCTTTTCAAAACACAAAAAATTGTTTTATTATAAACATTCAGATCTTATTCCGTAAAAAAGTCATTTAATTTAAGATGATTTACTATGTGAATTAAAATAATCCAATGATTTTTATTCTTAATATAATTGTTTATTTTATGAATGAATATATAAAAATATTTTTTGATTTTAAATTTATAATATTTGAAGATTATTGAGAAATAAGAAAAATATTATTTTTATATTTCATTCAAATTAATTCGATTTTTTAAAAATAAAAATATCTAATTATTTAAAATAAAATAAAAGTAATCATGAGATGCATTAGTAATTAATATTAATATATATATTAATATTAGAATATATAATTTCCAATATAACTGTACTTTGAGTTAGATGTGAAAGCTTTCGTTGGCCGAGTAGTATATGTTTGCGGTGATTTCAGACCTCCGGTCTTCAATCCCCTCAAACCCTTTGAAAACACCTTATTTTTGGCACTTTTTTGGGTCTCAAACACCTCATTTTAGCCCTTTTTTGACTCAAAAAGTTGTCCAACAATTTCTTAAGTATCCCCATACTTGACCCCCTATTTTCACTCAACAATTTGGGTTCAAAAAGATGTTTGTCATACCCACTAATAAATGCGTGATTTTGGACCTATCAATATATTTCAACTTTTTTGAAAAAAATATTTTTTGGAAATTTTCTCATCCACGATAAGTGGTATAAATTTTTTATATTTTTTATTTTTTATCTTCATTGCAAAAATGAGACTCTCTGAAGCTACTCTTTTATAACAGACAGATGGACAAATAATTTTCCAATAATGAGTAATGAGTGGCTGTTCTCTTTTCTAAATTGTCTCCCTCAAAGGCAAAAACACTATATGCTCGAAACTTATTTCAGAAATAAAATAGACGACAGTGCACACATTGAAACACACAATGATTTCACATTAACGAGCATAAGAAAGAAGAATTATGTCAGCACAATAAATGACCGTTCAATAATAAGAGTAGGCGAATTCATGACAGATCTTAAGAAAGTGATTTGTCAAATAGACATCACTCCTCCATTAATCTTGATGAAAGTGAGAGATCCATCCTATAAACGAGCACAATTAGTGATGACAACAGCACAACAACTCAAGCATAAATTAATGACGATTAATGTTGGAAAAGTGACAGCTGACAAAATCTTAAATACAGGAATGAATAAGAACTTTATCATGTATGAACAATTAACATTCTTTCCTGGGAGAGAGAATGCGTTCACTTTCTTTCAAGGATTTGAATATTTCCCTGTGCCTCAAAGAGAAATCAAGATGGAATTGATTCAGCCATTCTTAACTCACATAGAACAAATCATCTGTAACAAAAGACACGAAATCTATGAATATGTTATCAATTTGATATCATTCATTGTGCAGAAAGTTGGCCAGAAGACAAAGACATCAATAATAATCACAGGTATACAAGGCACAGGGAAGAACACGTTCACTGACACCATTTGCAACTTGTTTGGCTCATATGCAAATAAGAATTGCAAACTTGAACACATTACTGGCGATTTTAACAGCAGCATCATGTACAAGATGCTCCTTGTGTGCAATGAAGTGAAAAGTTTTATCAATAATAAGAAATATGACCCTGAAATGTTGAAGACATTGATAACAGAAGATTCAATCGACATTCACAAAAAGTTCCATGATGTCTTCACTCAGCAGAACGTGGCAAACTTTATTTTTCTCTCAAACAACTTTGCGCCACTAAAAATCGAAGAAGATGATAGAAGATTTTTAGTTATGGAGACATCATCAGAGAAGAGAGGAGATCACGAGTATTTTAGCCAATTACATCGATCGTTCACTCCAGAATTCTATTCGAATCTTCTTGCATTCTTTGGATATCATGATATATCTCTCTTTGATCCAAGTGTGATTCCTCTCACGAATGAAAAGACTGATATCATTAATTTTTTCAAGAACCCTTATTTCATGTTCATTCAGAAGAATCTGATTCAGTTCAAAAAGGGTTTTCCACGAAAAACAGTCTTTGAGACATATAAAATGTGGTGTACAGAGATCGGTTTTGCACCAGGAACACAACAAAAGTTTAGAATCAGTGTTCTTAAGTACTGCCGAGAAAAGAGGATATTAGGCTCACAAGAAGAATGCTATCAGCTCAAGAATGAGATGATTGAGCTATTCACAAATAAAAATAAATAGCTTAATTAATTAATAAACATTTAAATGCAAAACTTTAAACATAAGTGATAATTGTTTACTAATTCATTATATTCTTTATTATAGACTTGTTTGAAGTCAGTGATGATTTCGCCGTTCTCTTTGAGTATTTTAATGGCTTCTATTCTTCGAATTGGGTTTGCTTTTCCGGCACAACAACCAATATCTTCATCAAGATGTACTTCGACTTCTGTGACTTTGAGAATTGCTTTTATGATTTCTTCTAAGCACTCTTTAGGGACAATAATAGAATGCTTAAAGATTAAATTGCTTAAAAGCGCCTTATTTTCATTTAAAAGTATTTGAGCATATGTTTCTAAAATCACACTTTTTGCGTCTGTTTCTTTGATTTCCGGTTCTATTTGAGCATTCACGTCTCTTGTTATCACTATCTCCTCCTTCCCATCTTCTCGTTTATTTATAATAATATTATTATTTATATTTGAAGTCGATGACGATGCTGCGGTTGGCTCCAATGCTATATTTGCGTTAACACCAGTTGCGTTTGTTCTCTTCTTGATCATTTGTCTTGGAGATAAACCTTAAAATTTTAAAGGACCAATTAACTTCTGAATTATCATAAGTAGCCGGCCATTTATTTAAGAAGAAAACTTTAGAAAGAATAATCAAATCACTCTTATATAATGTCCATCCAACAACATGCCCATGAATTAGCTCAGATCCAAAAAGAGCTCATGCCCCTCATAGAAGACATCCGTGCTATATTAGAACAAGAAACAGAAGAGATCCCGATTTATAAAATAGAACAGATAATTCCACTCATGATGGTTCGATACTGCAAACTGAGAAACCAAGAAATAGCTACAAAAAGACTAATAAATGTATGGATTCAAATGAATGAAGCAGAAAAAAGATATAAAGAAATGGAAGAAAAGAAAGAAGAAAAAGAAGAAGAAAAAGAAGAAGAAAAAGAAGAGAAAAAAGAGAAGAAGAAGAAAGAACCAAAATATATTAAAATGATCAGTACTGATTCTGACGATAGTCCTTTTAATTTTTCTTCTGATGAAGATGAAAAAGAAGAGGATGAAGAAAAGAAAGAAGAAAAAGAAAAAGAAGAAGAAAAAATAATTTAATTAATAAAAATAAATTTTCTTTAATAGATATTATTTTTAATTATAACTGAGTGTTTAGGTCCATATATTATTGATCCTTTATTATTTTCATCTGCTAATCCTTGTATTTGAGCTAAATCTTCTGGCTTTTTCAGGTAAGGAGGCAAAAGTGGCGGTTTTTTCACATATCCATGGTGAATATAATGTTTTCCGTCAGTTAAGCTTACAGGTGGTTCATGAAGTCCTTTTGTTGTGTGCTGATTAGTTGGTGGAGGACGTACAGGTTTATTTTCTCGAACTATTGTTGGTGGCAAATTGACCTTGGGATTAAAAGTGACAGCATAAGTGTTATCGTTCGAAAAGATACCATAATGTTTGCCTTTGACAAATAGCACTTTTTCTGTATTCTCATTATACATTACTCCTTCTCTTCCAACAATCTCTGCATTTGGGGATTTATAATCATTAGCCATTTAAGTAAAGAAAAATTCTATTTTATTCAGAAGTTGTAATGTCATAATTCCCGATTCGAACCAGTGGGGGCATGCCATTGGGCTGCACTAAAATCGAAATAGAAGCATCAACTAATAAACCTAATATTGGTGGCGTATCGACTATTTGAGAAAAATGCTTTTTATAATTCTCTGATTTATCATTTGGATCTTTTATTTGTGCATGTTCCTGTGTGACGATTATTTCGAAGTTAATTGGTGATAAACTTGTAAGGCCCTGTTGATATGTCCCATCTGTTTCTGTCGCAAAACCGATAAAGAATGAAGTCCTATCGTTTGGATATAAACCAGTGATATTGGCTAAAGGTTTACTTACATTACATAATGAAGCGATCACCTCTTTATTGAAACCGGTTTGTTCACCATTCATATTCATTGCATTTTGACTATATTCAATGAATTCTGGATATTCACCATCTGTTCCGAAAGATTTGGCTGGAATATTGCCATAACCGCCACAATTCAATTGGAAATGTTTAAAAAGTGGATTTTTGAAATATGTATGATGACGTTGATGAAGAGGGAATAAACAAAAGATAGAATCAACAAATCTTGGAGTGACAGTGACTGTTGTTTTGTCTTGGATTTGTTTTAATGCTTGAGTGCAGGTGTAAAATGACAATGTTTGAGTTGGAAATGTGAGTGGATGTTGTGGATTTGAATAACGCTGAACCAATTGTTGATAAATCTCATTGTTTATGCCAAAACATGGAATAATTGATGAGCATTCAGTGATTTCATACTCATAGACTTGGAATTTTCGTAAACCAGAATAAATAGTATATGGTGTTTCTGATGCTAGTATTTCAGCTCCATCTGTCTTTCCTGATGCTTGGCCTGATGAATTAGCTGATGTACTTGAAGTCCATATTTTAACATCGTCGCCAACAGGTGTGAATTCATTAGTGATCTCAGAAAAAGTATATTTAGTTGCAAGAGATGGTTGAGCAAGCAAAGATCTTGATGGTCCACATGGACAACAAAGCATACCAGCACATGAGAAATATAATCTTAATTCGAGTTTTCCTGCAAAAGCTGGTAAATATTTTATATTTGATAATGGCAAGAATCTACGCAAATCAATTTTTAAATGAATCGTAAATGTTGCTGTTAAATCTTCGTTTGGCCAATTAATTACTATTCCGCAACGAGTGGCAAAATTATTATTCCATATATCTTTATGTCTTGCCTTTGAGTATACATCTGCTCTCTTTGTTGTTTCATTTGCACAACATGCAGTTAAGAACGATTCTTCACAACCAAAGTTTTGTGTATATATCGTTATTCCGTTAGCTACTATTTCATATTTTTCAATAGCATCTCTTGCATCTTTGAATCCAAACCAGATTTTATTGAATGGATAACCGCCAATATCACTCAAATCTGGTATCTTTTCATTTATATTCATTGTCACTTTTAGATCAGCACGAATAAAACCATTATAGATGTCAGCTGTATTGTGTGTATTTGGAGAAATAATAACACTTGTATATGACCCTTGTTTTATTGGAGGTGAAGGCGAATATGATGTTTGTGGATTAATTGAATACTGTTTGTTTGTATCAGATGTGGCAATACAGCTATCTACAACATCGAAATATGACGCAATTTGCGAACAAACTTCAGCTGATGTTTTCATATAAACCTCATGATTAATCATTTCTTGAATAAAAAAAGTTAATAAATATCATTAAAGATTCTGTTTCGTCTTTGTCTTGGAATTGGTGGTTCATAATATTCTTCTTCTTGTATTGGAGGAGGAGGAGGAGGTGCTTGTTTTGGTGCTGGAGTTTTCTTTGAGATTACTTCTTCAATTAATCGTTTTTGTTCTTTCTTTTCTCTTTTGCGTTTGATTTCATCACCCAGTAATTTGAGTTGATTTAAGATTTCAAGGTTTATCATTGGATCGATTTCTTGACTTTTTGTGAGTTTTTCGACTTTTGTTTTTGCATTTTGGGTTTTACTTCTTCCTCTTCAAAAACTTCGTTCTCTTCATTTTCTGGAGTTTTCTCTTCTTTTTCTTCTTCTATTGGTGTTTCTCGCTTTTTAACAATATACTTTCCTTGTTTTCGAGTTGGCAAAACCTCCCAATCTGGATCGTCATGGCCATTTATCCACCTTTGAATAACCGCTAAACGTTTTGAGCCTGTTAAGTGTTTTGACATTTAAAACTCAATAAAATTGACTTTTCTTATTATTCATAATTTGATGAATGTACATGATTTATAGGTGCTGGTGCATTATTTGAACTACTCGATTCTGTTTTAGCGGGTTTTGGCATTTTATAGTTTTCATCTCTTCCTTGTGCATGATTATTGATTTTTGTTAATGCTTCTCTTACGTTGCCTTTTGGAATGTATTTTATTGCTGCATCCGCTACATTTGAGATTTTGTTTCTCATATTATCGCTTAAAAATGCTTTGCCTAAACTACCCATTGTTTTGCCTATTAATCCTGATTGATTTTTCATTATTCCTGTTGCATTATCCGCTAATTTACCTGCTAATCCTCCTGTTGCTGAATTTGCTGCTCCCATTAATAATTGACCTCCAAGGCCAATACTTCTTCTCGCCCATTTTCTAAATAATCCCATTTAAAATTCAATAAAACGTTTAAGATTCAAAATAGTATTTGTTTGCAGTTATGTTCATGATAAATTTGTCATGCGGTTCTCTATGTTGCAAGTATTCTTGCACAGTTGCCTTTGTATTTAAGTTGTTATTTGTTTGCTGCAATAAAGATGTGAAATCTTCTTCTGAATAACCGCTATAACAGATAATATCGGTTGCCATACGTTTAGCATTTATGTGCACAAATCTTATCGTTTGAAATGCCATTATGCACGTTATGTTATAATGTCTTGTCTTTGTCAATAATTTAATAAATTCTGAATTACCGTTTTTCAATAAATCTGAACCAGCACAATCATCAAGAATAAGCAGAGTATTGAATGGATAAGAGGCGGTTCCATATTTACAAAGCTTACTGGCAATATAAATGATTTTATCTTGAATGTCAGTTAAATGATGCTTTTCAATTAAACGCCTCATCTCATCAGACGTTTCTTTCATTTTTGAGAGGATATGTTTGACAAGTGCATAATATTTTATTTTCCTTTTCAAATGTTTCTGAAGAACGCTCATTAATTGTTTTTCTGAGACATAAATTATTTTTGTTTGAATCTTTTTATTCAAAACTTCGGCGGTTTTATCCATTTTACCAGACGTTGAGCAGAAATAAATTTTATGATAATATGGATGTTTAAATAATCTTTCTGTAATCATAATATGGCGCCAAATCCAATAACTTTTGCCAGCACCAGGACGTCCAATCAAAAAGTATATCCCATTTGATGAAAACGGATAATTTTCTGATAATGGTTTGATCAAAGCACCCTCAATTTCTCTCATACTTTTTCTGAGTGTCTCATTGATTAATTCTTCAACTTTTTGAATAATATTTCCTTTCATTTGATTTAGAATAATTAAATGTATTTTCTGATTTTAACTGGTATGTTTTCACCTGTTTTCACCCAATACATTCGTTCTAAACGTGATAATATTGTTGGATTTCCTTCTCTCATACTTTTGGCATATGTATACCCCTGACTTCCATCATCCCATTTGACCTTGTATTGGTCATTTGCATTATTATACCCTAAAATCTCCTCTATGTTCCCTCTTTTGCCGTCTTTCAATGTTTTGGCCATAGGAACAAATCCTTTCGCCTTAACTATTTTATATCCAGGATAATCGTTCACAGATCTATCGTTAGCAGCAATTTTGAATAAATTACCAGATTTTGAATCAACTATATATGCTTGATTGCTAACCATTCTTCGTTTTTTATTTTTAATCGTTTTTTCTTCTACGATACGTACTTTATCACCTTCTTTGAAATCATAAGGGTTTGCTTGCGTTTTATTTTTCAAAATATATTTCTGTTCGTCTTTGGCTGTCATTTTATTGGGGGCTGTTTTTATTTTAGTATGATATGATTCATTATATGCTGACATTAATGACTGCATTTCTTTTGGTGAAATATTTCTTGTAGGTTTGTGTGATAATTCACCTTCTTTTGATATATCTTTCCATATATCGGCATCTAACAAATTTTTGTTAACGGCTAAATCTCTTATCGTTCTCATAAAACGGTTTATTATTCCTAAATTATTGTGATTATCATCCGTTGTAGTCGTATATATAATTTTATGACTTTTCATCCAAGATGTCACTTCGTCTGATAAATAAGCAGCATCTTGATCTGAAGCGATTGAATGGCAATTTGGTTCTTCCTTGATGAATTTATTCAATGCTGATTTGACCTGTAACGCCCCTTTCCCTCTCATCGGATATGCATAAGCTTTACGGGTATTTATATTGATAAGCATCAAATAATTCAAACCGTTAGCTCCTTTATCGTTTATAAACGTATCCATCTGAAAACCTCCGGAATGAGACGATACGATAGATATATATTTAGGAGTTGGCACTTTTTGATCATGAACAACGGATTCTGATTGAAATTTCCTTATCTCTTTTTTCGAATAACCTTTTTCAAGTGCATGTTTATCAAAAGCTGGACCACGGTATGGATATTCCTTGTATAATTCTGCAAGTGATGTCATTTTTTATAAATTAAACGTATAACATCTTATTATAAGGCAAGAACTGCATTTCCATGACAAAAGTTTCTCCATTGGGTAATTTAACGGGGGCATTGTATTGTCTGGCAGAATATAATTCAATCCAAAACCGTTGATCAGAGGAATTCAATTTAAAATATTTGATAGGATTATAATAAATTTGTGAATTACCGATATAATTATGTAATGATTTTTAGCCAAGTGAAGAATAAACTTTACATGAATGACGATCCCAAATATTATCAAAAATTAATTCATTTTCATACAAATTATATTTTCCTTTTCTATTTTGAGTAGGTCCGTCACCAATATTGAATACTTCCTCAAAATCTTTATTCATTTCAGTTATTTTGAAAGCACAACCGTATTTATCTAAAGAATTATTGTTTCGTTCAGAATATATTTTTTCATGAAAACCTTTTTCGTCATAATAACCATCAGTTTGTATGTCTCTATTCAAAACATCAATATCAGATTGTTCAAATGCGTTAGTGATGCTATTCCACCATATTGAGATATATGATTTCAAAGCATTGTGGACTGCTTCAAAAAATCCTCTGAAATCTCTTTCTGTTGAGAGCCAGTCAATTACTTTTATTTCTTTGATTTTTAAATCATCCTGATAAAGAGATGAAGTCATAGATTTAATTCTATCGTGTATACTGAATCCAGGTATTTTATCAAATGAAACCTTTAAATATTTAGCAATTGAGATGGTGAATTCAAGTTTTCGTCTTTTTGAAACGAGCCATATTGACCTTACACCCACAATTGTTTCGCCTTTGTTTGACGTTGACCAATCACCAGGAAAATTTAAATAAAAACGATTAAATTTGCTTGGATCTCTTTGTGAGTCCTCTAAGAAAAAAGCAGTCTCAATTGGGACAGGAACGTTAGCATCATGTACAATATTTTCACGATTAGGGTGTTGTGTTTTAACTCTTGGCGGTAACTCCATTTTGACTAAAAATAAATATCTTACTTATTCTTTCTTGGTTTACTAGCATGAAGAATTATTTCCTTTGGAATTATATCTCCCTTTTTCAATTGAATCTGATAGGCTTTTGATTTGACCATATTTTCATTCCTTTCACCTATATAACCAATTATCGATCCAAAAAGTGTGATTTTATGTACTGAACAATATTTGGCCACTAAATTCAATATTTCTTTAACGTCCTCATAATCATCCCAATCAAATTTCTTTGCCCAATCAGTAAAGATTATTTTTTTGTTTGATAATTTAAACTTTGATTTACAAATTTCTGATAATTCAGATATTTCTGTCTTTTTCAATGTTTTATTAAAATAAAGTGAACATTCAATTGGCAAAATTAATTCTGGCATTTTTATTTATTGAAAAATTTTTAATTTACATTCTTTTTGATTTATCTTTTGGTACACCAGATTCTACATCTTCATGAACATTCCAATAAGGGTATTTATATGATTTAGCTAAATGATATGCACCTTTTTTAATAAAATAATTATAAGTCTCTTGTTCGATTCTTTCCTTCTCAGCTTGACTCATTTTTTTTTTGGGGAGAGTCGGTTTTTCTGTGTTGTTAGAATGTTTTTGAAAACTGGGTGGTGTAGGTGGGAGGGGAGCTGTTTCTAATGATTTGCTCTTTAATTCACGTGCAATTCTTTGTCTAATATTAGGTACGTCATCTATTGGATAAGGCCATTTACCATCATGCAATAATATCCTTGCATTTTGCATCATTAATATAGCACAATCAATATCATTATTTTGTTTAGGAACACGATTATATCTCATTGGATATTTCTGATTAATGCCTTGTGATTTCAAGAATTTATTTATTATTTTACCGATATCTGGGTATGCTTTCATGTTTGAATCATATACACCGATATCTTTATTGCCATTATCGATTACTATTAATATCCAATGTTCCTCTAGTTCAGCAGGAATTACAATGCAATCATAATAATCAATTGGTTTCTTATTAAACTGTGGAGCTTTACTAAGATACTCAAAGAGAGAGTCCACTGCTTCTTGTTTCGGATTCTCATATAGATAATAAAACCAATCAGGAGGCAATAAGGCTACATGTCCTATTCTTTTCACCTTTTTTCCTTTTTCTACTAATAGTTTTAGATATGGATATACTTCTTTTGATTCTAATTGCGAATTATTATCAGTGATTGCATTATAATCAATAAATTGGTCTAGATCCATTGGAGGTGTTGGTGGTCTTGATGTGTGCCTTGATGTTTGTTTTGATGATTGAGGGGATGTTTGTGGGGGTGGGGGAGGAGATGGCGCTCTTGATGTACCGCTTGATGATAATGTAGATGTTTGAGAAGAAGACGATGAAGATGCCAACTTTTTAAGTATAGGTTTGGCCGAAGACGATGACTTTTTCTGAAAGATTGTTTTGTTTTGTGATGGCTCTTCTTGAGGTGGCGGTAATGCATCATAGTAGTATACGTTAGGCTGTGCGCCCTTAACGGTCGCCCAGACCTAACTGCGCCGATGATTTCACCGGGGGTCTGTAAACAAAAAAAAATGCAAGCCTCTTTTATGGTGTGGCTTTGACTTGCTTGAGATAATATTCAGTAAATGGTATATTTCCAGATCCCTTTAATTGAAAATCGATATTATAAAAATCATATTCAAAATCTCTTTTTCTATTGGATTCTCTAAGTTTATCTTCACCATATATTTCATCTAGTACTGCAAATCCTTCACTATAATTAACTCTAACATAATGTTTCTTTTCATTTGAATCGTAAAATATAAATAACATTTCCATATATAAACTATTATATTCGACGCATACAATTAATTTTTTAGAACTAGTATCGTAAGAATACCAGCATAATTCTGGGATATCCTCATAATATGATTTGTGAAATCCTGAATAAAATATTCTCCAATATAAGTCATCCAATAATGATGTAATATCACTCTTTAAAGCTATTTCATCCTGTTTCAATATTTTTTCGGCTAATATTAATTTGGTATCAAAATAGTCTTCCCCGTTATCGATATAAAAGCACAGACCATTACTATCACTTTTATAATAAGTTAAGTAATAAGTTGTTCCGTCAATTTCAAAAGCGACATTAACATCTCCATCTTCAGTAATATCACCATTATAATCAAACAAATAATCAAACTCTTTTACAAAGCCATCGTTATTTGAAATTGTTCCAACAAGGCGAATTCCACTATTCAATTTTATTTTGACCTCCCATGATCCTGAACTATCTTGTACATTTTCAAATGGCACTTCAATAGATTCTTTGTATATCAAATCATTTTTCTCTCTATATTTGCTAATGTCTTTCTTTAATGTATACTCCTTTAGTACATCATTAACCTCATCAACAGTAGGATATGTATTCATTATTTTTGCTATGTTTTCATCGTTTGTATGTGAGTTTTCTTCTATTTGATCAATCTTTTTATTAAGCGCATCAATGTCACTCATATATGCTATATCATTTACAGAATATTTCATACTTCTTATCGCTGTGTTCTCTTTGATGCTGATTGCACTAATTCTATGACTCTTTGGGTTATCAATAATTATAGTTTTGTCTTGGAGAGATGCAGTTGGAAAGTTCTCTGTGCCCTCATAGTTCGATATCTCTCCATTTGATATATGAATTATTGGATAATTCTCTTCATAGTCTATATCATTATATTCGCTTACTTTCATGATCATAATCCTGACTTTGATAATTCCTTCACTTATTGTATCCTCAGCTTCTAAATGTATTTTGCCATCAATTAATTTGCCATTAATATCAATTGTATCGTCTCTTTTCAAATCACTTTTTGAAATAAAATCACTACTCTCAATCTCTTCGACCTTTGAGGCCAATAATTTGAAAGGTCTCTTCAAACTATCTCTGAATTGATTACACATTTCTTCTGTTGCTCTTATGGATAAAACTGCTTTCGTAGGGTCATCAAAATCATCATCAAATGTTTCATCAGGTAATGGTTCATATTCTTTATCGCACCATTCAAAAAGTGGTGTTAAATCAGTTGTTGATTGTATTGAACGAGTAATCCCTGGGTTATCAAACAATTCCATATCACCAAGATTACGATAGCCGGCTCTTCTATACCACCATTCTCTAAAAAAGTTCTGAATTCTTTGCAAAATTCCACCGCCTCTGGTTGTTGTTTGGCCTGCATTGGAAACAGTTTTAGTGGGAAATTTGATGAAGTTAGGGTTAATTGACATTCCGATAGATATGGCACTTCCAACTGTCCCTGCTATACCAAAAGCTAATGCGACATAAGAAATCATTCGTGTATTTTTTTCATCATATTCTAAATTTTGTGTTTTTAAATTAATAGCGACCATTTCTGAATTCAAAACATCAACTTTATTTGAAATAGCTTGAACATCATATGAAACAACATCAAAATTATTTGTCAAAACATTTAAATCACTTCTCATCGTCGTGATGTTATCGGCAGTTATTATTTTTGATGAAGTGATATTATAATCTGTATACAAAGTAGTTGCTGCATTTGGGTTTGGACTAACATCATAGAATTGAGATTTAATAATATAAGCAAAAGCATTTGTTTTTGAATCCCAATTGACTTCTTCTATTGAATTAATAATATCTTTTCTGAGATATAATTCAATATTTCTGTTATTGTCATCAATTAAACTATCTTCTAAATGTAATTCAAGGCTTTCAATTGTATCTTTCAGAGGAATAAGACCAAAATGTCCTCTTTTATTGACTGAATTAACAAAAACACCATTTGCTTTAAATGTATAAGCAACAGTAAATTGTGGATAACCAGGTGTTTCAATATTTAAATGGATTTCATCAATCTCTTCAATTTTGAAATTATTATTCGGATAATCATCACAAATTATATTTAGTTTACCAATTGAATAATCTGGATATCTTTCATCATTAACTATTTCTGAATCATCAAGAAACCAATATAAACTTTTTGGTTCAATTTTCGTGCCATCTTTCTTAATTAATTCAAATTTTTTAGATGTATTTTGAAAAAGTCCATGAATTAAACTTTCTGGTGATGACTCACTTTTTGGGATTAATTTTTCATTTGCTTCAGTTTTCTTGATCATAATGAAAACTGAATTTGCTGGTCTAGAAGATTCTGACATCTTTGTTCGATTCAATTTATTCACAACTTTTCCAACGATTCTTGCTTGAATATTATTGCCCATCCATTTTGTTCCATCCCAGGTTAAGACCCATTCATTTCCAAAACAATATTCTTTGAATTTAAATTGTAAATTGAGAGGTATTGTATAATCAGAAGGTATTTCAAAAATCATTTTATAATAATCATTATCTTCTGAAATAATTGAAGGCTTATAGAAATAATGAACGTCACTTTTGTGTAATTTGAGAGAATTATCTGCTTCAATTATTTTGCACTTAAAAACTGGTTTATTCGATTCAATTAAATCTTGACTTGTTTGATTCATTATACTCAAATCACCGTTCATCCATAACGTATATGGCACAATATTGAGACGCTCATCAAAAGCTATGAAAAATTGAGAGCTATCTTCAGAACATTTATTTGTATATCCTTTCGATTCTTCATCATAAGCTATTATCGGACATTGAATATGATTATCATGAACGCTTATGAAAAATTCTTTGATATATCGTCCTTCTGTGTCATAAACAACATCTTTTCTGAGAATTATTTTGAATATATTCCCATTGAAAGCTTTCAATTTTTGTTCAATATCATCATCGTTTATTTTAATTTTCAATATATTATAATTTACATTATTGATTGTTTTTGTATCCCCTTCAACGTTTTCATTTTTCACATTGAATTCTGGAACTCCAAATTTTATATTAAAAAGTGAATCTGTCTTATCTGATGACGTAGCTAATTTTTCAATATCAACACCGTTTATTAATCCATTTACATTCAAATTTGCTAATATATTGAAATTGCCTAAAACCGGTTTTTTCTCATCAATTGTTCGGCCATCTTCTTTCAAAATATTGATATCATAGCTTTCTAATAATTCATTTACTGAATTCACTCCTGAAATATTTGCTGGCAAATTATTATTAATATTAATATCTGCTATTTCATCTGATAATAATTTAATATCATCAACGGGGTCTACATGATGGCGCCAAACCCATTCACCTCCATATTGAACAATTTGGCCTTTTCCTAAAAATCGGCCTGAATTCAATAATTCAACCATAATTGACACACTCTCTGAATAGCTATTTCTCCAATTTCTGTCAAAACCTCTATTTCTATATGATAACATCACCCACTCTTCTAAATAATCATCCCATACATAGTTATCAGGAGGAACAAATTCATGATTGGTTCTCCATCCAGCTTCAAAATTCTGTCCATGTTCTTGCCATTCTTGATCAAAAACATTCCAAACATAATTATCACCAAAATGTTGTCTTTGATCTCTTTGCCATTCTAATCTTTCACTTTGATCTTGATTTGTATATGAGTTATAATTTGCATGAAATGTCCATTGATCATATCTATCACTCCAACGAAAAACACCATCATTTATTTGAGATGGCAACAGAAAGGTTGCTAATGCTGAACTAGGATTCGTTCTCCAGTCTGTATTTGATTCTTGAATACCATTTTCTGCACCGACAGCAACCCATTCACCATGAAAAGTGTCAATGATAAAATTGCGTGGCATATTTTGTGCATTAAGATTTGTTCGCCAACCAGATTGAAAATTAGAATTATTATGAAGAACCCAATGATCAGTTAATATGTCAAAAACATAATTTTCATCTCTTCGAAAAGAACGATCATGCGATGTGTCAATTACATTCACTTTTTCTTTCTTTTTTCGTCGTCTTTTTATCGTCGTGTTCACTTGAGTTGCTGCTTCTTGATATATTTCTGGTTGAAACATCGCATCAACAAAAGAGCCGACACTATTATCAATTATTAAATGATTTTGCTTTTGAATTAATTGTTGAATGTCAAGATGTTGTTGTTGAGAAATTTGGCCAAAAAATCTTTGATTATTATTATTATTATTATTATCATTACAATTGCATTCTCTTATATTTGAGACTCTTTCTTCTAAAACATTATGTTGCTGAATAATATTTCGAATATTTCTATTTGTTGTATCGATCCATCCCTGAAAACTAGGGTCTCTCATATCGTCATCATTATTATCATCATCATTATTATCATTTCCATTTCCATTTCCATCAATGATAATACCATCATTAATATCCAACAATTGACCACCTTCAAAATTGCTCGTGCTTAATGCTAAACGTCCATTTTCAATTTTTTTGGCACGAATCTTTTTGAATGCACTTGTGATTACCATTCCCGTAATTCCTGAACCAAGAAGAACCAAAATAACAGTAAGGATACTTTTCATAAGCTCTGTTTGGTTTTCATAATATTTTTTCAAAAATTCATAAGCACTATTCACTTCAATAACGATATCACCCGTCGTTTCTATTGGATGATTGACAAATTGATAAACTGCATGAATAATTTTTTTTGTGGATTTATCCCATATTAATTGAACTGTACCGTTAAATATTTCAATAAATTTTTCTTTGGAAAAGTTGTTATATAAAAATGTTTGTATTGGAGCTGTATATTTTTTATTTTGAATTATCTCTTTGAGCCATTCCCATAATTTTTCCACTTCAACGGCTTCTTCAGGGTCAATTATTTGATCTGCGTCAGTGACAAAATGGTATTCTTTGATTTCTGCATTTCCGACTTCATCTATCATTGGAACAACTATCCCATCAAAAATCTCTTTTATCTTCTGTTTATTTATATTTTTGCCTATCCATTCTTTCCAGTCTTCAAAACTGCTTGTATTTGAAATGTATTGTTTCAAAAAGTCGACAAAATTTTCGACAACGGCAAAATGTTTATCACCAGCAACATCATCATCAAAATGTGCTATATATGTCTTCTGATATGTTTCTCCATCTTTACCAAACACAGTCTGTTTAAAATTATTATATATATTTTTCAAAGCAGTTTTATTAAAATTCTCCATGATATGACGGAAAAAATTCTGATTCTGTTTATCGGCCTTCTTCAATTTTTCAAAAACATTGGCTATATTATCATATTCGATTTCACCTTTATCGTTCACTGTTTTTGTTTTTAAAGTTTTTGTCTCTATTTCATCATTGGCTTCATTATATACTGTCACTTCTTGATTATTTAAGCCTTCCATAATATCTTCATGCATTTGAGATATTGTTTCTGTGTTTGTATTGATTGCATTGACCATTTGGTCAAAATTTGTGATAGGTTCTTCTTTAGTTTTCATTCTATTTTTGGTCAAAAATGATCCATACCATGGTTCTGATTCTTTTTCGGTTTCTTCATACGTTATCACTTTTGCTTTTCCATCTGGTTTAATATTTGATGAACTGTCAAAACCGAAATCTTTCAAATTATTGAATGTTTTCATCCAATTATATAAATTTTCAAGAGTGATATTCAATGATTCAATAATCTCATTAATTGTGGTTACTTTTTCTTTTTCATAATAGCATCGTTTATCCTCCCAATAATCCAAAAGTTGAGCACCATCCTCTTTTTTAAGGGGGAGCATTTTCAATAGTTTATTATCTGGGCTGATAACCGTCATAGCCCTTGAATGTTTAATAAACTGATTGAGTACTCTTATTAATTGATTATATGTCTTTATTGAATTGTTTTCTGTTGAGATATAATGTTTATTCTTTAGATCAAAATCTAATCCTTTCAATGTTAAGTCTGAAATTTCACGGTTTACATCAAAAGTTGCGTCTATTTTCAATTGATTTAGAGAGTTTTGAATAGCATCTGAATTATCATTCAAACATTTATAAAGCTGTTCTAAGGTGAAAGCATTGGTCAATTTGCCATTCACCTTGATTTGTCCTGTTGGATAAATATTGACCTTATATAAGTTTTTTATATCTCCTGGTTTTATACCTGCACCTGCGGTTATATAAGCATCTATCTCTGTTTTATTATAAATGTTATTGAAGAAAACTGAAGAACCATCTTCATCTTCTATTTGAACAATTTTATTTCCATTCTCATCTTCTCCGACTTTGATTTCTATTCCATTTGATTTTAATGTCTCAGCCTCACTTGATTGAATTGAGTATAAACCAATCGACATATTTAATAATAAATAAATGTTAATTTCTATGCAAAGCCGTGACTCACAAAAATATCATACTGTGTCTTTGACGATGAATATACCTTGGAAATGCAGCTATGTAAAATATTATGTGTCTTCTATAAACACTAATTCAAACATATTATTAAGTACAAAAGATGATTATATGAAATATCAAGTTGGCAAAACCGTTCATACTATTGAATTTTCTGAGTCCTATCATTATTCTATCAAACAACTTGAACAAATTTTTAGTCAGAAAAGTGAATTAGCATGGGAATATGATAAAAATAAACGAACATTTAAGATAACAGCAAGTTTGAAAACAACAATTACATCAATATCTCACAGAGCTGCATTATTGACTGGATTATATAACACTCCGTTGCCTTTGACAATTGATCCTAAAGAACCCTTTATTGTGCCAGATTTGCCGATCATAACTCATACAAAACTTTATTTGGTCTCTTTACAAGGTAATCCGATGTATTCAGCTATTGGAGATCAAGAGTATACTCCTTCAGTTATAGGAAATATAAACACAATGGCTATAGACGGCAAGCCACTGATTTATGACTTTGAGAAAGAAGGAAAACCAATAAAAATAAAAACAAACACAGATAGTTTAAAATATTTAGAATTAAGTTTAGTCGATTTCCAATTTCAGCCTATCGCTTTAAAAAGTCCTTTGTTTGTTTCAATTAAAGTAAAGCCAGCTAAAGATGCAGACGTTAAGGATGTGTTAACTAAATGAATTTAAGGGTCCTGCTAAACTTTTTGATATTAGTCTGCTGAAAAGTTTGAGTTTTTCTGAATGCATTTGTGCCATCTAATAAATTGAACTCCATTTTGGCCCCAGCATACAATTTTTCATAGAGTTCTTCAATTGTGATGCCCATTCGTTTACATTTATTAATGATCACTTGATGAGGAATGCCCTTGAGTCTTATATGATATCCTTCTTTTCCTTCTTCATCGACTAAGATATCTAAATAACTTTTCTTGCCTAATGCGATCAGTTTTCGTGAATGTATTTGGCCTACTGCACCCTCAAAACCGTCAAAATCATTATGAAATTGACACATGTTTTCACCTATTAATTCAGCATTATATTTCTCCTTAAAGATCTCTGCCACTTTTTTCACATCATCTTCATTTAGGTGCATGCTATCGGTATCTTGATAGAATATTTCAATCCCTTTTTGTTCTGCACTAGCCATAACACGATTCATCAAATGTTTTGACCATGAAAGAACGCTAGCACCAAATTGTGGGAGATTGAAATGATCATTGATCGGCTTCAGCTTTTTCACATAGCATCTATCAATTGTCGGTTCATCATAGATTTCTGTGATAAAGTTATAATTGCGCCAAATGTATTTCATTAGCTCATCTCTGGGTACACTTTTTGTTTCGGTTTTCATCGCTTTCAATATTGATTTGCCATAGATTGAATTCAATAGCAATTTGATCGTTGACTGCAGTGGATTCTTCTCTTTCTTATATTTGAGTCTTAAATTAAATAATCCAAGAATGAACTCATTTATCTTCTTATTAAATCCTTCATCAAAATAGTAACCACGAATGATTTCGTATTTGATATCATAGAACTCTATTAAATCCATTAGTGCAATCTTGTCAATATAAAAATTGCTAACAGGGTCATTGTCAAATATTTTTGAGCCCTTATCATTTCGTCTAAAGACTTGCCCGAATTTATATGGCTTATCGGATTTGCACTTGATTTCATTAATATTGATTTCAATAAAAAAAGTGTCAAATTTCATCAATTGATCATGGTCTATATTTTGAGGCAAAATTTTCGGTTTTCCTTTAGCAACACCATCCATTACATACATAGCTGAAGGATAAAGGCTAACTGCATCAAAATCTTGTATTCTTCCTTCTATATATTGCTTTTGATTTGATGCTGTCATTGTTCTTCCTCCGCTTACACATCTTTGAATAAAGTTTTGCGGTTTGCCACTTAATTGATAACAACCGTCAAAACATCCATATTTATTGGCGAAATGATAACCGATAGATGAGATTGAAATAAAGTTATTAACGCCTAACATTTCTGTACCTGTTTGTTTGAATACTTCTTTCAAATCTTTATCAAATTTTTCAAGCCCTTTCATAAGAACGATACAATCCTTAAAACAATAGAACTTGGCATATTTCATAATATTAATTGAATCATTTTTTTCATTGTATGCTTCACTTATTTTGGCATTTTCTAGGATTTGTTTGCTTTCATCTTTGCCATCGTTCTCTTTTCTATACTGCTCATAGAATTCATTGATTGGCAGAACAGCTTTTTGAATGTTTTCTTCAGTGTATATTTTGTATGCCATAACCTCTTTATGCACATCTAAATTAAACATAGATGCAAAATTCCTGAGAGCCGATGGAATAATTGAATAGGAATTGCGAAACGTAAGCTTTTTCACTAATTTACCATTTGAAGCATACTTGAGCATAATGACTTGCAAAACTGTGCCTGTTCTTTCAGTTATTTGTGTTTTCCATCCAGGAGTATTGATGAAAAAGCAACCATCGTACTTTAAATTGTGAAAATAAGTTAGTGAATTATTGTATAGATAATTGAGAAGCTGACGATCAATGTTTTCACCTTCAAAACTTATTTTGTGAATATTTTGGCCTTCACGATACACTGTGCAATTCAAATAAGGACGATGAGGAGATACAGTAGTGTCTGTTTCAAAATCTGAATAATATACTCTAGACCAATCTTTCTCTTTCTTCTTATCTTTATTCGAGTCTATTATTTTTGTGCATAATTCTTCATTATAATCAAGATCAATGTAATCATTCAATCCATCATATTCGGTTGTATTCAATATGGATAATTCGCAGCTTCTTATCTCTCTGAACATATTGAGCTCAAACATTTTTCTGAATATCATCATTGGAAGAGTGCCATTTTCTGAATAAAAAATCTTTTCGCCTTTGATGCCTTTGATCATGAAGCGGTTTTTATCATCTTTGAACTTTTCGTCTATTTCTTTTGCATGTTCAAGATAATAGATGGTGCATTTGATTGGCCTATATATCATGTAGTGATCTTTATAAAGAAGCAACTCTACTGTTCGATCATAACCTTTCTTTCTGGTGTCTATTTTGATCTGCATTTGATGTTTAATATCAAACCTTTCGTCGATTCTTTTCACGACAAAACTGCATTTGAATTTTTCTGATATCTCTTTGATTTTGTTATTTGGTATCGATTTTGTTTGAACATAATATCGCAAGTGATTTATTTCTTCATCATTGAACACTCCTGACTGAATCAAAGCATAGACAAAACAATTGTCTTTATAATTTTTCTTATCTATCTTTGAGAATATTTGGAATTCACTGAGATCTAAATTAGATAAATTAATAAAAGGAAAGAATGAGCCTTCTGGTGTTGATCTATAATCTGGATCGATTTCGACTTCTTCATGATATAAAGCATGGTCATCTTCATCTTCTTTAATAACATCGAACTTAATTCCTTTATCGTCTAGTTGTTTTCTCAGAAAAAGTACATCATATTTGACTGGAATGAATTCAAAATTGACAGTTGGGTTTGTATCTGATTTCTCTTCTGACAAGTCTAATTCGCCTGATATGTGACCTATTGTGCTCTCTATGTCATGTTTGTCGCTGAGAGTGAACCATTTTGCGTGTCCATCAAGTGTGTATGCTTTGACGACAACTTTTGATTTATTTCGAATCTTATAGCAGTGTCGAAGCATCTCTGTAAATGCGAGTCTCTTGCACTCACTGTCTCCAATATCGACGTCAAAGGAGAACTCTTTTGCAGCCATAAACATGAGTCTTTTGAGTTCTCTTTGAAATAACTCTTGATCATCCACTTCTTGTACTCTTTTTTCGTATGCTTGTCTTGCTTGTGTCTTTGAGTCTTCATAAAAGTCTATAGACAAGTTCATTATGTCATTATCTACATTTGCATTTGCCTTTGATATATTGGTTTTCATCTTTTTCCCCGACAAGCCACTTCTCTGTAATCTCTGTATTTGATTTTGCTGTGTTTGAACAAGTTTTATCAATTCTTCTCTTGAAAGTTTGTTGAAGTCCATTTTAAGTGTGATTAAATTGACCTTTATTAACCTAAAAACCGTAGAAATATAAAAAGAAAAAATAAAAGAAAAATAAGAGAAGAATTGTTTATTAATGACCTTATGCAATTAAAAGTGTCTTTAAATAATGTTCAACCCACCATGCTGTAATTGTGGGTAAGTTTTTAAGATTCACATCTGGAGCATTATCCTGAAGTGATAGTAAATATTGGTATTCTCGAGGATCATTAACGAGCTTTTTTATTGAGGAAGTAAAGTCATTATAAAGATCTTGTTGGAGCTTGGAACTATTATAATCTTTGCTGTATTTATTTTTGAATTCTTCATGGACGAATATTAAACGTCTTGCTTCTTCTGATCTACTGATCTTTTTTTCTAGAGTTTTAGCAATTCCAGCTGGATCAACCTTTTCTCTATTATCCCAGGCATTGTTTACCACTCTCACCAATTCATCTAAGAAAGCTGGTTCTTTGCATACTCTTTTTGAAACAGATGCATAATCTATTTCCGGTGCTGGTGCTGGTGCTGGTGGAGGTGGAGGTGGTGGTGGTATCTTTAGTTTTGTAATTTGTTCCTCTAGGTTCTTGATCTTGGTCTCATAATCTGCTTTTTGCTTTTCCAGCTTTTTGTCCACATATTTGGTCATTATTTGACGAATTCTCCAATCCAACTTTGTGAGTGGATTTGGCTGCTGATCGGATTGGAGAATTATGTCCATTAATCTTTCCCAGCTTTTTGTCTCTTCCTCTGGTTCAGCTGGCAAAAAATTTATGACATGGCCAGGTTCTATTTGCAAATGAGGTTCTTCTTCCTCCTCTTGTTGCTTGTTCAGCAAGTTTTGCAGTAATTGATTCTGGTCTTGCTTGTTCAGCAAGTTTTGCGACAGATTCTGGTCTTGCTTGTTCAGCAAGAGTTGCAACAATTGATTCGAGTCTTGCTTGTTCAGCAAGAGTTGCAACAATTGATTCGAGTCTTGCTTGTTCAGCAAGAGTTGCAATTGATTCGAGTCTTGCTTGTTCAGCAAGAGTTGCAACAATTGATTTGCGTCTGGCTGCTGATTCGAGTCTTGCTTGTTCAGCAAGAGTTGCAATAATTGATTTGCGTCTGGCTGCTGATTCGAGTCTTGCTTGTTCAGCAAGAGTTGCAGTAATTGATTCGAGTCTTGCTTGTTCAGCAAGAGTTGCAGTAATTGATTCGAGTCTTGCTTGTTCAGCAAGAGTTGCAGTAATTGATTCTGATTTGTCATTTGCATGTCATTAAGCATTGGCATTCTTTGGATTTGACGTTTGATGATTCGTCTTTGTTTTGAGTTTAGATTGTTGTTGTTGTTGTTGTTGAAGAACATTAAAAAAAATGGTCAGCAATGGCGGTTTTTAAGAATAATTTATTCTCTCAATTATCGTTTCTCACAAAATTGAATGTCCGATCATTTTTATAATAAATAATTAGTTTTAATCTAACGATTAATTATTAATTATCTATATTAAGTATATATATTATTTTTATGATTATTATTAAAAAACAAATTATTAAAAATATTTCAATAAATTGAGAGAATGTAAATTTTATTCCAAAGTATTTTATTTTTTAAATCTAAACTATTATTTAATATCTACATTAAATATACATATTTATAAAATAGTTATTTTTATTCTAAAAAATGTTTTTCCTATAGATTTTGAAAATTCTTTTGAAAAAGTTCACACTTTTTATGTCTGAATACTTTGAAGACGAAACTGATTTTCTTGATTCTTTAGTTCATTATGAGTTAACAGAAGAAGACAAAGAGCTCTGGCATCCTGATAATCAAATAGAAAAATTGGGGAAAGATATCTCACGGTCATTACATATATCTTCTCAAGAAGATAAAATTCCTAGTTTCGAATTAAGTCCAAAAGCCAAAATACCAGATAGCTTCCATATCAATCCCAAATTCTTGGCATTTTATAAATCTCTCAGAAAAGATAATTATTATGCAAATGAACTCAGAGATTTATATAATAGTTATTTTGGCACAAATTTAACCAAAAAAGGACTTGCACATATACTTGAAATAAGAACAATGTTTTCTAATAAGCGTATTAGAATAAAAAATAAAAGATTAACAATATACACAAAAATTTTTTACTAAACATTACTGCATGAATCATTGAATTTTTTTTTGTCCGCATGAATCATTGAATTTTTTTGGACGCATGAATCATTGAATTTTATTGGACGCATGAATCATTGAATTTTATTGGACGCATGAATCATTGAATTTTTTTTGTCCGCATGAATCATTGAATTTTTTTGGACGCATGAATCATTGAATTCTTGAATCATTGAATTTTTTTTGTCCGCATGAATCATTGAATTTTTTTTGTCCGCAAGAAAATTGAATACTTCATGAGGTCATGGCCGCATGAATTATTGAATGTTTTTTTATTGGACGCATGAATCATTGAATTTTATTGGACGCATGAATCATTGAATTTTATTGGACGCATGAATCATTGAATTTTATTGGACGCATGAATCATTGAATAATTATTGAAAAACAAAAATAAAATACAAGCCAATTAGGTATTCAATTGGGCTGATTCGTTATCATATTTACTTTTTCTCTTAATTCTTCTAATTCTCTTTTTTTCCTTTCTCTATATGCTTTTTGTTGTTGTTTTCTAGCTTCATGTCTTTCTTCTTCAGTAGCGTATTTTAGTTTTCGTCCTCTTTTCAAATTTTGTATACTTTCTGATTTGGTGAGCTTTTTGATAACATTTGTTTCATTAAATTCTGAAAGATCTAATCGTCCGGACATTTATTTTTGAGAAAAAATAAAAAACAAAAAAGCTCTTCACATTTCTGAAATGACTGAAGAAGAACAAATGACTGAAGAAGAACAAATGACTGAAGAAGATCCTTATTTGGATGATAGTAACGATGAAGACCAAATAATAATTCAAAATGTCCTGCCACATTACCACCCAGATTTTAATGATAATGATCTTTGTGTCAACAATAACCCAATTAAACTTGACGGTGATGATTTATTGGCCCTTTATTCATTGTTGGAACCAAACGAAGAGAATTTTGGTCAGGTATTCAATTCAATATCTATTGCACCATATAAGACCGATTTCAAAAAGCAAATCATGAAAAGATGGTGGTGTCTCAAAGAGGGAAATAGTGAAGAATTTGTCGAAGAAAATTGGCAAAATAATCAAACTCTCAAAGGGAACAGATGGTTATTCGATTTCTTAAACTGTTTACCTCAAAGACAGAGGAATTACATGCTTGAGACGTACTTTAATAACACCATTAATGACTCAGCTCAAATTGAAACATATACCCATTTTTCATTAACTAGCATCAGACACAAAGACTATAGGAAAAGCACAGGGTTTGGCATCAGAGTCGGGGAATTCATGACTGATCTTGTCAGAGTTGCTAAACATATTGATGTTGTGCCATCAATTTTTCTCCTCAAAGTGAGAGACCCAAAGTACAATCACGCACAACTGACATTCACTACTATGGCACAGTTCAATCAAAAACTAAAGTCAATAACTTTGGGCAAAACGACAAAAGCAATTACAGCATATAAAGTTTTGCAGGAAGGAACAAATACAAACTTTTTGACAATAGAGCAGATGGCATTCTACACCGGACGATTGGATGTGTTTCAATTCTTCCAGGGATTTGATTATCCTTTATGCTTTGGACAAAATATAAGACAAGAAGTTATTCAGCCATTCCTTTCTCATATTTTTGCCATCATATGCAAAAAAAGAAAAGATGTTTTCAATTATGTCATATCCTGGATATCGTATATTATCCAAAATATTGGAAAAAAGACCAAAACAGCACTCGTCATAACAGGTATGCAGGGTACTGGGAAAAACACGTTTACTGACACTATTTGTAAACTTTTTGGTGGTTATGCCAATCCTGATGCCAAACTTGATTATCTCACAGGCAAATTTAATGGAAGTTTGATGTATAAAATGTTGCTTGTGTGTAATGAAGTAAAGAGTTTTATCGGCAACAAGAAATATGATGACGACACCTTAAAGACATTGATCACGGAAGAGTCAATTGACATTCACAAGAAGTATCAGGACGTCTTTACTCAGCAAAATGTTGCCAACTTTATCTTCCTTTCGAACAATTTTGCACCAATCAAAATAGCAGAAGATGATAGACGATACATAGTTATGGAAGTTTCAGCAGAAAAACGAGGAGATAAAGACTATTTTAATAATCTTTATGGGTCCTTCACTCCTGATTTTTTTTCGATCCTGTTATCTTGGTTCAGAAGAATTGATCTTTCCCAATGGGATCCGACAATCATTCCTTTGACAAGAGAGAAAACAGACATTATTAACTTTTCGAAGAATCCATACTCAGCATTCATTCAGCTGAATGTTTCACAATTTATCCATGGAATACAAAAGAAGCAGGCCTTTGAATCCTTTAAAGCTTGGTGCACCGAAAATGGATATGCTGTGGGAACAATGCAAGCCTTTCGAAACAGCGTTCTCAAATACTGCCGAGAAACCAAAGATGGCTCAAAGGCAGCAATTTATCAATTGCGTGAAGACGCATATCAATTCTTTCAAATTAATAAATAAAACTTTTATTAAATTAATCTTTTTTTTTGAGAATGTTATGTGATCTGACATAACCGTTTTCATTTTTTTCAATGTTCGCTATCTTATTGATACTCATTGAATCATTTGAAAGACCTGATGGAATCCCGGAAGAGGCTAATTGGATACCTGCTTGGAATTTTACTCAAGTTTATGGAGACTGGGCGATGGATACTTCTGACTTGAAGGATCATCTCTTCGTTCTTTATCAAGGAGGAATTCTTGAACAACAAATTACATGTTCTCGATTTTGGATAATTGGAATGAAAGACTCTAATTTTGATACAATTGACATTTATTTTGGACAATTAAGTCAATTAAACATTAATTGTAAATCAGATGTTCGTCAGAAATGGCAAGTTTTCTTTGATTCACAATCAATGCCGATCACTACTGATACTCTCATGATCCAAAGCAGAAGTGCTTCTGCTCTTCATGGACTTTTTTATCTGTATGATCCTCCAAAACAAACTCCCTCATTAACTCCAACCATATCACCTGACCCTTTTTGCCCTGTCCCAAGAATTGTAAAAAAAAATCAATCTGAAGCCATTATATTGAAACATTGCAAATTCTCGAATATTAAATCTTACGAACCTGGAGGAATTATTTTTTCTCAGAATTGTATTCTTCTAGTTAGCAATTGCCAAATATTTAATATAACTGGTGGAGGAGCTATTTACTGGGTTTTTAACTAACTAAACGCAAAACTTTAAACATAAATGATAGTTATTTAATAATTCATTATATTCTTTATTATAAACTTGTTTGAAATCAGTGACGATTTCGCCGTTCTCTTTGAGTATTTTAATGGCTTCTATTCTTCGAATTGGGTTTGCTTTTCCGGCACAACAACCAATATCTTCATCAAGATGTACTTCGACTTCTGTGACTTTGAGAATTGCTTTTATGATTTCTTCTAAGCACTCTTTAGGGACAATAATAGAATGCTTAAAGATTAAATTGCTTAAAAGCGCTTTATCCTGATTTAAAAGTATTTGAGCATATGTTTCTAAAATCACACTTTTTGCGTCTGTTTCATTGATTTCCGGTTCTATTTGAGCATTCACGTCTCTTGTTATCACTATCTCCTCCTTCCCATCTTCTCGTTTATTTATAATAATATTATTATTTATATTTGAAGTCGATGACGATGCTGCTGTTGGCTCCAATGCTATATTTGCGTTAACACCAGTTGCGTTTGTTCTCTTCTTGATCATTTGCCTTGGAGATAAACCTGAAAATTTTAAGGGACCAATTAACTTCTGAATTATCATAAGTAGCCGGCCATTTATTTAAGAAGAAAACTTTAGAAAGAATAATCAAATCACACTTATATAATGTCCATCCAAAAACTTGCTCATGAATTAACTCAGATCCAAAAAGAGCTCATGCCCCTCATAAAAGACATCCGGGCTTTATTAGAACAAGAAACAGAAGAGATCCCGATTTATAAAATAGAACAGATAATTCCACTCATGATGGTTCGATACTGCAAACTGAGAAACCAAGAAATAGCTACAAAAAGACTAATAAATGTATGGATTCAAATGAATGAAGCAGAAAAAAGATATAAAGAAAAGAAAGAAGAAGAAGAGGAGGAAGAAAAGAAGAGAAGGAAGAGAAGAAGAAGAAAGAAGAAAAATATATTAAAATGATCAGTACTGATTCTGACGATAGTCCTTTTAATTTTCCTTCTGATGATGAAAAAGAAGAGGATGAAGAAAAGAAAGAAGAAAAAGAAAAAGAAGAAGAAAAATAATTTAATTAATAAAAATTAATTTAATTTAATAGATATTATTTTTAATTATAACTGAGTGTTTAGGTCCATATATTATTGATCCTTTATTATTTTCATCTGCTAATCCTTGTATTCGAGCTAAATCTTCTGGCTTTTTCAGGTAAGGAGGCAAAAGTGGCGGTTTTTTCACATATCCATGGTGAATATAATGTTTTCCGTCAGTTAAGCTTACTGGTGGTTCATGAAGTCCTTTTGTTGTGTGCTGATTAGTTGGTGGAGGACGTACAGGTTTATTTTCTCGAACTATCGTTGGTGGCAAATTGACCTTGGGATTAAAAGTGACAGCATAAGTGTTATCGTTCGAAAAGATACCATAATGTTTGCCTTTGATAAATCGCACTTTTTCTGTATTTTCATTATACATTACTCCTTCTCTTCCTACAATCTCTGCATTTGGGGATTTATAATCATTAGCCATTTAAGTAAAGAAAAATTCTATTTTATTCAGGAGTTGTAATGTCATAATTCCCAATTCGAACCAGTGGGGGCATGCCATTGGGCTGCACTAAAATCGAAATAGAAGCATCAACTAATAAACCTAATATTGGTGGCGTATCGACTATTTGAGAAAAATGCTTTTTATAATTCTCTGATTTATCATTTGGATCTTTTATTTGTGCATGTTCCTGTGTGACGATTATTTCGAAGTTAATTGGTGATAAACTTGTAAGGCCCTGTTGATATGTCCCATCTGTTTCTGTCGCAAAACCGATAAAGAATGAAGTCCTATCGTTTGGATATAAACCTGTGATATTGGCTAAAGGTTTACTTACATTACATAATGAAGCGATAACCTCTTTATTGAAACCGGTTTGTTCACCATTCATATTCATTGCATTTTGACTATATTCAATGAATTCTGGATATTCACCATCTGTTCCGAAAGATTTGGCTGGAATATTGCCATAACCACCACAATTCAATTGGAAATGTTTAAAAAGTGGATTTTTGAAATATGTATGATGACGTTGATGAAGAGGGAATAAACAAAAGATAGAATCAACAAATCTTGGAGTGACAGTGACTGTTGTTTTGTCTTGGATTTGTTTTAATGCTTGAGTGCAGGTGTAAAATGACAATGTTTGAGTTGGAAATGTGAGTGGATGTTGTGGATTTGAATAACGCTGAACCAATTGTTGATAAATCTCATTGTTTATA
The DNA here is from genome assembly GCA_039105265.1 of Tritrichomonas musculus. Classification (NCBI taxonomy): domain Eukaryota; phylum Parabasalia; order Tritrichomonadida; family Tritrichomonadidae; genus Tritrichomonas; species Tritrichomonas musculus. Next base: position 198,596 of record JAPFFF010000024.1, on the reverse strand, counting down.
CCAAAACATGGAATAATTGATGAGCATTCAGTGATTTCATACTCATAGACTTGGAATTTTCGTAAATCAGAATAAAGAGTATATGGTGTTTCTGATGCTAATATTTCAGCTCCATCTGTCTTTTCTGATGCTTGGCCTGATGAATTAGCTGATGTACTTGAAATCCATATTTTAACATCATCACCAACAGGTGTGAATTCATTAGTGATCGTAGAAAAAGTATATTTACTTGCAAGAGATGGTTGAGCAAGTAAAGATCTTGATGGTCCACATGGACAACAAAGCATACCAGCACATGAGAAATATAATCTTAATTCGAGTTTTCCTGCAAAAGCTGGTAAATATTTTATATTTGATAATGGCAAGAATCTACGCAAATCAATTTTTAAATGAATCGTAAATGTTGCTGTTAAATCATCTTTTGGCCAATTAATTACTATTCCGCAACGAGTGGCAAAATTATTATTCCATATATCTTTATGTCTTGCCTTTGAGTATACATCTGCTCTCTTTGTTGTTTCATTCGCACAACATGCAGTTAAGAACGATTCTTCACAACCAAAGTTTTGTGTATATATCGTTATTCCGTTAGCTACTATTTCATATTTTTCAATAGCATCTCTTGCATCTTTGAATCCAAACCAGATTTTATTGAATGGATAACCGCCAATATCACTCAAATCTGGTATCTTTTCATTTATATTCATTGTCACTTTTAGATCAGCACGAATAAAACCATTATAGATGTCAGCTGTATTGTGTGTATTTGGAGAAATAATAACACTTGTATATGACCCTTGTTTTATTGGAGGTGAAGGCGAATAAGATGTTTGTGGATTAATTGAATACTGTTTGTTTGTATCAGAAGTGGCAATACAGCTATCTACAACATCGAAATATGACGCAATTTGCGAACAAACTTCAGCTGATGTTTTCATATAAACCTCATGATTAATCATTTCTTGAATAAAAAAAGTTAATATATATCATCAAAGATTCTGTTTCGTCTTTGTCTTGGAATTGGCGGTTCATAATATTCTTCTTCTTGTATTGGAGGAGGAGGAGGAGGTGCTTGTTTTGGTGCTGGAGTTTTCTTTGAGATTACTTCTTCAATTAATCGTTTTTGTTCTTTCTTTTCTCTTTTGCGTTTGATTTCATCACCCAGTAATTTGAGTTGATTTAAGATTTCAAGGTTTATCGTTGGATCGATTTCTTGACTTTTTGTGAGTTTTTTCGACTTTTGTTTTTGCATTTTGGGTTTTTCTTCTTCCTCTTCAAAAACTTCGTTCTCTTCATTTTCTGGAGTTTTCTCTTCTTTTTCTTCTTCTATTGGTGTTTCTCGCTTTTTAACAATATACTTTCCTTGCTTTCGAGTTGGCAAAACCTCCCAATCTGGATCGTCATGGCCATTTATCCACCTTTGAATAACCGCTAAACGTTTTGAGCCTGTTAAGTGTTTTGACATTTAAAACTCAATAAAATTGACTTTTCTTATTATTCATAATTTGATGAATGTACATGATTTATAGGTGCTGGTGAATTATTTGAACTACTCGATTCTGTTTTAGCGGGTTTTGGCATTTTATAGTTTTCATCTCTTCCTTGTGCATGATTATTGATTTTTGTTAATGCTTCTCTTACGTTGCCTTTTGGAATGTATTTTATTGCTGCATCCGCTACATTTGAGATTTTGTTTCTCATATTATCGCTTAAAAATGCTTTGCCTAAACTACCCATTGTTTTGCCTATTAATCCTGATTGATTTTTCATTATTCCTGTTGCATTATCCGCTAATTTACCTGCTAATCCTCCTGTTGCTGAATTTGCTGCTCCCATTAATAATTGACTTCCAAGGCCAATACTTCTTCTCGCCCATTTTCTAAATAATCCCATTTAAAATTCAATAAAACGTTTAAGATTCAAAATAGTATTTGTTTGCAGTTATGTTCATGATAAATTTGTCATGCGGTTCTCTATGTTGCAAGTATTCTTGCACAGTTGCCTTTGTATTTAAGTTGTTATTTGTTTGCTGCAATAAAGAGGTGAAATCTTCTTCTGAATAACCGCTATAACAGATAATATCGGTTGCCATACGTTTAGCATTTATGTGCACAAATCTTATCGTTTGAAATGCCATTATGCACGTTATGTTATAATGTCTTGTCTTTGTCAATAATTTAATAAATTCTGAATTACCGTTTTTCAATAAATCTGAACCAGCACAATCATCAAGAATAATCAGAGTATTGAATGGATAAGAGGCGGTTCCATATTTACAAAGCTTACTGGCAATATAAATGATTTTATCTTGAAGGTCAGTTAAATGATGCTTTTCAATTAAACGCCTCATCTCATCAGACGTTTCTTTCATTTTTGAGAGGATATGTTTGACAAGTGCATAATATTTTATTTTCCTTTTCAAATGTTTCTGAAGAACGCTCATCAATTGTTTTTCTGAGACATAAATTATTTTTGTTTGAATCTTTTTATTCAAAACTTCGGCGGTTTTATCCATTTTACCAGACGTTGAGCAGAAATAAATTTTATGATAATATGGATGTTTAAATAATCTTTCAGTAATCATAATATGGCGCCAAATCCAATAACTTTTGCCAGCACCAGGACGTCCAATCAAAAAGTATATCCCATTTGATGAAAACGGATAATTTTCTGATAATGGTTTGATCAAAGCGCCCTCAATTTCTCTCATACTTTTTCTGAGTGTCTCATTGATTAATTCTTCAACTTTTTGAATAATATTTCCTTTCATTTGATTAAGAATAATTAAATGTATTTTCTGATTTTAACTGGTATGTTTTCACCTGTTTTCACCCAATACATTCGTTCTAACCGTGATAATATTGTTGGATTTCCTTCTCTCATACTTTTGGCATATGTATACCCTTGACTTCCATCATCCCATTTGACCTTGTATTGGTCATTTGCATTATTATACCCTAAAATCTCCTCTATGTTCCCTCTTTTGCCGTTTTTCAATGTTTTGGCCATAGGAACAAATCCTTTCGCCTTAACTATTTTGTATCCAGGATAATCGTTCACAGATCTATCGTTAGCGGCAATTTTGAATAAATTACCAGATTTTGAATCAATGGTATATGCTTGATTGCTAACCATTCTTCGTTTTTTATTTTTAATCGTTTTTTCTTCTACGATACGTACTTTATCACCTTCTTTGAAATCATAAGGGTTTGCTTGCGTTTTATTTTTCAAAATATATTTCTGTTCGTCTTTGGCTGTCATTTTATTGGGGGCTGTTTTTATTTTAGTATGATATGATTCATTATATGCTGACATTAATGACTGCATTTCTTTTGGTGAAATATTTCTTGTAGGTTTGTGTGTTAATTCACCTTCTTTTGATATATCTTTCCATATATCGGCATCTAACAAATTTTTGTTAACCGCTAAATCTCTTATCGTTCTCATAAAACGGTTTATTATTCCTAAATTATTGTGATTATCATCCGTTGTAGTCGTATATATAATTTTATGACTTTTCATCCAAGATGTCACTTCGTCTGATAAATAAGCAGCATCTTGATCTGAAGCGATTGAATGGCAATTTGGTTCTTCCTTGATGAATTTATTCAATGCTGATTTGACCTGTAACGCCCCTTTCCCTCTCATCGGATATGCATAAGCTTTACGGGTATTTATATTGATAAGCATCAAATAATTCAAACCGTTAGCTCCTTTATCGTTTATAAACGTATCCATCTGAAAACCTCCGGAATGAGACGATACGATTGGTATATATTTAGGAGTTGGCACTTTTTGATCATGAACAACGGATTCTGATTGAAATTTCCTTATCTCTTTTTTCGAATAACCTTTTTCAAGTGCATGTTTTTCAAAAGCTGGACCACGGTATGGATATTCCTTGTATAATTCTGCAAGTGATGTCATTTTTTTATAAATTAAACGTATAACATCTTATTATAAGGCAAGAACTGCATTTCCATGACAAAAGTTTCTCCATTGGGTAATTTAACGGGGGCATTGTATTGTCTGGCAGAATATAATTCAATCCAAAACCGTTGATCAGAAGAATTCAATTTAAAATATTTGATAGGATTATAATAAATTTGTGAATTACCGATATAATTATGTAATGATTGTTCGCCAAGTGAAGAATAAACTTTACATGAATGACGATCCCAAATATTATCAAAAGTTAGAACGTCATCCCAGAAATCAAAATATACATTCTTTTTATTTTGAGTAGGTTCGTCACCAATATTGAATACTTCTTCAAAATCTTTGTTTATTTCTTTCAATTTGAAAGCACAACCGTATGGATCTAAAGAATTATTGTTTCGTTCAGAATATATTTTTTCATGAAACCCTCTATCGTCATAATAACCGTCAGTTTGTATATCTCTATTCAAAACATCAAGATCAGATTGTTCAAATATTTCATAAGGATCCTTCCATAAAGATGAGATATAATTTTTCAATGAATTGTGGACTGCTTCAAAAAATCCTCTGAAATCTCTTTCTGTTGAGAGCCAGTCAATTACTTTTATTTCTTTGATTTTAATACTATTTTTATAACCATCTGATGTTTGCATATTGGTTATTTTTTCATTTGTCGTATTCCCCACAATAGATTGAAACATCTTTTTTACATATTTAGCAATTCTAATTGTGAATTCAAGTTTTCGTCTTTTTGAAACGAGCCACATTGACCTTACACCCACAATTGTTTCGCCTTTGTTTGACGTTGACCAATCACCAGGAAAATTGAAATAAAAACGATTAAATTTGCTTGGATCTCTTTGTGAGTCCTCTAAGAAAAAAGCAGTCTCAATTGGGACAGGAACGTTAGCATCATGTACAATATTTTCACGATTAGGGTGTTGTGTTTTAACTCTTGGCGGTAACTCCATTTTGACTAAAAATAAATATCTTACTTATTCTTTCTTGGTTTACTAGCATGAAGAATTATTTCCTTTGGAATTATATCTCCCTTTTTCAATTGAATCTGATAGGCTTTTGATTTGACCATATTTTCATTCCTTTCACCTATATAACCAATTATCGATCCAAAAAGTGTGATTTTATGTACTGAACAATATTTGGCCACTAAATTCAATATTTCTTTAACGTCCTCATAATCATCCCAATCAAATTTCTTTGCCCAATCAGTAAAGATTATTTTTTTGTTTGATAATTTAAACTTTGATTTACAAATTTCTGATAATTCAGATATTTCTGTCTTTTTCAATGTTTTATTAAAATAAAGTGAACATTCAATTGGCAAAATTAATTCTGGCATTTTTATTTATTGAAAAATTTTTAATTTACATTCTTTTTGATTTATCTTTTGGTACACCAGATTCTACATCTTCATGAACATTCCAATAAGGGTATTTATATGATTTAGCTAAATTATATGCACCTTTTTTAATAAAATAATTATAAGTCTCTTGTTCGATTCTTTCCTTCTCAGCTTGACTCATTTTTTTTTTGGGGAGAGTCGGTTTTTCTGTGTTGTTAGAATGTTTTTGAAAACTGGGTGGTGTAGGTGGGAGGGCAGCTGTTTCTAATGATTTGCTCTTTAATTCACGTGCAATTCTTTGTCTAATATTAGGTACGTCATCTATTGGATAAGGCCATTTACCATCATGCAATAATATCCTTGCATTTTGCATCATTAATATAGCACAATCAATATCATTATTTTGTTTAGGAACACGATTATATCTCATTGGATATTTCTGATTAATGCCTTGTGATTTCAAGAATTTATTTATTATTTTACCGATATCTGGGTATGCTTTCATGTTTGAATCATATACACCGATATCTTTATTGCCATTATCGATTACTATTAATATCCAATGTTCCTCTAGTTCAGCAGGAATTACAATGCAATCATAATAATCAATTGGTTTCTTATTAAACTGTGGAGCTTTACTAAGATACTCAAAGAGAGAGTCCACTGCTTCTTGTTTCGGATTCTCATATAGATAATAAAACCAATCAGGAGGCAATAAGGCTACATGTCCTATTCTTTTCACCTTTTTTCCTTTTTCTACTAATAGTTTTAGATATGGATATACTTCTTTTGATTCTAATTGCGAATTATTATCAGTGATTGCATTATAATCAATAAATTGGTCTAGATCCATTGGAGGTGTTGGTGGTCTTGATGTGTGCCTTGATGTTTGTTTTGATGATTGAGGGGATGTTTGTGGGGGTGGGGGAGGAGATGGCGCTCTTGATGTACCGCTTGATGATAATGTAGATGTTTGAGAAGAAGACGATGAAGATGCCAACTTTTTAAGTATAGGTTTGGCCGAAGACGATGACTTTTTCTGAAAGATTGTTTTGTTTTGTGATGGCTCTTCTTGAGGTGGCGGTAATGCATCATCATGCTCTGGCTTCACCCATTTTGCATGTCTTTTTGGTTTGGGCTTATAATATTTTATGAACTTAAAGGCAGCATTATTGTCACTTTGCACCTTCCCATATTTAATGAAATAACGCCAAGCAGATTTAGCATTAGGCGATCCTTTATAGGCCAAAATTTCACCACTAAAACGTTCTCTAAATAATTTGCCCTTCATATTATTCGCAAATATTTCTAATTCATCCCTAAACCCCTTTGCTGGTATCCAATTATAGGGCACTAAACATGTCACATAATTATTTGTGATATCTATATATTTAAAATTGTGTTCTCTTTTCAAATCTGCAACTTTTTGATTTGTTATAGGTGGATTAAAACGAATTTGACCTTGAATAATTATTATATCTGACATTTTGAATAAAAATAAATTACGGCATTTTACGATTATAATTGTTTTCAGAATGTGTTACCCATCGTAAATTACATAGACGGTTATCTTTACGATTACGGTTTTTATGATCGACTTCTTTTTTGTGAACAGGATCATCGTTAGGCAAAAATTGTTTGGCAATAATAACGTGTTTTAAATAGTTTACACCATTCAAATTAACCGTCAAATAACCTTCATTATGTTTTGAATCTTTCAATGGTTTACGTGTCTTCTTATTTCTTATTGTGAAAGGGTATTTATTTAAAATCTCATAGTCATTTATAAAGCCTTTTAATGGAACAAAGCTCATTTTTCAAATACAAAAAATTAATCTAATGGCCGTTCACCAAATTCTTGGAAGTCATGTTTTCTCGTATTGTTATTCAGTATATATCGAATACACCAGCTGTTTCTACGAGGCACTTCTAAATGAGCATTATGACCAAATAAGCTCTTAACACACTTCATATCTTCTGGATTTTTGAAATAAATGAATGCATGACCATGATATCTGCCATTCTCACAAGTATCCTCACATGTACATAGATAAGTGGAGTTATCTGGCAGTTCTTTAGGGTATTCATGTGTCCAGAATGTGATCATATAGTTCCTTCTTTTTCCCCACATTTGTTTTTTGATATGAAGAAAAAAATTTAAAAATAAAAATAAAAATAGAGAAAAAAAATTTATAAATGGCCTTGGTGAAATCATCGGCGCAGTTAGGTCTGGGCGACCGTTAAGGGCGCACAGCCTAACGTATACTACTATTTGCTGGTATCCAATTATAGGGCACTAAACATGTCACATAATTATTTGTGATATCTATATATTTAAAATTGTGTTCTCTTTTCAAATCTGCAACTTTTTGATTTGTTATAGGTGGATTGAAACGAATTTGACCTTGAATAATTATTATATCTGACATTTTGAATAAAAATAAATTACGGCATTTTACGATTATAATTGTTTTCAGAATGTGTTACCCATCGTAAATTACATAGACGGTTATCTTTACGATTGCGGTTTTTATGATCGACTTCTTTTTTGTGAACAGGATCATCGTTAGGCAAAAATTGTTTGGCAATAATAACGTGTTTTAAATAATTTACACCATTCAAATTAACCGTCAAATAACCTTCGTTATGTTTTGAATCTTTCAATGGTTTACGTGTCTTCTTATTTCTTATTGTGAAAGGGTATTTATTTAAAATCTCATAGTCATTTTTAAAGCCTTTTAATGGAACAAAGCTCATTTTTCAAATACAAAAAATTAATCTAATGGCCGTTCACCAAATTCTTGGAAGTCATGTTTTCTCGTATTGTTATTCAGTATATATCGAATACACCAGCTGTTTCTACGAGGCACTTCTAAATGAGCATTATGACCAAATAAGCTCTTAACACACTTCATATCTTCTGGATTTTTGAAATAAATGAATGCATGACCATGATATCTGCCATTCTCACAAGTATCCTCACATGTACATAGATAAGTGGAGTTATCTGGCAGTTCTTTAGGGTATTCATGTGTCCAGAATGTGATCATATAGTTCCTTCTTTTTCCCCACATTTGTTTTTTGATGTAAAGAAAAAAATTTAAAAATAAAAATAAAAAATAAAAATAGAGAAAAAAAATTTATAAATACCACATCTCTAATTGAAACTCATATTTAATTCAGGATATATCTCATTTTAGCAGATCGGATATTATGGATATTGATGCATTGACCAAAATAAAACAAAATATTATTAACAATATTTAATACAAATATTAAATAAATAGTTATTATTTGTAAATGTACTTATTTTAATGAGATAAATGGAAAATAATAGAAAATTATAAATTCATTCAATTTCGTTGGCCTCCCTTTGTTAAAAATTCGTAATTTCTCAGAATTTTTCTGAACAAAGTTGAATGGTCGGAGGAAAAAAAATAAAGTATTGAAAAAAACTTTTATTAATTATTTTTTTCTCTTATCTTGATAAAAATTAAATAAATCAATTATTTTCCTGACTAAATATGTTTTCCATCCTGATTGTTAATTGAGCATGAAGCAAATCCTCTGACAAATATCAAATTATTTAATAATCGAAAAAAAGGTTTTGAAAATTGTAAAATCTAATTAAAACTTCTCGAGCATAAAGAATATATATCAACATTTGAAATTGATGAAAATTTTGCTACTCTCTTTAAAATATTATTATTGAAAATTGAGATTATACTTATAAAAGCCTGACAGTCTTAACAATTTTTTGAATGCTTATAATAACTTCTTTTTCGTAAATGGCATGACTTTTTCTTATACAAACAAAAAGGACAATAACTTTCAAAATTCTCATGTGGAAAATATTTTATACCGTATCTCGCGAATCGTCGAACATTTTTGTTATATTCCGTATAATCGTTTTTTGAATCTATTTTTTTTTTAAAATATCGATTATAAGATGAGAACCTAGCTGCAGCATTTTGATAAAAATTATCTTAAAAATTCAATACTTTTAAGATTTTAATATTATTATATTAATATCTTTTAAAATATTTCAAATAATAGAATTATAAAGGATATTTTATTGTATAAATAAAATTTAAAATATATAAATAAATATATTCAAACATATATATATATATTTAATTGGAATAATAATGAAATGAAGATTGAACATAATTAAAAAATAAATGAAGTAGCTTTTTGAAAGGCGTAGCCTTCAAAAAGCTACTTCAATTTATGTTTAATTATCTGTTTTATAACTTTTTGAGTATTTTACAAAACTCAAAAAGTGATACCTAGATAATTATTTCTAAAAAAAGTTATCTGAATTCTTTTTATATCCATTGAAAACAAATTGAATGAATTATTCAATTGATTATTTATATTAATTTGTATAAAATGATCGTTCATAAAATATTGAAAAAAATTATATCTAATCTACATATTTCTTAATTATAAGTGTTAAAAATGTAAATTAATTTTAAATATAAACTAATAATATATGTATTAACTAATTTGAATATTAATTTGCACAAATAATGCATTTTTATGAATAAATAATTATATTTTTATATTTCTATTGAAAACTTAAAAATTCAGAAGTAAAGTTATTTATACTCACAAAAATATATTAAATCCATATCTTGAAAATGGAAGCACAAAGAATTATACAAATCATTATATACTCCAATTATATATTATAAAAAAAATAAAAAATGTTTTATTTATAGTTTTATCGACGAATTCCCTACATGAATACCTCTTTCCTAACGTTATTTATTTTTCTATTATTAGAAAATATCTTGAAACAATATTATTGTAATATATTTTAAATATAATTTATATGCAATATAATATATGTTAAAATATAAAATAAATCAGAAAATATTATTATTCTATTATTTATAAATATATATAAATATATATAAATATAAACGACCATGGTCATAAAAAAAACTCAAATAATTTATAGCTCTAAAATGACAATTCAGGAGCATTTATCCCAAATGAAAGAGATGTACTCCTCAATTCTTTCCTACATAAGTGAAAGTAATTCCCTGATGAATTTTTCAAGCTTAATTAAAATATTAGAAAAAAATCAAATCGGTGATAATTTACATCTACTCAAAACATTACTTCATATTCTTTTAAATATCTCTAATGATTATCATCGCTCCCCTACTTTTATTGGCAAGATCGAGAAAATCATCAAATATTTCAAAGATAAGATCAACAAATGTTTTCCAAATTGGGAGATTTTTAACATTTTCAAAAGCAACAAAAGAATTCTCCTGTTTCTTTTTGAAGAAAAAATAATTAAAATGGACAATGATATTGCTGCTCAAATCATTAATTATAAATATACAAAAAGGAACTATCACAAATATTTTTTACCAGAAATCAAGCCATTCATTGATGAAAAATTCCTTAAGAATCATGGATGTGGATGTAGTATCAGTGACTTTTCTACTAACCTCCCAGAAAATTTTTATGAAAAACGGAAAAGTGGCGAAAATGACAGTTTTCTATGTGAAATGATTCGAAATGATTCTGTCACAGAATTCTCATCGTTTGTTAGAAAAAAAAAGATTTCACTTGATGAAAAAATTGATGAGTCAATTTATGAAACAAACTTATTTTTACTCAAAAATAAATATGCCCATTTGATTGAATATAACATATCTTTGATTGAATATGCAGCATTCTTTGGATCTGTTAAAATTTTTAATTATTTGAGAAAAAATGGCGCTAAGTTAACACCATCACTGTGGATTTATGCAATTCATAGCCATAATGCAGAAATAATTCACACTCTTGATGAAAATAAAGTTAAACCAGAAGATGAATCATACAGAGAATGCTTTTACGAGTCAATTAGATGCCATAACAAAGATATAGCAAATTATTTTATTTCAATTTTTTTGAATGAAAAAGATAAAAACGCACCAGAAACTGCCAAACGATGTCTTAAATATTACAATTTTGACTTTGCCAAGAGCGAATTCATCAATGAACTTTTTTTTATTGAATTATGCCAATATGATCATTATTTATTTGTTGACAGCCTTTTAAATAAAAGAGATTTTGATGTAAACAAGATAATAATTTATAACACATTTGTTTCATACAATTTGAAATAAGAACTTTTTAATAAAATTGAAAATCTAATATTTCAATTCCATTCAAAATCTAATGTTTCAATGACATTCAAAATCCAATATTTCAATTACATTCAAAATCCAATATTTCAATGAAATTCAAAATCCAATATTTCAATGACATTTAAAATCCAATATTTCGATGACATTCAAAATCCAATATTTCAATGACATTCAAAATCCAATATTTCAATGACATTCAAAATCCAATATTTCAATGACATTCAAAATCCAATATTTCAATAAAATTCAAAATCCAATATTTCAATTACATTCAAAATCCAATATTTCAATGAAATAATAATATAATTTTATCGAACAGCATTTTATTTAGCAGTTGAGAAAGAGAACATTGAACTTGTTAAACTTTTAATAAATCATGAAAAAACAGATGTCAATATTCCATATATTTTAAAACTTATTTTTTTATAAAATTTCAATCCAATATTTCAATTACATTCAAAATCCAATATTTCAATGAAATTCAAAATCCAATATTTCAATGAAATTCAAAATCCAATATTTCAATAAAATTCTAAATCCAATATTTAAATGAAATAATAATATAATTTTATCGAACAGCATTTTATTTAGCAGTTGAGAAAGAGAACATTGAACTTGTTAAACTTTTAATAAATCATGAAAACACAGATGTCAATATTCCATATATTTTAAAACTTATTTTTTTATAAAATTTCAATCCAATATTTCAATTACATTCAAAATCCAATATTTCAATAAAATTCAAAATCCAATATTTCAATGACATTCAAAATCCAATATTTCAATTACATTCAAAATCCAATATTTCAATTACATTCAAAATCCAATATTTCAATTACATTCAAAATCCAATATTTCAATGACATTCAAAATCCAATATTTCAATAAAATTCAAAATCCAATATTTCAATTACATTCAAAATCCAATATTTCAATGAAATAATAATATAATTTTATCGAACAGCATTTTATTTAGCAGTTGAGAAAGAGAACATTGAACTTGTTAAACTTTTAATAAATCATGAAAAAACAGATGTCAATATTCCATATATTTTAAAACTTATTTTTTTATAAAATTTCAATCCAATATTTCAATTACATTCAAAATCCAATATTTCAATTACATTCAAAATCCAATATTTCAATGAAATTCAAAATCCAATATTTCAATTACATTCAAAATCCAATATTTCAATGAAATTCTAAATCCAATATTTAAATGAAATAATAATATAATTTTATCGAACAGCATTTTATTTAGCAGTTGAGAAAGAGAACATTGAACTTGTTAAACTTTTAATAAATCATGAAAAAACAGATGTCAATATTCCATATATTTTAAAACTTATTTTTTTATAAAATTTCAATCCAATATTTCAATTACATTCAAAATCCAATATTTCAATATAATTCGAAATCCAATATTTCAATTACATTCAAAATCCAATATTTCAATAAAATTCAAAATCCAATATTTCAATTACATTCAAAATCCAATATTTCAATGAAATAATAATATAATTTTATCGAACAGCATTTTATTTAGCAGTTGAGAAAGAGAACATTGAACTTGTTAAACTTTTAATAAATCATGAAAACACAGATGTCAATATTCCATATATTTTAAAACTTATTTTTTTATAAAATTTCAATCTAATAATTCAATCACATTCAAAATCCAATATTTCAATAAAATTCAAAATCCAATATTTCAATGACATTCAAAATCCAATATTTCAAGTCCATTCAAAATCCAATATTTCGATGAAATTCAAAATCCAATATTTCAATGACATTCAAAATCCAATATTTCGATGACATTCAAAATCCAATATTTCAATGAAATTCTAAATCCAATATTTCAATGAAATAATAATATAATTTTATCGAACAGCATTTTATTTAGCAGTTGAGAAAGAGAACATTGAACTTGTTAAACTTTTAATAAATCATGAAAACACAGATGTCAATATTCCATATATTTTAAAACTTATTTTTTTATAAAATTTCAATCCAATATTTCAATTACATTCAAAATCCAATATTTCAATATAATTCGAAATCCAATATTTCAATTACATTCAAAATCCAATATTTCAATAAAATTCAAAATCCAATATTTCAATTACATTCAAAATCCAATATTTCAATAAAATTCAAAATCTAATATTTCAATGACATTCAAAATCCAATATTTCAATGGAATTCAAAATCCAATATTTCAATGAAATTCAAAATCCAATATTTCAAGTCCATTCAAAATCCAATATTTCAATTACATTCAAAATCCAATATTTCAATAAAATTCTAAATCCAATATTTCAATGAAATAATAATATAATTTTATCGAACAGCATTTTATTTAGCAGTTGAGAAAGAGAACATTGAACTTGTTAAACTTTTAATAAATCATGAAAACACAGATGTCAATATTCCATATATTTTAAAACTTATTTTTTTATAAAATTTCAATCCAATATTTCAATTACATTCAAAATCCAATATTTCAATAAAATTCAAAATCCAATATTTCAATGACATTCAAAATCCAATATTTCAATATTTCGATTAAATTCAAAATCCAATATTTCAATGACATTCAAAATCCAATATTTCAATATTTCGATGAAATTCAAAATCCAATATTTCAATGACATTTAAAATCCAATATTTCGATGACATTCAAAATCCAATATTTCAATGACATTCAAAATCCAATATTTCAATGACATTCAAAATCCAATATTTCAATTACATTCAAAATCCAATATTTCAATTACATTCAAAATCCAATATTTCAATTACATTCAAAATCCAATATTTCAATGAAATAATAATATAATTTTATCGAACAGCATTTTATTTAGCAGTTGAGAAAGAGAACATTGAACTTGTTAAACTTTTAATAAATCATGAAAAAACAGATGTCAATATTCCATATATTTTAAAACTTATTTTTTTATAAAATTTCAATCCAATATTTCAATCACATTCAAAATCCAATATTTCAATAAAATTCAAAATCCAATATTTCAATGACATTCAAAATCCAATATTTCAATTACATTCAAAATCCAATATTTCAATTACATTCAAAATCCAATATTTCAATTACATTCAAAATCCAATATTTCGATGACATTCAAAATCCAATATTTCAATAAAATTCAAAATCTAATGTTTCAATTACATTCAAAATCCAATATTTCAATTACATTCAAAATCCAATATTTCAATGAAATTCAAAATCCAATATTTCAAGTCCATTCAAAATCCAATATTTCAATTACATTCAAAATCCAATATTTCAATAAAATTCTAAATCCAATATTTAAATGAAATAATAATATAATTTTATCGAACAGCATTTTATTTAGCAGTTGAGAAAGAGAACATTGAACTTGTTAAACTTTTAATAAATCATGAAAACACAGATGTCAATATTCCATATATTTTAAAACTTATTTTTTTATAAAATTTCAATCCAATATTTCAATTACATTCAAAATCCAATATTTCAATAAAATTCAAAATCCAATATTTCAATAAAATTCAAAATCCAATATTTCAATAAAATTCAAAATTCAATATTTCAATTACATTCAAAATCCAATATTTCAAGTCCATTCAAAATCCAATATTTCAATGACATTCAAAATCCAATATTTCAATGGAATTCAAAATCCAATATTTCAATAAAATTCAAAATCCAATATTTCAATTACATTCAAAATCCAATATTTCAATAAAATTCAAAATCCAATATTTCAATTACATTCAAAATCCAATATTTCAATAAAATTCTAAATCCAATATTTCAATGAAATAATAATATAATTTTATCGAACAGCATTTTATTTAGCAGTTGAGAAAGAGAACATTGAACTTGTTAAACTTTTAATAAATCATGAAAAAACAGATGTCAATATTCCATATATTTTAAAACTTTTTTTTTTATAAAATTTCAATCCAATATTTCAATTACATTCAAAATCCAATATTTCAATGGAATTCAAAATCCAATATTTCAATGAAATTCAAAATCCAATATTTCAATTACATTCAAAATCCAATATTTCAATTACATTCAAAATCCAATATTTCAATTACATTCAAAATCCAATATTTCAATGAAATATCATTATTTTTTCATAAAATGCCATTACATATTGCAGTAATTAAAAAAAACGCTCAAATTATAGATATTTTATTGAATCGCAAAGACATTAAAATTAATGCTAAAGATGAAATCAATCTTAAAAAATCTAATCAAATTTTAATATCAAATTAAATGGTAAGATGCTTTTTTTTTATGAAGAACACCAATAGAATTAACTTGTGATGAAAAAATAATAGCAATATTTAATAGCCATAAAATGAAGGTTTTGGACACCGCCATAATTGACCAATTGTTAACCAAAAAAACATTAATAGGAGAAGGTGCGACATCTACTGTTTATAAGGTCATCAACTGCTTTTCACATAAAGGTTTTTTGGTCTTGAAAATATTAAAAGGCGTTCTTTTCAGGAAAAATGATTTAACTGAAGCAGTCAATGAAGATGAAAAATCAGTTTGGAAAGAAGAAGAAGATGATGAAACCAAGAAAGAAGAAGAAATCGATTTTGATAAAGTGAAGAACCTTTATTCGGAATATGAAATTTTGTTTCAACTTAGTCATCCGAACATCGTTAAGGCGTATGGCTTTTACCTTGGCGATAAAACACACAATCCAGCTCTTCTTCTTGAATACTGCAAGTTCAATTTAGACAAAGTCATTAAAATGAAAGCACTCAAAGATTTCGAACTTGTTGGAGTCATCTATGAAATTTGTTCTGCAATGAAATACGTTCATGCTCATAAAATCATTCATCGTGATTTAAAGATGACAAACATTCTCGTGAACCTTCAGAAGCACGTCAAAATATGTGACTTTGGTATTGCTAAATCGATTGATATGACAACTTACACATCAATGACACATGGCGTTGGCACCTTATTTTTCATGGCACCTGAACTTCTTAATGGAAATCAAAAATACGATGAAAAAGTTGACGTTTATTCATTCGGAATTATCATGTATTTCATCGTCACCAAAGGAGAATTACCAGATTACAACCAGGCAGGCTATGAATCATTTGAAATACCAAAAAAGGTCAACAAATTGTGTCAGAAAATCATTAAAAGTTGCTGGTCAAAGGATCCAAAAAGACGCCCAAGTTTCGATATGATATTACAAGAAATTGTTCGAAATAACTTCATGCTAATCAACGGTATCGAAAGTAATATCACTCAACTTAAAGAACATTTAGGAATTTAACGATTTTAAGATCTACTTCCAATTACTTAATGAATAAATTAAGACTTAATCACTATATATGATTTTTTTCCTCCAATATAATAAGAGCCGCTTGATTTTTTTTAATTTACAGTTTAATTCATTTTTTTCTGTTTAATTTTAATATGCTAAATATAAATAATAAAAATCTGGAGTTTTGATGTCATCACTTCATATTGAATTATTGAGGTATGAATTTTAGCAATATTTTGATTCAAGTTTGTTTCTTTTAATTGTGGATAATATTAAAAGAATCTATTATTTATGATATTTTTGGTCTTTTATTTTGTTTCTTTTGAATACATTATTTAAAATTTCTTTAGGCAATTCTTAACATGATAAAAACAATTAAAAATAATCAACTCTTATATGAATATAAAAGTTGATAATTATTACTTAATATTAGACTTCACTTTTTGTACCAACCTTGCACTTGAGAAAGATAACTATGATATTTATAACTATTTAATAAATTATCCAGGAATTGAAATTTGTGCTTTTTGCTTCTCAAACTCAAAGAATTTAATGTTCCAATGTCAGCGACATTCATTGGAGATTATGCATTTTTTGGATGCAAATTTATGAGTGATATCACAATTCCATCATCAGTGACATCACTTTTTCAACATTGTTTTGAAGGATGTGTTTGTTTGAAAATGATTCATCTTCCATCAACATTGGAAAGCATAGGAAAATCTTCTTTTAAAGGTTGTACAAATTTAATTAGTATTGATATTCCGCCATTAATAACATCAATTGAAGAAGAAACATTTTCAGGATGTAGTTCATTAAAAACAATAAATATTTCAGAATCAGTGACATCGATTGGATTTCGAGCATTTTATGGATGTAAATTACTTGATTATATAGAGTTGCCTTCATCAATAAATAAAATTAGTGTTAAATCATTTGATGAATGTACATCATTGAAAGGGATCATATATAAAAACGATTTAGAAAATATAGAAATAATTACAGAAATAATAACAGAAAAACAAGAAAAATTAATAATGAGTTTATCAGGTGACACTAATTCAGGGAAAACATGCTTCATATATAGATTACTTGAAAATATATTTAAGGAATATATTGATCCAATTATGCCTAATACATAAACTACCTTCCAAAAACTAGACCTCACAATTTAATTAAATTCATTTTACTTGATGATTGATTATACAATGTTAGATATTCAATTGGATAAATATAAAATAAATAATCAAAATATATTCAATACATTTAAGCAAAAAGTTAAACTTTTTTAAATAATTTTTTTTTTTTTCTGATCATTAAATAAGTGATGGAAGAAATATCTTTTTTAGCATTATTCAAGAATTAAAAATATCAAAAGAAAAAGATCAAGATGATATTCAGAAATATTATTCATAAAGTTTATTGGATTTGTGCCTTTAGCAAGAGATATAAACACAAATATTGGTAGTTGAAATACCAATATTTGTGTTTATATCATCTTTTTCAATTTTTATGGTTGATCATTTATTTGAAGCAATAAAATACAAAGGAGTTGATGAATTAAAATGAACCTTCCTTTTCTGAAATTGTAATTGTATTTTTAGAAAAAATGACAGTTTTAATTCCTGATGAAGTTTTATTGATTTCATTTTCTGTTACATCTTGGCCATCTTCCATTGAATTAATTCAAAAGAATATGATGAATTTGTTTTTTCAATTGATGAATTATTATTATCTTCAGGAGCAATTGTTTGAATAGGTGGTGAATCTGGTATATCAACACTTTGAGAAATCATTTCATTCGAGCTGCTTTCAGTTGGTAAATCATCAGCAAAACAAACAACACAAACCTAAAAATGTGCTTTTATTATGGGCAGGTAAAAATATTGCTGATATATTAAAGTTTTCATCAAATACAGGAGTATCATGTAAATTATCTTTTGTTCCACTAAAATAAATAGACATAAAGTTGAAGTATTATTACCTTCTTTGAATAAGTTCCAGCAGCTGTATTCGCATTTGGATGAATGAAAGTATTATAACCTTCTTTGAATACATTATCAATTGTATATTTATCTGATTCAGCAACAAAATAAGTTTCAACTAATGAAACACCTTCATTCCATGTATTAATAGTTGTTTCACTAGAATAACTATCTGTATGTCTATTTCAAATGCTTTATTATCAGGGAATTTGCTATTCAGAAAATGTGATTCTCAAATAGTGTGGTTCATTTAATGACAATTTGAATACTCTCTCAAAATTCAATTGTTGAACTTTTTTGGAAAGAGTTTAATTGGTGTTTGATAATTTATAACAAGAGTTTAAATGGTGAATATTCAGATTTTAAATAAAATAAAAAGATGAATTTTTAATTGTTTTTATTCTTTATTCTATCATTAATTCTTCCAAAAAGAATAAAATATGGAGGTTTCATTAGAACTTCTCGCATTGAACTTATTGTTTTTTGAATTAATTTAATCATATTGGGCTGATCAATTTCTTCAGTATCAATTATCTCTAAAGCATTTTTTGAATTTGAATCTTTCTCAATAACAAAATAATTTTTCAATTCTTCTCCATTTTTGGAAGAAATTTCATTTTTTATTTGATTATTTTCCATTTTTTCTTTTATATCGAGGTTACTTGTATCAATGATTTTGTTTGCCGTTTCATTTTTAGATGTACTTGCTTTTTCATTGGTTAAATCAATTTTAGATTTGTTTTCAATTTTTATATAAATTTTCGAAGAAGGCTCTGAATCAATTTTCCAACTGCTTTTTTCATCCAATTTATGAGTTGAATTATTGAAAAATGGGAAGTTCAAAATGAAATCTTCTAAATTGTTGATACAATAGCCATTTTGATTCATTTTAATAAATTGAAATGAGTATGACTGATTATTTTTATATTTTAATAAAGAATCTAACATTCTATAAATGATATCTATTAGATATGGATTTGCTTTTTTGTTTTCATCAATGTTATTTGATTGAAGTAAATAATTTGCTATCTTCAAACTTGACAAAATAACAATGAATAAATTTGAGAAAAAGATATTTTCATCATTTATTTCTTTGTCATGATACTTTAGTGGTTTATTCTTATCTTGAAATACTTTTGAATAATATTTCATCGCATTTTCAATTTCATTTTTTGTTTCTGATATATAGCCAAGAAAGAAAGACGCCATTAAAATGTTTTCTTTAGAAGATGCTTGCTCAAGTGTGTCAATTGTTTTTGAATAACCTAGTTTGTAAATATACTTTAAAATTGAAAAATTAACTTTCCCGCATGGATGTTCATATTCTAACGCAACCCATAAATATTTGCTTGCTTCATCAACATCTCCATTCTCTAAGAGTTCAAGCACGCCAATATTATTATATGCATGATAATAATAATCATTTTTAATAGTATAATATTCCCATACTTTGCCATAATAGACCTTACTAATATTTTCTTTTGTTTCGATGCATTTTTTATAATATTCAATTGCTTTCTTTTTATTTTTCTCTATTCCTTTCCCATCTTCATGCATTTTCGCTAAAAAATAAAAAGAATTTGGATCATTTTGAGAAATGTTGAAGTATTCTAGAGCCTTTCCGAAATTTTGTTCAATACCATCACCATTGTAATACATTAATCCTAAATAAAAATTGGCTCTAGTATTTTGCTGAGGAGAAACTATTTCAAAATACTCTTTAGCTTGTCTAAAATCCTTCCTTTCATAATAATATTCGCCTAAAAAGCAAATTGCAACTGGATAACCTACCTTTGCTGCATCTTTCAATATTTGGACCCCTTTTTCGATGTTTTTAGGAACGTATTTATCGCCTTTTATATATAATTTGCCAATTTCATATGAAGCTTTAATATTCCCTAATTTAGCTGATTCTATATAGTTATTGATTGCCTTAAGTGGATCGCGAGTTTCAAGAAAGTCATATAACCACAAACGTCCTAGATTATAATAAGCTAAAGAATGCTTTTGTTTAATTGCTCTTTCATAGCATTTTTCAGCTTTTTTAAAAGCTTTTGCTTTACCATACCAATTATATAATATGCTGCATTCATATGTAAAACCTAATATATTCCATGCATCTGGATCATTTGTTTTTTTGGCAGCTAATTTGTAATACTCCTTAGCAATAAAACGATTTTGTTTAGGACCATCTTCAAAATATAAATTTCCTTCTTTCAATAAGTTTTCTGTATTTTTAAAAAATTCAGCAGACAATTTAAAAAACTTCATTGATACTTTCATATTCTTTTCGACTGATTTGCCTTCATAAAATATTCTGCCATAAGAAAGTAAAAACTCTGAAAAATCTGGATATAATTTAAGAAAACTCAATTCTTTATCTTCATTTAAAGATAACAAGATTTTGTTTTCTTCATAAAAATTCATTAAATCGTATTTCAAATTTTGATTTTGTATTTGATCCTCATGAAAATACTTAAGAAAGCTATTTGATGAAGTCATCTCAATCAAAATTTCTTGAATTTCCTTCAAATTTGGTCTTTCATTTGGATTTTTTTTGAGGCAATTCTTACATAATTCTAACATTTCACTTGGAAATCTTTCTATTATTAAAGGATTGCTAAAATCATAGTTATTTTGATTTTCGAATTCTGATTTAGGACAGAATAAATAAAAAATAATGACACCGATTAAATAAATATCTGTTTTAAATGAAGCTCCGCCTGACAATTGTTCAGGGGCTCCAAATTTTTGAGATCCTAAATTTTTTGTTGTTTCTTCACAATTTTCATAAAATCGCATGATATCATAGTCAGAAATGAAAGGAATAAAATCATGATTAATTAAAATGTTCCTTGGAGTTAGGTCACGATGCATTATTGAGTTTGAATGAAGATATTTTATGCCTCGAGAAACTCTGTTTATCGTCATAAAAGAAAAAAATGGATTGACAACATTGTCGCTTAAAAAATTATATAAATCGTCATGACACATGTGATCATAAATTAAACTAATGCAATTTGAGTCAATATAAAATCCATAACAACATATAAAGCATGGATGGGAGATTTGTTCAGAAAAATCAAATTCTCGTTTAATATATTTTTTTTCAGAATCCAAACGTAAATCTTTTTTCGCAAAAAGATAACGACTTTTGGTATGAAAAACAATTGATATTTTATTATTCAGTCTTTTCAAGCAAATCAAGTCGTCTTTATTAAAATATTGAAAATTATCTGTTATTTCAAATTGACCAAAAATTCCTTGAATTTTAATGAATGTTTCAAAATCTATATCAAAATTATTGTCATATTTGTAATTAAATTTGAAAAATGAGGGATCTTTAAAGTAATTAGTTGGGTAATAATATCTTTTAACCAAATATCCCAAAATAGGATTTATTATAAATTGTAAAATTGGATTTGATGCGAAAACTCGCTTGAGAGGTATATCTTCTTCAAAAACTTTTGGCGAATTTAACTTTATTCCAGGTATTGTTTTAATAATCTCGTTAAATTCATATTCACTAATTTTTTCAATTATTATGCATTCTCCTTCTTTACAAATTATTACATTTATCTTTGATTGATCCAATTTGTTTATTTCATAAAAATTTGAAAATAATTGTTCATACTGTTTGCTGCTTAAAATTTGGTATACTAGAAACTTGCATTCCTTTAATTCATATTCAAAAAATTCGAAATCTTGTTTTGAAACTTTTTCGTAATTAAAATATCGAAATGTTAGAGAGTTTGTAAGAAGATTAAAAATTTCTTTACATTTCTTTGGTATGTTTTCGAATAGTTGTTTGTATTTGTCAGGAAGATATTGAAAATTGCAATTATTTTGATTCTTCATTTTATCATATTATTTTTTTTTTTTTTAAAGTTTTCCACATTTAAAAAGTCAAGTTTTTTTGCAAACTTTCCACTTCTCAATAGATTTCAAATTCAAACCCCAATAAAAATGATTTAAAAACTGATTGTTTTATAGGAATTCTCATTTTGAACATTAGTATCTTCCATCATGAATTTATTTCCTGTCATAAATTTTTTTTTTATAAACTATTCAAAAATTGGCTGATAAAATTTTATGAATAAACTCCAACTGTGACCAAATTTCCATATTTTACAGAACCTCTGATATTTTTATTATTACATTTTTCTATGTAAATAATATGAAATAGGTCAAATTAGGTGATTGACTTGAACAAATCAATGTTGTATTAAAATAAAGCAAATAATTCTTTTTTCTGTTTTCCATCCATTTTGATTTTTATGTAAAACAATTATTGAAATCATTTTTATAAGTGAAAAACAGTTGAAACAGAATTTCTGTGAAATATATTAAAATATTTGTTAAATTAATATTGTTGATTATGATTGAATTAGTTCAGTATCATTAGAAAAAGAAAAAATGGAAGTCAGGATAAATGTATGGTTAAATGCTGTAATTGTTTCTATTCGATAATAATAATGGACTTTGTTTTGATATTAATTTAATATTCCAGATCATTTAAAGGTTCTAGATGGCCGATAAAATATATAAAATTACAGCTTTGAGATGATGTCTCCTTGAAGTTCCATATATTTTTTAATTCAAAACCTTTATATGGAAAAGTTTCTTTTTCATTCAAAAAAATTTTCCAAAAAGAAAAAGAAATTTTTCAATTCTATTGTGGTAATTTGTATATGAGTGATTTAATGAATTCATTTGCCCCTGATTTAATGATAAATAGTTTTTTTTTATAACTGAAGTATTTGAGAACACTCATTGAATTTGAAATTGAAAATTTTGGAAAAATTAAAGATTCTGAGGTTTACATTTTTTTTTTTTTTTTTTTTTTTTTTTGGAAAATTTCATAAATTTCTTTCATTAAATCCTGTAAAACTCTTTGGAATATGATTAAAATTACATTATTATATATTTTTTTATAATATATTTGGATATATTCATTTATTTTAAGTAAAAAAATCTATTTTACATAAATTTGTAGAGTTTTTTACAGTTTTTCGTTATAATCAAGCACAAGTATGCTTGGTAAAGAATATTTTCTTTAATAAATAATCCATATGTTAAATCAAATATCAATTATTTTAGCAAGTTCAAGAATAAAACATGTAATGATATTTATTAAATAGAATTGAATCGATTCAATCGATATAATCAATATAATAATTGCAGATATTTAATCATGAAATCATAATTATATGAATTAAAATTAATGACAATTATTTAATCAGAATGAAATAAGAAAATTATAATACAATTATTACACAAAATTATCTATATATCATTTGATATTTTGAATAAGTCATATTATTAAATGCTTAATAAAACAATATTAATTATTAATTTGACTATATTTTGACATCATTATTAATATTGCAAAAATTCTTAAAATTCAACTAAGCCTTATTACATATTTATGCTGCTATTCCAAATATTACCAAGTTTTAAATAAATTATATATGGCAAATTTGCGTATTTATATACAAACATCCTAATGAAAGAGAATTTGAAATTTAAAAGTCAAAATAACTTTTTTTGCGATCATTCGATTTCAATATAATATGATTATTTCTGATATAGTAGTAATGTAGAAAAAAGTTACGGATTCCAATTAAAATCTGAGGAATTATAAAAAAATTTAGAAATAATATATTTTGGTGGTTGCAATTATTGTTGTACGTTTTTATAATATAAAAACTATAAAAAGATACGATTATTTTTGTATAAAAAGAAAAGGA
The DNA here is from genome assembly GCA_039105265.1 of Tritrichomonas musculus. NCBI lineage: Eukaryota > Parabasalia > Tritrichomonadida > Tritrichomonadidae > Tritrichomonas > Tritrichomonas musculus. The sequence goes on along the minus strand of JAPFFF010000024.1, from coordinate 174,095 downwards.
TTTTTCCTTCCTCATTTCCAGCACCATGCATTATGAAAAAAACGGTTAAGGTGTCAGATTTGCTTTTTTTACTAAAGAGTTAATAACAGAATGGATATTAAAAGAACTGAAATAAAAATATTTTGAATCCACAGACATTTATGTCTTCTAAAAAGTTACGGATTGATTTTTTTAAAATAATTTTTTTTTACCAAGAATTAGAAATAATATTTTGATGATTTTCAAAAAAATAATAATATATATTTAAATATTTATTATTAAATAAATTTTTTAAAATTAAATATACAGGGTTGGACATGCAAAATGGGAAAGCCTCTCAATCTTCTCAATCCACTTTTTAAAAACTTTTTTTGAATACCCATTCAAACTGGTTATCGGCGTTTTTGTTTTTTCCCGCCAAAAATTGAATTAATTGCCTTACTATTTGGGAAATTTTGAATAGAAAAATATGATTTTTCGATTTTAAAAAAATGTATTATTTATAATGTTATTTATTTATTTTTAAAAAAAAATAATTAAGTTTACAGAAAAAATATGAGATATTTACATTTTATTTTAGTTTTTTAGATTTATTTTTTTGCCTTACTAAATGGGAATTTTGACACTCTAAAATTGAATGGTTTTGCCTTTCTAAATGGGAAACTTTCTGAGGAAATTTTGTATGATTTAAAAATTTATTAATAACTCAATATATATTTTGTTTCAAGAAACTTTATTCTTATAGTTTTAATTTATATTTAAGAGAAGGTTTTGTTGAAATGACGTTGATATTGAATTTTATGTGAGATTAAATATTCAAATATTTTGTATTTTTTTTTCAAAAAATTGGTTTTAAATATACTTGCAAATATGAAGCTTGCGTTGAATTTCATTATTTAAAAAGTTATAAGTTATACAATGAACATTGAGTGCTTCTAATTTTAATTTTAAATAATAAGGAGTATTTTCATCGAATTTATGACCTTTTATTCAATTTTATTCAAAGAGAAAACATGGCATCACATTTTGAGCAATAAAAAATAAAAGTTATTGAATAATTTCTTTTTAACCTTCTTTTTGATTTTATAGATCACCATTATTAGTCTACCATTGATCCTATTCCAAAATAAAGTCAGAAATACTTGTAGTTGCTCTTTTTCTTGTATCTATTTAAAACATAAAACGAATAAGGATCTTTAACTATGTTTTAACTATACTTGAAAATTATCTATCTATATTACTATTATGATTCTTTGGTATTTTCATGCCTGATAAAGTTATTGGATCAAAATTCGCTTTTGGAGTAGAATTTTTAAACATTAAAATATCTATTTTCCAAATTGATTAAAAGAGAAACTTTTTCTGAGGAATTGCCTTTCTATTTGGGAAGGTTTGAATTGTAGATCATTATTAAACAACATTATTCACATGCAACACAGTTGTTAAATAATTATGACAAGTAACATTACTTTTATTAAAATATATTCTCATTAAAATTTTCTTAAAAATTTTATTTTTTCAAAATAAAGATATCAGGTTAATCGTTTTAAATTATTTAAATAATATAATTATATATAAAAATCTATAAAATATTACATATATAATTGACACTTAATTTTGTTTTACTATGCAATTTTTTGAGATATTAAAAAAATTAATGTATAATTTTCAGTATTCAAAGTTTCCCATTTAGTAAGGCAATTCTACAGAAAAAGTCTCAAGGTAATTTTACGCTATTGAAAAAAAATTGAATGAGATTGAATGAGTGATACTATTCAATTTTTTTTCAATTCCTATTTAGTATGTCCAACCCTGTATATTAAATATTTAAAAAATGAAAAATATAAAAAGATATTTGTATTTTATTCCTTGAAAAATTGAGAGGCATATCGGATCCCCCTTAATATTTTCAATTTCTTCCATAATTTTTTGTCTTCTTTGTATTTCTTCAAAAGTATCAAATTTTATATAAATATAAATATAAAATATCAATCCAAATTGAAAAAATTTTCTATGATCAATTCAAAAAGTGAATAAAAATCAACTTTTTGAGAGAGTAACTATTGAAAAAAGATTTACATCAGAATATAATTAGAAACAACATTTAAGGTACAAATCCAGTACGTTACGTAACCGCCATTTTTTTTGACACTTTATAAGAAAAAATCGACATGTTATATAAAAAATCGAATATCTGACTATTTTTTACATAACATGTCATTGAATTAAGAAAAATGTAAAATAAATGTCAAAAACACACCTTGTCAATTTAAACTTTTTCAAAGACCCCCATCTATTCAAATAATAAACGTTCTCACTTACAAAAAATAACGTACTGGATTTGTACCTTAATACGTTTTTCTTATTTTTATTCACTAAATAAAAATAAAATAAAAATTTAAAATAAGTCAGGATTCAAAAGCTCAGTGATAGCTATTGGGTTACCTCTGATAGCAGCCATGTTCAAGTATCTATCGCTTTCCTTTCTATTCTTAGCGATTCCGTCACCATTTCTGAGCATCATTCCGTAGTTGTACATAGAGTTGCTGTCGCCTTTGTTTGCTGCCATTTTGAAGAACCTCGCGGCCTCCTTCCTGTTCATGGCAACTCCATCGCCTGCGTGCAGCATTGTTGCGTATCTAAACATTGAGTTAGTGTCGCCTTTTAATAAAAATAAAACAAAATAATAATCGAAATATTGTAGAAATTAGATTTATTCAATTTAATTCTTTATGTGAAAAAAATTCTAAGCAAAAATTTCCTTTATGTATAATATCAATATTATACAGGTGAATAGTATTATTTATTCTTCATTTGAGCTTTTATTTGCTGAATATCTGCACCTTGCTCGCGTAATTGTTTTTTAATATTTTCAATTTCTTCCATTATTTTTTGCCTTCTTTGTATTTCTTCCATTTTTATTTTGTGAATTGTATTCTTAGCAATATCTTTTATATAAGTGATTGTTGAATCTTCAACAAGTGGAATGAAATCTTTTGAATCAGGGAAAATTTCTTTAATTGTTTTATCAATTATTTTATCCAAATCTTTGCCTTTTTCTAATTTTGTTATTGCAGCATCAATATTAAGATGATCAGTATTACCAAAAGGAATTAATGATACTTTTGATGCGATATCATTTTGGATGTCTTTTTCTTGTTTTTTGATCAATTTTATCATTTCATCATTGATTGCACACTTGAATATTTTGGCCATTTCATCCATTGTTTCTTCGTTGTTTATATTGCTATAAATATCATCGATTTCGTTTGCAAATCTTTCGAATGATTCTGCCAATAAACTTCCACTGATTTTTGTTCCTTTGGAAAGGCATAAATCCATAATAAAACTGGCAACATGACTCAGAGAATTACGATATTCTTTTGGACGAGAATGAAACTCAAATACCGAGAAGCATTTAAACATTGATGGATCAATACCTGGGTATTTGAATGATAAATCATGAACAAGGTCTTCAGTAGTTGTTTTATTTTGTTCTGAAAGTTTTTGCAATACATTATCTCCATCAATTATTGCTAGATTGTTGATAAAGCTAAATCCATGATGGACATTAATGTTTTCAAATGTTTGAATTATAGATGAATACTTCATGAAATCATTCAAATAAATTGTGTCGAAAGATTTTGAAGCATAAAAAGAAACATTAACCAAAGAAATCATAGAGCAAATTGCCTGTTTTAGCCATTTTATTTCCCCTTTCACTGCAAAAAGACCTTCTGAATCAATGATAAATATATCTCGATTCTTGTTATCTTCATCATATTCATCAATGTTAATGTCAAATAAAGACGCAATTTCTTTGCATTTAACAGGACCAACAGCATTTATTCTATGTGTGCATGAATCAGCACATCCTGAAACTTTGAAAGTTGAGTTTGAATAATCAGATTTGGCACCATTTAATAAATGTGATGATATTGTACTCTTTCCTGATCGAAGACCACCGAATACTAAAACCATACATGGGTAAAATGATAAAGAAAATCTCTTTTTTGCGACTTCAGTCAATTTTATTTGCCCATTTGAGTTTTGTTCCCATACTGGAAACGGTTTTTTATCAAATATATCTGATGATATTGATGACAAGAATTTCATGACATCTTGATTTTCCTCTTTTTTTGCGATATTGTAAGCTTTTTTGATATTTATCTTGTCAGCTTCGTAGAGCAGTTTAAAAAGGTGGAAATGATTATATTTGATTAAGCTTTGTAGAATTGAATTATCTATGAGTTCTTCAGGGAAAAATGCATAATTATAATAATGGAAACTAGCATCAATAAACTTTTGTTCAACTATGTTTGACATTGAAAATTCTTCCTTATCGATATAATTTGTTAACAAGAAATTTGTAATTTCATTATGATGACATTTGATTGATTCTTCTAATAATTTTTCATGCATAGTGAAATCCAAGTAAACGTTGTTTTCTTTGAGAAAATTGAATATGTCTAAATTTTTAGAATGGATTGAATAAATCCATAATTCTGGTGATATTTGAACGTTGTTATTTAATAAATATTTTAATATTTCATGTGAGCCACAAAAAGCTGCATATTCAATTAATGTTATTTCTTTGCCTATCAAAAATGGATTGGTCTCAAATATTGATGTTTCGATCATAGAATTAAGAGAAATTTCAGACTCTTTTATATATGATTCTAGCTCTTCAATTGAATCATTTCTAATGATTTGGCAAATTTGGCTATCATTTTCGCCAATATCTCTATTTTCATCATAGTCTTCTGATTGTAAAATTGGAGAATTTTCAATATTAGGAATCTTAATGAAATCTTTGATTTCATTATAAAAGTATAGGCAATTGTTTTCATCGTCTTTCATCAATCTGTTAGCCAAGTGTTGATTTGCTGTTAATATTTTTTCATCAAATAAGAATAACAAGATTCTTTTGTTTTTTTGGAAAATGTCATAAATTTCGGATTCATTGAAGAATTCATTGATTTCTTTCATTAAATCCTGTAAAACTCTTTGGATTTTCTCGAAAAATGTATCTGAACGATAATGATTATTAGAGATATTTGAAACTAAATAGAGAAAGTCTCTTAGCTGGTACTTATCTTCACATATTTGTTGGTCTGCAATGATTTGGGATAGGTTTTGCATGTTTTCTTCCATATTTTCATCATCCTTAATCAAAGATAGCAAAGCACATTGAGCATTTCTCTTTTTTGAAAGATAATCATAAACAGCTTCCATATTTTTTTGGAAATTATGAAAATGAAATGAAGAAATTTTAACAAAAGACTTCATTAATCATTTAATAATTGAGTGATTATCAAAAATGACTTCACTAAGGATTAAATAATGGAGTGATTTTTTAAAAGGATTTTTTTAAAAAGGACTTTTGAAAAGGATATTTAAAAAAAAAAAAGTATTTTTCACAAAATACTAGATTAGATAATATACTGAAACCAAACTTATAAAAAAAAAATTTTATATAAATATAAAAAATAAAATATCAATCCGAATTGAAAAAATTTTCTATGATCAATTCAAAAAGTGAATAAAAATCAACTTTTTGAGAGAGTAACTATTGAAAAAAGATTTACATCAGAATATAATTAGAAACAACATTTAATACGTTTTTCTTATTTTTATTCACTAAATAAAAATAAAATAAAAATTTAAAATAAGTCAGGATTCAAAAGCTCAGTGATAGCTATTGGGTTACCTCTGATAGCAGCCATGTTCAAGTATCTATCGCTTTCCTTTCTATTCTTAGCGATTCCGTCACCATTTCTGAGCATCATTCCGTAGTTGTACATAGAGTTGCTGTCGCCTTTGTTTGCTGCCATTTTGAAGAACCTCGCGGCCTCCTTCCTGTTCATGGCAACTCCATCGCCTGCGTGCAGCATTGTTGCGTATCTAAACATTGAGTTAGTGTCGCCTTTTCCAGCTGCGAGTTTAAAGAATCTTGCTGCTTCTTTTTTGTCTTGATTGACACCATCGCCTGCTTCCAGCATGTCTGCGTAAATGAACATTGAATTTGTGTTGCCTTTGACAGCAGCCAGCTTGAAGTAAAGAGCTGCGTTTTTCTTATCAACTGGGACACCGTCGCCGTATTTAAGCATTGAAGCGTAGCTAAACATAGCGTCAGAGTTTCCTTTATCAGCTGACGATTTGTAGTAGAAAGCTGCCTTCATTTTGTCGGTGTCAACACCATCGCCTTCTTGCAACATTTTCCCGAGAATTAGCATTGAATTTGTGTTGCCTTTATCGGCTGACTTCTTGAAGTACTTGGAAGCTTCAGCCTTGTCCATGTCGATTCCTTCCTTTCCTGACAAAAGCATCTTTCCATAGCTATGCATTGAAGTGATGTTTCCTTGATCTGCGCTCATTTTGTAGTATCTAGCTGCCTCCTTCTTGTTCATTGACACTCCTTTGCCCGTGAAGAGCATGTCGCCGTAGTTCTCCATTGCCTTGATGTTGCCCTGATCCGCGCTCATCTTGTAGTAGCGAGCTGCCTCCTTCTTGTTCACCACGACTCCGTTTCCGTTGTATAGAATGTCGCCGTACTTGAGCATCGAAAGTGTCTCGCCACGATCAGCGCTCATCTTGATGTATCGCGCAGCTTCCTTCTTGTTCATCTGGATGCCATCGCCGTCATAAAGCATGCATCCGTAGCTGTACATCGCATTCGACTCGCCTTGGTCGGCCGACTTTTTCAGATACTTGGATGCTTCCTTCTTGTTCATCGAAATACCTTCGCCGTTGTAAAGCATGCATCCGTAGTTGTACATCGCTTCTTGGTCGCCTAAATCAGCAGCCATCTTCAGGTATCGACTCGCCTCCTTCTTGTCAATCTTGATACCTTCCCCTTGTCGTAGCATAAGGCCAAATTTGAGCATGGATTTGACCTCTCCTTGATCGGCATCTTTTTGAATGTCGAGGTACTCATTCGAATAAAGGTCTTGCTCTTCGTCAAATAGGTCCAGGTATTCGGCTACTTCTTCTTCATTTGCACCAAAGGCTAGTCTGTATCGTTCCGTTAGAATTTCGTCAACTATCTCATTGAATGAAGGTCTTTCGGAGGGATTATTTGACCAGCACTTTTTGAGAAAATTTCGGATGTCGTTGTCAAAGATAAAGGTTAAATCTGGACGCTTCCCTTGACGGACTTCATCTTGTAATCGGAAGATGTTGCGATAGCCTTCATATGGAGGCTTGCCTGAAAGTAGCTCATATGCAATTAATGAGAATGCATATACATCAACTTTGTAGGTGTAGGGCTTGTTTGAAAGTATTTCTGGTGCCATGTATAATGGTGTTCCAACACCACTTTCCATTAGTATTTCGGGCATTTGTAACTCGGATAATATTGAAAGGCCAAAATCACAGATATGCGGGTTGAAATTATCATCAAGTAATATATTTTGTGGTTTTAAATCGCGATGAACAATCCTTTGGGAATGAAGAAATTTCATCCCTAAGGCTATACCTAATAAAATTATATATTTCCGGGAATTGGAAAATTGATGAGGAGCAAGGGCGTGATATTCTTTGTCTAGCATTGAATCGAGTGATCCATTAGGCATATAATCTGTAACAATGGTAGGAAAAGGTTTATGATCAAAATTTAAAAGATTGTACCCAAATAACGACAATATTGATGGATGTTTGACTTTTGGATAGGAAGTTATCTCATTTAAAAAGGATTTTTGGAGATCTTCGGAGTAAAATTCTTGAATTGAAACTTTTGCAGCATATTCTTTATTTGTTACGGTATTTTGAACTAAAAATACTCTTCCAAAGTTGCCATTTCCAATATTTTTTATGATTTTAAAGTAGTTTAAATTGATTACGAGTCGATCCATTTGTTTTTAATCTTTTTTTCGGCAAAAATTTTATCCGGACAAATATCCTTTTAAATTCTGCATAAAAAATTTATGACCGTGAATTAAAAATGATCCTTTTCATTTTCTAGATTATATATTATGTAATTTGTTAAAAAAAACTGGATGTAACGTTTATGACAAATTTTATCTTTGAATTTTAAGAGGAAGGTCAACTTATTTTTAACACAAAAACTCATAGTATAATTGGTTTGGATTTTGCATAAGTACATATAATATTTAATATAATATATAATAGTTTTCTATCTATAATATCTCTATAATTTATTTATATTATTGAGATAAAAATGTTTTATTCAAAATTAATCTAATTTGAATGTGTATTCAAATATTTTTTTCTCTCTATTTTTTCTTTTCAAATTTAAGTTTTTTAGTTTTACAAATTTTTCTTGATGGGTTATTAATATTTTTTAAATATTCTTACATATTTAATCATGGATATAGATTTAAAAAATAATTACTCATACGATATTTTAAATCAATTCATATATTTGCTTGCGAGAATGTATAAAACTAATGATCGAGTGTAATTTATCATGACTCTAAAAAAAATTGGTAGTTGGAATATGAAATTTAGTCGAATAAATAGATTTATTATACGCATATATATCTAATATATTGTTTTTGAATGATTTGGTGTGTTGAATTTGGGACAATATTTGATTTAATAGCATCAGTAATAGTTTCAAAAAACTGATTACATCTCAGCCATTTTGTAAAAATATTGAATCTCAGCTGGTTTATTCTTATCATATTAGCAAATACTTTTAAATCACCATTTGACCTATCTTGAATTATTTGAAATTGAGAATCTCCAATTTTCATCGATTGTCTTTAATCCAATCATAAAAGTAATATTTATATATAATTATTATTATATTATTTATAAATAAAATAAAATTTTGAATTTATTAATTACAAAACGCAAAAAAATGCAAACAATGAGAAAAAAATGGCCATTCAATTAGTTGACCCTCCTCTGAATTTTAAGAAAAAAATAATGGTCTATTTATCAGAATTTTTCAATAGATAAAAATAATGATTATCTTCTTATAACATCATAAATATGCCATTTAAAAAGAATAATATAAAATAATGTAAACAAGAAATTTATATTCCTTGAAATTTTGATAAAATTTGATTCTTTTTGGCAATATGAAAAATTATATATTAGTGATAATTACAAAAAAAAAAAAAAAAAAAAAAAAAAAAAAAAGAAAATGACATTATTAATACTTTAATTGAAAAGAAAAATTAGCAATGATAGCTTTTAATTAATTAATCAAACAATAATATTTTTTAAATAATAACATTATAATTATTAATTACCTAAATTAAAAAAAAAACTAAAATTTTTATCTTGGAGTCACTTTTACGGGCTTTTTTAAGTGCCATTGTAAAGTTTCCTCATTATATTCAGCATTAGCATATATTTCAATCAAGCTATGCTTTGGGATATGTTTCTTTACCACCATTGACAACTTCTTCCAAGTCTCAAAAATAGTATCATATTCGGTCTGTTGTAAAATTTTCTTCTCCTGAATTTTTTGTTTTGTCTTTTTCAGCTGCTCTTTTTTCTTGACCAAATTGTAATAGAATCTTTTTCTTTCGTCTATCAAAGAATTGTTACCGAAATCGTGCAAATGGAGTCTAACATTTTTATAATTTCTTCTTCTTCTAATAGATTGATTATTATTAGAAGGACTTTCATGCTTTTCTTCCAATTTTTCTTCTTCTTCTTTCATTTCACTTTCCTTTTTTTTTAAAAGGTCAATTTGATTGACCATCTCCTTTTGATTTTCGAGCAATTTTTTCAAATTATTTTCTTCTTCTTCGATTTCTTGCTCCATTTCGCCTGTTTCTTTCTTGGTACGATCAATTTCACATTGAATCATTTCAATGTCAAATTTCAATTTCTTTTTGGCCATCTCTTCAATGTCTTTCAATTTGTCCAGATCGTCCTCGCTATCGTTGTCAAGGTGATGCACAAGAAGGGTCTGTTGAGCAAGAAGTCTTTGGAGATCTTCAACTTCTCTCTGGTACTTCAAAATGAGGGCGTCTTTGGCATCCATGTTAACGGTCGCCGTATTTCTGATCATTTTTGCCTTCTGCGCGTAACGGAGCGTGTTCATTGTCTCGCTGGCGTTGAATGAAGAAGGCGACAAAGTGGCAATCATCAATGTTCTCGCGTTTCCGCCCAAAGAGTCCTTCAAGAGCATCGTGAGACGCGAATCTCTGAAAGGGATGTGATATGACGACGATGATGTCGGTGACACTTTTTTATTATCACCTAACGAGCCAATGCTGCTTGTCTGTGGCGCCTTCCTGGGGCTGTTCTTGTTCAACGATGACGTTGAGCGTGAGTTGTTGAGCTTGTTGATTGGAAGAGATGACAAGGACGAATCGGAAGTGGAGACATTCATTGATGACGCCGATGAACGATAGCTAGTCAAATTTGTATCGCCTTTGTTCTCAAGTTCAATGTTGACTTCAACTTCGTTCTCATTTTCAGGCGGGTTTTCGGCTTCTTTCTCTTTTTCTTTATCTGGATCAGGTTCGGTTTCGGTTTCGGTTTCGGTTTCCGTATCGTTGTAATTGTCGGTTTCGGTTTCGGTTTCAGTTTCCGTTGAATTTGAATTGGTGGCACTTTTCTGTGTATCACGGAAACTTTTTGAATGCTCACGGGAAGTAAGCTTTGATATGCAATTTCCGAGAACTAGAAGAGCATAGTTGATGGAGCTACCTTCACGAAGGGCTTCTCCTTCAGTACCGGCTTTGGATGACTTTTCACTTCCCGCTAAATCGACTAAATTTAAACGGCCAGTTTTTGTAACTTCGCCAACAGTCTGGATCCAAATTGAAAGGATTGTATGGGCTCGGGTACTGCTTTCGTTCATCATGGTGGCTCGAACAATTCGATTCCGTTTTCCAATCTTGATAAGAGTATTAATATCTTCCATGGACATGATATCAACAATGGTACTGTTCTCCATTTGAAAAGAGTGGGTAGCTGGATCTTCTCGTAAGCGAATTTTTGGAGGGTCTTTGGAGTCGTTGAGGAGATCAAGTAATTGTTCATTGTAAAGTTGAACATACGAAGCTTTGATACTGACCCATAACTTTCCGTCATCTCGTTGGGGTAATCTTTCTGTTTTTTTATCTTTAAAAACACTAGCACTGTTGCTCTTCATCATACTTTTTTTTGGTATTGGGATATCTTTGAGGTTATTCGTATTGTTATTAGTATTGACACTTGATTTTCGTGGTGATTTCGAGTGTGGAATAATAGGTATACTGTTTTTTTTATATAACTCTTTTTTTGGACTAACTTTTGATCGATTATTATCGTTATTACCTCCTTGATTATTGTTGTCGTTGTTATTGTTGAGTAGTTCATTTATTGTTTTGTTGTCTTTTGTATATAAAACACCTTTTTTGGAAATAAAATCAAATATTTGAGTAACTGCGCGCGGAATAATTCCTAGTGTTGCACTTTTAGCTTTGCCAATTCCATACATTGTGTAGGTTTTTCCTGAACCAGTTTGACCGTATGCAAAAATAGTTCCATTATATCCATCAAGAACACTTGAAACTATTTCACTAGCTGCGGTTTCGTAAATTTCTTGTTGAGTACAATCTGGTGGAAAGGCGTAATCAAAAGTAAATCGATTTCTCTTATTCGGTAAGTCGTGTACATCATTAGATTTATTTGGAACTTCAATTTCAACTAATCCCGTATTCTGATTTACCTCCATGATTTCATCGGTGTTTGCTTCATTAAGTGTGTTTAATAACGGACGTACACGAACAGCAACTTTAACACACTCCTTGGAAGACATTTATTTTTCAAATTTGAATGGATATTTGTCCATAGATGTAAAAAAAAAATATTTGTATAAAAAATATCAAAAATCTGGTGTTTTTATTATTGTATGCTATTTTAATGAATATATTATTGTTTCTTTTGAATAAACTTTTTCATTGGTCTAATAAAAATTTGTGAAAATTCTCAAATTCATCCAATTTTGATGTCCGTTTAAAAATAGTTATTGACCATATAGGCCAAATAAAATTTTAAGGAAATTAGGCATAAATGAATTTTTCCAGGAAATCACTTTTCCAACCATATAATAATAATAATAATAATAACAATAATAATATTCAAGTATATGAGCATCTTTACATTACAACTCTAACAAACACTTCTGGATTTTCTTTTCAAAACTCGTCACCAAATTCAAAAACTAAAAATAGTTTTAATTTGGATGATCAAATATATAATTTATTAAAAATGGCTCCACGTTGCTTTACAATAACTACGAATAGTGGATCTTATCAATTTAATATCGAAATGCTCAAAGATATGTCGCCTGTAATATCGGATATCCTTAATAAAGACCCTAAAAATTTAAAATATCATATTGACATTACTGATGATGTTAATGCCATGGCAAAACTCGAGAAATTATTTCAAGGTGAAAATATAAAATTTGACAATAAAGAAATTCCAAATATTCGACAAATAATAGATTCTCTCAAAATTACCCGTTGTCCATTATATATATTAAACCAAAGTAAAGATGTTCTTACAGATCAAAGAAGGAATTTTTGGGATTTTGGTAGTAGTGTCACTTTTTCAACATCAAGTTTATTATTTTTTTATCAAAATGTTGTACAAAAAAATTTTATTATTTCAACGAATCGACAAGATTATAAATGTAATAATTTTGGTATTTTGTCATCAAATGTTATTTGTGAAATGATAAAAGAAAATCAAAATCTTGAATCGTACAAATATGATTTTGATGATGAATATCAAGAATTCCAAATCATTTGTGATTTATTTGATTTTAAACCAATTAAAATTACATTAAACAACATGGATTCTCTTAAAAAAATTGCAACTGATCTTGAAATTACTTGTTTACTTGATAAGCTTGATTTGTACTTTGAAAATTATGAAAATGCGATACAAACAATTGATGAAGAACAACTTTTAATTGATGAAATTGATGAAATTTTTGAATGGTTATATGATATTAAAAAAATAACCGTCAAAACTGTCCAAAATAAAATACTTAAATCAGATTGGATTCAATCAACTACGAGTGTGCAAGAACTCGCTGCAATCATTCTACAAGTCATCAATGCTGACTTTATTTATCATTCTTACTTGATTGAATTAATTGTTCTTTTGAATAATGAGTCAAATGAAGATAACTGCATTAATATTCTTGTTCCTTTTCTAAGTGAAAAATTGTTGAATTCAATAGGTGAATCAAAATTGAATTGTTCTTTTATTTATCTTTTAATTAAAAACGGTTTTCTTCCTATTGAAAAAGTTATTGATAAAATCATGATGGTTGACCATTTTATCAATAAAAAAGAAATGACTGAATCAGAAAAAAGTTCATTTACTATGAATGAGCATAATAACGTTGTTCTCTGGTTTTTCCCCGAATTGCTCACAAAAGTTGATGATAAAAAACTTTTCATAGGTTTATATGAAAACTATTCAAATTACATACATAAATATTATCCATCCAATATTGAAGGATTCAAAAAAATCAGAGAGAAAGGAGAGCCAAGTGATGAAATAACCAATTCGTTACGAAATGACAATGTTGATCAATTTCAGTCAATTATTTCAATGAATGGCATTGATATAAAAAGCGGTTATATTCCATTTGATATCTTCTTTCATTTGATCAAGTTGAAAGAGATGAGTTATATTAATTATGCCGCTTTTTGTGGGTCAATTAATTGTTTCAAATTCTTGTTTTTGAATCATGCAAAGCTTGATAATTATACTTATCGTTGCGCCGTCTTCGGAGGAAACCTTGAGATTGTTCGAATAGTCAGTCAAGATAAAGATAATGCAACTAATGGCAAGAATATTAATTTCGATGTTTTTATATTGGATGGCAATAGTACTACTGTCAAATATAATCTCCCAAACGACAGTGCTTTGAGAGAGTCAATTCATCTTTTTTCTCAATTTCGTTCTTTTGTACTTCAACGAAATCCGTTATTTTTCACAATTATTAAACATCAAGATGAACTTTTTGACTGGATTCTTCAAACATCTGTTTTAAACAAAGGAAAAACAGGGAATGAGTTGATTGATTTGATTATTTTGTCAATTCAAAATGGAAATGCTCATTCACTCGTTGAATGTATAAATCAAGGATTTGATATAACTTTGCTGCCTATTCAACAAGTTTATAATTTGATCTCTTTTTCTGCTTCGCTTGGGTATTACAAGCTAACACAACTTCTCTTCAAAATATCGAACGAATTGATTGAAAAAGAGATTAAAAAAGAAGAAGAAGCAAAAAATAATTCTACTTTTAAATTGTCAGCAGGTAAATCTTTCGATTATTATTTGAGTTGGGTTAAGTTTGGTAATCTTTCCATTTTTAAACTGATCATCGATAAGTTGAAGCCTCCTGATGAATCACAATTAACTGATTGTTTTTATCTTGCCGTTGAGAAAAATTACTTTTCTATTATTTCTTATATTTTTGATGAGTTTAATTTCGAACCTACGACTCCTGTTATGAATAAATCATTAAAAATAGCAATTGATAATAAAATGGATGCCATTTTTGAATACTTGCTTGATCGATATAAAATCATACCATCAATTGACGTCCTTCTTTCAGCATGTAAAAGTGGTAATGCTAAAATTTCGAAAAAATTAATTGATTTGATTTACGAAGAAAATCCTTCGATTGACTTTTCTGATACTTTGATTCAATCTGGTTTGAATGGTTTACTTGAAGCATTTCAATATTTAGTTGATAAAAAAGTTTGTTTTAAAATTAGTAAGCTTAAAAGCATTGCTAGTAAATTCATCCAATCAAATGAGAAAACATTCATTATTTTGATGGGAATTGCTGATCCTGAAAGTAAAGAAGTTATGATGATAGGAGCCTTGACTGAAGCAATTCAAAATCATAAAAAAGAAACAGTTAAATTTTTATTAAATGAAAATGTTGATCTTAACAATTCATTATTTGAAGCCATTGAATCAGACGATCTTGAAATTTTTGACATGATTCTTGAACATAATAAAAAACCGTTTTTTGTTAATCAAATTGATGAAGAAAAAGGAACTCCTTTACATTTTGCTGTTATAAATAATAAACTTGATTTTGTTAAACGTCTTCTTGCAGTGCCAGGAATCAATCCAAATCTTTATTCATTTGGATATGAAACGCCTTTATGTGCAGCTGTTACTAATATATATGTTGATATAGTAGATGCTATTCTTGATTTCTATGGTGATGATATTCAATCGCAAATATGGCAAGTCAATGAATCATTGAAATGCCTTGTTCCTTGTTCTTTAAACAAAAATGGTATTGCTATTTTGAATCGACTTGTTCGAATTGAAAACGTCGATTTGAATATTTATACAGAAAATGTTGATTTATTAATTCGTGCTATTGAACTTAATGAAATTGAACTTGTTAAATATCTTCTCTCAAAAGAAGAAGTTGATGTCAATTCTTTTTCAGGAAGGAATTTTATAACCCCTCTTGAATATGCAATTAAATCAAGGAATGATGAAGTTGCCAAATTATTAATTGAAACACCTCGTTGTAACATCAATTTGAATGATTCTAATCTATATTCACCATTGAATTATGCTGTTAATATGAATAATTCTAAAATTGTCAAATTACTTGTTAATAATGAAAAATTTGATCCAATTGAAAGCAACATTAATACAGCCTTTATATGCACGAATAATTATGAAATTTTGTTAGATTTGAGTAAATTTAAGGAACTTGATGTGAATGATTCAATTTTCAACTCAACTTTAATGAATGCAATATCCCAAAATGATATCAAAAAAATTGAATTGATCATTTCACATCCTTCTTTCAATAAAGTCAAATCGAATTTATTTGAATGTTTATGTGTCTCCATTTCAAGGGAAAATGTTGAAGTATTCAAAAAGTTGTTTAAATTGTATGATAATCAATTGTGTTTCATCAATGAAAATACTGGTGATGATTTTAATGTTCTCATTTATTCAATTGACCATCAAGGTTTGATAATTTTCAATGAAATTATGACAAATATTGAAAAATACAATTTTGAAAAAGTTAGCATTCGTGATGTCTTCAATGAATTGATCACTTCTTCTTCACTTAATTATTTTGTAGATCAATATAACATCACTGATATTTTGAATAAAATAATTCAATATGATGAGTCACATCACCATGAAATTAATTTCAATGAAATGTTGCCAAATGGCTGTTCTTACCTCACTTCACTTCATTATATGAATTTTTATGAGCCCATTGTAAACTTCTTCTTGGATCATGGATGTGATCCGAACCTTCCTGATTCAAATGGCGTCTATCCACTTGAGCATTCAATTTTGAATGGTTTATATGGTTTACCAGAAATTTTAATTAAAACATGGAAAATTGACCTCTCTGTTAAAGTTGGTGAAAAAAAGCAAAGCTACCTTCAACTTGCCGTTAAAAAAGATGTTCATGAAGCTTTTCACTTAATTGTTGAATTTGACCATCGACAGGTCAATTTGGAAGATATTGACGGTGACACCCCGTTGATCATGGCTGTCAGAAATAAGAGAATTAGTTTGGCTGCTTGCCTGCTTGACCTCAGTGATATTGATTACCTGCATGAAAATTTGAAAGGCGAAAGCGCAGCTTCAATTTGTTTCGATTTAATTAATGAAAAAAAGTCATCCGTGGGAAAAAATCAGAGCAAAAATACTAGGTTCTTTGAGAATGCAAATGCTGAAAAAAATGATTTTGATTCTATTCAAATAGATAATGTTGATCCTAAATCAATTTCAAAAGATGACTTTAAAGCAATTTTAATGAAATGGTATATGGCTTCAATTTGAGTTGATGACTTTTAAATCGATTTGCATGTTAAATGTTTACAAATTAATTCTTTTTTTTTTTTTTTTTTTGAAGGCACATACAATTTTTTCTGAAGGCACATACAATTTTTTCAAAAGAAAATTCAATTATAAAAAGAAAAAAAAAAGAATTAAATTTTTTAAAACGCTTATGTTTAGAAGATAATAAATTAAATTAATAAGCAACATTTTGATGATTTCTTGTCTTCACAAGCCGAATCTTGAGAATTATCATCATCATCATTAGATTTTTTATTTTTCTTTTTATGAGGTCTGCCTCTTCTGATTTCAACCTTTGCCTCGTCTTGATCTGTTTTTGTTTTTAGTTCAGCCAAAAGTTTTAATTCTGCCTGAGAAGGTTCTTTCAAATTTTCAATTTCTTCTGATCCTAGAGTGACTTCACTCCCAGGAGCAAAAGTCCTTCCTTTAAACATGAAGTCTGTTGGGCTGATATACTTTCTATCGGAACTAGCGCCGCTTACGTCGAAAAAATAAGTGATATACGAGGTATAGGAACCTTCATCGTTTGCAAGATATAAATATACAGAATATCTACCATTTGATGGAAATGTTACGCAAAGCTGATCTTCATAGCGCTCGTCATCAAAAGGAATTAATAATTTGGAATATTTGCCATAATATCGATCGATTGTCTCGCCTTCCCTAATTAAGCTATTTTGATCGCTCAGCCTAGTAATGTCCCAAAGAATAGCAGAACGTTTTGGAGAAACAGCAAATCTGATTAATGCAACCCCATGCTTAACTGTACTTAAAATTCTTTTCGGAGCAATTGGAATGAATTTTGATTCATGGAATGGATTATATTTAAGAGGAACAGGAATCGAGCTTCTTGTGAGGGAATTAACAAAATAAGTAAGAGCATGTGGTCCGTCGATAAAAAGTTTAACTTGGTAAAATCCTTTTTCTGGAAATGCGATACTTGTTATAAATCTGCAGCGCTCAGGATGTTTGGGTAGTCTTTTTTGGATGATTTCGTAGCTGGTAATTCCATCAGATGAAATTTGTGAAAACTGATTGCCATTTTTCTTAAAAATTTGCATTGAAATCCAATCTGATGGGCCAGTACAACTGTATATCTGCTCAAGATACCCATCCTTAGATTCAATATTAACGTAAGGGTTGGATTCAGTTTTGAGGTATCTATCGAACGGATCAACATTGCATGATTTAAAGAAATCGTCAAAGGAAAATTTGAATGGTAATAGTCGTTGAGATTCATCGCATGGATAATGATCGCATAATGATTTGTAATATGGAATTAAAAATAATTTAGGATTATATCTCCATTCAAATTGCTTATTATCGTTTAAAAAGCCAGCTGCCCATGTTGGTTCGCTAACAAAAGGTACTCCATCTATTGTTACATGAATAGAGGCATGATCAGATGAAACTGTACGAGGTGGATTTAAAGGATCAAAGCCATATGCTTTGGAAAAGTTGGAATATTCCTTAATTACAATTCTTTTGGTATTTAGATTGACTCTTTTTGCCATTTCTGTAAAGAAAATTGAATATCCTGCGCAAACAGCAAGTTTTGTTTCAAAAACGCTTTCAAGAGTAGCATTTTTATGATTTCCAGAAAAAAAAGATTCTGTGTCATATTGAATATTTAGAGCTGCATAAGAAAAAATTGCGAAAAGCTTATCTATATCGTCATTTAAAGATTTGATATAGCTGATCAAAGAATTTAATGTATTAAAAGTGTTGTTTTGTATATATGCAGAAATTTCTTTTTCATTGTGCTTTGGAATTTCAGGTTCTTTAAACATTAGAGAATTTGCAAGGCATGCGTACCCAAATTCTTCAATTAAATCTTTAGGAACATCGGTTAATTCTGTTTCCTTTTCTTCAAATTTGATAACAAGCTGTTTTAAGCGGCTCAAAGGATCTTTCTTTTTAGATTTCA
Source organism: Tritrichomonas musculus (assembly GCA_039105265.1). Taxonomy (NCBI): domain Eukaryota; phylum Parabasalia; order Tritrichomonadida; family Tritrichomonadidae; genus Tritrichomonas; species Tritrichomonas musculus. The sequence goes on along the minus strand of JAPFFF010000024.1, from coordinate 155,386 downwards.
TTTTAAATAAATATAAAATTTTTTATCAGAAAATTCAAAAAAAACGTTATCTTCAGAAAAAGTTTCAATTTCTTAAAAAAACGTTGAAACTCTTACCGACTATTGATTACTCTCAAAAATAATCATTTTTATTCAAAAAGTTTACGAAGAAAATTTCATTTATTCGGGGCTATTTCTTCAATTATTCGTCATATACGGGATATTAATTTGGCTTATCTAATACAATTTTTTGCATTCAATAACATAATCCGTTTGTGAGTGTTTCAACATAAGTTTTTGAGATCATAATATATATTGATTTGTCTTCTGGAATGAAAATTTACTAATTTGTTATAACACTTGTATCTTTCTGCATTAGCATTCTGCCGTGTTGTGGTTACATGGTGGAAAAGAATCATAAGTCGAATGAAAATATTTTTTAAATAAAAGTTAAATTTTGAATTTTTTTTAAAGGTTATGGTAAAATTTCACCTATATTACCGATTTATGAAATTACGTTTAAGCTGAGGATTCAATTCAAAAATTTATAAGTATGAGTAATAAAAATTTATTGAAAATTATTTTGGCTATAGGTGGGCCACCAATGAATTTTTATAACTTTTGCACCATTGGATAGATTACATATAATAATAAAATAATATATTAATTATAGTTCATAAATATTAAAGATAAAGTTTTTATGAATAATTTAAATTTTGATATTTTTTTTGTAAACTATTCAAATAGTATAGAAAAAATCTTTCAAAAATATTTGAAATAATTTTCTCAAAATTAAAAGAATTTGAAAAGATCATTCAATTTATATAAGAAAATTTCATTTATTAAGAATAAAAATATCTATTTTAATTTTAAATTAATTGTTTAATTTAATTTTGTTTAAAGTTATATCTTGTTGATTATAATCAAAGACAAAATATAAAAATAAATAAATGATTTTTCCTATACCGAAAATTTTGAATATAACAATTGAAACATTCTATAAAAATTCGTTTTGAAAAAGTTAGAAATAATCAATTATGCGATTATAATGATTTTGAAAATTTATTAGTATATGATTTTTTTTAAAATATTTTAAAATATTATTTACTATTAAATTTATGTTTATAATATTATAATAAATATATATTATGTTTATTTCTATTTAAATCGCTATATTTATAATTTTTATTAAAACTAAGTTTTTTTTTGAAATTTAAAAATTCAAATAAATATAAAATAATTTTTATTTTGATTATCTTTGCTTTTTAAATTCAAATTGAAATATCTCATTTATATATATTTTTAATATATAATTCTATTATGAAATTATAATATTAATATAGATTAATTAATTTTAAATTAAGATATTGCTTTTTCTAAAAATCTCAAAATTTCAATAAGGGAAAAAATATAAAAAATATTTGAAAGCTATTTTTATAAATTGAGAGAAAATTGAATAAAAAAAAGCTGATTTTAATTTTTTATGATTTTTTAATAAAGGTCCAATATTCTAGGACATATATATGATTTTAATTTACCTTTATTTATACCAAATTTATTGTTTGACCGTTTATAATTTCTTACCAAGTGGCTCCAAAATTGAATCATTCCGTTAACTAATTCAACTTTTTGAATATGTTTTCCCAACTAACCTTTATCTTTGAAGTTATGTTATAACTAACTATATCAATAAAAAGCCTGGGTGATGAAGAAACTAAATATCAAAAAAGAAAACATTCAATTTTTTTATATAATTCTGAAAATTAAAAATACATTTTATTTTAACTTTTTAGAGAAATCTATTAATTATTTTATATTGTTTCCAGATCATTCTTGATGTATGACATAGATAATATCATAAAATAATAGATATATGTATTTTAATTCATTTGAGCTTGTGATATTGTATATCATGTAATAAAAAAAAAAGTTGATGAATATTAGTTCAAAACTTAATTTAACAACTGCATACTATCATATATGTGTTATATAAATATATATTATGAAATTGCTGAATAATTCTTAAAATTCGAAGAAAAAAAGAACTTTTTTAAAGTCAAAAAAAAAGTGGCCCACCTATTTTTGGCTTTAAAAATAAATTGTTTTTTATCTTATTGTGGATGATTTCCATCCTATGAAATAAAAATTATCGATTTTTGGTTGAATATTGATTCTCATTTAAATAAATCAGCTCTCTTATGAAAGAAAAAAAAGTATAATTCTCCATATAAAAGTGTGCATGTTTCATTTAATGTTAGGTCATCTAATGACATAGTAAATACATGAGTATGGCAAAAGAATTACAAAATTATTTAGAAAAAAAAATCCAGTCAATCGTTTTTTATATGATTATTGATTAAAAAAAAAATTACTTAAATATAAAATATTCAATTATCCCGAAAATTTTTTCTAAGAGGAAAAAAAAACGTTCACATGATTTTGTCGGCAAATTATCAAAATGTAAAATTTGAATTCTGATAAAATAACTCAGAATATAAATAGATATTAATATATATATTTAAAATTTTTGTTTTTTTGCATTTTATATTCTTTTGAATTTGTGAAAAATATTATTTATTTCTTCTTTTTATAGCTTTTTGATGAAAATATAACCACATTCTTATTAAAAAAATAGTCATAATGAATATTTGTGAGTCTTTTGAAAATTCTGAGATTTAAAAAATAATTTATTTTTTAATGTTTTCGTTTTTTGTATATAAAATGGTTTTAAAGCGTGATAGTGTATTTTTTGGATATAATATAACAAATATTAAATATTTGACAATTATTTGGTTTATTTTCAAACGAAAAATATTAAATTATAAAACAAAACGTATGTTTTTTGATTTGGAAAAAAATAACCGTTTGTTTTCAATTTTGTATTAGTTGAACTTTATTAACTCAAATTCTTAGAATTTGATTTATAAATTCAATACATAGAAATCATAAAATTTTTATTCTATTTTTTAGAAATGCAATCTGCTCATTGCTCGCAAGATATAAAAGGACATTATATTACTGAAGAAAATGCAATTCATCGTGCAAAGCAGATTGGTAATGGTAAGAAATTTAGCTCACAGATAAACCAATTTCCAAAAGATCCATTAGATCAAGATATGCAAGAAATGATTCATAGTTTATCATATGAACTCAATGAAGCACGTGAAGAACTTAGACAAAAAGCTTATGTTCTAAATACTCAAAATATTGATAAGAAAACATATGAAAGATCTTTGAAAAGAGATGTTAAATGTCAGAAAAAAGATTTTTCGCAACTAACTGAAAACGCTCCAAATATTGGAAATTCAATTGATAATGAAGATGAATATGACGTGAAGACTAAAGCATGTAGTAAGCAAAGAAAAACTAATAAATCAGGATCATTACACAATTATGTAAAATCAAATGAGAATTATGATGAAAACAAAAAGAAAAGAGAGTTAGGACCAAAATTTAATGTTGATGCATTAAAAAAACTTTTAGTAATTGTTAATAAAATTAACAAGACATACGATCCAATTCGTGTATGATCTTTAGATTGTTGATTAACAAATTTTTCCATGAATAAAAAAGAATCAAATAAAGATATGTGTATTTTTGATTGTTCAATTAGAAAAGTCAAAATCATAAAAAAGCTATTATGCAATAAGAAGAACCATAATCACAAACAATAAAAAAGAAAAGTATATGAAAAATTGATTTTAAAAAAATGCCTCCGACGGGACTCGAACCCGCGACACTCGGATTAAAAGTCCGATGCTCTAGCCGACTGAGCTACGAAGGCTTCTATTTAAGAAAAAAGAGCAAACTTTAACTGAGAATAATTCATAGTAAATAATGTCTAATATATAAAAGGCTCGGGAAAAGTTATATAAGACGGGGAAAATTGAATACATAAATTTTTTTCATTATAGAAAAGGATTTGAGTCACCAGTTTTTTTTGATATATTAGAAGATATGCAAGGAATGATCTACATTAAAAAAGAATTATGAAGAAAAATAAAACAATATAAAGTTTCTTTTGTTGCTTAATTGTCTTAACAAAAACAAATCCATTTAAAAAGTTCAAAGAACAAATCAATAAAAATGCTTATCAAAGATAAAATTGTTGATTATCATAATAAAAACATTACTAACGATTAATGCTGGTTCATAAAAACTATAATTGTTTATTAAAAATAGATAATATAAGCTTCTTTGGAAGCATAATATCCAATTGAAGTTACAGAAGAAAGAATTGCTATTTGTCCCAATAATCAGCATCCTTTGCAAGAATAATGTCCAACTGAAGTTACAGAAGGAGAAATTGTAACTTTTATTGATAATTTGCAAGAACTGAATGAACAACTTCCAATTCGTTTGATAAATGATGGAGTATTTATTTCTTTGATGTCTAGATGTGGCCAAAGAAGAGTACCATTATATTTCACTTGATGATCCTGTGTTATATTATATAAATTGTTTTTCTATATAACTTATTCTCTTTTCTTTACTTTGAATAATCTCTATTTCTTTTAATTTGAAGCACCCAAAGGAAGAAGGAATTGTCATTTGTGCCAGAGAAAGCATATTTTACAATTGTAATTTCTGTTAATGATTGCAATCCTTCAATAGATGAATTTCCAATCCTAGTCAATGATGAATAATATACAAAGGCGATCTGCGATAGCAATGAAAATTCTTTGATTGCCACTGATGAAGTATTTGTCACTTCTAAAAATAACGATAATTCACTGAAGATATCATTTATAGATGAATTTACTGATGAATTAATTTCAAGCGTTACATATTTAAATGATGAATATGCATAGAATTTTTTTTTAATCGAAATCAGTGAGAAAGGAATTGTGATTTGTGTCATTGATGAGCCTTTCTTAAAATCACTTTCTCCAATTGAAGATAATGAAGAAGGAATTCTGAATCGTTTAAAAGATGAACATCCATTGAAAGTATAATCTCCATTTGATTTTATGGAAGAAGGAATTTGTAATGATACTTGATTTGATGATGAGCATTTCTCAAAAGCACTTTCTCCAATAGAAGTTATAAAAGAAGGAATTGTCATTTCCGTCAATAATGAACATCCATTGAATATATTATACTCAATTAAAGTTACAGAAGAAGGAATTGAGATTTGTGCCAATAATGAACAATAATAGAAAGCTGAATCTCCAAATGAAGAAGGAAGCTCGAAAGCAATTGCTAAAAAAACTGACTACATTTTGAAACGAAGATAATAAAGCATCCTCTGTTTTTAAACAGCACTAAATACGATACAACACTTTAGTACATACATTTTTTTAATAATGAACAAAAACTAAATAAATGAAATCATTGTGGGCTTCCAAAGTTTGCCTCGTGTGTTGAAGTCTGTGAAGACAATGGAGAAGAAGTTGTGCTGTCATTTATTGGTGCCTTAATCATCCATTCATCTTTCTTAGAGGAAACTATATCGTCATTTTTATTTCCAAACAAATCATTGTTCTGTGTGAGATTATTGAAGAGAATCCATTCCTTTCTATCATCGAAAGAAATGTTGTTATCTGAACAATGTTTTGAGAATTGAATGAGTCCTTTTGTCCACTTTCTAGGGCCAGCGAACAAGTTTTCTTCGCTCACTCCCTTATGAAGGTAGTCAAACAAAAAGTTGAACTTTTTGAGAAGAGTCACAGAAACATCAAACATTGAAAAAGTTATCGAAAAGAAAAAACAGAAGAAGATCCAAAGTTGGTCGTTATTTGCAATGTCTGCCAAATGAAGCAAATTTTTACGTTTAGCGAATTCGAAAGAAACCGAAATGACCAAATAACGTTGCATATTTTTTAACGGTTTTTTAATACCATTCAAAATTTGTTCTGCCTGTAAAATTTGAGAGGGCTTCTTAAATTTTGAGATAAAGGCCAAATCTTGCTTCAAATATTTTGAATTGCATTGGCTGCTATTGAAAGAAGAAGAATTCGACAAAATGGCAGAAAAAGCTAAAGGAAAAGTCGTGAATAATTGGTCGAAGTACTTGTTGTTTTGTTCATCGGTTTGGGTGAAGTCAGGAATGATCACTTCATTATTGTTATGAAAATCACGAATAACCGTTGATGACAGCAAGCTTCGTAAAAGTGACAACGAAATTTCAACCGTTGGATTTCTCAAAATCTCACAAATTTTCGGATGACACAAAACCGCTGTGCACCATAGAAAATTGAATCGAAACAAAACCGAAATATTTGGCCTTTCTGGAATTTTCACCATTTTCAAATCTATGTTATTTGAAAAAGTTGGATTCAATATTTCAATGAATGAATCATCAACACCATCCTCAACCTTCATGAGCTCGAAAAACAAAGATGGGATGATCTCGTGATCGTTCAAAAGACCAAGCTTCATCAATATCTGATTCCGCTTCGTGCCGGTCGGATAGGAGCATCCAGACTCCCACCTGAGGAAGGTTTTCTCATCAGACTCGCACATCTGAACAAACTCAGGAAGAAAAGACAGAATGCAAGATGTATCGTCTCTTAACGTTCGCCATCTGAGACGTAAAAGGAGCTTGTAATCAAAAGTGGTGACGGTTTGATTCAAATTACTGTTTGAGAAGGACAATGTGCATTCATCATTCATACTGTTTTCAGATGAATTTGAATAGTTTACATCACACGAAATGATATTTAAGCTGCAGCCTTGACTCTTGTTTTTATTTCTGTTTTTTTGTGAGTTTAAATAGCCTCTTGCATTCAATTTTAGAAAAGTGCAAGTTTGAATGGCTGCCAAGTGAAGGTTCTCAATTATTGAGATCTCTTTCAAAATATTTTTTTGAATCACATTTATCAAATCTGTTCCACTTTTTGATGACTTCGCTTTCAATTCAAATTCATTGAAAAATAATTTATTAACGTATTTTGATATCGGTAACCGAATTGCCAGCGCTGACAGTGAAAGACGGTGTTGTTGGATGAGATCACTTTTTAAGAAGTCTATCGCAATCTCGGCCAGTTTGTCGAGCGTTTGAAACTGAAGCTTCTTCAAGTATTTCTTATAGAATTGGTCGACGAAACTCTTCATTGTTTGGTCGGTTTGTTTCATGTATGACAAGTGAAATACGTTAAACAAATTTGAAGCAAACTGTTCACAACCGACTTTTGATCTTTCCATGTATTCGATGATCTGATCGATTGAAACAGTTTTATCGTTCAAATTCAAATTTAAATTCAATTTTTCAATTTCAATTGAAGACGATATCATTTTCAATGAGCGAAGTTTATTCAAAAAGTTCAATTTTGAGGTTTCAGAGCATTCACTTGTGTATTCAATTGATTTGACCAAATAATTGAATGTCTCTTTATCGTCTGACTTATAGAGGTCAGTCAAGCTTTGGTCAATTTCACCAGTCCTTTCAAAAAATTGAATGAGCTTTGAAATTGATGAAATCATTTGAATTTTCAATTGATTTGAAATGAAGTTTGTTTGCATTGGCACTGAATTCATGAATGTTGGGTATTCTTTTGCCTTGTTCAGTGATTTCCTTATCAGCTCAATTGAAAATGAGTCTTCCTTGATAATAACCGTTTTGACAATGTTCCAAAAGGAAGTTCCACTTTTTGAATAGAGAGTTTGAAGAAGGATTGAAAATTCATCAATGTTGAATGTTCCTAAACTGTGTTCTCCTTGCTTATCCTTATTGAAAGAACTTGCAAAAGAAAAAGTTTCCTTTAACGTTATTTCAATTGGAATTTTGATTAAAATTTCTCGAATTTTCATTGATGACGAATCGTTGTAATTCAATAGAAAAACCGATATGTGGGCTATGTTCGTAAGAACATCATAATTCCCTGTAAAAGAAGCATTGTCGAGGCTGTTGATGATGGTGGTCGGTGAGTTAACGAAAATGTTTTCTAAAAATGGTTCGATGAATTTTAATTTTGAATATAAAGTAAGGCACAAGTGCAAAAATGGAAGATTTGGTGACGATATAAATGAATCTGCGAGAGTATTGTAACTGTATCTTTGGAAAATGTTTTCTATTGTCAATTTTCCTTCAATAATTTGATGATATAAAATATCAATTAAGTTGTCTCTGACATCCAGACCAGAATTTGGAATAATTTGTTTGAAATTGTACCATATTTCAGAATCTAGAAAAGAAATTAAGTCATTTGCAGTATCCACCAAATCTGTCTCCATTAATATTTCTATTCAAAAAAATTGATTATATATATGGTCGAATATTCTCTAACGATTATTATTGTAACGAGAAATATGCACTTGGTTAACAAATTAAAATGATTTTGTTAACTATCGTTTTTTTGGTTTGAAATTAGAGCACTTGGAATTACATTAAAAATAATCATAGATGACAAATATCCCTGTTATTCATGGTTATGATATTCAAGAGTTCAAGACATCCAATATTTTCAAAATTATAAGTAATTCCAATATTTTTAAAAATTTAATGATAGTTCTACTCTTTGCAGAAATGATTTTCACTATAATTATGCTAGATTACAAAGCAGAAAATCATCGGACCTCAAATGCACTTAAGCAAATTCATATATTTTTTACTTTTGCATTTTTGGTTGAATTTATCATTAATTTTTTAGGTCGATCATCCAAATATTTCACAAAAGCCAAAAACTACGTTGATTTTATGGCTTTGATTTTTTCGTTAATATCGATATATTATGAAAGTTTTGCAAACCTACAAAATCCGAACATTCAAAGGAAGCAAGTAACTTTATACAATCGTAATCATTATCATTTTGAAAACAGAAAGGTCATTACTTCGATAAAATACAGAAAAAACAATAGAACAGCCTTTACCAGAAGAAAGAAGAAAATAATGAAGTCACCGATTGTCACTTTTTTCAATTTTCTCTCAAAAAAAATGTTATTAATTTGTACACCTCGTAATTCGCCATTTAACATTTTTGACGTTCTCCAATCAATCAGAATTATCCGTCTTTTTTACCTGAACAAATATTTGAAGTCCGAATTCAAATCGTTCATAAAAGTGACAGTTTCGGCTTTCCCAATTATCTTTATTTTTGCAATAATTACTCTCCTCTTCGCTTTCATCGGTAACTACATCTATGGTAAAAGTACACCGTCACTTTTTGGTAACATTTTCACTTCGATTTTCACTGTCTTCGGGGTCTCGACAATGGACGCGTGGACAGATGTCACAAGGAAGATAAACAAGGGATTTGTAAAGAGGCAAAGTAAAGCTGAATTTGAGAAAATTGGAATTGTGACAGATGAATATTTGTCAATGAAAAATGGTCAAAATCTTCCAGTGCTGAAATATGATAACTTCTTTGTCGAAAAGTATGTTCATGGCGGTTTAAATACTGTCAGAATTTACCAAATGAATTTTTCAAAAATAAATAAAAAAGAAGAAAATAAGCCAGCCAATGATGATGATGGTGGATCAATCAGCAACAAAGTAAAAAATGAAACAACTGATAAATCAGTAAATGATAAATCAGTGAATGATAAATCAGTGAATGATAAATCAGTGAATGATAAATCAGTGAATGATAAATCAATGAATGATAAATCAGTGAATGATAAATCAATGAATGATAAATCAGTGAATGATAAATCAGTGAATGATAAATCAGTGAATGATAAATCAATGAATGATAAATCAGTGAATGATAAATCAGTGAATGATAAATCAGTGAATGATAAATCAGTGAATGATAAATCAGTGAATGATAAATCAGTGAATGATAAATCAATGAATGATAAATCAGTGAATGATAAATCAGTGAATGATAAATCAGTGAATGATGATAAACCAATTAAAAATGATAAACCAGTGAATTTCAGTGATACGTCTACAAATGGTTGTAATAAGTCAGTGAATAACGGGTCAAACTTGATTAAGATGCAGATTGAAAACAACAAAAAATACAAGTCGAAGATGATCATTCACAACAGGCAAGAAATTTCTGCTGCAAAGAAGAGAGCAGATTCATCGTATTCAGTCTGGTTCACGGTGTCGATTGTCACCGTTCTTAGCACGATTCTCAGTGCCTTTGTCATATCGACTGTCACCGACACTTTCACGTCAGGCACCGAAGCTCTTGAGCGGAAAGAGAAGCGCAAAGCGATACACAAAGTAATGAAGCTTCTAAAGAAATACAAGCATCAATATTATCTTCCATACGCAATTGATAGGAGCAAGATTGAGTCGAATCCTGAGAATTCTCTAAGTAACGATCGATTCAATGAGATGATAAGAATTCTTACTTATTTGAAAAAGTCAAAAGACAGCCTGCATGCCTTCATTGCTGACAACAAAATTTACACTGTCAATAAGAAGAAAATGCAAATGAGCTACAGTTACAATTACTCGCTCGAATTCTATGGACATGATTACTACGAATTCGACGAGGATGACGAGCTAGAAAGAGAAATATCGAAGAGAAGAAGACTCATTGAGGAGCTGGAAATCATGATGCAGTACTACCTAGAACTCGCACAAAACGCTTTCGCTGACGAAGTCCTGAAAAGGAAAAAATATAAAAGAGAAAGAAGCAACAGCATCAATGACGATTTGGTGCAAACTATGCCGAGCATTTCAAATGATATGGATATATACAGTCCAAGAAACTGTAAAGATGGCGCCTCTGAAAATATAAAACTGGATGATTCTGGCATTTTGAACATCAATAAAGATGAAAATGAATCCAGCAACAGAATAAGCTTAATAAATAGTGAAGTCACTCATTCTGGCAAATTGAATAATAATAGTGAAGCTGGCTCTAATCTTTTAAAAACTGAAGCAAACAAAGCAGAGGAATTACATGCTAATGACAATGAAGCAAGTGATTCAGGTCTTCTAAACCATGATGCAAATAAGTCCGAACACAATGATGATGTTTCAAGCAGTGGAGTAATCCATACAAATGACAATGAAACCAACAACTCTAATGTTTCAAGCAGTTTAGTAATCAATACAAATGACAATGAAACCAACAACTCTAATGTTTCAAGCAGTGTAGTAATCAATACTGAAGTAATCAGTGCAAATGACGATGACGCTGATGATTCTGGTGTTCAAAATAGCAAAAAAGATTTCAGCGAAGATGAAAAAGGCGTTATCTCTGGCAACATAAAGCTAGCTGAAGTCAGCAGCAATGAGTACAACGCGAGTGAGATTTCCTTAGATAAGAGCAACAGCTGTCTCAATCCAAAGTTGAGTGAGTCTACTGTCAATAAAAGTGACACTTCGAAAGAGAGTCCGCGACTTTTTAACTCGCAAGAAATTTGCGAAATTGAAGACATTTCGGTCAACGAATACGGCGACTATTCTAGCAGTTGTCTTGAATCAGACGAACCCATTCAATCTTCAAACGAAGAATTTGAATGTTTCGGAGCAGCGGCGACCGTTAAAGAAAGTGACGTTGACAATTTTCTTCAACCTCCATCTTCAATGAAAACCGTCATTTTTAACGAGCAATTTATCAAATCAATGAAGACTGTTCTAAAGCACTTGATAGATGACATGGAAAGGTGCATCGAGCTTCAGTCTGCAATTATCGCAAGACTCTCTGAGCTTTCAAAAAAATGAAATTCAATGAAAATTTTTTTTTGAAAAACTGCACTTTTGTACTAATAATTTTCTATTTATTGTGATATATTTGTCTTAGTTAAGATGTATTTATTAATAAAAAAATTGTTAGATTCGTGAATCCTTTTATGGATGAATAATATTTTTGTTATTTTGATGATATTTGGTATTTAAATTGATATTTCAAGAATTTATATTAAATTATTTTTATTAAAACCATCTGATATATGAATTTTAATAATAAATGGTTGAGATACTATTGAATTGATTTTTCAAAAGGTTGTTAATTTTTCAATGAAAAAAAATTAAAATGAATTCAAAAAGTTTGAAATTTTGAATAAATATTTAAAAAACGAAACTAATTAAATTTTTAATTAGTATTTTATTGTTGATTTTAGGTATTGTATTTATTAAATAAATAAATAAATTTATTTGGGCAAATTATTTGGAGTCAATTTTTTTTGTTTTGTTTATAAATCCTATATTAAACGTTCATACCGAATCAATGCCAGTCAAACCTTTTCGTGCAAATCGACCAAACGTAATTACTTACCCTTCAGATGAATATTCGTCAAGTGATTTACCACAACTTGCCACGGCAACAACGGAAGCAAATCGTATAGATCTTGTATCTGATGAAAGCTACGAAGAATCATATTATTCATATTCATCCGAAAAAGATTGGAAATCGAAAAATCCAACTCCTGTTGCTCGTATTATACCTGTTGCTCCTTCACCTCAGCCACCTATTAATAGATCCTCCGTTGGTCGCCCTACGCCAGGCAGAACAAGACCTATGCCTCAATCACGACCAACTCCTAGCAAAAGGAGTCCAGCACCATCAGCCGTAGCTACGCCAGCTCCAAGACAGCCATCAACTAAAGCACCTGCTGAAATCGGTGACGAATATGAATACTCTTATGGTGATAGTATTAATGCAGAGCAACCAAATAATCAAATACCAGCGGAGAAAGTGAACCATAATTATGAAGATGCGCAAAGAAGGAGTCCCGTTTCAAACGAACAAAGCCAGCAAGTTGTACAGCCAGCGCAACCAGTACAACAAATGCAACAAACGCAGCAAGTACAACAAGTGCAGCCGCAGCCTAATCCAGAGCCAATACCCCAGTCAATGCCCCAACCAAGTCCACAGTATGGAATGGCTCATAATGATCAATCTCAAAATCCAATTCATTTAGGACCTCAACTTGAGTCTAGTTCTCAGATGGCAAATGATGATGGAGAGCAAACCTTTCAAATTGTTTATGAACAAAAGAATTTTCAGACATTTTGGAAACGACACGTCCAAATGACTCAAAACGATATTCTTGTTTATGCTTGTGAATCTTTAAAAAAAAAAGAATATGGAAAGATACATGTTATTTGCACCAAAAATCCAGTTGAACTCAATTCGCAATATTATGTTGGGATGGTTGTTCGTCATCAGAGTGGATCGCGCTTTACACTATACGGAAAAAGCAGTGACATTGGACTTCCTAATCCTCAACTCGCAGGCATTTCTTTTATTAATTTGAAAGAAAATTCAAGTATCAGAAGTTTTCGTGTTGCTTTACCAGTTGAAGGACATACTTATACAGCTATTGATAAGCAAAATGATTTATCCAGAATTGCTAGCAGAGGGGAGCCAGTTCAAGTTCCAAATGTTAAAATATATCAATCGGCTTTGCCTGTGAAAAAGGAAGATGGATCTTTAACTCTTTATTTTGGCCCTTATTCAATAATGAGATCTACCAAAAATTTTGTTGTTAGAGATGATAAAAATTCTCCAATTTTCACTATATTTAAGACGTTTGATGGTATTTGTACTTTGAAAGTTAGACCTCCTTTTACACCTCTTATAGGATTTGCCATCGCTGTTGCTATTTCTACATCAACCAAATAGACCATTATAAATATTATTTTTATATTAAATCTAGCATTAAATTAACATTTTAAAAACAAATATTTATAATATTTATTTAATCTATAAATTTATTAAAAAACGTAGTTATCTAAAATGAATTTTGTAAATATGTTAATATCATCTTCAACTGTTGCCCATCCCAAAGATGCTCTAACAGCACCAAGAGGAATGCCATCAATTATATCATTGTTATCGCCGCACGTAGTTTTCTTGTTAAAATAGTCCATAGCTATATCTTCTGGTATTTTCATTGATGAAAAGCATGCTCCAGGATTGCAATGGCAGCCTCCTCTCAAATGAATATTCTGTTTTGTTGCATCTTTAACAACCTGGCTATATCCAATATAATCACCATTTGACTTCTTTATATTAAATGAGACAATTCCTCCCTGTAATTCGAGAGAGTTTGTGTTGCCGTGATTTCCATAAATTTCAATTGCTGGAGCATCATTAGAATGTTTCATTTGATGCAAGTTCTGATATAATTTTTGTGATAATTTATGAACATGATCTTCAATATTATCTAAACCAATTGACATCAACGATTTTAGACCTATGAGAGCTGCATAGCACATTTCGTAATTAGGTTCATCATCTTCAAACTCCGAAGAATAGTCTGAGCCTTCTCTATACTTAAGTCTATGGATAGTCGAATCTAGAAAAGAAACATCAGCATCATTACTCATGTATGACTTTTTCTGAAAATGTTTATCAATAAAATCATTGCGTAAAATGCATGCACCATAATTTGGAAAACCTATAATCTTGTAAAATGATAGAACAAGAGCTGAAAACGGTGTTTCCGTCAAATTGAGACGATTAGTTGGTAAGTAAGCCGATGTATCAGCAATTACATTCATACCAAGAGTATGAGTAAGACGGTGCATTTCTTTTTTCGATATTTTCATGCCTGCAAAGTTTTCTTCTAAAGGTAAAGCATATAATGCATCTGGATCAGCTTCAAATTCAGTTGATTCATTAACAACAGAAAAAGTTGCGCCTTCAGCTAAAGCGTATTTTCTGATTCCAAGAACAGAGTTATGGTTGTATCGTGTATATATGTATTTACTGTTTTTAGTCCATTTATAATTTTCGCCTATTAATTTTAATGCTTGAGTTGCGCTTGGTACAAAAATAACGGTATATTTATTATCTTTTGATGATGTGCCTAAAAAATTGAGAAGAGTTTCCCTTGTTTCGCTTATAATTTTCTTTTTATAGTTATCATAAATATTAATGGAAAATTTGGAATTTGGATCACTTTCATTGATACCATAAGTATTATTATATAATATATCGCGACGGAAAAGTTCAAGATTAAGATCATTATAAACTCCTGCACCTGTATAATCAAGATATGTAGCATTTCCAAGATGTTTCATATATTTTTTGCGAAAATTCGGAAGCTCTGTGGGATAATTCGACGAACTTAAAAGGTTTTGGATTTTTGGTAAATCGATATCATCTTTAACGCATTTAGGACAAGTTAAAACATAATTTAACAGTGAAGCAACAAGTGCAATAAGCAAGCCTAAAAGTGTTATCCTCATCCATCCGTATCGCTGATAATGATTTGGAGATTGAATCATCTTTTTTGAATTTTCACTCCTATGTTTGAATACTAATTGAAAATTTATTTTCAAAAAATGGATATTATTTTATTATAGTTGTTTATTTTTTAGGATATAATGAAGTATATCAACAAATAAAAATATGCATTATTAAGTTCTGAGTTTAAACAAAGCATTCGCTTATTGGTTGCATGGATTTATATATATAAATTGAAAAATAATATTTTGAATGCTTATCTGCATGATACTTCTTAAAAAGTGGAATGCTATATTTTCTAAACAATTGGAAAAAGTTAACTTGATTAAGGCTTAGGGCAATATTGTCGTATATAATCTTTTACTTTGGCTTCGAATGCTTGTGGATTCTGGCGCAATTGAAGAGCAGCCTCGTTATTGAGAGGACTCTGTGCATTTGGCTCACAGAAAAGAAATTGAAGACCAGCTATAAGGTTTCCAATTGATATAGTAGGACTATAATTTTCTTTTAGCATGCTCAAGCAAACTTCACCATCTTCAGCTATATTTGGATGCCAAATTCTAGTAATAGATCGAACTGTAGGCGGCTTAATCGGCCATTCTTCATCTATTGTAAATGAAAAATCAAAAATTCCATCTTTCCAAATTCCTTGTTCTGGAGTAATTCTAACATGAAAATGTTTAATATTATTTTCATCAGGAAAAGTGATCTTTATAAATTCATCAAGCTCATCCAAATTTTTTTGGAGAGTAATATCGCATGACGAAATTGATGTATTAGAAAGTTGCTTCTTATTTTTTGTTCTACTCATATTTAAATTATTTTTATCAAAAAGTTTTATATTACATTTTTTTGAGTGAATTTTCCTTCCTGAAAAATTTTTCTTTTAATCTAAATATATATAAGCATATGCTTTCAAATTGAAGGCTTCTATATAAGTTTTAAAGACATTGTTTAAAATGCGCATTATTTATGAGCAGAACGTCTTAAAGCTGCAAAATAATTTCTGAAAAAATAGATTGCTATTGAATTTAGTAGGCATAAAGAAGGGCACTTTTTCATACCTTTAACAACATTCAGTTTTGAATTTCTCAAAGTAAAAGGCTAGAAAAAATGTTCTTTATTCAATCTATTATTGAATTCTTTTGAAGTTAATAAAAAACTGAGTGTTCATATCTTATGATACAACTGGAGTTATTATCACATTCAGGAAATAGTAGCTGATTTGTAATTTTTCTATAATATATAGAATGGACAAAAGTCTCAGCGAAAATTTTGAAATATATCAGTAGTATATGTCAGGCTGTGTGTCTTAAACTGTAGCCCAGACCTAACCGAACCTACGATTTCACTAGGGATGGTTTTAAGCAAAAAAATAGATTATGCTTCATTTTCAATAAGTATTTCATCAAAATGGACTTCATCACATTCATTACAATCTAATTCGACATTATTGATATCAATTCTTCCATTACTCGTATGATTTTCTTTTAAATATATTTTATTTAAATGAGCTTCTGCTTTTTCAGTATCAGTGTAGTCAGTTGATATAAATGAAGCTTTTGGTTTTTATCATAAAATATTAATAAATTTTCGCCATTAGGTGGATAATCATCTTTTGTTTCGTCAGTATTATTAAATGAAAAAAAAAAAAAAAAAAAAAAAAAAAAAAAATGTCACCAGCTAAATAAGCATATATAAAATACGTATCATATTTATCTGTAATGTTTTGAGAAAAGCAGGCATAATATTCTTTCCATTCACTATCTGGGTCCTTTTTCTCTTTGAGGGCATCTATCATAGTCGGTACGGGACTCTCACGGCTCTTCCGTACCATGGCGAATCGCCGATTCTTCCCGTCCCGTGACGGGGCTCTTGGAGTAGTTAGCGGTAGGCTTTGCTTTTCTCTTTCCTGTAATCATTTATCATATTCATAATAAAAACGACAAAAATATGTTATGAATATTTTATACTATCTTACTGTCATTTTCTAATCTAAATAAGTTTCAAAATTTGTAAAAGTTTTGAAATTTTAATAAATCATTTTATGAGAAAAGAATTCCCTGTTCCCATTCTAAAGAGAACGTCGACAAAAGACGAGCAAAAGAGAATTGAAAATATTGAAAGACGCATTTAAAAAATAGAAAAACGATTAGATCGTATATTGGATTCGGAAGATGACACTTTTTATGTTCCAGATAAACCAAAAATAAAACAATCGAATACATACACTGACTTAGATTATTCCTCTGAATCTGACCCAACGCAAAGAAGGTAATTTCTCAAGAACAATTCTCTCGTCAAAAATTAGAGCAAAATGGTGCCTTTTTAGAAAAGAAGAGTTCTTTAACATATTTCAAATACATTATCCAATGCTTTACATACCAAATTCCAGAAAGTATCAATTTAATTGAAGATTATACAAAAAATGATTATTTTGATCAAGAATTAGATCCTTTAGTCATTAAATCTCAATATGCAACGATAATCATGATATCTATCTCTCACAAATCATAAAATCATACGAAAATAATACAGAAAAAGAAGAAAAAGAAAAGACAATTATTATTTTAAATTTGGCCTACTTCAAGATAAGGAGTTGGGAAGTTGCTGATTTAGCTATGAATGAACACAAATTTTTTGAAATTGAATAAAAATATAATATTTAAAATTTCAAATAGTATATAATTTTTGTTTATTTGAAATTTTAATGAGTGGAATCATTAGTTCTGCGGTAGTAGAAAAACCCCCTAAATTTCTGTTTTTGTGACTAATCGAAAATATAATGGTGTATTAATTATCAGCTATTAATACTGATTAAAATATTATATAACCTCAAAAGGGAATAATGATCCTGTCTGGATATATAACTACATCGAAAATCATATTTTTTGATATTGACAATTAATCTATCTATAAACATTTTATATAAACATTTATTTATATTTTCAAGATTAAAACTTTCATTTTCCTATTATTGGGCAATTTTTAATAATTAT
This sequence comes from Tritrichomonas musculus, assembly GCA_039105265.1. Classification (NCBI taxonomy): domain Eukaryota; phylum Parabasalia; order Tritrichomonadida; family Tritrichomonadidae; genus Tritrichomonas; species Tritrichomonas musculus. The sequence goes on along the minus strand of JAPFFF010000024.1, from coordinate 137,367 downwards.
CAACAATTTTTAAGCAATATTTAATATTTTGATATATTTTTGTTATCGTACTAAGTATCAAATAAATATATAAATTATTATAATTAATATATATTTTACTATTTTTAATATATTTTATTTTTTATAACTTTTCATTCTCTTATCAAAATAATACGTTTTTCCTACAAAAAACTCTCAATTTAAAATAATTGCATACAATAAAATACGTTTTTCCTACAAAAAACTCTCAATATTTCAATGAAATTGTAAGATTTATTTTTTCTAATATAAAAAATTTTTAAGTTAACTATTTTTATATAACCAGTTTTTTATATTATAAATATATTCATGCATTTATTTACTTCAAATCATGAAAATTATTATTTTTGAAAAGAAATTCAAGGAATATTTTTTTAATATCAATTAAGAATATCATTTGATTTATACTATTCTATCCATTTTTAAAAATATCTGTTAAAAAAGTTCAAAATGAAATAAACTATTCAAAAATAAATAAAATTTATATTGATCGAATATCTTAATCTATTTTTGATATATCTCATAAAAAAGCATTAAATAATATAATTATTTGTTTTTATATGAAAATAACAGAAATATTTTATATTTTGTAAAAATGAAATAGTAATTAAACAAAAAATAAAAAAATCATTTTATGTTCTAGCACTTTAAGTGTAATCATTTTAATAAATAAAACTGTACTAATAACACTAAATCAAATAAGCAAAGCCAATAGAATGAATTTTGATTTTCAAAAGATTTTTAAATGATGATGATCAAGTAACTTTTTGGGGCAAAAACTGAAACAAAAAACAAAAACAGAATTTTGCTTTATGCACAAATTAAATGCTTTATATCAGAGCAAAAATCTGATACAATTTTCAATGATTGATATCTAAATTATATTCATTGAAACAGAAAATCAAAAGAAATAGTTCAATAAAATTATTATTTATGATCTGAATAATAATTGCTGGATATCAAATGTATTAAAAAGAATAGAGGTATTTTGTTAGGAATAGTTTTATAGCGCCGTAAAAAATTGTAAACGGTTTTTTAGGGGGTTTTGTAGTAGACTCAGTAGCAAAAGATATGCTAAAACTTAATGTTTTTTAATAGAAATTTTCTTTTTTTTTTTCTTTTTTTTATATTAATATTATAATTTACTTTTATATTAATTATAAAAATGGAATTTTCACTTTTTTTAAAAATAATCGTTTTTAACATTTAATTGACCTAAAACCGTTTCACACAGAAAACTGATTTTTTCTAGTTTTTGATAAAAAGAGTTTATAAATTTTCATGAAAATCAAATATCATATCTGTCAAGGAGTGAATATGCTATTAAAAAATCAGCGTCGAATGAATTCCATTAGATTTGGAGAAAAAGTGAAGGATTGCAAATATTACCGAGGTTTACAAATATCTCCGAGCTCTTTAATACATCATTAAACTTTGATTTTTTAAAGTTTTTTTTTTTTTTTTTTTTTTTTCCCAAATTGACGAGAAATTGTATTATTTCGAAAAAAATTGTGAGGATAACTGTCCATTTGATTATCAAAAAGTTGCCACTTTGTGAGTTTGTTTGGCCCTTTTCTTATTCAAAAAAAAAAAAAAAAAAAAAAAAAAAAAAAAAGAATAAGCAAAAATCCAAAAATCGACAAAGTTTTATAAAATAGATAAATTTCTGTATGATAATTTGAAATCAAGGAAAAATATAAAAGCAACAGTTTGTTAACCAAAAAAAGCGAAGTTGAATGGATTGATATTTTAAACGGTCTTGAAAATTGAAATATGTAAACGGTATTCATATATGGAGAAAAGAAATATCTTATTAAATTCATCTCAAAAAACAGAATGCACAAGCGATTCATCAGAATTTAGAGAAGTTTCTGCTCCTAGACCATCTTTAAATCAGCAAACGGAGCTTAATACTAAAAAAGATAGAAAAGTTGTTATTGAAAGTCCACAAATTATTGATGATTTTCAGTTTCAACCAATGGATGATGGCCAATATGAGCCAGAGGGCAATACTTTAAGTAATTACAGCAATTTAAAGAAAGAGCTTGAGAAATACAAAAAAATTATTAAAGATCAACAAATAGCAGCAATTGCTCAAAATACAAAAGTTCGTGAAATTAAACTTAGACTTGACGAGACAACATCAAAAAATAAACAATTAGAAACAGAAATCCAAGCATTAAAAATCGATAACAAAAATTCTATTCGTAGTCCAAGTGATAAAAAAAACGCATCTAACGATAACCTCGAATCAACTATTTCAACTTTCGAAGAACTACTAAAAACTAACTGTGATCAATTAACTTCGTTATTCGAAGCACGAAAAAATCTTGTTGAATTATGTGGCAAGTATCAACAATGCTTTGACAAAGCGGAATCATTATACCAAGATTCGCAGAATATTTTATCCAATCTTCATAAATCAATACTGGATTTAATTCCTCCTGAACTTCAAGGTGAATTACAAAAGTTTCAAGATCAAAAAAATAAACAATCATCTGGCGAAGTTCCAAATAAAAAAGAAACTGCCAATAGCGATAATGAAAATATTAAACAGCAGGAAGAATCAAATCAAATTCTACAAATTGTCAGTGCATTAATTGAAGATCGTTGTTACTATTCAACTGCTTCACACTATTATTCTGCGACTAATTCACAATCAACGTCGGGAATAACAAACTGCGATGACCAAATACTTGGTCATTTAGAAAATGCACTTTATTTTATACGTACATTATCTAAATCAGATTATAAAGAAAATCCGATTGAAGATATTGAATTAAAAGAATTGATTGAAAATCAATGCCAACAGATTGAGACATTTCTTCAGAAAAATGAACCTACAAAGGTTGCATCTATTTTTGGTGACAATGGATCAATTGGAGATCAGCTGAAAACATTTTACAATATTGCTAATAGAAATAATCAAAATACCAAAAAATCTAGAACTAGTACCAAGAATTCATTTGGAATTGATGGAAATAGTAATTTCGAAGAAGATGAAGAAGAAAATGCTAATGATGATGAATTATTTGATTTAAGCACTCTTCAACCAGAAGTTCGAAGCCTTTTTTCACTTTTTACAGCAGCTATTGAAGTGAACAAGATTCTTTCCGATAGAAACAAAGTTCTCGAGCGAGAATATAAAAAATATCGAAAAGGGAACAAGGAAATGAAATATCAAAAAGAACAAATGAAAAGTGAACTACAGTCAACAGGAATAGCTATCTCAGATCTAAAAAGTAAAATGGAAAGAAATCTTGGTCATGAAATAACTGATATAGATAGTGGACTCGATGAATTTTGTGAAATATTATCCAAAACTTCTGATGTAATTGATATCAAAGATAGTGAAACCGAAAAATTAAAGAGATCAGTTCTCAAATTGAAAAAAAACAATACTTCTCTTTCAAATCAATTAAAAGCTAAAGAAAAGCAAATTTCGTCACTCGTTAAAAAGTTGAATGAAGCAAGATATGAAAAAGAAAGTGCTCAAAAAGAATTAAATGACACCATTGAAAGAACTAAGAGAGAAAAAGAAAACGAGCAGTATGCTGTTGCTGTTAAGCCCAGAGAAATTCAACCAAAAGAAGATGAATCCGAACTCGATTTCGACAAGCAGGATGAAGTTAGAATGTCACTCACGCAGCAACTTCAAGATTCCCAAGAACAAAACAAAATGCTTCAAACACAACTTGCAAAGATTACTAAAGAGATGGACAATTATCAAGCATCATCCGATCTTAATACGTCGACAATGAGCAATTATGAAAGCCATATTACAGGTCTCAAAGGAAAAATGAAGAAATTAAGGCAGCAAAAAGCTAAATTAGAATCACAACTTCAAAGTGAGTTAGAAGATGTTAAAAAGAGAAATGAACAACTTGATAATTCGTATGCTAGACAAGTTTCTAATTTGAACAAAGAACTTGAAACAGTTCGTTCCCGATACATTGAACAAAAAGAACTTACTAAGGACACCCAGTATAAGCTTGAAGAATCATACAAAAACCTTGCAAAAGCAAAAGTTATACAAAAGAAATTAGAAACTGAATTGAAAGATGCAAGAGAAAACTTTAAATTAATTCAACAACAAAATGAGCTGAAAATCAAAGCTTTGAAGATGTCATACGAAAAAGTAAATAATGATATTAAACAAAAACTTTCTGAAATAACGAAAAAGCTGAAGAATGCAGTTAACTGCGAAAGTACTATTGCAAATAATGATTTTTCTATTGATGACTTAGCTGATTTAGTCGATTTAATCTCCGAAAAATATGATTTCGGCTTGTTGAAAGATGCAGCTTTATGCAAAGAAAAGTTAAATATTGGAAGACGAATGCCTCTGTCATACGCAATTGATGAGATTCGATTGCGTATTGCCGAATTAGAGAAAAAACTTTCAAACAGAGATAGAGAGAGAAATGAGTTACAGAAGAAATACGACAAAAAGGTGAAAGATTTCAAAGTTCTTACTGATTCTTATTCATACAAAGAAAGTTCTGAATGGAAAAGATGGGCAGAGAAACTTTATTGTACTTTGAATGCTAATGATGTTTGTCCTATCAATATTGAAGAAACAAAGGATGCAATTGAAAGAGCTATTGAAGGCATTAGGAGACCAGCTTCATTTGATAGGAAAATGAACATTTTGAAAACTGAAAAGAAGATTTTAAATAATCCTGATATAAAAGCTCTCGTTGACTTGAAATATACTTTACCATTAAAATCCATAAGACCAATTATACTCACTATTCTATTTGTACGAAAAATTGAAATATATGCTCCAGATACAGATTCACAAACTGATGATTCATTATATTTGTATGAAAGCGAAGAAAACGTAAATGAATGATTTTATTATTAATATTTTTTATTTAAATGTTATCTTCTTTTATATTTTATGTCTTTTTTAAAACATTTGGTCAATGATCGTGTATTTATGATAGATTATCATATATAAAACAATACAGGACAGATCTTTCATATATAATTACAAGAAAAGTAAAAAAAGAGTTTATTCATCATATCATGATTAATCTATAAATAAAATCATTTGTTTGATACTTCTCAACAATATAGTTTTATTTTTTCTTTTTACTAACAAGAACATTTTGAAGCCAGTCAAAAGCTTGATACACATTCTGATCAAAGTCTGACACTACACCATAGCATTTCTTAACATTTGGTAAGTACTTATCAACTTCTCTACTTAAATCGGCTAAATCCAAATCAGGAGTTCCTTTGGTAACTAAGATAAAAACAGGAATTGGATTTTCTTTCAGTTCTTTATTTTCATATATATTGTCATTATTGTCGTCATTCAGATCGCCTTGATTCTTTGCATTTTTATTACTTTGTAATTTTTTGCTTTTATCCTTTTCTTTTTTATCTTTATCTTTTTTCTTTTTCTTTTCACATATTAGAGGACCGATTCTTTGAAGCATTTCAGTCGTAAAATAAATTCCTTCAGATGCTCCTGACTTGTCACAAAAGAAAATTGCGGCATCAGAAATATCTATTGAATCTTGCCATTCTGGTATATGGGAATAATAACCACTCACATCATGAAAACGATATTTAACTCCTCGTACAATCATATCTCTAATTATCAAACCATTTGTATGAACTGGTGGATTATCACGATTCTGGCGTTAATTAAAATATAAAAAATACGTATTCACCTGATAGATATTCTATGAATGATGTTTTCCCGACATTTGGAAGACCAAGAAGGGTAATTATATAAGGACTAGTATTAATAACTTCTGGAGCCTGAATTGTTGCTCCACATCCCATTTAAATAGAATTATATTTTATTCTATACAATTTTTGAATTAGTATTTTACAAAATTGAAAACCATAATAACTTTTTGAATCATTATAAAAAATAATTAAATTTTCAATTATATCAAATTTATTTGAATATTATTCCATTTTTTCTTGTAAAAACAATTATACACATAACACCGTTCATAATAAAACATCATCCAAATAAAAAGGGTAAATCAAAAAATAATAAAAGTCAATATATTCACAAAAAAGAACATATAAAAAAACTAAAAACTTTTGTCGACTCATTCATCTTTAAATTGATTTTTTCTTAAAAAAACATTTTTTTCTCATTATGCATTTTATGAGATTTGAATTAAGCACTTTCATACTATTTTCAAATATGTTAATAATATGATAAAACAATATTAGATATGTATTAAACTTTGATGAGTTTTTTCCGTTGATCAGAAGTGCGAGAACTAAAAATAACGTATTTTTTAATTTAAAAAAGTGGATTTTTTCACTAAATTGTTAATCAAATCAATGCTATTTTTAATATAATATAATGCATACCTAATGCTATACATCATATTTAATTATTAGGTCGTTTTAATGTTTGCAGAAGTAAGTGGGAAAAAATGGTATTTTGGAAATTTCTAATTATTTCTGAAATATTGTTGATTTTAATATTATTTATTTATATACAAATTAAATTATATATATAGTTTTAATATAATATATAAAATAGTTTTTTAATTTATAGAGATATTAGTATTTAAAAAAATAATAAATATAATATAAAAATATACGGAGCTCTGGTGAATTTCATAGGGATAACTATTTGTATTTTTATTATAATCAATATGTATATATACATATTTTCTTATTAATCTGAATCGCTCGCCGGGGGTAATTTTATTTTTATTTTATAAAATTCTGAAGAAAAAATACGTTATAATTAATTCCCCTCAATTTCAAATTTTCATAAAAAAATGCAAAAAAATATGGTTTCTTATTGTTAAATCGTAATGAAAATAAAGTGAATTAAAATATATACTATGATAAATATAAAAAAACTATTATTTCCCGATTTTATGCAACTTTGCCAAATTATTAAAATCAAGATATTTCAACTATCTTTTATTAAAATGTATGCTTATCCAACTCTTATTATGCACATTTGATAACTGATTTTAATTCCTCTATATATCTTTTGTTTTGTATGAGATTAAACAAAAAAAATGAAATTTTAAAATCTAAGCATTCCTAGAAAAATTGGCCCTATAAATTTAATTGAAATCAATATTATAATATTAATACATATTATAATTCATATTTATATTTTTTATTTTAAATTTAACCTATTTAATTTTAAGATATTTATAAAAAAATATAACGACTATTGCGAATTTAAATTTTAAATGATTAATCAAATTTTTCATTCTGTTCTCACAAATTAATTCTTTATGCAAAAAATCATTTTTTTTATATTTTTATGCTTGAAACAATAACTATAAGCGATTTACATATAAATAAATTAAAAATTAGCTCTTTTTTTAGTAAGTTAAAAATTCTGAAGAAAAAAAACACGTTGTAATTATCTCCCCTCAATTTATAATTTTTAACAAAAAATATAAAAAAATGTGGTTCAAAGTTAAAAAAATTTAATAAAAATTATATGAGATAATACATATATAGCGATAATTATAAAAATATGATTAATGACTTGTTTTCAGCAACTTAGTCTAAAAATTAAAATCAAGATATCTTGAGATAGTATGAGTAAAATTTCTCCCTGATGTAGTATATTCATTAATATCTTTGGATAATAGTATTTTCATCCAAAAATTCAGATATTGTCCAGAATTTGATAAAAAAATATCAATTTAATTTTCTGAAAGCTCCTAGAAAAAATGGCCCTATAGTTTGGTTTACTAATGGTATTTATTAATATATAGGAAATATAATGCCGATATCAAAATTTATAGAGATTTTAACCTATTTGTTTTCAAGATATTTATTTAAATTTTATATTTGGTCAGATATTTTCGAAAATTTTGTCTATAATTTTATAGCAAAAATGGCTCAAATCGTATTATTCTGAATCTTATCTTTCCAAAGAAAGAATTATTATTGTACATCAGACTTTTCAATCTCTTTCAGCTGTATCACATCATTGGGATTATAACGATTTGAGTCATCATCTCAATAATTCCAGTCAATGTTCAGCTCATCACTTTTTATCTTGATATTTTGTTTTTTTTTTGGTTGGGATTCCCAACTTGGGAAAAATTAAATCTAATTTTTTTTTATTATTGAATTATTTTTAATAAAATAAAAATAACAATGTAATTTACATATATATAAATATTTATTTGTGTTCTAAAAGAGAGAAAATGTAATTTCTCTCCAACATTTATAAAATTTTATAATTGAATGGTTTATTTTTTATTTTATTAAAATTTTAAAACACAAATATTTTTACTCCTAGTGACTAATATAATTTAAAATCCTATCATAATAGAGAAGGATATATATATATATATATATATATTATTTTATAATTTAATAATAATGAAATCAACCAGCTCTCGCACCTCTCACAAAAAAAACAATAATAATATTTATTTACAACAATTCCAACTTCTGAAGAAGATCAGAAAACCATTTATGGCTGGGATTATTTGCAAATTCAGTAACATTTTTATGATGTGCATCACATTGACCAATCGAAATATTATTCTGTAATAAATATTCTGCTGTCGCTTTTTGATTCGCAGAAACCGCATAAAAGAGTGCGTTCCTCCCTTCTGCATCAACAGAATTTATGTCTGCATTACAATTTTTTAAAATAAAGTCAACAAAACTTTTTTGTCCTCTAAAAGAAGCAATATGAATCGGAGTTTTCCCATCAGCTGTCCGAGACTCGATATCAGCGCCATTCTGAATTAGAAGTGGAATTACGTTGGTTCGACCTGTAAATCCAGCCCAGTGGATTGCTGTAAAACCATGAAAGTTTTTCATATTAACATCGGCACCTTGTTTAATTAAATATTCAGCACATTGCAATGCACCATGAGCTGCCGCCGCCATTAATAACGAGTGACAATGATTTTTATCGCTGATTATCTTTGAATTCGCATCTTCTTTAGTTTTAACATATGTTTCAAGAGTTGAGAGATCATCATAACGAGTTGCTTCCCATGCTCTTTGTATTGAAACTTTGTCCATCTTCTAATAAGTATTTAAATTTTTTTCCGTTAATTGTGAAATTCCATTGAAATATTGTTACATAAAATTATGGGAAACATAAAATTTCTGAAAAAGTTTATAGTAAACACATGGACAAAGAACTAAAAGATCAAAAAGAAATTCAAAGAATTTTAAATGCAAAAGACCTATATCATGTTTTGTCAGTAGCAGATGACTGCACAGATCAAGAAGTTTTAACTTCAGCTTATAAAAGCATTTCAACGAAAGTTCACCCAGAAATCAATAAAGAAGAAAATGCAATTGATGCCTTCAAAAGAGTATCGCATGCATATCAAGTACTAACCGATCAAAAAAAACGAAATCAATACAGTATGCAATTAGAAAAAGAAAAATCAACAAAAAACAAAAAAAATGAAAAAGAAAATAAAACAGAAGAGGAAGATGAAGACGAAATCGATCCTTTTGACCTATATTTGCAATATAACCCTGATCCAACTCATAAATTTTCTATCACCGATATAATCAGTTATATTCTTTTCGGTTTAGTCATTCTTCAAATGTTCTTTGGAATAAATCCAATACATATTTTTAATCAATTTTTTTTCAATCCTTTAAACAGAGATGAAATCAGATCAGTAATATCTTTTGATCCATTACCAGATAATTTAGAATTTGAATCACAGAAAGGTGTACCTTTTTACATCCCTTTATCTTGGATTGAAAATGTCGCTCAAAAGACAGGAATAAATGATGAAGAATCTCTAGGATCGATTCGTCCTATTGCAGATCAAATTTATGCTGAAATTTTAGAAGAAAAATGTGAACTAGAGAAAAATTCCATAAATAGCGATCAAGGAAAACATTGTGAAATATATTATTCTTTTATCGGCCATCAATAGACTCTTTATTTTATAATTTCCTATTATATATTACTATCATAAACAAATACTCTTTTCTAATAAGGATGATTTAATATTTAGATATCATTTAAAAAAAATAAATCGGAACAATTTTTGAAATAAATTTCCAGTTTTTCAATAAAATTCTCTCAAATTATAATTTAACTTTAAAAAAGTTTCATAGAAAAAGTTTAAAAAGCATATAACTTTTGTTCCGATTTACTGAAAGTAGTGTTTATTCTTATTTAAACAAAATCAAATCATCGCATTCTTCATCAGAGCAAGTGGTAATTGGGAATTTTTCGGTGGCTTAATCAATTTCCTATTCATTTTATAAAATATTTTTAAAAAATACATTTTTGTATGATCGTCATAAGAATTGGAGAAATAATGCCTGAGCTTAAACTTTCTAATAATATCTTTGGTACCACTCTGCTAAATTTTTGTTTTGTAACAAAATTGTGATACTTAACACTTGATTAGAACTCGGAAATAGTATTTTATCATCTTTGTTTAACATATTAATTTAAATCATTGTCTTAAGGTTAATTGCAGGTGCATGAATCATCTTTTTATTGTACGTTTTGAAAAAGTTAAAAAAATTGAAGTAGTTTACAAAACTTTTTGTTACACTTCAGAATTTCGTATATTTTTATTCCAATGTCATTGACAGTTTATGATAATGGCCAAGATTTTTTAAATGATAATTATGCTATATTACAAAAAAATCCAATTGAAACAAACTTTTTTAAGTTAAATGCTAAAAATATGCATGACATGTCGAATGGATTTGTATGTAAACTAACAGAAGATAACAGATTCGTTTTAGCACTAGGATTTAAAAAATATCCTATGCTTATTTTTGGCGATAATTCTTTACTACGTTCACTTGCATTAAATCTAACGCAGCAAAATTTTACTTTTGATCGTATTCTTGCGCCGGCAGAAACAGCAAAATCATTTATAAATTGCTTTGAACAGATTTATGGGGGAGACCATGAAATAGTTCACTCAATGGATATAATGATGTGCACTAAGTTAATTAAAAACGATACAAATACATCAAGCGTTGAATATGCTAAACAGAGTGATGTGCAAGAAATAGCAAACATAATTTATCAATTTAATTTAAATGTTCATCAACATTCTGAGCCAATATCGACTTTTGTAGATGATGTAAAAAACAGAATAAATAATTTCGTACTAATACGACTAGATAATAAAATTGTATCCATTGCACAAAAAACCAGAGAGGATGAAAATTTATGCTCAATTTCTAGTGTTTACACTCGCGAAGATTATCGTTGCAGAGGACTTTCTCGAAAAATCATGACGTTTTTAACAAATCAAATAATAGAAAGCGGCAAAATAGCCTATCTTTTTGTTGATAAAACAAATCCTATATCAAACCATCTTTACACAAGTATTGGATATTCATATATATCACCACAAATGGAAATAAGATATTTCCCTAGAAAATAATTTGATGATATTGTGATACTTTTGTTTCAATTCCAAAAGTTTTTGTGAATAAATAAACCAAATTTTAATTCAATTTCTTTATTTAATTTTTATGGATTTTTCTATTTTTATAAAGAAAATCTCGGATGTTCAAGCGTATATCCAAAATGAAAAATTACTCCGCGAGCTAAAATATTCAGTACATACTAGCGAGTTTCACGAAAATGAATATCAAATCAATAAGATACTACGAAGGCTCAAAAAATATTGGCTCGGCCAGTTTTTACTCAAAATGGAAAGAAAATATCACGATGTTCCAAGCAAATTTAGATTTTCTGATCAAAATTATAGTGAATTTTTTCTTGCTAAAGAAATACTTGGTTGGAAAGATTTAAAAGATGCACAGCAAGAATGTTTAAAAAAGTTAGATACGGATTCATTCAAGCAGTTTTGCTTAAATCTTAAGCAAACAGAAAAAAACAATGATTTCATTAGTTTTATTTCATTATCAATTGCACCATCAATCTATAATTTTTTTATTTCAGCTAAAAATTTTATGTATCTTGAGTTAATATTTGAAATTACTGATAACAGAGTCAAGAAAAAGTTCGTCAAGACACTTTTCCTTATTCCAGGTTTTATTAATTTTGTTTCAACTTCATTTCATCCAATTTTTTTACCTTTTGAAAATAAAGATAAATTTGATTTTGGTGACGAAAAAACTTTTGTTGAATCTTTACTTATCTCATGGATCGATAATATGAATTTGTGTCCAAAATTAATACGGAAATACTTTGAAAACTCAGTTAAACAAGACTCAAGCATTGATGAAATACTTATCTTTTTTGAGCGCCTATTTGAAAATCCAGATATTTTTCAAATTACACATTTTTATAACAGTCAATTACCCGCTATATTTTTTAATGAGAACAACCGAATTCTACAATATTTACAGGAGAACAAGAACGTAGTCAAAAAGTTTGTTTTATCATTTTTCGAAAAAATAGATCCAAAAGACGATCAAAATCAACAGAAAATTACATATAGGAAAGATTTAGAAGAACAAGAAATCAACGATGAATTCACAGACATTTTTCTTCCTTATACTTTTGATAGCTATGATGTTAACTTCCTAATTGATCTGATTAATAAAAAATTTGACATTTCTAAATTATCAACAATCAATGATTTATTTGAGAGCGAATACAAGCTCTATATTTTTTCAATGGATAATGAATATTCAGTAAACACTGAAATTCCGGAACAAAAACCGCCAGACTCATTCAAAAATTGTATTTTGAAATTGTTAGAGTTTTCTGAAATTTTGCCAGATTTTCCTGACTCCTACATGAAAGAAAATGATCCGAACTTCATTGAAAATTACCTGGTCTTTAGGGGTCCTTTTGACACTTTTTCAAAGAGGAAGAAGTATTTCTTGATGATGAAATCTTTGGCTGATGATCCTCTCAAAAAGTTGATGAAAATGGATTTGGATGAATTGACCAATTTTGACCTTAAAAGGGATGAGAATATTTTCAGTACAGCACTTCATCGATCAATCATTCTCAACATCCAGAAAGGAAGCTTCCCTGTTCAGTCAGGCCTCTTCCAACTGCTTGAATACAATTTTCTCTCTCAAAAATTCAATTCAATGACCCAACAGAAAGATTTCAAAGCACTCCTTGAAAAAGTGAATACAATTGAATTGATAAATGGTCCAAAGAAATTAAAGGAGCTATATGACCTTTACTTCTACTACTTCCATAATAACGACTCTTACTCGTCTGTTCCCGAGTTTTTGGTCAAGTCGTCACAGACTGATTTCAAATACACGAGGGACTCGTACTTCATGCTTTACGAGACCAAAGAATTGACCTTTAAACTGTTTTTGAATGAGAGAAGAGATCTTCAGAATTTGGACATATCGTTTGTCAAAATGGTTTCATCACGAAACGTTGAAAAAAACGCTATTTATTACAAATTGAAAGACTTCTTCGTTGCCTTGAATTTGGAGTATTATGGCAAAGATGATCAAAATTCAAAGAAATTGAAAAATTTGAATAAAAAGTTTAATTTGCACGCAAATAATATGATTTACGCATTTGAGGCCGATACGAATCCGTTACAGAAAATCATTGACATTTGCAGAACACTAGCTGAGATGCAGGACTTCATCATTGACGTGTCTGGCGCTGAACTCGAGATGGGCGACATTTTTGCCATCCGTGACCTCATCATCACTATTGTCAAACCGAAAAATTTTGTCACTTCACTTATTTTTATTTTCGATTATTACTTCATGATATGTGATGTGAAAAATGATTTGAAGTCTTTGTTTGAACAGCTGTATAGCATTGCCTATCGTAACACAAACAAAGTACTCAATGACAGCCTGTATCGTCATTTGCTGATTTGCAGAGAAAATTTGAAAATCGTTCTCTTCGGGGACGATTCTGACGATTCCATAAAGAAAAAAATTTTATCAGAAATTGAGAATATTAATGGTCAAAGTGAAGTGACATATTATTATTTGAAAAATTCAAAATATTATGTATGCTCGATTGAGACCCCTTCTATCGTCGAGAAAAGTGATTCTAAAGATCAAATTGATTTGGCCATTTTGGCCTTCAATGATGAAAGTGAGGAAGTTTTTGGTAAAATTAATAGTGCGAAGAAATTGGTGAAAAGTAGGTTTAGTTCCTCAAAATATTTTAAAGAGTTCACTTATATAGTCTGCAATCAGTCTTTCCATGATAAAATGAAGGATGAATTTTCAGACAAAATATTTGATTACAGCGAGAAAGTTTTGCAACAAATTATTGATGATTATCAAAACTCGATTTTACCATTTAAATAAATAAATTTGTGATTTTTGATTTATTTTGTATTTTAAGATGAAAGTCAATTAATTGGAGACCATATGAAAAGGTCAACCAGTTTACTTTTTCATTTACCACTTTTTGAATTATATCGTAAAATTAACGATCGTTTTAGGCCAATATAATGAAATTTAAGGCCAATAAGAATCAACTTTTTTTGCGAAATCTAGAAAGAAAAAATGTTCAAAACTTTAATTAAAATTTAATTGATTTATATAGGTCATTCAATAAGTTCGTAACTCTGAAATATTTCAACACACAATAAATGAAAATAAAATTAAAATTGTTTATTTTAAAGGTAAGCTCCACCGCTTAAAAAAAACAGATGAAGTCTGTTAATCCAATTTTGGAACACGGCTTCCCACGTCGATTTATCAATATTTTCAATGATTTCTGTCAGTGATTGAAAAAGTTCATTTGCCGAATTGTGCACTTTTCCTTTCAACTTATTTTTTGAAAAACCATATAAAAAAAAGTCGTTGGGACTCACATCTGGCGAATAAGCCGGATGTGGCAAGCGTGTGAACTTGAGCTCCTTGAATTTTTCATTTGTTTTTTTAGAATTATGAGGTTTTGCGTTATCTAAATGAATTAATACATTTGAATTCTTTCTTATTCCAAGCTTCGTTTGAGCAGCTTCTCTCAAACTTGGTAAAATAACGTCACACATGTACTGTGAGTTAAATCTTGTTTTAAGTGGGAGCATTTCTAATAGAACGAGACCTGAAGCTGAAAAAGCACTAAAAATCATAATTTTTTGATCAGAAAAGAGACGATTGGGAAGAACAATGTTTTCACCTTCATGTAAATAAGCTTCTTCTGTATAATAGTTGAGATAAAACCAACTTTCATCACATGTAATCACCTGATATTGTTTTGTTTTTGATAGACCTTTCAATATAGAATAAAGAGAATAGCATTCTTGCCGACGATTTTTAATTTGACAATCTGTCAAAACATGAGGGACCCATTTTGCATGCCTTTTTTTTCTGCCAAGATCAACAGTTAAAATCTTAATAACTGTATAAGCATGAATACCAATAGCTGATGAAATGCTCTGAGCAGATGAAAACGGGTAATCTTCAATGTATTGCTTCACTTTATCTATATAATCTTCGTTAATGGGTCTTCCTGACCGTGGCAAATCATTCAGCTCTGTGCGCCCATTCTTAAACATTACAATCCATTTTTTAACAAAAGATAATGTAGGTGCAGCACCATTATAAGCTTGAACCATTTGATCATGGATCTCCGTAGGCCCTTTCCCTAAAAGCCAGTAATAATGCACTACTGCTCGAAATTCTACATTCATAAAAATGATTTTTTAAACGTATAAAATTTTAAACGTCTTTCAACTCAGCGAATATTATCTAATAAAACAAATCATTTTAATAAATTATAGAATACTTCCTATAAATTATAAAAACTATATTTAAAAATTGAATAATCATTTCTTCTTTCTAAAACGTTGGAGTTACGAACTTATTGAATGACCTATACTTCATCTATATATTAAATATTGGGGAATTCTCATAAAAATTCTGTTTTCGCAAGGTGGTCTTTAATTGATATGTCAATTTTTTGCTCTTTAATGTCATTTTGTTTGCATGTTTAATTAATAAATCCAAAATTTTATCTTATTTACAAATAATATAATAGTAAATATATAAGGATGATCGATGCAATTGGGAGATTAGCAATTTCAAGTTATTAGAAATAATTTATCTGAACTTTTAAAAGTATTAATTAATACACTTATTATAAATAGTAAAAATTTGATGTTTGCATAAAAATGGCGGAATTAATAAAAAGTTGACCTTCATCTTCATTTTCTTTAATAATGTAAATTGATATTTAGATACTTAGAAAACTTCAAAAAATACTTTGCTTTTTCAATAAACAGAAGAAATATCTATAATCTAAGCTTATTAAGTTTAATAATTATTCCAAAGTAAAAATTAAAATTATAATAGTTTTTTTGATTAAATTCATTTTTATATAAAATAAACCTTTTTTCAAGAAACAAAAGCTTTTTCCCAAACTTTTTTTTCACAAATTTTTTTAAGTTTATCAAAGAGTGAAACGTTTTTCTCGTTTTTTTAGTTTTATTTTGAATAAAAAAACGAGACTAAAAAAATTGAATTAAACTTCAAACTTTTTGAATACACATTTAAAAATTCCAAAAACAATACGAAATTTTTTTTGTTAAAAAGACATTATAATCTTTTTTTTCAAAAGATCTCATCAAAAAAAGACTTAATTTGAGTTCGGGACAAAATAAAAAATATATACATTTCAATTTTTGAAAAGTGCATGTTAAGTATCCATATCACTTTAAAAAAAATGACTGAAATATCCCAATTTAAGGTTGATCTTAATCATCCAATTTTGGTTCATCCATTTTATAAAACATATTATGCTGTTGAACTATCTACAAATCACAAGTTCAGGGCAGATTACATAAAAAAAAAAAATTGATACTGATGACCAAATAAGCACTTTTAATGAATGCTGCGAAGCATTAAAAGAATCAGAATATTATCCAACATGGCTTCCATTTCATGACGGAATTATCACCTCTGAAGGCCAAGGAATTTTATTATGGAGATGTAATGAAAACCTCATTTCTCTCCGTGAAGCAATTACAACCGATCATAAAAGCTTATCTAGACCAACTTGCATACGAAATTTGGGCTTGATTGCTCAAGCATTAAAAAACGCTCAAATGTTGAAAATTGAAGGCCATTTACGTTTGACAATTGATAATATTCTCATCGATCCTATATTAGATATACCAGTTCTAAAGTGTGTCCACTATTAGGAAAGTTAAAATTGTGAAAACTCATTCAATATTTCTATGAGCTTATTCAAAAAATACTTTCTTAATTGTGGACGCACTTTAACTAGATATGGATTTCATAAACTCTGGCTAGAGCTTTATGGTGAATCAGGTAAAATACCAACTCTTATTTGCCCACCTGAAATGATAAATGAAAACCAAAGTGATATTACTTTCAATGAAAAATTAATATCAATATACGATAGCTATGCTTTTGGAGTATTAATGTATGAAATTTTAACAAAGCAAATCTTAAATGAAGAAGAACCATTTGATAGAAATTTGATTGATGCTAACTTGCAAGGTTCTGAAAACTTGTTTTTAAGGGAATTAATAAGATCTTCAACTGATACAAATCCTAAAAATCGTCCCTATAATCCTTTTGTCTCTTATGTTACAACTTTTGTAACAATTTTACAAAAGCAAATGAAACCAATACTACTGAAATCATATTGTGTTAGTTGTCAAGCCAATGGAGATTCAAAAGCAGAAGAATATATAACAACTAGCATTAATAAAGCAACTGATCAAAAAACTCCATTTATTAAAGGAATTTCAGAACGTAGACCATTGCTTCAGAATCCTGTTGCTATATCATTCATTATTGGTAAAAAAGTTTTCCATAATATTGAAGCTTTTGAGAAGAAACTATCGAATATTGAACCTGGCAAAAGAATCATCTTTATTACAATATTTGGAGGATTTCAAATGGGTAAATCAACGACACTATATCTTCTTTCAGGAAATGAAAAGTATGTTTTGGGTGATGGCATAGACGAAACAACTCGTGGAGTCTCAATTGATGGTCCATATAAACTAAGCCATTTTAATAATGCATTTGGGAAAATTCAAACTAATAATAAAAATTTTGATAAAGATTTCCCAGCATTAACGAATGAAGAAATCATCAAAGAAGATCCATATGTTTTTTTAGTTGATGCTGAAGGTTATGATGGAGATGTAAATGGCTTTGATAATGAAACAAATTTGAAACTTTATAAAGATTTAATCAGGCCATATTTAGCTTTATCAACAAATTTATTACTTCTATGCGATAAAGCTCAAGGCAGATCATCAAGAGATTTTGCTATCGATAATTTATCAATCACAAAATTTGCTGACCCGCATGATTTAAATATGCTAAGTTTAATGATATTGATTAGAAATGTCGATAAATTCAAATTTCTTGAGAGAGAATATGAATTTAATGATCCATTCAATAAAAAACAATTTGAAGATACTGCTATGAAATTTAAAGAAAAGTTTAATCACAATTTTGGGGAAAATGGAATTACAACTATATTTTCACCTTTGTCGCTCTTTGAAACACATTACCAAAAGGATCTTCCAAATGGAGAAATTCCATTATTTGATAAATCTTTCATAGTAATGGCTCGAAAAATATTGAATGAAATTAGCCATCTTCATTCGACAACACATATTACAAATAAAAATGGAGCAATTGAACTTTTCAAAGTTCTTTCTGAAGCAAATCAAATGGAATCTGAAGAAGATGAAGCATCCAAAATTCGTGAAGAACAAGAGAAAGCATATAAGACTTTACTTCAAGAAAGATTCAAAGAGGCAAAAGATTCAGCAGTTGAGTTTATGACAAATGAAATTAACAATGATTTTAATACAATAACACTGTTGAACACAAATCAAATTGAATCCAGAACAGCTGATTGGATGAAAAAGTTCCAGGACAAATACTTTGAATTAATAGACCATGATGAATTTACTCGAACAAGAAATGTTTTTGGATTCAAAGAAAACAATTTATTAGAAGGAAGGAGCGCGATTGATGAAGTCATTAAAGAAAACATCCAAAAGAAAAATGTTGGAAATCTAAAGGCTCAAATAACAGTTATTATTATGAAAATCATGTCAGATATCACTCATAATATTGAGCACAAAATCCTTTCTGCAAATGGATGGGATTATTATCAAAAGAATTTCAAAAATAATGAGTTTAAACAGAGAAAATATGAAAAACTAGAAACAGAAATTGCAAATGATCCTTTAGTTAAAAATGTTGATGATATTGAAATCAAAAATTGGATGAAAGAACATATTGAATCACTTAAAGAACCATTCTTTAATAAAATCAAATTCATTTTTGATTGGACTGACGGCATTTTGGCAAAACAAAGAACTCCTGAATTGAGACATGGCCCAAAAAGAAGCATTCCGGGAAATAAGAATTATGTTTCTCAGAAAACAAAGTTAATATGGACTTGTCCAAGCGGTAAAGAAATAGTGGAAACTCAAACTGTTGAAATCCAAAAAGAAGGAATATGCCTTTTAATTTAAATTTAAATAAAAAGTATTTTTGATAATTTTTTTTTTTTTATTAGAGGGTTTTCCAAAAAAAAAAAGCTTGCTCAAAAATAACCTTTTTTCCGAAAACTCAACAATAATAAGAAATTCTTTTTTTTCCAAAAACAGGCTGGTTTTCGGAAAATGTTTTTTTTCGGAAAATCCAATTTTTATGAGAATTTTTTTTTTTCATAAAAGCATGAGTAGCTACTCATGCTTTTTTTTAAAAAATGTTATTTTATTTATCTACTATGTATATTTGTTTCTATTGTTTATATATGATTGTGTTGTTATATAATTATTCAATATATATTGAATAATAATCAAAAAATAATGTATACCCACGAATCTCTACAAAAATTTTTATAAAGTTAACAAATTCAAACCTCATCAAAAATTAAATTAAATTATAAAAGATGGGAATCAGCTAAACATGTAGATTAGTTTCTGCCTTTCTATACGATATAAATATTTATAAGCATAAATTGCAGAATATAGTTGATATAACATTATCATAATTATTGATTGTATTTTTGGTATCTCATTTATAGCTAGTTTTTGTTTTATTGTAATGTCATAAATTTATTTACCACTTATACTTTTTTTTACTAATAAAATAATTTTTTTTGCATAAAAAATCTCATTTTTCGTTAAAATCCCATTTTTTTAGCATAAAAGTTCGAGATAGGCAAAAAATAAAAATTTCGGAAAACAGACCAATTTTTGGAAAAAAAAGAATTTCCTATTATCATCGAGTTTTCGGAAAAAAGATTAGTTTTGAACAAGCTTTTTTTTTTTGGAAAACCCTCTATTGAATTGCTTTTTCTAAAAAAAGAACTTTTCTTAAGAACTAAATAGAAATTGATGTTACTTTAAATATCGCGTCATTATTGCATATATTAAACCTATATATGCTTATTTCTTGCATTTTAACATCCACTTTACATCTAACAATCAATGATATATACATTCTTAACAATTTGAATGAACATATAAATTTGAATCAAAAAATGTCTTGTTTCAAACTCAAAATAAAAATTTTAAAATTATTAATATTAATGAGAAAATAAGACATTTTTTAAATAAACTTACTTTTTTTGAAGAGGAAAACAAGACATTTTTGAAATACCAAAAGACATAAAATATGTTTGATTGATACATGATAGGTTTTAGTTAAAAATCATTTAATTTAAACAATATATTTATAAACTTGATATATCAAAAAGAAAACAAAAGAAAATTTATTTTAAGGGTATACTGACATGATTTTTTTTTCCTTTTCAATATTGAATAAGCTCATAGAATATTAATTTCAAAGGAGCTCTTTCGGAAAAAGTTTAGGTCAAATACCTTAAAAATTTACCTTGAACGAAAAAAAAAATTTTTACTAAAAGTATATAACAAAAAAAATAATAAAAAACCTTCTTAAATGAAGTAATTATTTAAATAAAAATAATGTAAAAAAATAAAGAATCATCATAAAATATGATTTATAAATTTATTTATCAGAATTTTTATTATTAGATCTGTAAAGTTTTAATCAATTTATTTATTTTTCGATTTCTTTTTGTTGTTATATTGTTTTTATGTTTATATTCATGCATAAATATTTCTCACACAATGAAATGTGTCACGAAATAATTTTCATGACAACTTTATTTTACTTTTATTATTAATTTGTGAGTTTTTTGATTCCTATATGTTGTTATATTGTTTTTATGTTTACATTCATTCATAAATATTTCTCATACAATGAAATGCGTCACGAAATAATTTTCATGACAACTTTTTTTCACTTTTATTATTAATCTATGAATTTTTCGATTGTCTTTAATGCTTTATTCCATATAATTATTAATCTTTACCTGGAAATTCCTCATTCATTGAATAATTTTGAACAATAATTTGAATAATTTTATTTTTTTTTTTTTATTATTTTTTACTCCTTTCTTGTTTTTTCTTACTGTTTTTTCTTTTACACTTAAACGATCATCTGTGATGAATCCTCATGTCCGTTATGATATTGAGAAAAATCGTCTAAACATTCTAATTTGCACTTATAATTTATTGTTTTTTATTTTATAGAGCTTAGTTTTTATAACTGCCGCAAAAAACTGTTTGTATTCAACATGGTGCCGCCATTTAATATTTTCATAATTCAATCTATTGAATATTTTTCATAAAATGATATCACTTTGTGGGGCTATTAACTTCTTTTATATAGATATACACAATTCACTTCATTTTATATAAGTATGGAAAACGAACTAGCCTACTTTACCACGCTAATAATTTGTGATCAGTAAATCAAACAAGATTTTGTTTCTTGCTTTAATCAGTTTGTTATTTGTGGACCTATTGGGAGAGATAAAGCGAAAGAAGAGTTAATTAAAATGAAACTTGCAAAATATCCATTGCCAAAGAATATGGCATCTTTTCTTCAAAAGGAAAAGTTCACAGATCTAAATTTTTGCACAATTTTATCAATTTCGCCTTCAGTTTTTTTCATTTCTTTTATTCTAATTACATGATCGTTTTTAGTCTGCGTGTATTTTTTTTGTCATATCTCATTTTATTTCTCTTTTTACTATATATTGGGTTTTCATTTTTCTCTTTGGCTAGTGAACTTTTGGTTGTGTATTTTTTGAGTATATTTTTTTTTTTTTTTTTTTTTTTAAAAATAAAAACGAAAATAATCATTTATAAAATACTTCAAAAAATACTCAAAAAATACTCAACTAATATGAAAAAACATAAATAAAACTTTTTTGAATGTAGGGAATAGTTCATTGAACAAGGTACTAGTTTTACCAATTACAATATGTAATGATAAATATTCTTTTGGAATATTAATGCATGAACTTTCATCAAAAAAAGTTTTAAATGAACCAGAACCTTTCGATAGAAATCTGATTGAAAGTTAACTCACAAGGCTCTGATAATTTATTGGCTAGGAAAAAAATAAGATCTATAATTAATATGTTTTAATTGGGAATTTTTATGATTAAATTTAAAATAATGTTATAATTCTTGCCCAAATCCTTCATAAAATAATGATGTAATATCTTTTGCATTTGGATATTTAGGAACATCTTTTGGTTTTGGTTTTAGTAAATCCGATGATTCAATGATTTTCCGAAGAGCATCATATAAAAAGTCTTTATTTCTATATGATTCATACATTGTTTCAAAACTTAATTTATCAAATAAATTCAAGTCAAAAATTTTTTGTATTACTCGAATTGACAAATTTTTCTGTTCTCCAGATCGTTCTTCAATGTTTTCTTTGATTAAGTCAATATCAAATCCCAATTGTTTTACTATTAATATGCATAATAAGATCATTGAATATGAAAATTGATCAGATGATTTAATTAGTAATTCAATTGATTTATTGATGTCTCCATTGACTGTTTCGTCATAAATATAAAGATGTGCCAAGTTGTACATTGACAAGTAATCATTTTTTTGGCGAATTGCTTCTTCAAAATATACAATTGCATCACCTACTCTCTTTTTGATTTTGTCACCAAATCCATGCTTGTAGATGATTCCGAGATTGTTTTTGGCATAATTAATGTTGAATGATGATGCTTCTTTATAATAATGAATCGCTTCTTCAATGTCTCTCTTGACATTCTTTCCTTCATGAAGCAAAAATCCATGAATAAAATTTGCATTTCGATTGCCATTTTTCGATGCCAGCATTATGTAGTAAGTGCCTCTTTTGATATTTTGAAAAGAATTCCGGCAAGTATAATAAAATAAGCCGAGAAATAATTGTGCTTGTGGAAAATTTTGATTTGCAGCAAGTGAATAATAATGAATTGCTTTGTCGATATCACGTTTGACATATTCACCTTTATAATAAATAGAGCCAAGAATGAATTGTGCTTGTGGATGATTTTGATTTGCAGCAAGTGAATAATAATGAATTGCTTTGTTGATATCACGTTTGACATATTCACCTTTATCATAAATGAATCCGAGATTGAATTGTGCATCTGGATGATTTTGATTTGCAGCAAGTGAATAATAATGAATTGCTTTGTCGATATCACGTTTGATATATTCACCTTTATAATAAATGAGACTAAGATTGAATTGTGCTTGTGGATAATTTTGATTTGCAGCAAGTGAATAATAATGAATTGCTTTGTCGATATCACGTTTGACATATTCACCTTTATAATAAATGAGACTAAGATTGAATTGTGCTTGTGGATAATTTTGATTTGCAGCAAGTGAATAATAATGAATTGCTTTGTCGATATCACGTTTGACATATTCACCTTTATAATAAATGAGACTAAGATTGAATTGTGCTTGTGGATAATTTTGATTTGCAGCAAGTGAATAATAATGAATTGCTTTGTTGATATCACGTTTGATATATTCACCTAAATAATAAATGAGACCAAGATTGAATTGTGCTCGATGATCATTTTGATTTGCAGCAAGTAAATAATAATGAATTGCTTTGTTGATATCACGTTTGATATATTCACCTAAATAATAAATGAGACCGAGATTGAATTGTGCTCGATGATCATTTTGATTTGCAGCAAGTGAATAATAATGAATTGCTTTGTCGATATCACGTTTGACATATTCTCCTTCATAATAAATGAGACCAAGATTGAATTGTGCTTGTGGATAATTTTGATTTGCAGCAAGAGAATAATAATGAATTGCTTTGTCGATATCACGTTTGACATATTCACCTTTATAATAAATGAGACCAAGATTGAATTGTGCTTGTGGATGATTTTGATTTGCAGCAAGTGAATAATAATGAATTGCTTTGTTGATATCACGTTTGATATATTCACCTTTATAATAAATGAGACTAAGATTGAATTGCGCTTGTGGAAAATTTTGATTTGCAGCAAGTGAAAAATAATGAATTGCTTTGTTGATATCACGTTTGACATATTCACCTTCATAATAAATGAATCCGAGATTGAATTGTGCTTGTGGAAAATTTTGATTTGCAGCAAGTGAAAAATAATGAATTGCTTTGTTGATATCACGTTTGACATATTCACCTTTATAATAAATGAGACCAAGATTGAATTGTGCATCTGGATAATTTTGATTTGCAGCAAGTGAATAATAATGAATTGCTTTGTTGATATCACGTTTGACATATTCACCTTCATAATAAATGAGACCGAGATTGAATTGTGCTAGTGGATCATTTTGATTTGCAGCAAGTGAAAAATAATGAATTGCTTTGTCGATATCACGTTTGACATATTCACCTTCATAATAAATGAGACCGAGATTGAATTGTGCTCGATGATCATTTTGATTTGCAGCAAGTGAATAATAATGAATTGCTTTGTTGATATCACGTTTGACATATTCTCCCTCATCATAAATGACGCCAAGATTGAATTGTGCATCTAGATTATTTTGATTTGCAGCAAGTGAAAAATAATGAATTGCTTTGTTGATATCACGTTTGACATATTCACCTTTATAATAAATGAGACCAAGATAGAATTGTGCTTGTGGAAAATTTTGATTTGCAGCAAGTGAATAATAATGAATTGCTTTGTCGATATCACGTTTGACATATTCACCTTTATAATAAATGAGACCGAGATTGAATTGTGCTTGTGGATGAAATTGATTTGCAGCAAGTGAAAAATAATGAATTGCTTTGTCGATATCACGTTTGACATATTCACCTTTATCATAAATGAATCCGAGATTAAATTGTGCTTGTGGATAATTTTGATTTGCAGCAAGAGAATAATAATGAATTGCTTTGTCGATATCACGTTTGACATATTCACCTTCATAATAAATGAATCCGAGATTAAATTGTGCTTGTGGGAAATTTTGATTTGCAGCAAGTGAAAAATAATGAATTGCTTTGTTGATATCACGTTTGACATATTCACCTTTATAATAAATGAGACCAAGATTGAATTGTGCTTGTGGATAATTTTGATTTGCAGCAAGTGAATAATAATGAATTGCTTTGTTGATATCACGTTTGACATATTCACCTTCATAATAAATGAATCCGAGATTAAATTGTGCTTGTGGGAAATTTTGATTTGCAGCAAGAGAATAATAATGAATTGCTTTGTTGATATCACGTTTGACATATTCACCTTTATAATAAATGAGACCAAGATTGAATTGTGCTCGTGGGAAATTTTGATTTGCAGCAAGTGAAAAATAATGAATTGCTTTGTTGATATCACGTTTGACATATTCACCTTTATTATAAATGAATCCGAGATTGAATTGTGCTTGTGGATGATTTTGATTTGCAGCAAGGGAATAATAATGAATTGATTGGTTGATATTTTGCCGAACATATAGACCTTTAAAATAAATGACATCCAGAACATGTTTCACTACAGGTTGGTTTATTTTATACTTTGTGAATACGACATTTATTTGTGCAAAATAAAAAAAACTTTTCATTAAAATTTTTTTTTGGTATTTGGCTACATAATCATTTATTATGTCTAAAATAGAAGGACGATTTTCTACTGTTTTGTCAAGACATTTGTTGAATATTAGTTTAATACCTGAAAAAAAATCTGATTGATCTTTTGCTTTTTTAGAATCATAGCCTCTTTTTACTTGATCTACCAAGTATTCAACAACTTTACCAAGTGAATAAATATCGCTCTTAAATGAATATTTCGTTACTTGTCCATAAAAAATTTCTGGCGCCATGTATTCATCTGTATTCAAATCTAATGTCTGATCGACATTGTTATTCTCA
Organism: Tritrichomonas musculus; assembly: GCA_039105265.1. Taxonomy (NCBI): domain Eukaryota; phylum Parabasalia; order Tritrichomonadida; family Tritrichomonadidae; genus Tritrichomonas; species Tritrichomonas musculus. The sequence continues at coordinate 111,210 of JAPFFF010000024.1, read as the reverse complement.
TTTCGTGAATCTATTAATCGATCAAAGTCTATCAAAACAACAGTCTTGTGTTCATCAATCATAATATTATTTGGCTTAATATCTCGATAAATCAATCCCTGGCCGTGAATGTATTCAAAAACCATTAACAATTCGAAAATGATTGTTGTTAGATCATCAATTGAAAGTTCAAATTCATTGATTTTACTTAATGTTTTTCCATTTATAAACTCAATCACAAGGTAATCTTTGTCTTTGACTCTTCCAATAAATTTTGGTAAAAGCGGATGACTGATTCTTGAGTAATTCTCTGCTTCCCTTTTAATCAATTTGGCGTTTTCTGGATCATGAGATCTTGGCCTTTTAATCACATATATTTCTCCTTTTTTTATATGATAAATTAACTCACAAATAAAAAGGCTTCCTATTCCAACATTTCGCAATTCAACATATTCATTTTCACTTATTGTTTCTGGTTTGTGATCGTTCTCAATGCCAAGAATGAATTTTTCAATTCGATATTTTTGAGTTTGAAAATAGCTTTTTTTGATCAAATAACCTAATATGCATGGATATATGATTGAATAAGCTTCGCCCATAGCTTTCTTTGATATAATTTGACAATCGTTGTAAAAGTTTTTGATTTCATCTTGAAATATTTCGTCACTTTCAATTTCTTGATTGCAAATTTCAATCTTTTCTTTTACAATATTTTTTGTATCGGATAAAAAACAAACTGACATTTTAGAATTGATTGAAACAAGTTTATTAATGAAAGATATTGATGTCGTTGACTGATCGAGAATGATTAATGTTTTTTCAAAGCCAAGAATCAGATATTTATTTGCCGTTCCTTCGTTTAGACGTTCGTCTTGCGAAAATATGATTACTTTTGATTCCTTAATGTTTTGAATAATTTTTTGGTTTTCTTCTTCTTTAAGAGATATATTTTGAGTGATAGCAAAAAATGAATAATCTTGAAAAATTTCGTTAAAACATTGTTTGCGGAAACCGATTTTATCATTTTTTATTAAATGAGGTATTTTTAGGATATTATCAATCATAATGCTGTTAACACTTTAAAATTTTAAAATTTTATAATTTTAATTCAAAATTTCTTTGGTTTACAATGACATGTTAAATAAAATTTTTTATTCATTTTACAATAAAAGCTTATCTAGACCAACTTGCATACGAAATTTGGGCTTGATTGCTCAAGCATTAAAAAACGCTCAAGCATTGGATATTGAAGGCCATTTACGTTTGACAATTGATAATTTTCTCATCGATCCTATATTAGATATACCAATTCTAACTAGATATGGAATTCATAGACTTTGGCTAGAACTTTATGGTGAATCAGGTAAAATACCAACTCTTATTTGCCCACCTGAAATGATGAATGAAGACCAAAGTGAAATTACTTTCAATGAAAAATTAATATCAATATACGATAGCTATGCTTTTGGAGTATTAATGTATGAAATTTTAACAAAACAAATCTTAAATGAAGAAGAACCATTTGATAGAAATTTGATTGATGCTAACTTGCAAGGTTCTGAAAACTTGTTTCTAAAGGATTTGATAAGATCTTCAACTGATACAAATCCTAAAAATCGTCCCTATAATCCTTTTGCCTCATATGTTAAAACTTTTGTGACAATTCTACAAAAACAAATGAAACCAATACTACTGAAATCATATTGTGTTAGTTGTCAAGCCAATGGAGATTCAAAAACAGAAGAATATATAACAACTAGCATTAATAAAGATTTATAAAAAATATTAGAATATTAATACATGAACTTTTATTAAAACAAATTTTTGAAAATATCTGATTGAAAGTTAACTTACAAGGCTCTAATAAATTATTGGCCAGGGAAATAATAAGATACACAATTGATATGCTATAATTGGATATTTTGATGATTAAGTTTTTAATATTTTTTATAAATCTTGTCCAAATCCTTCATAAAATAATGATGTAATATCTTTTGCATTTGGATATTTAGGAACATCTTTTGGTTTTGGTTTTAATAAATCCGATGATTCAATGATTGCTAAAAGAGCATCATATAGAAAGTCTTTATTTCTATATGATTCATACATTGTTTCAAAAGTTAATTTATCAAATAAATTCAAGTCAAAAATTTTTTGTATTACTCGAATTGACAAATTTTTCTGTTCTCCAGATCGTTCTTCAATTTTTTCTTTGATTAAGTCAATATTAAATCCAAATTGTTTTACTATTAATATGCATAATAAAATCATTGAATGCGAAAATTGATCAGATGATTTAATTAGTAATTCAATTGATTTATTGATGTCTCCATTGACTGTTTCGTCATAAATATAAAGATGTGCCAAGTTGTACATTGACAAGTAATCATTTTTTTGGCGAATTGCTTCTTCAAAATATACAATTGCATCACCTACTCTCTTTTTGATTTTGTCACCAAATCCATGCTTGTAGATGATTCCGAGATTGTTTTTTGAATAATGAATGTTGAATGATGATGCTTCTTTATAATAATGAGTCGCTTCTTCAATGTCTCTCTTGACATTCTTTCCTTCATGAAGCAAAAATCCATGAATAAAATTTGCATTTCGATTGCCATTTTTCGATGCCAGCATTATGTAGTAAGTGCCTCTTTTGACAATTTGAAAAGAATTCACGCAAGTAAAATATAATAAGCCGAAATTGAATTGTGCTTGTTGATAATTTTGATTTGCAGCAAGTGAATAATAATGAATTGCTTTGTCGATATCACGTTTGACATATTCACCTTTAAAATAAATGAGACCGAGATTGAATTGTGCTTGTGGGTAATTTTGATTTGCAGCAAGAGAATAATAATGAATTGCTTTGTCGATATCACGTTTGACATATTCACCTTTATCATAAATGAAGCCAAGATTGAATTGTGCTTGTGGGTAATTTTGATTTGCAGCAAGTGACAAATAATGAATTGCTTTGTTGATATCGCGTTTGATATATTCACCTTCATAATAAATGAGGCCAAGATTGAATTGTGCTTGATGATCATTTTGATTTGCAGCAAGTGAATAATAATGAATTGCTTTGTTGATATCACGTTTGACATATTCACCTTTATAATAAATGAGACCAAGATTGAATTGTGCTTGATGATCATTTTGATTTGCAGCAAGTGAATAATAATGAATCGCTTTGTCGATATCACGTTTGACATATTCACCTTCATAATAAATGAGGCCAAGATTGAATTGTACATCTGGAAAATTTTGATTTGCAGCAAGAGAATAATAATGAATCGCTTTGTCGATATCTGCTTAAATAATGGCTTATCCAAAATGATTATTAGTCTGCTCAATTACAGAAATCACATAAATGTTATTCATAATTATATAATAATAATAATAAAGATTTTATAATGATTTTGATTTAAAATAAATGGCTTTTTACTTTTTTAAAAATGACATTTGAATATAGAGCAAGTATTTCTTAGAGATATTTTGCTGTAATGATTTGTTTTCTATCCAAAAGAAATGAATTTTCAGAATATCAATGATTTTTTTTGACTTAAATTGAAAAATATATATCCTATTATAGAATTTGAAAATGATAGTCCCATATCAGATCATCAAACTAGTTTTTTGATGACTGCAATTCAACAAAAAATCCCTATTTATTTATATAAAAATAAAGTATACATAAAATAATAATATATTATCATTTGAGCGTTTATAGGTGTTAATTTTGCAAAAGAAGTTGAGTTATATTGACCATTTTTTCATCCAATTAGTGAATTATGATCGTTAATTTCACAAATTTAATTCAAAAAGTGGTATTTAAAAGTAAACAAAAATATTTTTTTTTTTTAAAAAAACACACAAAAATAATTCAATATAAGTCAAATGCTGTTATAGTATTCGAAAAAACAACGCACGGCATTTTTGATGCATTGTTAATTGTTGGAAACTTTTCAGATTGGTAACTCTGTGACGTAATTGCTCTATTTTGGCTCTGTGCTCTGAGCTTAATAATTTCTTTTCTGGTAGGAATTCGAGTCTCAGGGAGAGGATTTCCAATCTGATTAACTTCGTAATTTTTGTGAGCTGATTTCAATCTTCTTTCATCGTGACTTGTTTTGGCCTGCCTTTTAGGAAATGGCGCAAATTGTGTCGTATTATCAATATTTAAGAAATGCGCTAGTGAATTATTATTATTTTCATCTGAAATTAATTGTAATGGTGAACTTTTTGAGGGACCAAATTGACACATTTTTTTTGATGAAGCTGGTATAAAATTTGTTGTCTTTGAAAAAGTGGACTGGCTAATTTTCTTTGATGGAGTCGAAAAATTGGCCGTTTTTGAAAAAGTAGATTGAATAGATTTTTTTGAAGGAGTTGAAAAATTTGAGTTTTGCGATTTGATTGATTGATTCAAATAATCAAATTCTTTGGCTATGTTTTGGCTATCCGATTCATTTGATGGCTTATTTACAGCTGTATTAGTACTATCTTTTAAATCATCACCGTCTATATTCGTTTCTATAGTATTTATATTTGTATCGTTTAATGGAGATGATCCTACTTGGTACAACGGCTTCTCATCTCTTTTTTTGCCTGTAATAACAGTAAATGTCTTTTTGTTTATTCCATTATATTGAGTTGGAAGAGATTTTGATAGAGATGAATGTACGTTTTTTGATGGCGTACGTATAACTGGCTTGTTTTTTTGTTCATTATTCCATTTTATCGAGGAATCAAATGGAAAAAAGTTAAGTTCTTGATTTGGTTCATAAGAATAATAATTGAGGAAAAAATTATGATCCGTAAGATTTTGATCTTTGAGTCTATCTTCCCAATTTTCATCATGCTTTTGCTTTTCTTTCAAAATAAACGTCTGATATCTTTTATTTGGCTGTTTTGGGAAGAGAATATCTTTGTTAGGTGTATTCATAGTTGAGTTATCTTTGCAATTAGATAAACTAAATTTCCTTATTCTATCTGTCTGATTAATATTTTCTAGAGACATAACTCTGAGATACAATTTTATTGTAGATATAATAAAATAAAAATTTAAATTAAAATCTGGCCTGATACTTTCAAAAAAGTTAGAATCGTTTTTTTCTTTATATAACATTTCATCGTTGAAAATAGATCAGAAAAGAAAAATAAACTTAACATTTATAGCTCTTCATAAAGATATCTTTATTAATGAAGGAAAAAGCAGGAATATACAATAAATATATTCACTGGTTCAAAATAATTTTTCAATAATAAATACCACAATCATCAGAGAAGTAATAACATTCGTTATCATCCCCGATACTTGGTATATTATCATTGATGGTATTATAAAAAGGACTTTGCATATTAAGATCAGTATTATTTTCTAAGCTTTCAAAATCAAAGAAACATTCATGGTCATCATCTGACATGAAAAACAAGTTTCCTGTGTCAATTTCAATTTCCTTAATGTTGACTTCAATTTTATCAATAATAAAATTATTCTGAATTTGGTAGACTGGCTTGGATTTCGTAGTTTTCTTTGTTTTCTTTGTTTTCTTTGTTTTCTTGGGTTTCTTGGTTTCTTTAGTTGTATTGGTTGCCTTTGTTTCCTCTCCCAAAGAGGAAGCTTTATTTAACGATTTGGGGATTATTTGGTGAAATTCCCAGCTGATTGCTTCTTTTTCTGTCGTTTCTTTCGTAAATCCTTCACATTGACGTTGAAACCAATTCGATGGATCTGGGAGATTTCGTAAATCAAACTTACTTGGAATCTGACATCTCATAAACGCTGACGACTTGTTCTGAGTGAAGCCATGTGTGCGGAAATTACGATTAATCGTATTAGCTTTCCGTCCTACAAAGGCGCCAAAGATACCTGAATGGATTAAAAATGTTTTTTCAGAGGTCCAAAAACACCCTATAGTAAACGCATCTTTCGGGTGATTATCTGAAAAATTAAGGCACGTCAAAACCATATGAATTTGCTTCATTTTAGGTTCCCGGCTCCTTACAATACATCTGAGATGCTCAAGCTCCATAATGCTTATAAAATTATGAGATGAAAATCTATTTACATGATATTCAATTTTTCTATTAAAAAAAAAAACATGTCATTCAATTCTTATAATTAACTAGATATCAATCAAAATCATAATAAATATATATTAAAATCTATAATAAAATATCTCATGATATTATAAAAGAAATCGGTCACATTATTTTCTCTATTTACAATAAAATAAAAAGATATAAAAAGCTATAAAAAATATATAAAAAATTTTTAACCTTGTCACAACGTCTATCAAATTGTGAGAACTCATACAAATTAATAGAATTTCAAATTGATAAAAAAAGTGTTTTTGCCAAAATAAAAAAACTATTATGATATGATCATTTAACAAATTATTAATAATAGACTTCACTTTTTGTACCAACCTTGTTCTACAAAGAACGATAAAACAAATACAAGGTTTGTACAATGTATTTTTTATTGAAAATATTGAAAATTATGAATACATAAAAAATTCATATCTCTGAAAAAAGATAATATACTAAGTAATTTTTTGTGAATAAATAAAATAGCATTTAAATTATTTTATAAATTCTTTTTTGTAAAAGTAAAATACAATTTTAAAAAATCATTTTTTGTAAAGGTGAAATGATTGACCATTTTATACTGGATTCAGAAATTTATTGCAACTTCCTGATTCAATTTGGATTATTGAAAAAAATGCTTTCCTTAATTGTTATGGGTTTCATGGATCATTAATACTTCCTGATTCAATCCGAATTATAAAGGATTCTGCATTTGGTAATTGTTATGGATTGAATGAATCGTTAGAATTACCTTATTTTGTTGAGTCAAATGATCAATATGCTTTAAATAATTGCTCTCTATTATCTGGTTCTTTGGTACTGCCTGAATCTGTTATAAATATTGAAAGCTACGCATTTTGTAACTGTTCTGGACTAAATGAATCATTGACCATTCCAAATGATATGACAAATTTGAGTGATGGTTTTTTTTTTCAATTGTTTTCAACTTAAAGGTGAATTGATTTTACCTGAAAAAATTACATCAATTGGAAATAATGCATTTTATAATTGTTTTGTTTTTACAGGCAATTTAATCATTCCTAATTCAGTAACAATAATCGGTGAAAGTTCATTTTATAACAATTATGGATTTACAGGAACTTTAAAATTAACAAATTCAATAGAATTTATTAATGATTTTGCATTTAAAAATAGTTCTGGTTTTAGTGGAGATTTGATTCTACCTAGTTCAATTTTATTAATAGGAAATTCTGCATTTGAATCATGTTCTGGTTTCAATGGAAATTGGGTTATTTTAAGTAATGAAAAAATTCAGATTTTGAATCAATCATTTCAATCAACAAGATTTTCCATTGTTATTTATAATCATACAATTCAACCAAATTGTAGTTCAATTTCATTTCCACCAAATCAAAAAATATCTCTTCCGATTGATTATAAAGATCCAGAATTTTGTGGTATCATTTTAATATATCCAACTAAAACATATAATCCTTCTTCATCACAAACATTTACTACACCTTTAACAGATATTCCAACAATATAACCAACAATTTCGCCATCAAACAATGATAAATCAAAAAAATTATCAAAAATTCAATTGATTTCAATTATTGTTGGATGTTGTGCTTTTATTATATTAATTATTATTATTGTGTTCTTTGTAATTAAGAAAAAATGTTGGAAAGATTATAATTAATCTGAAAGCTTAGTCTCAGGCAGTTCTGATTTATATACAATGAATTCCTCAAATTAAATAAATAAAAAGTGAATAAAATAAATACTTTACTTCATAGGTTTTTCCACATTTAAGAGTACAATTTGTTTTCAATATCTCAATATTAACTTCTCTCCAAATCAAAATTCTGAGATTATACAAAAAATTAAATAAATAAAAAATTTTGGTTTTGCGATTTGATTAATTGATTGAAATAATCAATTTCGCTGGCCATGTTTTGCCTATCCGATTCATTTATTGGCTTATCTACAGCTGTATTAACTTTTAAATCATCACTGTCTAAGCTGGTAGTCTTTTTTTGAATACCATTCATTTTTCAATATCTCATTGAAAATAGTTTTTTTTTATTTCAAATTTGTTTTAATTATTTTCATAATTGAATATCTTCTGAAAAATTGAGATATATACAAAAATGACTATCAGTTTATATTTGTTTCTGTAGTATTTATATTTGTATCAGATTTTTCAATTAAACTTTTTGATAAATATATGATAGTAATTTAATAACTTAATCTCAAAAAATCATAAAAAGATTGTATATTAGACTTCTGGGCATGACGCAATCTCTGTTATAAAATTCTGATATTCTAAACATAGATCAAGATTCATGCATGCATTGAAATTTCAAATTATTATAAAGATCCTGGGGCTATATTTTGATAAAATGATAGGGATTTTTTCGGTTTGTAAACTGTCAAAAAAATGTTTTCAAATTTAAAAATGCATTTTTTTAAAAAATAATTACATCAATAATAATATCCATATAAATATATATTATATTTTTATTTTCATTAAAATTGGTCAACAGGTGCAAAAGAGCTCCAATGATTAAGTTTTAATGAAATGTGAAATAAAAAAGGATTAATTAGTATGAAATGTGATATAAAAATTTATATAATTTTATGGAAAGTCCAACAAAAAATTCAAGATGGAGTCAAGAAGAAGATTGTTTACTTGTTCAGAAGTATGTAGAATATAATGGGAAATATTCTAAAATGGAAATCTTTTTTCCAAATAGAAATGAGAAAGCATTGATTAAAAGATATGAAAGATTAAATAGGAAAGCAAAAGAAGAAAAAATGGATATTGCAGAATATGTTAAGCAATATCACACATTATCGACGGACGAAAAAATAAAAAGCATTTTTATTCATGAAGAGCAAAATATTCGAATATATAAAAAATTAACAGATTTTACGACTGATGATATAACTGATTCAATGCTACAGCTGGTGCAAAGCAATGAATTGCTCGTAACAAAGCTCGTTCTTAGTTATAAATACTTAAAAGAGCATTGGTTTGATGATTCCTTAACAAATTCTTTTTTTAATTCAATAATTCGATTGAGAGTTGACTTATTTTTACAGCAATGCATAATGTTTAGTGTTTATTCATTTACTGAAATTTTACAAAAAGTTGAATATGCAAAAGAAATCCATTTTCTTAATCAATGTCCAATATTAACTAACTTCAATACACAATCAACAAATATTGAAAAAGCTAGAAATACTTTATCATTTTTAAAAGAAAAAGAAAAAACAACTTTCAAAGAAAAGGATTTATTAAATGAAATTGAAAAATTAAAAAAAGAAATAAATAACAAAAATTGTCAAATAAATTATTTAACTAGTGAACCGTCAAAAGTTAAAAAAGAATGTGTTAAACTGATTAATGAAACAAAAACAACAATTGAAAATGATTATACAAATCAAATCAAAAAACTAATTGAAGAAAACTTTTTGATTCCAAAAATATATTTAGAAAAATATCCAATGCTTCCATTACTTATTCAATATTTAACAGGAAATAAGAAAAATGAAACTTATTTAAAATTTTGTTCGTTAATAAAACTCTTAAATTCAAACACATATAATTATCTCCATCAATTACTTCCATTTCCAAGTATTTCAAAATGCTATCATTTCACAGGTCAATTGCAAAATTCTTTAATATATATGATACAATCAATTCAATGTATACCTTTAATTTTGGAATTATTTTATCAGAAAGCAATTCAATTTTCAGAACATAAACCAATAAAACCGTTTTTAATATGCCTATCCGGAGATGCTGCATCTCTGAAACCAATATACAAAACAGATAAAAACGCTGTTTATGCATATGAAGTATTACCGTTATGCAAACTCATCCCTCAATGTGTCATCCATATGATTCCAACCAGGAATGGATCTTCACCTCCTGAAATTATCAAACGTTTTAATGAGATAATAAAACTATTAAATCAATCAGGTTATTGCGTCAAGTATATGGCTACTGACGGAGACATTTCATTTGATAAAACACATCGAGATTTTTTCTCAGAAAAAATTAAACCACATATAAACGAATCTTTTGATGATATAGTTTCTTCATTATTAAACGAGACACTAATTCCATTATCTGATATTCTTCATTTAATTAAATCTGCCCGTGCAAGAATTGTAAATCATCCATTAATGATTGATATCGAAAAGATTATTTGTGTAAACATTGAGCTTTTAAATGAATATGCAAAACTTGGACAAGTTCTTGAAGATAAAAGCCAAGCCGCAGCAATGAAAGATAATTATCCATTAATATTATACTCATGGAACACATTAATATGCTGCCTAGAAAAAGGAAGGTTTGAAGCTGCTTATTATTTGCTTCCGTTTGTTTTACTTATTGAGGCAATAAGATCACCTGCTTTAAACAAAGAAAAAAGATTACAATTTTTAAAGTATTCATTTTATATATTTAAAGATCACTTAAAAAAATATTAAAAATGTACCTCAAACCTCATTGTTTAAAGAAAGATATCATAGTTCATGTTTAGGTGTGCTTTTTGCAGATCAAATTTTTTTATACAGAATAATCAATACTATTATTGGATTATCTGTCGCAATCATGCTGAACCAGGAAAATCTAGCTTTGCAAAGATTAGGTTCACATGACTTAGAACTGTTCTTTGGTCACATGAGACTTATGTGTTTCAATGATCACACATTTGAAAATGCTCTTAGAGTGGCCGCCAGAGCAATTATTGTTAGGAAGTATTGTGAGGACGTCGAATTTCCAATGAAAATTAATAAGCGAGTTAACACAGCTGGAATTGTTCTAACATCAGATATAAATAATCAAAATGATTTCGATTTTGATTGTGCAAAAATTGTTTCAATTATATGGGACTTGATGAGAGGAAACACAATTGATAATAAAAATCTTGAAGACATGACTAAAATGATAAATAGCTATACCAAAACTATATTAAAATTAAATATTAAACAGGTTAAAATGCCACATGTCATGAGTGGATGGAACCCATCGTGTCGTTTGAATGCATTAAATTATACCATCAGCACACTTCCTTTGCCACATTCAAAGTCTTCACTTGGTTTTTATATTACGCGTGGTAACAAAAATAAGATTGCGCGTAATGAAGAAAGCCTCCTTAATTGGTGTTTACAAATTTTGGCTATTTTAAGTGGATTTAATTATGAAGAAAAAGGTTTTGATGGCTTTAATATTCCATTTAGTTATAATATTTGCAAGGAAAAAGATCGTAAAAAAGTGACAAACTATTTTATTAAATTGCAAAAAAAAGAAGATCTTGAAAGCCAGCCAGAAAATAATGAAGAATCTGCTGAAAAGGAATTATTTGATGTGACCAAAGAAGAATATGAAAATATCAAAAAAGAAAAAAGAAAACGTGTCAGAGAAGAAACAACAGAATTAACCGATCCATATCAAATAACTGATTCATCATTAGTCGATGATGAATATTTGGTTGACAATACAATTAATGAAATTATTGCAAAAAATCCAGATGCAAAATCATCAAGTCAAAATATACAATTTGAACATCAAATTAAAACATTAATCGATGATGAAAAACTTTTAATGCATATAAAGTCTGCGAAAAAAAAAGAAAGTTTGAATTGTGATATAAAAAATGATTTATTTTCAGCAATCGACTTGATTATATCATCAATGAACCAAAAAGGCGTTCCTAATTACCAACAATATCTCGATTCAAATTTAATACCTTTATTATCAAATAATGATCCTTCAAATTCTTTTGAAATTGGCAGTGAAATCAATGAAGATAATGAGAACGAAAGTGCAATAAATGAATACTCTTTTTTAAATGAAGATCCTAATTTAGATGATGAATAAATTTTTCATATTAATTGAATAGCATGTATGATCATATGAATTAGTAGCTAACGATATCAAAATATTTTCATTTAATTTAACTATTTTGCACATAATCATAGCTTTTATAAAAAAGATATTCTGATTTGAAAAATTATTATTTGCAATATCATCATAAAAATGCAAAAATAAGAGAATCTCAATGAATTTTGATAATAATGCTTTTTTAACAAGAATAGAAATCATCTTTCTTATATGATAATTGAGTTTAAAAAATATATTTTGAGAAATCGCAATCGATCTGGTAAAAATATGATAATCATATAAAAAAATGAGAAATAAGGTTCAATTGATCTTGTACAATAAACCTTTTGATGCTATTTGAAGTAAAACCCAAAAAAAATCAATAATTTATGCAAATAAAAAATATCATATTGAAATGTGATGTAAAACGTTAACTTTCAATTAAAGATTGATGGAGCTCTTTTGCATGCGTTGACTGATTTTCATTTAATTAAATATACAACTATACTAATAGTATACGCATAAAAATATCAACTTTATTTTTATTTATCTTTAATTTTTTAAAAAAGCTGTCACTTTTTGAGAAAAAAAACCCCTATATAAAATGTTGATTTAAATTGACCTTCATCGTATAAAAAGGTGAATTTTGATCGTTTTAGAAGATCATATTTTTATTTTAATTGTCTTTTTATCTTATTTTTAACAATACTAAAAAATAGGATTTAAATCAAAATAGGTTATTAAAATGTTATTAAAATAAACATAAATGTTTTATATGTGATACTGTGAGATAATGAAATATACTTATAAAATAAAATTGGGGCTGTTTTACATGTTTTTTTTTTTTTTTTTTTTTAAATCAATCTAGCACCAACTTTTGACAGGCGATATGAAATTTGGGCTAGAGGGTTTTTCTTCAAAAAGGCAAATAAAAATAGATTATTTATTATTAAAGCAAAATCTTTAATAATAGTCAATTTTTGTTTGCTCTGGGCTGTTCAAGTATTCCTTTGTCACTTCATTCTGCAGAAACGATGGGATTGAAGCATGCATCAGCGATGCGCACTTTTCGAAGATGTTCTTACCGATTTTCTTCACAGATGAAGGAATCACGATTTCCTCCAGCGCAGAGCACTGCATGAAGCAGCATTTCCCGATCGTCTCGAGTGATGAATCTTCCTCGAACGTGATCTTCCTAAGCTCCACGCACTTTCCGAACGCGAAATTGCCGATTTTCCTCACTGATGCAGGAATTTCGATTTGTTTCAGGAAAGAGCGACCATAGAAGGCGCCATTATTCAAACTCACCAAAGACGCCGGCTTCTGGAACACGATCTCTTCCATGTGTGGGCAGTTTGTGAAGATGTTTGGCACAAATTCTTTCGCATTGCCCGAAATGACGAATTTCGTCACATATGGCTGATTTCGCAAATTATATCTACCGACAATTGAATTTGAGTATGAAAGAGGCTCTACTTGAGTCGAGTCTTGATAGCCAGAAATGAATGAAAAACCTTTCCTGATTTTTGCTCTGGTTTTGTTATTCATTCTGTTTGCTGATTGGCGAGAATCAAACGAAAATTTGAGGTTTGAATCATCGAAAATATCGCAGAGATCATTCTCACCGACGTAATAAAAGACAACCTCATTGATTGTCGTCGGAAAGTACTCAAAATTCAGCCATTTGACACTTTTGTCTAAAACAGGATTTGATATGAAATTGCTCATGAAATATTGACTCAGATTAAAATTGTGACACTTCAACGTCTCATCAAATGAACTTTGATAGAAATCTTCATCAGAAATATCTTCTTTGTCTGCAAAATCTTCAATGAGATGAATGATGTCTGCGTTGTTTGAATGAATGGCAAATTTCATTAACGACCGTTTAATTTTAACTCCACTCATCCTCAAAAAGTTGACGATTTGAAGGGAACCGAAAAAGGCAGCATATTCAATTAATGTGGCACCTTCTTTTTTGTTTAATAACAAATTCGTCTCAAAAATTGATCGTTGAACATAACCGTTTAATTGAATACAATTTTTTGAAACATATTCAACAAATTTATCAACTGAATCGTCACGAATTAGCTCGCAGATCTTTCTGACATTTTCATATTTTGATCGTTTCTCCTCAAAAAGTGGAATGTTTGCCTCTTCTTGAACGTTTATTTGTTCAATGAAATATATATTGCCAGTGATCGATTTGTAATCTTTCTTCCGTAAGAATGGCCGTATTTCTGGAAAGAGAAATTCAGCCAGGCCTGATTGGTAGTGTCTATTTTTCAATCTGTCATATAGTATCCTATCTACAAATTGTTGATCAACTTCTAAGATTTTGTTTTGAATAAGGAAAAGAAGAATTCGCTTATTGTTCTTGAAAGAAAAATATATATCATTAGATGATATGTTTTCTTTGATTGGTCCTTGAATTTCTATTAATAATTTTTCAATTTTTTGGAAAAATTTAGGAGTTCTATAATGATTATTTGCGATGCAGTTGATTAATATAAGAATTGCTTTGCGCGATCCAATATAATCATGATATAATGTGGATATTTTGAAATATTGAAGTAAGTCTTGAAATTGTTTTTCATTATTGCCTTCATCTTCATTATCTTCGTCTAAAAAGCGAAGAATCTTTTCTTGAATCTCTTTTTTTTTTTGTACTTGATACTTTCTAGCATCACAAAACTTTGAAAAAGTTAATTTTGACAAACAATTTAATGATAAAGAATATGGATTCCTTGAGTTTCTTCAATTAATTTCAAATATATCGAATAATCATCGACGAACAACTTCTTTTCAAACACGAATCGAAAAGATATTATAATCGTATGAATCAGATATCAAACAAAATTTTTCAAATATATACATATATAACATTTTAAAAGGCAACAAATACTATTATTTTTATTTGACGAAAAAATAATTACATTTGACAAAAACATATATTCATTAATTGATTATTTGATTTTTGATTTTCGAAAAAAAAAAAAAAAATAAAAAAATAAAAAAAAAGAAGAATCTTGAATATGTTTAATATTTTACATATTGAAAAGAATATATAGTAATATATTTTAATAATAATGATTATAATAATTATGTTGGAGGAGGTCGAAGAACGCCACCAATATAATGAATTCTATCGACATTTTTGTTGCTTTTTATCATAAAATAATGAGTTCGGTTGTTCATTCCTCTAAAATATTTGCAATGTTTACGATCATTATGTCCTGACATACGGCTTTGATTGTCATAGCAATCTACAAAGTATGCATCAGCTGCAAGAAAAGTTGTTGAGCCTGGTTTTGCGTATTTTTGAGCATCTGGAACATTTTGCCATAAATCCAGCAATATCTTGGTGGTTTTCTTTTGTGAATTTCCTATAGCGAATAATATTTGCTGCTTCTTGAGGTGGAGCTGCAAATATTAGTAGCATTCTATCTCCGTAGTATTTATATTTGTATCATTTAATGGAGATGATCCTACTTGGTACAACGGCTTCTCATCTCTTTTTTTGCCTGTAATAACAGTAAATGTCTTTTGTTTATTCCATTATATTGAGTTGGAAGAGATTTTGATAGAGATGAATGTACGTTTTTTGATGGCGTACGTATAACTGGCTTGTTTTTTGCTCCTCATTCCATTTTATCGAGGAATCAAATGGAAAAAATTAAGTTCCTGAGTTATCTTTGCAATTAGATAAACTAAATTTCCTTATTCTATCTGTCTGATTAATATTTTCTAGAGACATAACTCTGAGATACAATTTTATTGTAGATATAATAAAATAAAAATTTAAATTAAAATCTGGCCTGATACTTTCAAAAAAGTTAGAATCGTTTTTTTCTTTATATAACATTTCATCGTTGAAAATAGATCAGAAAAGAAAAATAAACTTAACATTTATAGCTCTTCATAAAGATATCTTTATTAATGAAGGAAAAAGCAGGAATATACAATAAATATATTCACTGGTTCAAAATAATTTTTCAATAATAAATACCACAATCATCAGAGAAGTAATAACATTCGTTATCATCCCCGATACTTGGTATATTATCATTGATGGTATTATAAAAAGGACTTTGCATATTAAGATCAGTATTATTTTCTAAGCTTTCAAAATCAAAGAAACATTCATGGTCATCATCTGACATGAAAAACAAGTTTCCTGTGTCAATTTCAATTTCCTTAATGTTGACTTCAATTTTATCAATAATAAAATTATTCTGAATTTGGTAGACTGGCTTGGATTTCGTAGTTTTCTTTGTTTTCTTTGTTTTCTTTGTTTTCTTGGGTTTCTTGGTTTCTTTAGTTGTATTGGTTGCCTTTGTTTCCTCTCCCAAAGAGGAAGCTTTATTTAACGATTTGGGGATTATTTGGTGAAATTCCCAGCTGATTGCTTCTTTTTCTGTCGTTTCTTTCGTAAATCCTTCACATTGACGTTGAAACCAATTCGATGGATCTGGGAGATTTCGTAAATCAAACTTACTTGGAATCTGACATCTCATAAACGCTGACGACTTGTTCTGAGTGAAGCCATGTGTGCGGAAATTACGATTAATCGTATTAGCTTTCCGTCCTACAAAGGCGCCAAAGATACCTGAATGGATTAAAAATGTTTTTTCAGAGGTCCAAAAACACCCTATAGTAAACGCATCTTTCGGGTGATTATCTGAAAAATTAAGGCACGTCAAAACCATATGAATTTGCTTCATTTTAGGTTCCCGGCTCCTTACAATACATCTGAGATGCTCAAGCTCCATAATGCTTATAAAATTATGAGATGAAAATCTATTTACATGATATTCAATTTTTCTATTAAAAAAAAAAACATGTCATTCAATTCTTATAATTAACTAGATATCAATCAAAATCATAATAAATATATATTAAAATCTATAATAAAATATCTCATGATATTATAAAAGAAATCGATCACATTATTTTCTCTATTTACAATAAAATAAAAAGATATAAAAAGCTATAAAAAATATATAAAAAATTTTTAACCTTGTCACAACGTCTATCAAATTGTGAGAACTCATACAAATTAATAGAATTTCAAATTGATAAAAAAAGTGTTTTTGCCAAAATAAAAAAACTATTATGATATGATCATTTAACAAATTATTAATAATAGACTTCACTTTTTGTACCAACCTTGTTCTACAAAGAACGATAAAACAAATACAAGGTTTGTACAATGTATTTTTTATTGAAAATATTGAAAATTATGAATACATAAAAAATTCATATCTCTGAAAAAAGATAATATACTAAGTAATTTTTTGTGAATAAATAAAATAGCATTTAAATTATTTTATAAATTCTTTTTTGTAAAAGTAAAATACAATTTTAAAAAATCATTTTTTGTAAAGGTGAAATGATTGACCATTTTATACTGGATTCAGAAATTTATTGCAACTTCCTGATTCAATTTGGATTATTGAAAAAAATGCTTTCCTTAATTGTTATGGGTTTCATGGATCATTAATACTTCCTGATTCAATCCGAATTATAAAGGATTCTGCATTTGGTAATTGTTATGGATTGAATGAATCGTTAGAATTACCTTATTTTGTTGAGTCAAATGATCAATATGCTTTAAATAATTGCTCTCTATTATCTGGTTCTTTGGTACTGCCTGAATCTGTTATAAATATTGAAAGCTATGCATTTTGTAACTGTTCTGGACTAAATGAATCATTGACCATTCCAAATGGTATGACAAATTTGAGTGATGGTTTTTTTTTTTTCAATTGTTTTCAACTTAAAGGTGAATTGATTTTATCCCAATATGAGAAAATAAATTTGCTTATATGAAGATTATTTTATTAGTTTATTCAAAATCATTCAAAAATTTACTGTGAAAAAAATTTGCTTATTGTTATCTTATATGAATTGTAAAGACGTTTTTTATAAAGGATCTTCAATTATTCTCATCTGTCTTCAAATTTTCACGACATATGTTGGATTTGTAGCATTTTTTTATGTTTCTATACAAATAATATTTTCTTATCCACTATCTCTTATTTCTAATTGTCTCTCAAAAGATTGGTTTTCATTTATCAGCAATTTTTTCTGGTTGTTTATATCAGTACCGTATATACATCTATTAGTTGTTCTAAATATCAAGATTATTACGTCATATTTCAAAAATATCTGGAAAGCATTAGATCTTCAAAAAGCAGAAAACAGACTTCGTCAATTTTTCCAAAATCCTAAATGGTGCAGTAAAGAAAACCGAATTGATTGATGGGGATTTATATATTTATTTTCAGTTTTCATGAATCTCATCTTTCTTATCATTGAAATCACCACCACTAGTGAGCAAACTGTTTGTTCACTTGCTTTTGCAGGTCTTTCGTGTTATCCGCCTCTATTTGGCTGTATATATGTCATATTCAAAAGCATTCCAATATGTAAATTAAAAAGGGATGAACAATCGAGTATTTTTAGCGAAGATGATATTTTATCGCAAAGTTTTATTGATGAAAAAGATACAACTCATACCGAACAAAGCATTGAAAATGAAAATATAGATCAACCACTTAATGAAGTTGAAGAAAACGATATAAATCAAGTTGAAAAATGGCAAGTATATTTTGATCCTTGTCAAATTATTATTCAAGATGAATTCATTGATTTTATTAAAGATTCAAATGTTAATGATTATAAGTATTTATTATACAATCATAAAATTATTCCATCTTTTATCATTACAGCAATTTTTATTGAATACATAATTCATTTAATTTACAAATTGTGCCAATTTTCTAATCAATTTTATCAAAATTAAAGAAAAGCATAAATTTATTTCGTTCACTTATTTAGCAGCAATTGCAATTTCAATTGTATGTATTATTGCCATTGGCATAATTTTAATTATTGTTTTTAAAGTTTTTGCACCTTTTCAATTAAAAGAATTTCATTATTCTTCATTTTATAAAAATGCCACTTTCAGTTCACAATCATCAGTTTGCCAAACAAAATTTTATGATTTGAGTTTAGTTGAATATGCTGGAATTGCATCATTTGGCCAATCGAAGAACAAAGAAATAGCAAATGAAATCATGAAAATGGTTTTTAATAATAACCGAACTTTTTCAATCAGTACAATTGACAATCCGATTTCTTATATGTACACAATTTAAATTGAATGAAACTTTTTCAATTCGTGCATTTGAATCATTGACTGACAAAACAAGTGTTTCATTCATGTTGGATCTTTTTATGAATGATTTCGTCATTAACAGAATGTCATATGGCACGATTCCATTTTATTACGTCACAATTGAATTCTTTTTGTTTCGTTATTTGCATTTCCTGACAATGATAATGAATCGTTATTTATTAATGAATTTGATATATAATTTTGCTTATTTTGCGAATAATTTGTTTACTGTGTATGACAAAATGAACTTCGAAAATTCAACAATTATTTATGTCGGTCATTCTATCGGTGGATTGATTGCAAAGGCAATTGGATCCAAAAGAAATGTACCTTCTGTTGCATTTGAAAGTTTGGAGTATTATCGTTCATTATTTCACATGACAATTAATAGCGATTCTGTGAATTTTTCATCAGATAAATTGAAAATTTTTAATATTTTCAGTCCTTCGCAGATTTTTTCAGAAATTGAACAAACTTCAATGATTAATGTAAATTTACCCAAATGGAAAGGAATTTATCAATTTGCAAATGCATATGATACTTTTTGTATGGTAGCTGCTGGTTGTGCTACAGATGCAAGATATGATCAGTTTTGTAATGCAGTGATTGGTAGAAATAGTTTTTTAAATCTTTTTAAATTATGGAATAGATCGCGTTCTGATGATTTATGAATTGTCTTGATGTTAATCCTCAAATAAAAAAAAAAAAAAATAAAATATATTTAAATAATTTTTCTTTCTTTTTTTTTTTGAAAGTTCAAAGTGGCTTGAATGAATCAAATCGGTTAAAAATTTATTTTCTCACTTTAGCATTTGTATTTCAATCATCCTGATATAAATGGATAATTTAATGAACTTTTTTGGAAAATACAAATGTAATCAGCTTCAATCTATAGAAGTAATGAGTATTTATCTACTCTTTCCATGATTCAATGAGATAATTTGTGATTCTATCTTTCCAATCATTCAAGTCAGTAAACAATAGAATTATCTTCAGTATCTCCAATACATTCGTTATTTGAGTTTTTTGGCATATGATTATGGTATAATGCATGAATAATGACAGTTAAGTTAATATTGTATGAATAAAACATTTAATTATTTTGTTATATTTAATTAATTTAATTCCATCATTTATCCATTGTCATTGATATTTGAAATCAAATACTTCTCAATAAAGGTTAAGCGATTATTTTAGAATATTATTGTTTTATATATATTTTTAAGTCTTATGTTTCCACTTTGTGTTCATTGATTCTGATCTTTTTTTTTTTTTTTTTTTTTTTTGAAAAAAGTTGAAATCATTTGTTAGAATTAACTTTCAAATCAAAAAATCACAAAAATGTGAGAGAAATTATATCTATCTATCACATCCACCTCATATCTTATATCAAAATTTCAATCTATTAAAATTCTTTTCAAAAAGTTAAAACTATAAAAAAATTGAATACAAAAATTGAATTAAGTGGATGTGATATGAAGTAATTTTTTGTAATATATTCAATATCTCCATCTAAAAAAATTGAATTTATACATCCACCTAATTCAATTATCTATAAAATTATTAAAAAATTGAATACATTACAATTTAAATAAATATTTAAGTTTGTTTTACATCATTTTTTTAACAATCAGCCAATGAGTTGGATCTCAACAACAGAATCCAAGCCATGGGAAGAAAAAGGTTCAATTGCACCTCATCCAGTTTCAGCCGGTACTTCAGAAACAGTAATTCATATTCACAAAGACAAAGAAGAACAAACCATTGAAGGATTTGGTACATGTTTCAACGAGCTTGGATGGACATCATTAAACATTCTCAGCAAGAATGAACGCAATGGCATCATTGAAGAACTTTTCAAACCAGGAAAAGGAGCTAACTTCACCATTTGCAGAATGCCCGTTGGAGCCAATGATTTCTCATTAAATTGGTATTCATATGATGAACATGACGATGACTTTGAACTCAAGCATTTCAGTATTGAAAACGATACTAAAACTTTGATTCCATTCATAAAATCAGCACTTAAAGAAAATCCAAATATTAAGATTTGGGCTTCTCCTTGGTGCCCACCAACTTGGTTCAAGCGTAATCATCATTATGCATGCCACACATCAGGTCCTGAATTTCCAGAGCAATACAGAAATGATCTTAAAAAGGAAGACCAAATTGATGAAGGTGAAGATGCATTCATTAATGATGAAAAGCATTTATCAACATATGCACAATACATTGGCAAGTTCATTGATGCTTATAAATCACAAGGAATCAACATTTTTGCAGTTATGCCACAAAATGAATTTAATTCAAATCAAGTCTTTCCAAGCTGCGTCTGGAAGGCTGAATCATTAAATCATTTCGTCGGCCATTATCTTGGACCTGAAATGGCAAAGAAAGGAGTTGATGTTTACTTTGGAACAATGGAAAGACCATTTGAAAGATATGTTGACATTGTCTTGAATGATCCCGAATCTTCTAAATACGTTAAAGCTGTTGGATTCCAATGGGCTGGAAAGAAGGCCATCAAAGGAATTCATCGTCGTTATCCAAACATGAAACTTTGGCAAACTGAACAAGAATGCGGTGATGGAAAGAATAATCTTGACTATGCAATTTATGCCTGGGGACTTCTAAATCATTACTTGAACAGCGGCGCATCTGCCTACATGTATTGGAACACATCCCTCGTTGATGGCGGAATCAGCAGATGGGGCTGGGCTCAAAACTCTCTCGTTGTCGTTGACGACAAGAAAAAGACTTTCAGATACACTCTTGAATACTATATCATCAAGCACGTAAGCCACTTTGTTTTACCAGGTGCAAAGAAAATTAAGACAACAAGAACTGTTGTTGATGACGATACAGACGTCAAGACTTTGGCTTTCAAGAATCCAGATGGAAAAGTTGTCATTGTCACTGGAAACGAGGCACAATTCGAACAAAAGGTTCAATTTGAAATCAATGGTCAAGCATATGATGTTACTCTTCCACCTCTCTCATTCAACACTCTAGTTGTATAATTTGATACAATTATAAAAAAAATTTATTGGTTCAATAAACCAACAATCTTCTTTTTTAATTAAATTTTTATTTTTACGATTTATAGGTTCCAGAAACTGGTATTTTTTTTCAATTTCACTTTTTGATTATTATCTTTTCCATTTCTGTAGTTTATGGAGCTTCTTTTGAGAAAAAAAAATTCAGAAAAAATATTTTTACTAAAATGCCAAAAAAAAATTTGGGGTTGCACTAATTGTTCAAAAGAAGTGGTTTTTAGTGGGCATATACTTACTGAACTTCGGTGTTAGTCATGATACAGCATCAAAAGCAGTACAAATTGATTTTTTTGGTATTTTATAAATAATTTTTTTCTAATTTTTTTTTTTTCTCAAAAAGAAGAGGCCATAAACTACAACAAAATGGAAAGGATAACCATCAAAAAACTATACTTATTCATTTTTTAGATGCTAATTTGACTATTTATTAAATTTACAACGTTACTTAGGCTGATAAAATTTTAATCATATCTTTTATTTTTAACTCTTAATTGATACTCATGCAAAGCATCTCGATCAGTTGTCATTCCAAACTCATCGATAGCATATATATCATTTTGCAACAATTCAACTATTTCATCGAAAGAAGGAACTTTTTTTTGATCAAAATTCCAGCATCTGCACACAAGGTCCCAGTAGCAATTTGGTATTAAATTAGGCCTTTCAGGTCTCCAACCTCTTCTAACCTTAGTTACGTATTCAAAGTTAAATTTTGTTTTATTTTCAACAATTTCTTCAGTACTGAACATTTTATAAATAACAATAGCAAAGGCGAAAACATCCGATTTGAAGCTATCTCCAAAACCAGATATATATTCAACATCCTTTGTAATAGGGCCGTAATAATCGAATCCAACGTTAATGAAAACTGGCTCTAATTTGTCATTTAAGTAAATTTTTTCAAATTTTAACATTCTGGCATTAATATTTAAGCTATGTAAGTATTGCATTAAAGAAGCAATTCCAAATATAACTTTACTACGAATAGTTGGATTTAATATTTGATTGTTTCGACCTTCTGATAGAAGATATCTTTTGGTATAAATTGATAATTGCTTGTTTTTTATTAAATCTGTTTTTATAACTGAACTGAGATTAAACTTGGTAAAAATAATAGCCTGAAATAAAGTTTCTGGTAAATCATGTATATCTAATGGTACATATGCTTTTCTTATTCGACAAATTAATGGATGATTAAGCTTACTTACATCTGTAACTAGCTCAATAAATGCTTTTCTATCATTTGGAACTCTTATTAGGTCTCAAAGAAAAATTAATGTAATATTATTTCCAGTTCTCATTTCTCTGGCATTAAAAACAGCTGAAAGAGTATCTTTGCCCATAAATTCATATATTTTATGATCATGCAAAAAATCGAATATGTTTAAATTCTCTGTTCGAATAAAATCATTCATGTTATGAATTTGGTTGAATTAATTCAATTTAAACAGGGCAAAAATAAGTACCGCAACCTAAAAAATTGAAAATTATGAGTCAATGGCAAGTATTAATAATTTTTATAACAAATATAATAATAATCTAAAATATTATCTAAAAACACAGGTAAGATTTTGCAAAATATTTATTTTATTAATCTCACATTTTTTGAAAGTATATTTGTTCAAATCCTTTGAAAAATATAATTATTATAAATACATATACATTAGTAAAAATATTATAAGAAATAAAAGATTGTTATAAATATTAAAATAATATTATTAAAGTTAAATTATAAATTATTTTATAATTAAAAAAAATATTATTTTTTTTATAATTGATATTATTTAATAAAGCCATTCAACTGAAGATACCTTTTCCTTTGTTCAGCTAACTTTTTAACTGATGCAACAGTTCTTAGTCGTAAAAAGTTTGCAGCAACTTCTAATGAATAGCCTTTATAAATATGCTGATCTATAATGAATACTTCATATGATTCAAGCGGTCTATTGTAGATGAGTTCTTTTCGAACTTTAATTCTGCTTGTGATACTAGTTTTTGAATAATAATTATATATATCATATAATTTATTCTCTTTTGATAAATAAATATGTTGATCAAATACTTTATCGTCATTTTCGGTCCATCTAATTCTCTTAGTAGTTGAATCAAAAGTTGCTTTCGGTTATTTAACATAGAGAGGAGGTTAATTTTATGTTTCTGTTTTCTGATAATCGATTTAAGATGGTGAATTTCTCTTTGGAAGTTGAGAAACCTTGCTTTTTTCATTTAAAAAATAACTATATCTCTTGTCAATTACTCTCAAAAATTGAATATATTTTATATTTTCATCTCAGAAAATAAGAGCTTTCACTCAGAAAATAATAGCTTTTCTTCAGAAAAATAATAATTATTTGTCTGAAAAAGTTTGATTTTATAATCATGCTCTCTCAAAAAGTGAAAATTTCATCCTTTTGTTATTCCAAAATGGACCTACCGTTTGCTCTCATACAGACATATTTTATTTATTTCAATATAAATATTTAATTTATCCTATCCTGGCAACCTAATTTTCAATTTTTTTTTTTTTTTTTTTGGATTTTTAAAGATATATAAATTTTTACGAGCAAAACTTTAAAACTATCATTATTGCTTATATATTAATATATAATAAAGGTTAATAAAAATATTTTATGTTTTAATTCCAATATATTACTTAGATTATTAAGATATAATCAATACAAGATAATTTTATAAAAAGTGAGATGATGTACTTATGGGCAAAATTGAACTAAAAATAAAAATATCTTTGGAAAAAAATTATAAAATATTAACAAAAGATAAATATATTTTTAAAAATAAATAATAATAAAATAAATGAAACAATTTAAAAATATATATTGTATTTTATTTTGTAATAAATAATATTAATTAAACCTTGTGAAATATTAGATGACGAGGATACATTTAGAATTCAAATTAATGAAGGAAACATCTTCATGTGCGTGATATTGTTAGTTCCAAAATATCTGGTTATAAATCATATAAAATGCTGTTAAAAAGTACATTGCATTTTCTCATCATCTTCAGTTGAAAAATTCCCTATTTTCAGTTTTATATAGCCAATTATTTAATGTATTATATGATTAAAATTTATATAGCACATGAAACTTTTTCAGAAGAAAATAATCGTCCATTTTTTCGAGATTTATTTTACATAGAAAAGATTAAAAGTTCATTGTATTTTTTATTGATTTCTTAATTTATGCCATTCAAAGAATATGTTAAACGCGAAATAATCGAAAATTTTCAAAAATGAGATTATTATTTGATTAATATTTATTCTTAAAAATGGTTAATTTAGATAATCAAATGGCTTAATGGGCTTCCTACATTGATATAATTTTGGATTTAATGGTTAAAATCAGTATTAAATAAGAAAATAAATATTTTTAAATTATTTTAAAGAATAAAAAAGCATGAATAGGGGGTCATGCTATTTGGTTTAAAAATTAATAATTTTTATTTCTCAAAAAGTTTATTTAGACCATATATACATACAAAAAGTTCTCTGTGCTACAGCACTGGGCTAAAAAATTACACACTAATTTTTAAAATAAAAAATTAAGGGCGTTACAAAAGAGTTGTAAACTTTTCAACTTTGAAAAAACTCATAGAATGTATCTTTCAGTACTTCCAAATTATGAAAAAGTTTAGGTTAAAAATGATGATATTTGTCTTAAGCAATCAAAAAACAATTTAAATACAATAATTATGCATAATTTTTTTTTTTTTTTTTTTTTTTTTTTTTTTTTAATATATCATCAATCTATGAATAATAGAATTTAACTTCCTCAAAAATATAATTGTTTTTTAAACATTTTAAACGTATTTAAAAAATGGTAAACTAAACTGGATTTCAAAATTCGTACAGATTTTAAATATAACACATAACTTTTTAATCTCAATTTTTTAATCCATTTTGTAAACTTCACAAAAATGACAATGTAAGCTATAGAAAATGCTTTACGAATTTTGCAAATTCTCAATTTTAATTTTTTATTTTTTCTTTTTGTATTTGCAAGCTTTCTATATTTTGTTCGAAGTGAATTTTCAGTTCGATATTTAAATATTGAAGCCATTTGCTTAAATGGAACTTGATCTTCTGTTAATTGTATTAATAGTAATGTCTCATGATGTTCAAAGTTTCTTTTCGTTCTAAATTCAAATGGCATATCATTAACAATAAGATCATAATTTTCGATTGAATCAATTATTTGAAGAAGCTTGTCAATATATACATATGAACATCATACGATTGCTAGTTGTTCAAAGCGGAAATTGCATTTGAAACTTCTTACTTTGATTTTAAAGAGCGCTGGATATGTCTAGGTGGGGGAATTCTGCTTTATAAGGTCGACTAAAAAACGATTTTTTTTGAATATATTTTTATGGTTTTGATCAAAATTCACCATTTGTACGAATTTTGAAATCCAGTTTATATTTAAATTTGGGAAAACTTTTTAAACTGATTGCATCACATATCCGTTATAAAATTTAATAAAAGCTGATTCTTTAACATAATCAGTTGAAATATATTTTTTTATGCCATTAAAATACTATTTAAAAATCAATTATTTATTAAATTAAAAATTATTTTTTATTTAAATCAATTATTTAAGATTTCATTAAATAATTTTGAAAGCAATTGGAAGAACTTTTTTTCATTCCACCTTTTGAAGATATCATATATTCCTTTGATCCATCAGCAAAGCAGAAAGGACTTGTGAGAGTAATTTTGATTATTTGAAAATGATATCGAAAATGTTTTGAACGAAGCATACCATTATGATATTTTCTTTTCCTATAATAGAGGAATGGTTTACTAGGTATAGTTTTAACCATTGAATTTATGTCTATTTCAACTTTTATTGAACTGGTATTTGTAGACATAATCCGTTGAAAATTATCTTTTGTTTCTTTATCTGTAAAAGTGGCCTTCAGTCCTGGAATTTGTAATTTGCCTTTAACAACATCAAATGTTGCATTTTTCCCACTTGATCCATATGGCCATAAAGTGACTTGTGGACCAGTTTGTCCTGCTTTTATAGCTTCTGTTAAATTCCTAGGCCAAGGAGGACATTCCAAGAATCTTCTTCTTTTTGCCATAATGACTTCTTCTGAAATAAATGCATAAAGAGGATGTATTTTAGATATGAATTCTTGTTTTGATGTTAATATTGGATTGATTGCATTTATTTGTTGAGTAAATGAATTATAAGCTTCTCTTTGATATTTTTCAATTTCGACTACTTGATTAATTTGTCGAAGAGCAGAAGAATCTTTGTAATTGAAATAAATTCTGATTTGTTCTTTCTTTGTATTTTTTTCTTGATCATAAACATATGGAATTATAACCAATTTACATATATTTTCATATGCTTTTGTTGTTTTTCGCACAACATCAATTTTGATGACATTAACAAAATTTTGGAATTCTTCTGTGAATAAATTAGTTAAGTTTTCAAATATCATATTTGCTTCCTGTTCAAACAAATGAACAATTGTTTCTTGAATTTCATTATAATAATTTTGACCTGATAAACCAATTAAATATCTTGCAGTTTGATTGTTGAACTTTTTATTTATTAAATTAGGTAATCTTTGAAGAGCACGAACATTAGCTTTCTTGAAATATTGATGAATTAAATTTTGAACAATATCAGCAATCCCAACATCTGGATTATCTAAATCATTAATTTCTTAAATTTTTGGAACAATATTCTCAAATATATCAATCAAACCTTGTCCTGGAATTGGTATTCTTTTTGATAATTCTGAAACGATAAAACGAATTAAATCATTAATTGATTCAAAATAATTTTCTTTATCTTTTCATTTTGGTTGAGCAAAGAATGCAGTATTTTCTTTAGTGAAATTAATATTCTGATCTGACAAATGTCCTAAAAATTTGTTTAATTCATTTTTATCATTTTCTTTTCTTTTTTCTTCATAATTTTCTTTAGATGGTTTTCCTGGCACTCCTATACCTGTTAAAACAATTGCCCAATTTTTGTTTAATTTTTGTTGAGTTCCTGGAATTAATTGTGGTAATAAAAAGAATGACTTCATACTAAATATATTAGAACGATCAATATTCTTTGAAACAAATATATTGACTGTAGATATTTGTAAGAGAGACATGATTGCTTTTCTTAATAACTCTGTAACCTTATCTAAACTATCAATACCTTCACAATCAAATATGAATATTTCTGAATCAAAACTCAAGTTCATATCAATACCATTAATTCTCAGCAAATCTGATAACATCAATTTACAATATTGGATTTCTTTTGTTACACGAATATTTCCTTCATCTGTTTTAAATGTTTCTATCTCTGGATTAAACGAACGGTGTATGATAACATTACCTAATGAAGATTTTCCACTTCTAGCAGAACCAACAAGTAAAAGAATGTTCGGTCTTATTGATGATCTTAAATCTTCTTTAAGTTTAGGAGAAAGATGGAAAGTATTATCAAGGAATTCGATAGCATTTACACTGATGAACACATTCATATTTTTTTTTAAAAAAAAAATATGAAATGATAATATAAATTTAAATAATTTCATAGCATTAATTTTGACAATCATATACAAATGATAATACTAAAATAATAATATCTTAATTTAAAATATATTACTTGTCATTATAATTTAAGAATAAGAATGAAAAATATATAAATTTATCAATTATATAAAATATTTTGATAAATATACATCCAACCTATAGAAATATGTAAAATCTAATATTCCTACCTTTTAGATAGTAAAACTTTTTGATATTAAAATTTTGGGAAATTTGGAAATTGGTAGATTTCTATTTTTAGAATTTTTGCCAAAAAATTTAAAGTGATATTTGGTCATATGACCACTTTCAATTTTTACCCAAAATTTATAAAAAGATTCATCAATTTTTTTTTTTATTTACCTATATAATCTCCAAATATAATTCCCCATTTTCCTTTTTTTTTTTCCCTAAATTTTGAATAGTTTATTAATTGAAAAAGTTCAGATGTTAATTTGTAATTAAATGAATAATATTTATTAAATCAAATTAAGTTTAAAAACCTCCACGAAGTCTTAAAACT
Organism: Tritrichomonas musculus; assembly: GCA_039105265.1. Classification (NCBI taxonomy): domain Eukaryota; phylum Parabasalia; order Tritrichomonadida; family Tritrichomonadidae; genus Tritrichomonas; species Tritrichomonas musculus. The sequence goes on along the minus strand of JAPFFF010000024.1, from coordinate 81,951 downwards.
AAGTGGAGAGTTGAATCCTTTTGGATTGAGTAATCTTGAAGAGTGTTGCCATCTTCAAGTTGTTTACCTGCGAAAATAAGACGTTGTTGGTCTGGTGGAATTCCTTCCTTGTCTTGAATTTTGGCTTTGACATCTTCAATACGATCTGTTGGTTCAACTTCAAGAGTGATGTGCTTGCCTGTTAATGTTTTGACGAAGATTTGCATACCTCCTCTCAAACGAAGAACTAAGTGGAGTGTTGAATCCTTTTGAATGGAGTAATCTTGAAGAGTGTTGCCATCTTCAAGTTGTTTACCTGCGAAAATAAGACGTTGTTGGTCTGGTGGAATTCCTTCCTTGTCTTGAATTTTGGCTTTGACATCTTCAATTCGATCTGTTGGTTCAACTTCGAGTGTAATGTGTTTTCCTGTGAGTGTCTTGACGAAGATTTGCATTTATAAAAAATGAAATCTTTTTACTCCCTTTGGAAAAGAGGTTTTATCATGAACAAAATTTTAAAATTTTTAAAATTTATCTTAAAATTTTATAAAGCCAACTATACTCTCAATAATTGAATTATATGTATATGATTATATATGTATTCAATTTAATAATTTTATGAGAATATCTATCTGATAAATTTGAGAGTAAAACTATAAACGAAAATGAAAAGTTAAAATCAAATCATTTTTAAAAATGCAAATCTTTGTTAAAACACTCACAGGAAAACACATTACACTCGAAGTTGAACCAACAGATCGTATTGAAGATGTCAAAGCCAAAATTCAAGACAAGGAAGGAATTCCACCAGACCAACAACGTCTTATTTTCGCAGGTAAACAACTTGAAGATGGCAACACTCTTCAAGATTACTCCATTCAAAAGGATTCAACACTCCACTTAGTTCTTCGTTTGAGAGGAGGTATGCAAATCTTCGTCAAGACACTCACAGGAAAACACATTACACTCGAAGTTGAACCAACAGATCGTATTGAAGATGTCAAAGCCAAAATTCAAGACAAGGAAGGAATTCCACCAGACCAACAACGTCTTATTTTCGCAGGTAAACAACTTGAAGATGGCAACACTCTTCAAGATTACTCAATCCAAAAGGATTCAACTCTCCACTTAGTTTTAAGACTTCGTGGAGGTCTCTAATCATGTCATCTTTTATAAATTTTTTTAATAATCTTCAATTAATTATTCTCATATTTTTTCTATACTTTTTGGCAATTACTCCTTGATATGTTTTACAAACATAAAATAAAGTTGGATTCAAAATGCTTTTGAAACTTTCAATTGTCCTTGCTAGGACAAAATTGGCCTTATCTTTTGTAGAATTTGACCTAGATTCATTGAAAAAGTTTGTTTCAAGACACATAATATTAAATCTTTTTAAAAAAGGCAAATTAAATAGCTGAATACGTAGTTTAATCATTAAAAAAAGCTTTTTCATGTCGTCTGAACTTCTTGATATCTTTTAATCATGTTTCCATTTTTATCATCCAAAACTAGCACATTTTCTATTCCATCTAGCTCAATTTTTATTGTTCCTGTTTGCATTGCTCCATGTTCATCGAAATAGAACCAATCTTTTCCTTGACTCCAATCAAGTTGACGTAATCCAGTTACCATTGCGCCATGTTCATCAAAATAGAACCAATCTTTTCCTTGACTCCAATCAAGCTGATGCCATCCAGTCAGCATTGCGCCATTTTCATCAAAATAGAACCAGTTTGTTCCCTGGCTCCAATTGATTTTATACCATCCTTTTACAAAGTTTCCATTATCCAGATAAAACCAATCTTTTTCCCATTTATAGAATCCATTTCCATGCTCTTCATAAGACTCGCTAACATTTATGTTCTCAAATTCATAGCCATTTTCATTCACTTTTAAGATAATTGAGTCTTTTTTTTGTCCTGTGCAAAAAATTTTGCAGTTGATGCTTCTCAAATAGGCTGCAACGGGACTGAAATGGCTTCCAATTTCTTTATTTGGCACAACAACGTATTTTGGCTGCAGTGTTTTTAAATAAGAAAAGGATAAACCGCTGTTTCCGTGATGATTTGCTTTTAAAATGTCAACTTTCCCAATTTGGCTAGATATTTTATTTGAAAAAGTGGATTCAATGTCGCTTGCCATGAAAATTTTTGTTTTTCCATGAGAAATGAGGGCTCCAATTGAATTATTGTTTTCAAATGGCTGAATAGGTTTAGATTCTGTATTGAATAATTCAATGAAAAAATCATTAAAATGAATTTTTATTTTTTGATCATTAACATCAATTAATTTAGCTTTTTTCGCTTTCATTGAATTTACCGCTTTTTGGCAGTATTTTGAATTCTCCCATTCAGGATGTGCTTCATCTTCGTTCGTACCTGTGTATGGACGGTAATAATATACGGTGTTGTGTGTTACAAAGCCTGAATTGGCAATCATTGGCATTCCTCCAATATGATCTGAGTGAGAATGAGTGGCAATAATAAAATCTAGCGTTTTAATCTTATATTGATTTAAATAATTGATAACTGTGTTAACATTTTCTCTAATGATATTGTCGTCAGGAAACGATGAATCGATCAGACCATAATGTCCATTACTTTCAATAATAAATGAGTCACTTACGCCAGTGGATAAAAAATGAATTCGATTCATTTAAATAAAATAATTTTAATCGGCCAATTATATATTCAATATTGAATATAATCGGCCATTTATATATTCAATATTGAATATAAACGGCCATTTTAATCGCGAATTTAGTAGCACAGCCTGATTTAAATTCTTCGCGATTAGACCAATTCATTGATTTCGAGATTAAAGATGAAGAAGGTCACATTTTGTTTCCAATTTCTGCCTATATTATGCATGATTGCATAATATTTATTGTTCTGAAGTAAAAAAAGGATATCGAACCAAACATGTTTTATTCGACGAAAATGATTCATCATTTTATTTAAAAATTTTAAGCACAGGAAACTTAAATCCAGTTGCCATTTTTGGAAATGATTCATATTTTTCAGCCATCAACATGGATGGCGGAATCATTAATATTCCATCTTTTGTACCAAACACATTATTTCAGTCAACACATCTCCCAGATGGCCAAAAAGCTGTCAGTCTTGCGTTTATTAAAGATTATTTATTTGCTCTCAGTTCCGATGGTGAATTATAATCTACTTCCTTCATTTCATTTAGTTAAAAAATTCACTAAAAAAGACCCAATTTCTCAAATTTCAGGTTTTCATAATCATTTGTTGGTGGTAACTAATAGTGGAAAAGTTTTTGCTTTTGGTGGAAATGAATGTGGACAGGCCGGCATTGGGAATAATAAAAGTTTTATTAGCAAATTCACAGAAATATCGTCTTTGAAACCGTACATAATTAAAAATGTTTATGCAGGTTATAACGATGAATGATTTATTAATAATGATAGGAATGATATTTTTGCTCCTATTGAAACTTCAATTAAAAAAAAAAATGCTAATTTTTGTATAGCAGAAACTGTTCAAAGTTGTGTATTTGTTGGCTGTGATGCTGAAATGTCACCAAATAGGAAAATTAAGGATGAAATAAGGATTTCTTTGTTTGGTTGCAAAGACAAAACTCAAATATCACAAATATTCATTAATAATAGTTTTGAAAATACTAATAATGACAAAAGCATAGATGAATATAATCTCAAGATTGAAATAGATAGATCAGTTATTTATTTCACTCTTTATGATTCATCACAATTTGATGATGATCGTGAAAAAAGACTAAAATATTATCAATTAACATCATATTTTTTGTTCTTTCTTGATCCTTCAAATCCAAAATCAAATGAAGAACTTGAACAGTTTTATGAAGATTCACGAAAAATATTGAATGATGAAATGAAATTTGCAAATGTTGTATTAAGGTTCTCCTTTCAAATTCATAAGATTAAATTCAATGAGATTTCACAAATAAAATATACATAAATATCGTTTTTAAAAATGAATTAAAATATAAAATTTATATAGATATATATTTCAAATGATTGAATAAAAATATATTTATGAAATCTTAACGATTTTGTTTTTTTACAGATAGAAATCATAGAATTAAAGATTCAATAAAATTTTGAATAAAATAAGATTTAATCGTTGAGGCCAAATATTTTATTTTTCACCAAAACTTTTTCCGAAAAATGCTCTATTGAATTATATATTCTATGAGTTAATTCAATATTGAATAATTTACATTTTTTTAGGGAAGGAGAACCTTAAATGGTCTATATAATAATGAATGTATACTTTTAAATGAAAAATATGATGAATATAGAAATAAATATAATTTTGAGGTTTTTGAACTCATGTTGAAAGATATTACAAGTATTAATGAACTTTTCTTTTACTTTTTACCTCATGATAAAAAATTTGACAAAAAAAAGATAAAGTTAGGTAAAGAACATCGAAGTCCATTTGATAATATCAAAGAAAATACAATCAACATTGGAATATTTGGAAGAGAGAACGTTAACATAACAAAACTTTGGTTTCGATTTGTTTACGAAGAATTTTATCAACATTTTAGTCAAGATTTTGAAACGAATTTGTCAGAAATTGAATTAACAAAAATCGTTGAAATTTCAAATGAGATTGTTTCAATATCAGTTATAGATACAACATTTGCTGGTAAAAATGAATATAAAAAACATTATTTTGAACTGCAAGGTTTCATTTTTGGGTTTAACATTGATGCTATTTTCAAACCAACATATAAAGAAGAAATATTCAAAGTTTACAATGAAATGAAAGATATTGTTGGTGAAGATTTGATCTTTGCAATTGCATTAGTAATACAAAATTTAGAAAATATACAAAATAAATTAGAAGATCAAATCACTGATGAACGAATTGAAGAACTTTGTAAATACATGAAAAGTGAAATCTTTATAATTTCTTCTGAAAGTGGAGAAAATATTAACAACATTTTTCATTTTTTGTCTAAACAAATCTTGAACAATAGAAAAATGAGTAAAAGCACCAAGAAAAAGAAGAAACGTACTAAACATAAGAATAAATATCATACTTGAGCAAACAAATCGTGAACAATTGACTCAGAAGACTATTTTTTATAATGGTTACTAAATACTTCTTTGAACAAAATTCGCAATTCTTTTTTATTTATTTATTTTTAGTCATTGCTATCATCACATTTTAAAGAACGACAAAGCAATTCTTTCAAATTTATTAATTATTATAAATTATTTACTAAAAATCAAATGATAAATAATATTATGTTTATTTAAATATCTTTAAAAAATCCACAAAGTCTCAAAACTAAGTGGAGAGTTGATTCTTTTTGAATGGAGTAATCTTGAAGAGTGCCATCTTTAGGTTGTTTACCAGTGAAAATAAGACGTTGTTGGTCTGGTGGAATTCCTTCCTTGTCTTTATTGCCATAGATTCAGATAACAATTCCTTGTTGCTTCTCATCTTTCACTATTCACAAATTCCAAACCTATAACCATAATAACAGCCAAATATACATTGTGAATTTTATTTGGAACAAGAAATTTGTTTTCAAATATGTGTAAATATTGGCTCGAGATTCGATAGAGTGTAATAAATTGAGATTAAATTTTGCTTCATACAATATTATCACATTGTGCAAGTGCTTATTGAATATCTTAATAAATGGAGGTAATAACTCAAAATATAATAGTAAAGATATTAATTTGTAATTAAATGAATAATATTTATTAAATCAAATTAAGTTTAAAAACCTCCACGAAGTCTTAAAACTAAGTGGAGAGTTGAATCCTTTTGAATGGAGTAATCTTGAAGAGTGTTGCCATCTTCAAGTTGTTTACCTGCGAAAATAAGACGTTGTTGGTCTGGTGGAATTCCTTCCTTGTCTTGAATTTTGGCTTTGACATCTTCAATACGATCTGTTGGTTCAACTTCAAGAGTGATGTGCTTGCCTGTTAATGTTTTGACGAAGATTTGCATACCTCCTCTCAAACGAAGAACTAAGTGGAGTGTTGAATCCTTTTGAATGGAGTAATCTTGAAGAGTGTTGCCATCTTCAAGTTGTTTACCTGCGAAAATAAGACGTTGTTGGTCTGGTGGAATTCCTTCCTTGTCTTGAATTTTGGCTTTGACATCTTCAATTCGATCTGTTGGTTCAACTTCGAGTGTAATGTGTTTTCCTGTGAGTGTCTTGACGAAGATTTGCATTTATAAAAAATGAAATCTTTTTACTCCCTTTGGAAAAGAGGTTTTATCATGACAAAATTTTAAAATTTTTAAAATTTATCTTAAAATTTTATAAAGCCAACTATACTCTCAATAATTGAATTATATGTATATGATTATATATGCATTCAATTTATTAATTTTATGAGAATATCTATCTGATAAATTTGAGAGTAAAACTATAAACGAAAATGAAAAGTTAAAATCAAATCATTTTTAAAAATGCAAATCTTTGTTAAAACACTCACAGGAAAACACATTACACTCGAAGTTGAACCAACAGATCGAATTGAAGATGTCAAAGCCAAAATTCAAGACAAGGAAGGAATTCCACCAGACCAACAACGTCTTATTTTCGCAGGTAAACAACTTGAAGATGGCAACACTCTTCAAGATTACTCCATTCAAAAGGATTCAACACTCCACTTAGTTCTTCGTTTGAGAGGAGGTATGCAAATCTTCGTCAAAACATTAACAGGCAAGCACATCACTCTTGAAGTTTAAATCGTTTTGTACTACTTTATGGTAAATTCAATTTTCAAATTGGAACTAAAAGGTTGTTTGTGTATAATATTAATATTATTTGCATCAGGGATGTTAATCGATTAAACCGTCCAAAATTTTCAGAAAATTTATGATTTAACAAACTTCAAAAGTAATCTCGAACTAAACATAAAGGATCTTGAAGAAGATAATGCAGTTAAACAAAAAGATATCGAAGGAAAGAAACAGCACATTGAAGAAATCCAGAAAGACAATGTAGCCAAACAAAAAGACAATACGATTAATTCTATCAAAATAATTAAACGGTTTTGACACATTTGAAAAAGTTAAATAAAATTTCAAACTTATTTTTAATAGTGAAAAAATTCTTTTTTTTACAATCATTCTGAAAGAATATTTTTTATTTTATTAAAAAATATTGAAATCATTTATGCAAATATAAATCATTGGTCTGAATTTGCATAAAAAAAAATATTTTATTATTTTCTAGTAATATGGCGTTGCATCACTTTTTCTGAAGATAAATAGCCATATAAACCAGAAAATTGTGATGTATACCATTCAATTTTTTTCAAACAATTCTATTAATGCTGTTAGGTGTAACTTTTTGTAAATGATAATGAGAATAAATAGTAATTTAAGATGATTTAATTAAATGACAGCTTCATATTTTTGATGTTTGGATTATTAAAATTATGAAGCAAGCATTGCCATGATGCCAATTTTGATTTTTCTGGAATTTCAATCACTTTAAGATTTGCACAATCATGAAATGAATATTCACTTACTTTTAAAAAAACTGTTGGTGGAATTGAAATTTCTTCAATTCCTGATGATGAAAATGCATTTCATTTTCATCTATTGTATGTAAAGTGTAATTCAATTGAAATTTGATTCTTCTGAGATTATTGCATTAAGAAAGTGCTAATGGTTTGATAACTTTGATATTTGGCCAAAAAAATAATTTGTTGATATCACGACAAACAAACAAAAGACTGTCATATTCTTCTGCCAAAAATAAATAAATAAATAAAAAAATAAAAAGAAATTCCAATTTTAGTTACTGAAGAAGGAATTCCAATTTTTTAAAGAGATGAGCAAAAATTAAAAAGGCATTCAGGAATTTCTGTTATTGAAGGAAGAATAACAACTTTAACCAGAGATGAATTTAGCACAATATATGATTAAACAAATGCTAAAAATTTATATGAATTAATAGATTAATCACATGTATATATCTAACATTTGTTTTTCGAATGATTTGGTCTGTTGAATTTAGCACAATATCGGATTTAATGAAATTAGTAATTTTTTCAAAAAAAACAGATTATATATCAGCCTTTTTATATAAAATAACAAACCATTATTCAATTAGTTTATATACTCTCATCTTCTTCATCGCAAATTATTAAGTTCGATAACAAGTCAGATATTCAAGGGCAACTATCATTTCAATAGTGATTATCATATTCATTTTAATAATTTCATTTTTGAATACTTTCAATAGAAATATCATCCATTTATTCAATACAATTGGCTAAAATTATTTACAAAAGTTTCTTAGAAATTCAATATTTATATAAATATTTCATTGAATTTCTCAGAAAATTTTATGAATATAAATTTTATTTTATATTCAAATTTTTTTATAAAATTTAATGCCCTTCTTTCAAAGATGAAAATAGATTTCATTTTTTTAATTACAAGCAATGACTTCTACTCCTAAACAAAACATAGAACTTGAAAATAAAGTTTTCTGCCGATGGTTCACTAACGAGTTAGCCAAAGGAAATTCAAGTATCCAAGTTAACGAGATCTCCAAAGATTTATCAAATGGTGTTGCATTTGTCGAACTTTCCAAGGTTTTAACAGGAAAAGAACCTAAAAAGCAATGGGCAACAGATCCAAAGAAACCTGTTGAAATGATTCAAAACAGTGATTTATCAGTTCAAATGTTCTTTGAAGATGGTGTTCATTTAATTGGTATTGCCGGAAAAGATATCCACGATAACAACGTCAAAATTATCCGTGGCTACATTTGGACTCTCATTGAAAGATATTCCATTGGTAGAGCATCCTATGGCGATTTAAACAACGAAAAGACAAAATCAATGAGCTTTAACGATATTCTTATGTTCTGGGCCAACGAACGTTTATCCAAGTATAATCTTCATAATTTCCAACCATACCCACTAGCAATGTGTGCTTTATTAGATTCATTTGCACCAGACAAAGTCAACTTTGGCAGTCTCAATCCACAAGATTCACAACACAATGCACAACTTGCAGTTGATGTCATGAAACAACTTGGAATTCCAGTTTACATCTTACCAGAAGAATCAGAAAACGAAATGGATATCAAAGTTTTATTAACTCAATTGGCTGCTGCAAGAATTTGCTTAGAAAATCTTCCAGTTGTTCCAGCTGTTAAGATCGAAGAAAATAGAATTGTTTCAAAAGTGTCAGATTGCGTCCCAGCTGAAGAGCCAGAGCCAGAGCCAGAACCAAAGCCAGCTCCAATTGTTGAAGAGCCAAAACCACAATTGAAATGCGTTAGCACAAAAACTAATCACGAATCGGTAACAAATAATGGCCAAACAGTTGAAAAAACAACTAAAATCTAGATTTTCGTTGATGAAAAAGGAAAAGGTCATAAAACTACAACAGTTACTGAGACAACAATAGATCCAGAAGGACACAAGAACACAACAACAAACACAACAAATGAAGATTGTGAAGTTCCAGCAATTGATTTCGATCATGATTTTGGTTTCCATCATGACGATGATTTTGATGATGATTTCAATAGAATGAAAGCCAAAATGGATGCTGACTTCAGAGATTTCACAAACGATCATCCAGCATTAAAATAAATTGATTAAATTCAAATAGATATACATAATAATAAATATATAAATATTAATAATTAATCTTTTTAATTTTTTTTTTTTTTTTTTTTATAAAAATGTAATAGTATGGATCGCATACACGCATTAGGTAGTGTATAAAATGTGAACTTAATAGTCAATACTATAATAAATTTAATCTGATATAAGCAATTGTCGTAAATCAAAAACATTTTTTTAGTTCAAAGTTATATTGAAAAGAAGTATTGAGCAATCGTATGATTCTTTACAGTTATGATGATTTCTCTGTTTTGTATTGAATGAAGTTTTATCTTCTAATTATAATCAAGATTAGTGTTTCAATATGCTAAAATATTTTAGCAACATATTATTTTGATTAAACTGTTTTGATGCAGAAGTTATTGGCGGTTTCTTCGTCAAATAGTGATAATTCGTAAGAAGATGAATATTCTGTTTCTATTACCGAGTCTTAAACCATGATAAGATACTCATGGTTCATATAAAAAATTATAAACGATCATTATTAAAATGCAAATTAGAATGAAATTGGCAGTATTCACTCCGTAGACGAATCCACAATGGGGTCTGTTCTTCTTCTCAAATTACCCAAGCCGTGAGAAGTGATACGACCGCAGGAAGGCTTCTCTCCGTTATGTATTACTTTCACATAAGGATCATTTACGTTCATAACACCAGGAAACATTTTTTTTTTCCTGAATTTATCAACTTTTTATAAAAACTTTCAATTTTTGATCGTTAAAGCATTTAAATATTTTGAAAAATTGTCATATCAATATCTTGAGAATTATCAAATATATATATAACTGCCTAATAAAATGTAAAAAATACAATGAAATATGAATGTATAAATGTTTTTTATTATTTTATTATATATTTGAATAATGAGTATTAGAAAGTTTATACTTTAAAGAAATTGATATTAAATAGAAATCTCTTGTAGTATACTGGTTAGAACACGGGTCTGATAAACCCGAAAAGGAGGTTCGATTCCTCCCAGGAGAATTTTTCTATTTTTTTTTACAGAAGAAAAAATTTTGATTCTGTCAACAATGAGAAAGCAGAATCTCTAATTGAATTTACAGAAAAAGTAATTGCGAGTTCAATCATTGATGGGCACTTCATTAATTGCTTGTTAAAGAATTTATTAAAATTATATTTATATTCTTAATAAATAAAATTTTGCATATTTTTGAAAATCATTGAATACCATATATGCATCAATTTCAGCAAATTTTTTTTCATGCATCATAATTTAATGTGAAAAAATTTGATAAAATAAATTCAAAAAAAATTGATTACAAATCAGTAGAGAGATAAGTGCATTGGAATCATTGGTTTAATTCATATCCTCATTGCTGGGGGCAAAACCATACTAATGTACAGAGCTGAGACCAAAAAACAAGACTATGAATTTTCTTATATGTCTTGAAATAACATGCCAATTTCAAACAAAAAAAAATTTTGGTTTAAGATTGATGTCTTGTTTTGGTATTAGGATTTTACTCCTTGATTCAACTTCGTGGATGGCATTTTTGTTCACCCATTATTCATTTTCATCATAAATTTTTCTATATACAAAAATTAAAATTAAATAAAAAAAATTAATTTTCTCTTAATTGCATCCTTAAATATTTATGATCTAAAATTAATCAATTTTTTTGCTTTTGGATAAATAGATTTCATGACATTTGAACAATAAATATGTCATTCACAATTTTTTTGAGGAAGCATTCAAAAAATTCAAACGAGAAATCATTTTATTTATTTACATGAATGATTTGCATAAGCTATCATATCGTAACGAAATAATTGCAGAGTTACAAAATCCACATCAAAACAAAGAAAGGATCAGTGTATTGAAAATGCTTTTCCCTGCTGTTGAAAGCCTATATTCAAGTGGGATATATATTTTCCCTAACGTCATAGAGTTATTTAAGATAAATGGTTTCAAAAAAGCATCTTTATATAATGATGCAATCTTTAATATTGCTAGTAATATTTCAGAAGAAAAAAAATGTAATCTTAAATGGATCACTCCTCGAACTTTTAAAAAGTCAAACGCCAAAGACAAAAACATAATTCTTTGTTTTTTCTTGTTTATTTTTCATGAAACTTTTATTAAATATTTAAATGATTTCTTATTGAAAAATGAACCAAATAAAGATAAAATAGGAAACTTGATTTCAATTCTCAAACGAACTGTCGATAATGCTAGAAATAACAAAAACATTCAGCCTTCAATTGAATCCATAAAAAATAAATCTGAAAATGAGCAAAACCCAAAAGTTGAAAAAATAGAGAATGTTGTTATTGATGATTTAAACTTTGGTTTTGAAGCAAATATAACTGATGATGATCAATTTATTATCAATGATGACATAAGTATGAATATTGATAATTATCTTATTTATTATTAAACTTTCAACCCTTTGGTTTGGACTTTTACATAATCAATGTTATCTGTATAATATCATGACTTATGTGAATGATAACAATTCCGAAAAAAAAAATGTGTATTTTGAGAAACATTTTATTTATATAAATATTCCATTTATAATATGACAAAGTGTCCAATTGTTTTTATTTATTTCATATTGTTTATATAATGATAAAAGTTTAGAAAAAAAGTCAGCATCTATTAATTGTCATTTCATTCAATATGATTTAGAAATAAATAAATGACCGAGGGCACCAAGGTGCAAATAACATTTTCCCGCCCTTCATTCAAAAAGTTATCATATTTTTTTTGATATATGGTTGACGGTCCAGTGAAATAACTATCGTCACCTTCACTTTTTCTTAAAAAATTTGTTATTTTGACACTTTTTTGGATAAAATAATGATCTAGACTAAACTTGATTTTAAAGGTTTTTGAAACTTATTTAAAAGTTATTAAATCAATAAAATTTTATTCTATAAATTTAATTAATCTATAAATTCATCTGATGATTTAATTTTTGTTAATAACTGCCATCCAATATACGCGATGTGTATCAGGTTCTGGCTTTTCAATAACATGACTATATGAAATAGCTACTCCTAATTCTTTACAAGCTTCTTTGATTTGATCTAATGTAATATAATTTCTTGGCTCATGCGAATGACCAATTCTTTTGGTTAATCGAGCCATATCTTCAATTAAACGAGGATCATCATCTTTCAATTGTGCATATTCTTCGTCAAAACAAAAATCACCAACGATTACATGACCTCCTCTTTTTGTTAAGCCAAGCAAGATTTGAACTGCATCCTTAACAGTCCATTCGTGCTTTTGTGATAATTCATATAAACGCCATTCATGGATCATTCTATTAGCAACTACAACATCAGCTGGTGGTTGTTCTTTAGCTTCTTTGGAACTTGCTGATTGTTGAATAATTACACCTTTTGAGCCATTCTTCAAACTTTGAACAAATGGAATTAGTTCTTTTGAAGCTTTTGAGGGCTCCAGAAATGTGTAATTGATTGCATGCTTTGAAGTTTGATTTAAGAAACGACTTGCTGGTGCGTTTGGACCACATCCAACTTCTGTAATGGTTTGGATAGTTGGCTCTAATTTTTCTAATAAGTTGTAAAGCAAATCATAAAGTGGGCCTTTGCATAAATATTGATCAGAATAGGATTTGAATGTGAAATTATCAAACTTTGATTTTGTTTGATCATTGATCTCTTTTCCGTCATTGATCTTTTTGATATCGCACATTTCGTGTTCTTTTTTTAAAAATGATATCACGAATCAGTATTTTTTTCAATAAACTATTTTTTGAATAATATTTTCAATTTACTTTTTATGTTTTTTATTTTCATTCAATATTGAATTAATTATTTGTAAATTTTAAATTTTGAATAAATTATTTTTTTATGAATAATTTGATTATGATTTAAATTATTTCGGCTTTAATATATACATTTTATTCATTTTCATTATAAAATATGTACAAATTAAAACTACTATCAAAATAAAAAGTATCTTGAGCCACTAGTAAATTATAATACCAAATAAACATTTCGTAATTAAAATATGAAAGAGCATAAAATGATAACGCATATTACCGTAAGTTTTATTTTTGATTGATTCTTTGCCAAAACTTCATTAAAAATAATTCAAGTGAATATCAAGTTTAATTCAAAATGATGACAAAAGTTAGAAGGGTTGAAATAATATAGGTATGGGAAAAAGTCCGTGCGCGAGCATTTTTTTAAATAAAAAATAAAGGTTAAATAAATTTAGATTATTTATTAATGTATGTAATTACCTTTAGTTTCGATGCATATCATTAGTCTGTTTATCCATTCATCATATGCCGATTTAAAGATAGATTTTGGAATATCATTCAAAATTTCTGTAACCTTTTCAAAAAGTTGATTTTCGTCTTCAAATTCTTGACCTTCGAGTAATTTTTTCAAATATCCAAAAAGAAAGAAGTCTGATGGTGCTAGATCTGGTGAATAAGGTGGATGTTCTAATCTCTTTATGCCAAGTTCAGTCAATTTTTCAAAAGCTAAATGTGGACGAGCATTATCCATATGAAGAAAATATCCATTTGTCGTAATACTTTTTGCTAAATCACCTAGTACTCTTTGAGAAAAAAACTTCTTATTAAATTTTTCTCCTATTGGGAGCATTGTAATTGATTTAATTCCAGTGATACCCCATATTACTGAGATCATCACTTTTTTAGATCCAATCATTCGTTTTGGTTTTTCTGGAATTTGTCGTCCTGCTTCTAACCACATTGAATTTCTAGGGTTTATAAAGTAAACCCAGGTTTCATCTTGTGTTAACACCTTATGTAACTTTTGATCATTCGCACTCGTTAAAAATTCAAACAATTCCTTTGATATTTCAATCCGTTTAACTTTGATTTCTTGAGTTAGTATATGAGGTATCCATTTAAAATTGACCTTTGACATATTTAATTCATTAATTAAAACTCTTTTAACGGTTTTTCGATCAGCTTTTACTATTTCAGCAATTTTTTGAGTTGATGCATAAGGGTTGTATAATAAAACATTTTGAATTTCTTGTTTTAATTCTGTTCTTTTTGGTCTTCCTTCTCTTGGACGATCAAAAATCGACCAGTTATCATCATTCATATTTTTTGTCCATTTCTGTATGGTCCTTAGTGATGGAACTTCTTCATCATAAACGTCAGATATTGTACAGTATATATCTTTATTTATATAATTCTTCTTCCATAAGAAGTGGCAAACTGCACGGTATTCAATCAAATTCTCATTCATAAAAAATGATGTACGTTTATTTTTATCATACGTTTATTTTTTTTGTATTATATTTTGATGGGTGCAAACTAAAAAGAATTTTTAATTATATAATATTATAATATATATGTTTAATTATATATTTATTATTAAAAGTATTAATGATATCTAAGAACCAATGAGAAAAATGCTCGCGCACGGACTTTTTCCCATACCTATAAAAAAAAAGTTCCAATTTGGTCTAAAAAAGCATCCATATGTATAAAATAAGTTAATCATAGACAGATATCTCTTGTAGTATACAGGTTAGCACACGGGTCTGATAAGCCCGGAGAGGAGGTTCGATTCCTCCCAAGAGAATTTTTTCACTTTTTTTTTTTTTTTAGCTAACCAATTTCAATCAAATAGAACGAATGACAAAAAGTTGGTATTTGCAATCTAATGAATCAAATAAAGTATATATTTAATTTAAAATTCAAAAGAATTTACAAAGCAGCATGAATTATCTTTTTTTTTTTTCGGCATCTTGGAGAACAAACATGAATCTGAAAATGGTCAATTAAATCATTAGTTTCATGAACAATATTGGCATTAGAATAATTTGGATCTTCAATTAAATGACGAGTATTCACTAATGTTTCAAGTCTAATCAAGTCTGATGTATCATAATCAGACCATATAAGTACATGTAGTAGTATATACTAGTCGGTTTCCGGTGGGCCTACAGCCACACCGTCAACACGAACTAGTTAAAAAAAAAAAAAAAAAAAAAAAAAAAAAAAAAAAAAAAAAAAGAAAAGAAAAGAAAAAGAAAAGAAGAAGAAAAGAAAAAAAATAAAAATGTTCTCACTACTGCTCCCCATCAATGAAACGGCACAGGGTCCCCACCCCTACCACCCATCTATGAAACGTCTTAGGTACCCCACCCCACTGCCCACTATCTATGAAACGGCACATGTACCCCATCCCTACCGCCCATCTATGAAACGGCACATGTACCCCATCCCTACCACCCATCAATGAAACGGCACAGGTACCCCATCCCCACAACAAGCCCATCTATGAAACGGCACAGGTACCAGCCCCGAGAATCTCGTACCCTACAACAAAAAATAAAATAAAATAAAATAAAAGAAGTTAGATTTTACTAAGTAGTTCTTCTATATGAGGTAGTTCAGCATTAGTTTGAACACCTACATCCCAAAGGTCTTGAGTTTGAATGCCTATCTCTTTATATTCATAGGGAATAAAATGACACTCTGTCACTATATACTTTTCTTCTTCTTCTTCTTGATGTTCCTTATAGTTCTTATACAAGCCCACTCGCTTTTTTTTCTTTGGGAACTTGGTAGTGTTTCTTTCTTTGTCATCAAGAGGATATTGACGAGGTTCTTTTTTATCAATTCTATCAACAATGATCTTCCCCCACTTGTTCATACCAAAATAAAAATGAAATGAATCATTTAAAAAGTGAGTAAATGTCATTTGTGCCACTCAAAGGCTTTACTAACGACTATGAGATACTGAATAGGTACCCCTTTACTATAAGACGTAAGAGTAATCATTTTATATGCAAAGATGCAAAACATATAAAGGGGTATATACGAGTATGTCTAAATGGCGACTACTACTTGAAACATGTACTTATAGCAAGACAGTTCATACCTAATGATGACCCACAACATAAAATAGAGGTAGACCATATCAATAGGAATAGGGCTGACTACCATCTAAGTAACTTAAGATGGGTAACCCCAACTGATAGTAACTATAACAGGGATATGCCCAAAATTATAAATGCGAGGGCAGAGTAGATATATGGTACTCTAAGAACTCAAAGGCAAAATGTTCTATTTGGTCTATAAAGTCCAAATCACCATCTTTCATCATTACACCAAGAAATTCAGGTTCGAAATACTCAGCAGCTAACTCTTTTATCTTATTAATTAAAATATTACATACTCCCTCATTAGTCTCACATCTATATTCATAGAGGTAAGACACTATTTTATAGAGGATATATATACGCTCTTTTATGGTCATGTAATTAGCCATTTATACAGAAATAAAAAAAAAATGAAATAAACAACATCTTCTTCTTCTTTCTTTTATTTGATTTTTAAATGACAAGTGATGTAGGTACACAAACTAAACCTAACAATAAAATACAACTACTACAAGGTACTATTAAATTTCGACCTAAACTAGTTGATAGAGATGTTGCAAGATTAACAAGAGGTTTGGGTCAAACTATATGGAAGTTCTCTAATAATCAAATAAATCTACAAAAATTATATGAGACATATTTAAATACTAGTATAGCTTTTAGAGACGTACTTGAATTTGCTAATAGACTCAAGAGAGAGAGACCAAAAGCAAAATTTACAGGTTGTGTGTTTGCGATTAAGAAAAATCAAGATGATAAAGATGAACATGGGCATTACATAACAGTATTAAAGCCATATCAATATACTCTCCAAGAATCAAATCAAGGTATATTAACAGAGATAAAATTACATTATGATATTATCAACATAAGGATATCTCGAATGAAGACTGAGGAGGAAAAACAAGCAGCTAGAGAACTGAGAGAGCAGATGAAAGAAAGAACATTGAAAAGTGATAAGAAAGAATATAAAACTAGAGGTGTTCAAACAGATGATATACCAGAATTGGCTCCATTACCCAGACCTCTTAGAGAGTATCGAACAAGATATTTACAAGATAGATTATCAGACGATGAGTTACCACCACCACCACTACCACCAAAAAAGAATCTCAATCAAAACAGAATTCAACGTTTACTTCAAGGTAGTACAAATTTAGACGAGGATGATAGATCTAAGAAAAAATCAAAACAACCTAAGACAAAATCAAAACGACCTCGTTCACCTCCACCTCCACCACCTCCTCCTCCTTCATCACCACCTCCACAGTTTCCATCATCACATACCTCTCGAGGTACTAGTCCTCCTCCAAGACAACCCCGTATGACACCACAGAAGGCAGGAGAGTATACAGTAGACCAAGGACATAATAGGATTCATGATTGGAGGAGTTTAGTCAATGATGAAAATATAGAAGAAGATGTTATTGATGACTACTTGAAACTTCTATATGAAAAAGGAAAGAGATTGAATAAACAACCTGGTCAAGATGAGGCAGAGTTTGATAAAAAGAAAATATTGGTTTTACCTACTGCATTTTATACCCTCCTTTCTATAGCATATGAGACTAATGATAAAGAAAAAATACATGAACTGATGAAAAGTCCTATCTCAGGTAAAAAGTCATTTTCAAAGTTCGATAAAGTATTTGTCCCCATTTGCTCAGATGGAGAACATTGGATTTTATGTATTGTTCGATATTCAAAGAAAATAATCGAATGCTATGACTCTGAGAATAAGTCAATGGCACCAGAGGTAAAGACACTTAATAAGTGGATCAATATTTCAGCAACAGGTGATTTAAAAGCAAAATATTACGATGTACCTAGTCAAAGGAATAACAAGGATTGTGGAGTGTTTCTAATGGAATCTTGTCGTACCTTTTTGCATGAAGGAAATGGTAAGTTTAGACAACGCGATATACCAGATATTAGAAAGAGGATACTTCGAGAACTTCAAAACAATGAATTAGAAACAGGTGTTGCATATAAATAAAGACTTTTTATTTAACTCGAAATGGAATTACCACCAAGTGTTAAAACTCTATATCCTAATCGAGATAATATAGTTAATGATGGCAATACACCTCTTCCAATCGAAACAGCCTACTTCCTTGAGGATGCTCAACATGATAAAGCTAAGTTTAATAGGTATTGGTTTAATTTCCCACCAGAATGGTCAACTGCAAACAAAGGGGAATCTATTGTTGGTGTTCGTTCAGCACATATCATTAAGAGAAGACGCAAATTAGAATTTAATGTGACTATATTTAAAGTACAAAAATCCTACTTTGTTTTACATGGAGGAAATATAAACGACCCTATTTTAACTCAAGAACTACTTGATAAATTCTACCAGGACGAGCTCAAAGTAGAATATGAAAAAGAGCCTACTTGGAAATGGATAGCCAATTTTGATGTTGTTGATTGGGTGTCAGAGGAAGGGGACTTAAGAGGGTTCTTTGATGCTGTCAACACCGCGATGAAATCTTGGATAGCTATGCATGGACAATATGGAAATGCATTTTCCCAAAATGATTCATTAATTGCATATCGAGATATACAAACAGATGGATATTATGATAAAGATGGTTTTCATGAAATTATATATACCAAAAATAATGATAATATAGAGGAAGATTCAAATCAATTTATCAATTTTTTCCAAATTGGTGATTGGAATGATGACTTTGCAGATGTGTTTAATATAGGCACAGGAGCTTATCAAAATAACCCTAAGAAGTATTCAACTTTAAGTAAGACATTAATATTTGATAATATATGGGACCGACATCCATGTAAAATATATTCATCTATTGGTGAACAAGCATTACATAACTATATTGGAGATAGTGATGTTGAATATAGTCCTATTAAGTACTTCAAGTTAAACTCAATGGACCAAAGGTTTTGGATAGACTTCTATAGTGATGCACATTATAATTGTCCAACCAAACTACCTCCTAAAGATTCATTTGTAATCGAAATGCAATTCCTTCAATACGATAAGATGTTTATTTAAAAAATAAATGAGTAAAGAAGAACCAAGCCCATATGAAAAATTATACAACAAAGCTAAATGGAAGACCTTGGACAAATACCTTAGCATGGCAAAACAAGAGAATCTAAATGAAGAAGAAGCAAAGAAATACTTTGATGAAAGAGTAGTACATGATAAGAGAGTACCTAAAGCACAATTTATTCCTATTGTATCCAAACATCCTCATGGTTATCAAATGGATACCTTCATTAATAATAAAGAGGCAGGTGGGTTGAATTATCTAATGTTCATCAATATCAACACCAGAAAAGCATATGCATATCCTATGAATGGTAAAGGATCAAGAGAAGTATTATCAGCACTTCATAAATTTGTTAATGATGTACCTCATGTATATTCGATAACAAGTGATGAGGATGCAGCATATTTATCATCAACAGTCTTAGACTTCATGAGAGAGAAGAACATAAAATACCGAACAACAACTGAGAATAACCATAATGTACTTGGCATTATTAATAGGTTTATGAGAACCATAAGAGATGCTATTGGTGAAAATAGGTTTATTCAACCAAAGGAGATGCATGATTTGGTCAACATATATAACAACTCTCCTCATAGGTCTTTAGATAATAAAGCACCTAATGATATTACTCCAGAGGATGAAATAAAGTACATACAAAAGAATGCACGCATTAATCCATACCATTTTAATCCAGGTGAGAAGGTCAGGTTAGTACTCGAAAAAGAACCATTTGGTAAAAGAAGAAGTAATTTGTCCAATGAGTCTTATATAGTTGACTCACAAAAAGGTAACCAGTTTGTGGTCAAGTCCAAAGATGGTTCAACTAGTTCATTCCCTGGATATAGGTTGTTAAGGACAAGAGACAAAAGGATTAAAGTAGCTGAAAGACTAAATGAAGGTAAAGAAGGTATTATTGAAAAAATATATAACTTTGATGAAGATACTGGTAAGTATGATTTAAAATGGGAAGGAGTCGAAGGTGATGATGCCTTTGCTAGACAAACTATTAGAGATGTAAGGAGAGGTAATCCATTAGTACTTGGAACAGCAGAAAGACAATATTGGTTGGAACAAAAGAAAAATTATGAACGACAAATTAAAGCAGGGCAAAAGGTTGAGGGCAAACCAATACCAGATAAAATTATGAAATACATTTAAAAATTTGTAAATGGATGAACCCCCAAGTGCAGAACTAATAAATAAAGTAGAAACATTGATTAAAGAGACCTTACGAAAGAACATGAAAGAGATAGATGGTGCTTTGATTAAACCATTATCACCTGATTATCCTTTTAGCACAAATGGTATATACTTTTTAATTGGTAAACCAGGTGCTGGTAAAAGTTTTTGGATATGGAGACATATTATGATAACAGAGAGGTTGTTTAAACATCCATACTACCAAAAGATAATATTTTGCTCAAGCTCTGGTAAAATGGATAAAACAGCTGAAACACTTAATAAACAGATACAATCAAGAATCGATTATGTAAAGGAAAGAGAATTAATGAGTTATCTTAAAAGACATCTTCGAAGAAAGATAAAGTATTATGCTATTGTCAAATATGTATTATCTCGAATGAAAGAGACCAATGACGAAATGAGGAGGCTCATTGAGAAGCATCATTTAAATGAGCTCAATGATAAAATAATATATATAGCCAATAAGTTAGTCAAGTATGAAACATCATCATATCCATATAACACATTATTGATACTAGATGATTGTGCAGGTAGTGATTTATTAAAGAATGGTAATAGTGAATTTATCAAGTTGTTAACCAAGACAAGACACTATAATTTAACATGTATCATGGCTATCCAAACTATTCGATTTGTTCATATGAATGCTAAAAGGTTAGCAACAGATATCATATGTTATACAGGATATAGTGAGGAAGATTTTACTAGCTTGTTGCAACAAACAAATAACTCATTAAATACGAAGCAGACAGTAGCTGAATACTTACAACATAAAGAACCACATGAGAAGTTCGTAATGAATATTTCTGCTAATAAGTACTATTTCGAATAATTTTTTATTTTTTAAAAATGGGAATTGAACGTCATTCAGTAGATGATTATTGGAAGCCAGATTATTCCAAAAAGCAACAATTTTCTCCATGGCAAGAGATAATAAAAGGAGGAGTAGGACTAGGCGGTAAGATATTAATGGGAGCAGCAGATAGTGTTTCGGGTGGTCTTGCAAGTAAACTATTAGATGCTTCAGCAGGTGGATTAACCAAGCATGCTGGTGTTATTGGTAAAGTTGCGAGAGGTCTTGGTGAAAGCTTCTTGAGCGATAGTACAAGAAATAAAATAGCAAATATAGCCGACACAGCATTAAAGTATGTACCTGAAGGAAATGTGAAAACTGCATTATCATCAATTAATAAATCTGCAAAAGGTGAATCAGTTGAATCAATTAAAGCACCTCTTGAAAAATCAGCATATACACCGAAACCAGAGAAACCATTTCAAGAGAGTGACTTTAGTACAAACCATCATTCAAGAACCTACATCTAATGAAAACTCAAGAAAACTCAATTTTTGGACTTTTTTGTTTATTTTTAAATGTCAAAACATCTAACAGGTTCTAAGAGACTTGCAGTTATTCATAAATGGTTGAATGGAAGGGATGACCCAGATTGGGAAGTGCTTCCTACGAAAACCAAAGACAAGTATATTGTAAAACAGCGAAAAACTCCAATAACTCGAGAATATCAAGAAAACTCAGACAGTGAAAATAACGAAGATACTCAAGAAAACTCAGACAGTGAAGAACATGAGGAACTTGAAGAAAAGCCAAGAAAGCCAATAAGTTCGAAAGCTGCACGAAAACCTCCAAAACCTCGAAAAACTCAACAAAGCCAAGTTTATGACCCTACTGTGAATGAGGAAATACTAAAACAGCTAAAATCACTAGGTGAAGAAATGAAGATAAGTCGAGAGAAGAAAGAACAGAGACGTATGATAAAGGAGGTTGTTGATAAAAGGATGAGTAAACCAAGACAACAGTATGTTCCTGAAGAACCGCCACAACAATATGAAGAAGAACAACAACCTCAATATATACCTATGAGACCTATTGGTAGGAGAAATCGCATCTTTGAAGATATGATGTAAATTTTTTTCTATCTAAAATGCTCAACAAGGAATCCTATATGAAAACCTCAGCAGAGGTTTGTACCCAGATTGCATCTTACTTTGATGTTGTCGATAATTGCATAGCACTTAGTGATACAAATAAGGCATACTCATTAAATCCACAAACTTCGTATTCACCATCACCACCAATTAAGAGTGGTTCATATACAACATGTATTATCTCTCCTAATACTCATAATACTGCTGATATATATAATGGTTTTATTCGAGCAGATATGAAAGTGACATTAAAGATTGATAAACCAATAGCTAGTAATTTAGAAAATGTTGATGGATATAATTTTGGTAAGGTATGGTTTGGTTTTAAGGATGCTCGAGATGCTGTTGAGAAGTATGAAATTGTAGCTAATGGTATGACTCTTTATACCCAGAACTTTGGATGTGAAGAATCCTTTTTAACTGCATGTTGTGCAAATGAAGTTACTAAAAGAGCTGATATATATAGTAAAGCAAGACATAAGGATATTTGGAATGATACTCATGGAAGGAGATGTGGTTTTGTTGCCAATCTTAACCAAAATGTAACGGAAGTCACATCAACAATTAGATTAAAGATTGATTTACGAAGATTCCTACCTTTATCTAATATCAAGTACTTGCCAGCATTTGCAGGTAAAATTGAATTACGTCTATACTTTTCAACAGCTGGTATGGTGTATTGTCCTGTAGGTATGGAAAAGAGATTGGTTGCTAATCCTTTTGATGGAGTAGATTTTAGTGTTGATGAAATTACAAATGAATTTAGACCTATTGGAGAGCCAATATGGATGTGGACCAGTACTGTTAAGATAGCTAAAAGTGATCTTAATCACCCCAAGAATCTTCCACCTGTTGGAGATACAAATGGTGGTTTTGTGTATAAACCGAAGAAAGATGATTCCTCAACGCAAGTAAGAGTAGACAGAAAAGTATATAGTGATTGGAGAACCTGGAGTGTTGTTGATTATTCCATTGAAGAATGTGCAAGTATTATACCTTGTTTTGGTATTCATGAATCAGTATATACAGCACTTGTTCAAAGATATGCTAACCCTCAACATCCACTTACATTCCCAACACAGATTATGTCATTTTACACTTGTACAAGACCTCTTAAGAATGAACAAGATAAAGCAACTATTACTATTACACCTAATTTTGTAGATAGTATGTTTTGCTTATTCCCACTCAAGCATACACATAAGACATACTTCAAGAATCCTCAGTTTGAAGCTTTTCATATGAATTGTGGTAATTACAATAATATTCCTGCTAAAGCATTTGGTACGAATGGTTTGTATCCAGAGTTCCTCGAATATTGCCAGAATGCAATGAACATGAATGGAGAGCAAAATGGATTTAATAAAGAGGTTATTGCAAGTCTAGCTAATGAGAATCAGTATAATGAAAATACAACAGGCTATTATCCAAGTGATAGGTCCTCATTCTTTATAGGTCTTCCTACTGAAACAGATGGAACATATCAACAAGGTCTTTCAAGTCTTGCACCTATTAACTTCGAATTGATATGTAGTCAAAAGGCAGATAATCCATTTAGACAGGAAGTAGATACACCTCCATTATTATGCTTATTAACAGATATATCAATTAGTATCTTAATTAGACCAAACGGTATGCCACCATCAGTACGTATTGGTCCTTATGATTTAACAACCCCTGAGTAAAAAGATGTATATTTTTATTTTATAGAAAATGTCGAATGATTATAGAAGCCCACAAGCTGAAATTGTTGGAAGAGAAGGTATGATGTATAATGAAGCTACTATGAAAAATAAGGACATAGAGTTTCAACATTTTGGTGTGTTCAGTAATACTAATACTTATTCTGTAACCTTCAACCCATATATTAATCGACCACCTACCCAGATTATTGAACATGAGGACCCTGTTAGATTTCCAGATACTCGAGAACATATAACCAAACCTGTTCGTGAACCTCCTGTTAGTATTACAGATGGTGGTTTTTATCGACATATAGGTGAAAAAGATAAACCAGTACCTCTCTTACCAAAATATCTTAAGAAGCCTGAGAAACCATCAATGCAAGGTAGAGCAAGAGAATATAATAAACAAGATATTCGATATGGACCTACTCAGCATATCTTTACCCAAAATAACATCTATTAATTTTTTATTGAATTTTTTTATCCAGATGAAAATGACAACAAGAAACGTCTATGACTATGTCAATGAACTTCGTGCAAAATGTGCTCCAAATACTAAACAATGTAATTTCTCGATACTTTGTGACAAGTACCCAATGAAAGTAGGAGAATGGAGCTATTTAGGTAAAGTACTTTATGTCTCAATCAAGATAAAAGACAAGTACCACAGATTTTATCCAGATAAGCTCAAAGAACTTGATCTTGACTCAATATTTATTAAGCCTAACTCAAGGAGAAAAATAACTGAAGATTTCGAAGAGTTCTACATAAATGGAAACACTACCACTCAAGAGTATCAAGGAATCAAATACTACAACTACTCCATTGCAGCTGCTCCTACAAGTCATAAACCAAAAATCGATGCTCTCAAGCAGAAATATCAAATTGAGTCATTTGACATGTTTATTGGAGAACAGCTAGACTTAGTACTTTAAGCCTATTTTTTCCCAACCTAAATGATTAAGAAGAGGGGTACAACTAATGGTGTACAAGCAAATGTATCTTTAGAACCATCAGCAGCTGCATCATCTACATCTAACATCAACAACAACATTATTATTAATAAGAGAGATGATGGCAAGGAAGACATTGTTATTACAAGAGATATTGGAGTACAAACAGAACCTGTTGAAGTTGAACCAGATGTACGTAATGTTATACTTGAAGCATATGCACAAATACTACTTAATCAAGACAAAGCACTACTATCTAACATTATATCAAAGAAATGCATCCTAGTACCTATTGAATCTCTTAGCAACATCATCAAAGCAATACTACATGTTAGTGAGGTTGAAGTACAACTTAATGAAGATGTTGGATGTTGTGCAGCTAAGAGCAATCCAATAAGAAAAATAGATGCTATTAAAATTATTAAAGATAATGGAGAGGTAGTCATTGACTTGAAACAAGTATATAATAAAGAATATAATGAGCTTGTTAATAATTATCATGTATGCTTAAAATATTGCATAGTATAAAAAAGACATATATAAAAAAATTTAAAATTAGAAGTAATTATTTTTTACTCTTACTCCTTGTCTTTTGGAGATGAAGCTTCTTGTGTATCTTCATCATCATCATCTTCTTGTGTCTCTTGCGAGTCAGGCACTATAGGCACGTGAAAGCCAATAGATTTTGGTGTTGGAGATTGAGGAATCTTTTTATGATAAACCTCGCAGGTAGTGAGATTCATTTGAGTAAGTCCTTCAGCAATCTTGTTCATGTTTGCTTGTATCAAAGGGTCATAGATGGTGCAGACAGTAGATGGTGTCGAGTTTATTATTTTTTGGTTGAACAGAAACATCACCTCTTTAATAGCATTGGCTAATTCAACATGAGCATTTTTGATAGCTAGCTTTTGCTGTTTTTGGAATTCTTTGAAGTCATTTCCAGAACGCGACATTTTAAAAAATGAAGTGATTTTGTTTGCAAATATTCAATTTTCAAAAATAATTCAATTTTTTATCTCGAATGAAATCATGAGCGCAAATTTAGATTTGGGTGAGTTCAAGGAAACAGCTATCATCAAGAAGTTGAAGAAGTCTAAAAGTAAAGACAACCTCAAAAATATTGATACTGCAAAAACTGAAACAACAGAAAAACGTGGTAGAAAGCAAAAGTATGCAACTGTTGAAGAACGAAATGAAGCACGTAAACAACAGCAAAAGGCATATCGTGAAAGAAAGAAAAGAGAAGTACAAAGTATGAAGGAAAAAATAATGTTGTATGAAAGCAAATAGGTAGCTTATGAGGAAAAAGGTAGCCTATGAGGAAAAAGGTAGCCTATGAGGAAAAAGGTAGCCTATGAGGAAAAAGGTAGCCTATGAGGAAAAAGGTAGCCTATGAGGAAAAAGGTAGCCTATGAGGAAAAAGGTAGCCTATGAGGAAAAAGGTAGCCTATGAGGAAAAAGGTAGCCTATGAGGAAAAAGGTAGCTTATGAGGAAAAAGGTAGCCTATGAGGAAAAAGGTAGCCTATGAGGAAAAAGGTAGCCCTATGAGGAAAAAGGTAGCTTATGAGGAAAAAGGTAGCTTATGAGGAAAAAGGTAGCCTATGAGGAAAAAGGTAGCCTATGAGGAAAAAGGTAGCCTATGAGGAAAAAGGTAGCCTATGAGGAAAAAGGTAGCCTATGAGGAAAAAGGTAGCATATGAGGAAAAACATGTAGTTAAAAAAAAATTTTTTTTAGTTATTCATTTTTCTTGTAGTACATTGTGATGAACTTCTTGTTTCTTTTCACTTTCTTATGTGTAAAGTGTCTCTTTGTTCCATCGAGATGCCCGAAACCAAGTCGAGTAATAGGTAGTTCATGACCAAAGAACATGTTGTACAAGTTAACAATGTCTCTTGCAGGATAACAATCTTTCTCGAGGTTATCAAACCATTCATCATACCTCTTTTTTTGTTTTGCTCGAAGTCGATGTGCATCATTTTCAAGAGCATGAGCATAATTTTCACACATCGTTCTTAAATTTGATGTATCATCTTCAACTTTTAGTTGAGATATTTTTTTCGACATGTTTATATTTATTTTGTAGTCGAATGAATCATGATCTTTAGGAGGTGTTTGTTTTTGTAAAATATCTTCTATTTTATCTTCTTCTTCATTCATCATTAATAAAATAATAGTGATATTAATAAATATATTTTTTTTAAATTTCAATATATTTTATTTTTTTTAATTCAATTTTTGAATTTTTATAGTGAATTTAACTTTTTCAAAGAAAAATATCCACCTTCGAGTTTTTCTACAAGATTTAAAATTTAGTGATATCATCTAGAAAATAGATCATTTTTATACTTGTATGTCATACAACTACAGCTCAGACAGCGATGTTAGTCTATTTGACTCAATCGAGCAATTGGGTCGATCAAGTTGCACTATCAGATCAACCATCAGCTGCACCATCAGATCAACCATCAGCTGCACCATCAGCTACACCATCAGCTGCACCATCAGCTGCACCATCAGCTGCACCCACAGTAGATTGGTTCAAGAACATGTCCCCAGAAGAACTCGAATCCATGCGACAGCTCATCATGAAGCAGCAAGAAGAAGCAGCAGCTAAATTAAAGAAGCAGCAAGAAGAAGAAGCAGCTAGATTGAAAGAAGCAGCAAGAAGAAGAAGCAGCTAGATTGAAGAAGAAGCAAGAAGAAGAAGAAGCAGCTAGATTGAAGAAGAAGCAAGAAGAAGCAGCAGCTAAATTAAAGAAGCAAGAAGAAGAAGCATTAGCAAGATTGAAGCAAGAAGATGATGCAAGAAGGAAGAATTCATATGTTCCAATTTCAAATAAATTCTTTCCACCACCTCGCTCATATAATATAATTAAAGTTCCTCCACCTCCTTCTATGCAACAAGTTCCTCCACCTCCTCCACCTCCATCTAAGCAACAAGTTCCTCCATCTCCATCTAAGCAACAAGTTCCTCCTCCACGTCCAAGTGTTCTCGCTAGACCATCTGCATTTACTGAGAAACAAAAATTCGGTTCAAATCCAAAAGAAGAAACAAAGATAGAAGGAGAAGAAGAAGAAGAAGTTGAACAAGAACAAGAACCAGTTCACAGAGAACAATATAAGCCACCGAAAAGTAATCATGAAATGAAATCCAATAGTGGATATAAGGAGGATAATGTTAGCTCATTCAACTTTCGAGAAGAAATGGAACGATTAATAGAAGAAAATGAAAACTTGAAAGACCGATTAACGAGGTTGGAGGAGCGAATGACTGGTGTAGAATTTCACATTGAAGACATCAATCACAATGCTGAAGAACTCAGGAAAGACATTGATAATACCGACGAATACGCACTCGAGCTGATGAAATTGGAACTTCGTCCAAAAAAGGTGGCGAAGTACATTAACAAGATTCACGATCTAAAGATTGACGTGTCAAATCTCAAAAATGCTCAACAAGCTGGTCCTCCAACAGTTGATTCATTTGCTGAAAAGTTGGCAAGATCGAAATTGATGATGGTAGAAGTTGATTATCTTCGAAACATGTTGGACACTATTGAATCAAATGATAAGAAAAAAGCACCAGAGCTGTTAAACATGTTCAAGACCTATGGATGGAAGTTGTCCAATTGCATTTATCGTCTTCGACCATACTTATCACCAGAAGAGAAAGAGAAGTTGGACACCGCATGCAGCTTCGAGAGAAAAGGAAAGAAGCAATCACCGAAACAAGTGTTGAATTACATCAGGCAATTTGGTGAATCATTGGAGAAGAACGATATTGAACGGAAAAATGACTCGAAGTTGAAAGGAAATGAGTTCCAATATCATTTTCCATATCTCGATGATAATGTCATTGATGATAATGATTACCCTCAATAAGATAGGTCATAACTAAAAAATTAATTTTTTAACTTTTTCTTTGTTTTTTATTTTCATCGTTTCACTTTTATTTTATGTTAAACATGAACAAGGACATTGAAGATAATTTTTTAGATGCTATTGGAGATGTCTATGCTGATACAAAATCACAGTTTCGTCGTGAATATAATCGACGTGCAAAACAATACCAAAAGAAAGATAAATTTAAAGAAGAAATGAGGAAGCTCATGATTCCTGCAGGACAAGGTATTGGTTTTGCTACAGACATCAATCAAGATGAATATAAGAGGTATGCATTTACGGAAGCACTACGACAGATACATAAAAAGAAAAATGTTGGAAGACCTATTGTTAAAGCAATTGCACTTGATGGAACTTATAAGTACTTCACACTCAGTGATAAGCACAACTTCGAAAGTACATTAGGTCATATAACAGGAGAACTTGATTTAAGTGAAGACCAGTCAGACACTAATCCATATATCTCAAACATGTTCATTCCAGTTCGATATGAGGTACAATTTATTGACATGAACAAAACAAATGATGGTGTTCATTTTAGAACCAAGATGCAAGATATGGATACTCATGAATTCTATGATGATGAAGTCGAAATTGATGAAGACTATCGAAATACACCAGAAGGTAGTTTTTTCCCATACATCAATCTATCACCTATAGACTTATCTACATACCAAATCTTTCATGAGGTAAGGAAAGAGAACTACAGAGATAATTGTTTTGTATATGCTTGTATACAATCCGGTGTGTTCACTGATGATGAAATAGATGACTTACGATTTTTTGTTCAAACAAGAACCATACCCAATAACAAGATAGAAGAAGTAGCTAAAAAGTTCAAGTGCAATTTTAGTATCATTAGAATTGTTGAACAACCTGATAAATACAAGTATGAAACAAGAATCAACACCAGAAAGAAAAAATGGTCTGTTGATTTTCAAAGAGAAGTTAACCTGATATTGTTCAAAGACCATTATATGCTCAATAAGAACATACCTTGTACATTATTCTATCTTCGACACTATGAAGAACTTGATAGAACATTTGCATATATGCCTTTTGAAAAAAGATGTAAGATAGAAAGATTACATAGTAACAGAAAGACTGTCAAAGACTATAATGCTGAAGGAATCAAACCAATAACCTTTTTCCAAAAGATGTTTGAGTTACATCTATTTGAAGAAATCAAAGCATGCGAAATGGATATTATCAACACAACTGAATATGAACATGTTAATGACTATGTAAGTCTCGAATATAATGCAGAACAATGTACAAGACTCATTGAAAATAATAAAAAGAAACAAAATACATGGTCAAGGATTTATTATAGCGACTTCGAAACAAACTCTACAGTCAGTCCACATATACCATATCTCAATTGTACGATCTTTCGAGATAAAGCCAACATACATAAAATATCTATTCAAGGTGAAGATTGTGGACAGAAGCTCTTGAATTATTTATGGAGTGGCTCATTAACATATTTTCACAACCTCAAGTATGATGCATGTTTTTTCATTAACACACCTGGATGGGATACACAGATAACAGAACGAAGTGGAACTGTGTTGCAAATCATCATGACATTATTCGAAGAAGGTACAAGGAAAGTCAAAAAGAGATTAACATTCAGGAACTCATATAGTATAATACCTCAAGCATTAAATAAATTTGCTACAATGTTCAACCTCAATGTTCACAAGGAAGTCATGGCATATAAGCTATATACACAAGAGAACATACAAAGAAGAATTGTTGATGCTACTGAGTTCCAACAGCAATACATCGATGAAAATGCAGATAAGTTATCGAAAGCACAACTTGATGCAAACTGCAAGCAGATTATTGAAAATGCAAAAATTGCAAATTGTTATAATGATGGCAAAATCGACATCATTAAATATGCCATCTTCTATTGTTTCAAGGACTGTATTGTTTTGATGAAGGGAATGGAAAAATTTAATGAAGACCTGAAAGCAGTCTTTAAAGAAACAAAGACAGATATGTATGGTGTTCATGATTTTATATCTATAAGTGCTATTGGATACTGCTTTGCCAAGAAATATGGTTGCTTTGATGGATGTTATGAACTATCAGGTAAGTGTCAAGACTTCATACAACGATGTGTCTCTGGTGGAAGAACAATGACAGCAGGTAATGAAAAGCAATACATCGAAGGAAAGATACAAGACTTTGATGCAGTTAGCTTATATCCATCTGCAATGTATGTTATGGATGGTATACCATTAGGAAGACCTAAAGTAATACCACAAGGTACAACACATGAACAACTTATGCAATATGATACATTCTTTATCGAAGTCAACATCAAGAAACTCGAATGTAAATCAAAAGAGCCATATAAATTTGGACAAGTATTTACAAGGAATGAAGCAGGTAGTAAAATATTCGGCAATTTCCTTGTTGACCATTATTATATCGATAAAGTAGGTCTCATGGACTTGTTCGAATTTTATGATGTTGAATATGAGTTAATACGTGGCTATTACTTTGATGAAGGATTTAACAAGAAAATCAATGAGTTCATTGAGAAGCTCTTTAATCTCAGGGCAAGTTATAAAAAGCAAAAGAACCCTCTTGAACAAACAATAAAGCTCCTCCTCAACTCCATATATGGCAAGTCAATATTGAAAGCAACAAAGACTGAAACCAAGACAGTACCAAAAAGCCAACTATACAAGTACCTCTGGAGGAACTACAACTTTATCAAGGAGGTTGTTGAAGATGCTAATATTGATAAGTGCTATGTCAAGAAGTTGAAACCAATTAATGACCATTTCAACCTACCTCAATTTGGTGCAAGCGTTCTCTCTTGGAGTAAGCACTTAATGAACAGGGTTATGGCTACAGCTGAGCAAGCAGGTATACCTATCTTTTATCAAGATACTGATAGTATGCATGTACTTGAAAAAGATGTACCAAGGATAGCTGACTTATTCCAGTTCAAGTATCATCAACCTCTTATTGGAAAAAATATGTGTCAGTTTCATAATGACTTTGATGAGTTCGAAGGTAGTCAAGGGGAAATACACTCAAGAAAACTCATTGCACTTGGTAAAAAGAGCTACCTCGATATCTTGGTTGATGAACAAGGAAATGAAGGATATCATATTAGACTCAAAGGAATTCCAAAACAAGTTATTCTCAACAAGTGCAAAAAGATGGATATCACAATTGAAGAACTCTATGAAAGGATGTACAAAGGAGAAAGTATGACATTTGATTTGTTGGATGGTTCGAATGCATTCAGGAAGTCAAAGACATTTCAACAAACCAACTTACCTAAATTTGCACGTACTCTTAGGTTTACTTAGTTATAACATCATTGATATCAGTCGAGTTAGATGGTTTAATTTTGATAGTTATGAACAAAGGACTTTTTAACAATATCGGCTGGTATTGAAAATCTACTAAACTTAATTCTAAGTATTTTAATGAATCTGTAAATGTTTTTATTTTTAAAGGCTTACCCTCAGTCTCGAAATCATATATAAATGGTTTCTTATCTACAGTGAAGGTATTTATTGTACCAATAACTGAAGGTGTATATTGTTGTTCACCTATATTCGAGTATATGGCATTACCTTGTAATGATACTAGATACAACTTAGTATGATTTAATATTGGTATATCTTTTATTATATAGGTTGTATTAGCAGGTAACTCTAAAGGCATTGGAGTATTATAAAGACCAGTTACTAATGCGGCTCGATGAGTTAAAGACGTAATGGTAGTCTTCATTGTGGTTTTTAATTGAAATGTTCTTGTTTCTTGTTTATACTCCCATTGAAACCAAGACATTAAATTTAATACCGATTGTAATTCTTTGATTGTATAAGAAAATTTAGGAGTTCGAAAATAGGCTTTAATAGGTGTTGAATCACTTGACATCTCAATATAATCTTCATCATTGGTTAACAGAATATTACTCAAGGTACTTAATGAAGATACATAATACTTGACATATTTACACTTCCAAGGTATATCTAAATTAACTGATACCTTATTATATTCATCAGCATTTGTGCTTTGTACTGATACTAACATTTTATTATATCCTAAAATGTCAATTAAAGTTTATTCTTTGCAATCAGGAGAAGCAGAGAAGCTAAAAGACAAAGACATAGAGATAAGTGTTAATGATGAAAACAACATCGATATCATAAGAGGTGGAGACCCAGATGATTACCCAAAATTTAGTTGCTTATATAATAAAGATGAGATAGATGAAAAATTGGTTGGTGATTATTTCGAAAAAAATGGATTCGAAAACTTTGGTGCTCTTTACATTATGGGAGGTAAAGGTATATATACATGGAATACTGATGGTACACTAACGACAAAAATACAATATTGTGCTAGTCTCAATAAACTATATGAAAGATTAAGAAACAGTGCTAAAAATTTAGAAGTCTTTTTAACCAAAATGAAGGAAGATATAGATTCTGGTATTGCACCCGGAGCTACCTTAAAATATTTTACTGGAGAGATAAATGATAAAGATATAATAGAAGAAGAATATGATGTTAGTACATATAAGAAGTTAATAGAAGCATTAACAGCGAATCAAAAAGGTATGTTAGATGTTATGAATTTAATGATTCAAAATATAGATGAAGTTAATAATGCGATTGTTCCAAGTATCGATTGGAATATATTAAAGGACTTAAAAATAATTGTCGAACATGTAGATGAAACTACCAAAGCAATTACCTATGGAACAGATACAGTAAAACCTAAAAACATGGAAACTATAATAAAAGAGTTAAGTACAAGTAATGATAATATAGCAAAGTGGATAAAAAATAATACTGTTGATTTTACTGAGATTGAGCCCATTAAATATGTAGATTTAAAAGTTAATGAAACTACTAATGAAACTATCTTTGATGTCAATGAGACAAAGATAAATAACATGAAAGACTTTGCTGAGAAAACAAATACAACAGCTGCTAATATTACTAAATGGATAGATGCATTAAATGATCAAACCATAAGTTATGAGACTCTCTTGAACTTAACAGGTGGTAATACTTCTATGTGCCTAATTAATAAAACAACTGGTGAACCAGAAATACATGAGGTTAAAATAGAAATAGATGAAACACCACCACCTACTCCAACACCTGAGCCAACTCCAGACCCTACACCTGAGCCAACTCCTACACCTACACCTGAGCCAACTCCTACGCCTACACCTACTCCAACTGAACCACCAAAAGAGTTAGTCAACCAAAATGATATGGTTTATGTAATTCCTCCTATTGATGAATTAAAGAAACTCGAAGAATATACGATTCCAAAAATAATAGAACCAGAAGTACTCAAATTAACAGTATCCAAGTTTTGGTTATACAGTAAAAAGACAATAGGATGGATAAAGGACTTATCGTATAATATATTAAAAACATATCTATATCTTGCTAAAATACCTATTAAATTAACTTATAAAACAATCGACTACGCCTTTATTCAAACCCTGAAAACATTATATAATATATTTTATTTCCTCTGGTCTCATTTTAAATGCATTGTGTTTGAAGGGTATCGAAACGTAAAAGACGCATTAACAGGGGAGATAAAAGAAGAAAATATAGTATTTAAAGTAACCAACTATGATAGTGAAATAGAAAATTTTGTTGGTGAAATAGACCCTGACTTTGAAGAAATGCTAGAAGGTTTTAAGGAAATCACACCAACTACAAAATCTGTTGATGAGTTAAAGGAGAAAGGATATAAAGAAGTTAATGTAGCATGTACATCATGGGAAGTATTCTGGGGAAACGCCTGGAAGTTAATTAAAAGACCATTTATATCTTTATGGAATGGAGTTAAGAAGTTTGGTAATGATACATATTTATTCTTTACAGGTGAAGATTATGATGGTAGAGGAACATATTGGGAAAATTGTCCTCATATGTTGAGGATTACAATAATAGCTTTCGTCTTGGGTGGTGCAGCAGTTTCAATAGGAGCTCTTGCAGTTATGTATATAATATGTCCAATCGCTGAAAAACTCTTTAATGGATTTGAATATATTATGATTAAATTAACAGGTGGTGATCCAGTTCCTATTGCTCGTACATTAGCAGTAGATGAGAATGATGAAAATAATAATGCCATTGTTGACCCTGATGGAAATAAGATAGATATTGATATTGATTATGAGTTATTAGAAACATTTAGACAAGAATTTAATGCAAAAGTTGTAAATTACAAGGTTATGAATAATGAGATATCAACTCCTTCTACTCCTACAACAGACCCTAATTTTGTTTTAGAATCAGGTATACCTGAATTTGTTATTACTAATAAGGATGTATACTCATTATCTAATACTATTAATGATGTTGCATACAACCTATTAGGCATCTTTGTACCCGATTTACAAAAACAAGCCTTTTTAAATTCGAATAAGCCTATCTTCAAGATAGTATTAAGAAAGAATGTAATATATGATGAAAGAGGTCGGTACATAAAAGAGTTCTATATAACATCCAGAAATGGTAAAATAGTTTGTCCAGTTATTACCTACAATAAAGAGAATGATTATTGTACCATCAATGATAACTCATCAACAGATGATAGGTATTATATAGCATTCGACAAAAGCCTACCTTTTCACCCTTATACTTTATATCTAAATGGTGAACTAAGTATTATGAATGAATATGAACCGACTGCATTAAAAACAGATAAGGCAATAAAATGTTCTATCATTGAAGCTGAAAATGCATTAAAACTCCATAAAAGCGATGTTCACTACTTTTATAAACCATCTATCATCACAGAAGAAACAATAGGAGAGGACGAATATTATAAGATGGTATATGAAGTACCTGATAACTATGAAATACCTGATAAATTAAACTTTGTCTTCAAGGAACATTGTTTTGGCAATACATGGAACCTACAATGGAATACTGATAAAAGTCTTGAGAATAAGGGGTATTGGTCAGGAGATAATGCGAAAGGTCATCTTAATGGGAAAGTCATTAATAAATGGAATATTCGACCTGGTAGGAAAACAGATGGTTGCTACGGTAGCTGGGTTACGATTAAGAAAACAGACTTGCATGATAAATTGATACAGACTGATGAAGAGAATGGCTTAATGTTCTCATTATTGAAGAACTACAAACATAAGATAAGTATTGAGATGAATGATGGAAAGATACATGATGAGGATGAATGGAACCTAACATATACTAATTATGATAGGTCATTTTATGGTGGCATTGATAATGCTTTACATCCAGGTTACTATGGAGCAGTTATTTATTACTTTGAGATGGCTCCTAATGTTATGGATAGAACAGATATGTTTGAGAAGATATATTTAGATATATATGTTGGTGAATCATCTAGAGCAACAAGGTTATCATTCAAAGTTGATAATGTGATTAAAAAGACTGATAAGTGGTTACTCGACGTCATCCCAATCCTAGATACTATTGAGACAATTAGCTATGATTGGGGCTTTTGCTTAGATGTTGGTGAAACCAGAGACATAAAATTATATTTGAGGAAGGATTATACAGACCCGATTGATGAGATTAATTGGGATTCATCAACTAATGCATTTAAGTACATAATAGACCAACAGTTTTATGAAATAACACCAAATCCTAATGCAGCTACTACCTTATATACAGACTACAATATTACTAGTTCGAAGATTATAACAGCTGATAATATTACTACCATGAGGAGTGATTTAAATATGTTAACCAATAATTTTGATGTAGTTAGTTATGATGTTAAGGACATAACCTCGAAAGTAAATGTGTTAAATGCAGAAATGGGAGAGACTAAAAGGATTACTAAACATTTACAAGAAGACATAGACCAGGTTAGAATAGTATCAAATGTAGCACTAGCATTTGGAGTTATAGGAACTGCAGGTAGTATAGCTAATGTTGGTCTTACATTGTTTCGAACAGGGTTCACATTTACAAAGGCTGGTATAGATGCTACTATTGAAGGTGTATCACAAGGTGAACAAGCTTTGTATCATCTAGGTGATGGAAGCAACCTACCTCCATTAAAAATAGGAAGGTCAACTACAACTGATTTAACACCTATTATTGATTGGTGTGATGCAGAAAAGGTAGTTGTTGAATATACTGATGAAACTGAAGACATTTCAAAGACGATAACAACATATCGAGATGCTATTGATTTATGCAACCACTTCAGGGAATCATTAAAACCTGCATTTAGGCTATTAGCTGATAAAATAAATGAGGTTAATGAGGAAGTAGAAAATAATAACTATATTGATAAGAATGATTTAGTAAGAGATGATACTATTGATATAGTAGGTAGTATTGTTAATAAGGAAGTACACCTTGAAGCTGAAGATGTTATTACAGATGGTACTATTAAGGCAAGACTAATGGTTATGAAGGTTAGTGAGTTTAATGACATCGACTATGAGGAGTGTATAATAACTATTACTATTGCAGGTGGTACTATTAGTCAATATGAGGGCAGTGATTACTTCCCAACATGCACCTTAAATGGCAAGACAATAGTTATAGCCAACCCACAGCAAGTAAGAGTTACTGGTATAGCCATTAAAGAAAATAGTGCTATTAGGAGAATGTCATTTGAGGTTAAGGATATAGCATATACATGTGATATAGATGCACTTAACAACAAGGTAGACTCACTTGAAAAGATATCCCACGACAATAATGAATCAATAGCTACTATTATGAATGAATACCCCACAGTTGATGAGGTTAATGATGTCTTGAAGGAGTATACATTAAAGAAAGATATTAGCAAATATAGAGAGAAAAATGATTTGATATACAAAGAATCTATTGAAGTGCCATTTGAAAATGTACAAGATAGTTCAGGAATGTGGGAAGTCAAAATAAAAATGGGTAGAGGAACTCGTCTTGTTGGAACGATAACTGATGACGATGGTGTTGTGAAGAATTTTGATATTCTATTTGATTATGATGAAGATGTCGCTGATGGTAGTGAAATTTATATCAGTACAGAAATTGACGGAAAAAATTATTACGTAAATTATTATGAAAATGAGACTGATGATTGGCGCTTTTTTATCGAAAGCGAAACAGGATATTTAGATACCAAATTAATATTAGCGGAAAAAATATTGAAACAGGATGAAATAGCTTTAAAGAGTGAGCTTGAGGAAAAATATCGAAGCAAAAATGATTTGAAAGTTGGGAATAAAATTATTCTACCAATTACAAACGGCCCTTACGAACCAGAATATCTAAATGATGTATACCATTATACTTCATTCATACCATTCCAAGAAGGAGCTCACTTAGTTGGTGTGACTGGCTCAACAGTAGATTATCCATTTGATATTATATTCAAGACAGACAGAACTGAAAATATACGCGATACAGTTGCTCATATTATGGATACAAGTATTGGTCTGTTTTATTGGGAAGAAGCAACAGGTGTACTTTATAATTATGCTGGAACATATCCAATACGAGTTACTCTAGCAGAATTTGGTGAAGAAGATCAAATAGCATTAAAGAGTGATATTACATCATTATTGGATGACTTATATTGGAGAATATTTTATTCAGGATTTCACAAATCATATTATGAGGATATCCCAGAACTATGCTGGTATTCATACGATACTAGCTCTAAAAAATTAATTGTATATGTCGAATATGCAAGTTCATATATGGAAATGTTATTCATATTTAAAGATTCAAATGACAAGAAACATTATGTTAGAGTTAATTATAGTGAAGGATTTGCAGTACTAGATGAAATATATGGTGAAGATATACTTAGAGCATCCAATAGAAAAAGAGATTTTGAATATGAATTTTATCCTATCGATTTTCAATTAAAGGGCTCTGGAAATATACCATTTACTGAATACTATCTAAAGCAAGTCAAAGCCACACCATAAAAGAGGTTTCTCGGGGCTGGTACCTGTGCCGTTTCATAGATGGGCTTGTTGTGGGGATGGGGTACCTGTGCCGTTTCATTGATGGGCGGTAGGGATGGGGTACATGTGCCGTTTCATAGATGGGCGGTAGGGATGGGGTACATGTGCCGTTTCATAGATAGTGGGCAGTGGGGTGGGGTACCTAAGACGTTTCATAGATGGGTGGTAGGGGTGGGGACCCTGTGCCGTTTCATTGATGGGGAGCAGTAGTGAGAACATTTTTATTTTTTTTCTTTTCTTCTTCTTTTCTTTTTCTTTTCTTTTTTTTTTTTTTTTTTTTTTTTTTTTTTTTTTTTTTTTTTTTTTAACTAGTTCGTGTTGACGGTGTGGCTG
The DNA here is from genome assembly GCA_039105265.1 of Tritrichomonas musculus. Classification (NCBI taxonomy): domain Eukaryota; phylum Parabasalia; order Tritrichomonadida; family Tritrichomonadidae; genus Tritrichomonas; species Tritrichomonas musculus. Next base: position 42,427 of record JAPFFF010000024.1, on the reverse strand, counting down.
TAGGCCCACCGGAAACCGACTAGTATATACTACTCATGTGCATGGGGAAGTCCTCGTTGCTGATACTCTATTCTCCAAATATAAGCATGAATTTTGCCAAATAGTTGAGAAGAACTCAAATACTTTAATAAACGATGAAATCGAATTTTAAAAATACGAGATATTGCTGCTCCATTATGATAAGGATCAAATTCCTTAATATCTTTGAACTCATTCCATTCTAAATTCATGGTTAATGTCAGGAAAAAATTAGGTGCACCAAATTTTGCAGATAAAAGAAAACCATCATTTTCAACTTCGCTCCAATATGATGAAGAACTTTGGAGTGTACGTGGTATAGTGAATTTTATTCCTTCATCCTTTTCATTTTCAATGAAAGCCGATCCATCAGAAATTGCTTTTTCTTTAGCCATTAATTTCTGCCGTCTAAGCTGAAATTCAGTAGCAAAATAAATAATTCGTCCAAACTGAGATACAAGCCATTCTTCTCTTAAAGTTCCGAGCGAATGTATCCAATGGTCGTATTTTTGCATCAAAAGAGATTTGGTTGTTAGCCGAATAAATGTTGTAATAGATAAATAATTATCTTGAGTTTCATTATCATTAACAATCTTTTCATTTGTATCCTCTTCCTCATTTTCTTTGTCACTTTCCTCTTCATAATGATCAATACAATTTTGAATTAAAAGATTATCAGCATCCTGATCCAAATAACCAGCACCACCTTTTCCATTTATAAAAATAAAAGGAAATAAAAGCCTATCATAAGTGCACGAAGCTGGCGAAATTGTATGAGATTCATAATTAAACTGTTCATATACATGAGGAGATAATTTTGCAACAATTTTAGATCTATGATTAAAATTATTATCACCATTTATTACAGCTATATTTAAAGCCTCTTCATTATTTATTTTCCTTTGATTCAGATTCTCATCTAATAAACTGGAATAAGCATTATCACCTCCTAGTTTTTCTATTGTTCTTCTGCAATAATTTAATAGAAATGGATTAGATGAGTTCAAAATAATTGAAATTATATCAACAATCTCATTATTTTGGAGAATAAAATTATTATAAGCGTTTGAAGCAATAATTTGCTCATTCCCAGAAAATACAGCATATACTGTTGATAAAATTTGTCGTCAGCCATCATATGCATAAGGTAAACCTGTTACAAAAATGGTGCTGTGAGTAGCATTTGGACTATGTATTTTTGCATTCTGGATTACTGGACGTAATTGATAATTAATAATACGCGCATAGTTAGGCACCTTATCTTTATTTTTCAAAAAAATGTTGATAACATCACTTGGAGGTGGACCAATATCAACAGCATCTTTAATTTGAGGATATCCTCTGCAACATGAATTTTTAGATTCACCTGGGAAGAGCACAGCGCCGCAATTTTTACATATATAAAATTCTTCAACATTAAAATCTTGCTTAGAAGAAGATAAAAAGTTCCATCTCAATGGTACTTGTGAAAAAAAAGTATAATTTAATGCTGTTTCAATTTGTTTAAATTGTAATACTTGTTTGAAGTAATTGTTAATTCTTTCATCATTTAATATATTATTTTTCATCCTATTTGTCAAAAAAACAAATAAATTAACTTTTTTTCGTAAATTTTCAATTAAACTCAACTGTTCTTTTTGATAAAGAACATAAAATGTATCTATGGGCCATTCTAAATCCCAAAAGTTATTATTATCAAAAAATGAAAAACTTGTAAAAATAATCAATTTTTTTTTTACCTGACACAATTAATCCTATAGAAAAACTATCTAAAACTAATTGCATATCTTTATCTTCAAGATCAAGAACAAAATAATCAGAAAACCTCCTTTGAATATATAATAATTGATTATTATTTGGTAGTAAAATTATAAAATGGGAACTTATATGAATACTTTCAACTTTTTTTACAATTGAATCTATTGATGGAACAGTTTTACACAAATCATATAATAATTTAGTCCTTGTAAAGCTGCTATCATTCAATATAACACAATTAGGGAATGAGGGCTGTATTTGATGTTGAAAAATCTGCTGCTGATCTGTCTCAAATTGTGAGTTATTTGCGGAATTAATCTGTAGATTATTTGTGTGATTAATCTGCTGCTGATCTGTCTCAAATTGTGAGTTACTTGCGGAATTAATCTGTAGATTATTTGTGTGATTAATCTGCTGCTGATCTGTCTCAAATTGCGAGTTATTTGCGGAATTAATCTGTAGATTATTTGTGTGATTAATCTGCTGCTGATCTGTCTCAAATTGTGAGTTACTTGCGGAATTAATCTGTAGGCTATTTGCGGAATTAATCTGTAGACTATTTGTGTGATTAAACTGTAGGTCATTTGTGTGATTAAACTGTAGGTTATTTGTGGAATTAATTTGCTTGTTCAGCATAGCAATAAATTGTGGGATGCTCATTAGATGCATATATAAGCCTTGATGCTGTGAGAAAGATGTCGGCTGAATTCTGTTAACTGCTAACAGATTGTTTTTACGATGATTATTAAACCATAATCTTACTGCGCGAACACTCCAATGCGGACTAATAAGTTTTAAAGATCGAGATACTTCTCTAGCTAATTTATTTCTTTTTTCAGAACGGTCAGGATACGAAAAATACTCATTAATATTATTTTGTAGTATTTTTATTTCTAAATCATCTGGATAATATCTTCTACCATCATTTTGATCCATTTTAAAATAATTATCAAATTGAATTAATATTTGTTCAATATATATGTATATTATCTATATATATATATATAAACGCTGGCCCTCTCAATTTTAAAATCAACTTTTTTGCAGTTCTTTTGTGATATTTAAAATCTCCGTATTATTCTTACAATGAATCTTCTCTTTTTTAAACACAAAATTGCGAATAAAAGGTAGTTTTCATTCAAAATGGATTTTTTTTTATTAATTGAATAAATTAGATGTACCTTCACTCAAAAAAAAACGAACTTTTTTTCTGAATTTTAAAAGCTTGATAAGTCCATGGATAATAAAGTTTTGTAGGTAAAATTATGATATGAAATTATTCCAAGCATGAACTTTATGTTGGATTGTTACTGACGCAAAATTAAATTTGGTGTGCAAAATATATAAGCATTTTCAATATCTCCAAAAGTAGAATTTTTCAAGTGACTTTTATGATTTAAAATCAAATTTCATTGTTATCTAGCAAGATATGCAAATTTTGGGAGCTGTGGAAACGGCCATTTTTTCCAAAAACAGCTTTCAAGTTCTCTCTTTTTCAGAACTTAACGTATTAGTATAAACGATCATTTCTCAGAAATTTCTAAAATTTGAATAGCGATACTCTTATATTTCTGACGATTATTGCTGAAACAACCATTTTAAAATAGTTATTAAACTTTTTCTTTATAACTAATCATAAATTAAAACCTTTTTATTTAATAACCTAATACAAGAAAAGAAAAAACAGAATTTCTAATTATGAATAGGAAAGAAGCAAATATTATTATTTTTATTATCAGAAACTTTTTGAATATATTTTATTTTGTGAGGTATACAAATTAAAAAAATATAAATATCTCTAAATTTACCGATGGAAGTTGAAAAATAATTTGATAAATATACTTTAATACTGATTTATAAAAATATAAAATAAAATAAATTGTTTGAAAAATTCAGCAAAAAAAATTGGAAGAGTGATGGTACATCTAATAAATTGAATAAATTGAATTAGATTATTTTATTTATTTATTTATTTATTATTATTATTAATTCTATTAATTCAATTAGATTATTTTTTAATCAGTCCTCAGCCAATAAGCAACTCAGCCAAGGAACAACTCAGCAAAGGAACAACTCAGCCAAGAAACAACTCAGCCAAGGAACAATTCAGCCAAGAAACAACTCAGCAAAGGAACAACTCAGCCAAGGAACAACTTACCCAAGGAGCAACTCAGCCAAGGAGCAACTTACCCAAGGAGCAACTCAGCCAAGGAGCAACTCAGCCAAGAAACAACTCAGCCAAGGAACAATTCAGCCAAGAAACAACTCAGCCAAGGAACAATTCAGCCAAGAAACAACTCAGCAAAGGAACAACTCAGCCAAGGAACAACTTACCCAAGGAGCAACTCAGCCAAGGAGCAACTCAGCCAAGAAACAACTCAGCCAAGGAACAATTCAGCCAAGAAACAACTCAGCAAAGGAACAACTTACCCAAGAAGCAACTCAGCCAAAAATCAACTTAGCCAAGGAGCAACTCAGCCAAGAAACAACTCAGCCAAGGAACAATTCAGCCAAGAAACAACTCAGCAAAGGAACAACTTACCCAAGAAGCAACTCAGCCAAAAATCAACTTAGCCAAGGAGCAACTCAGCCAAGAAACAACTTAGCCAAGGAGCAACTCAGCCAAGAAACAACTCAGCAAAGGAACAACTCAGCCAAGGAACAACTTAGCCAAGGAACAACTCAGCCAAGGAACAACTCAGCCAAAGAACAATTCAGCCAAGAAACAACTCAGCAAAGGAACAACTCAGCCAAGGAACAACTTACCCAAGGAGCAACTCAGCCAAGAAACAACTCAGCCAAGGAACAATCCAGCCAAGAAACAACTCAGCAAAGGAACAACTTACCCAAGGAGCAACTCAGCCAAGGAGCAACTCAGCCAAGAAACAACTCAGCCAAGGAACAATTCAGCCAAGAAACAACTCAGCAAAGGAACAACTCAGCCAAGGAACAACTTACCCAAGAAGCAACTCAGCCAAAAATCAACTTAGCCAAGGAGCAACTCAGCCAAAAAACAACTTAGCCAAGGAACAACTCAGCCAAGGAACAACTCAGCCAAAGAACAATTCAGCCAAGAAACAACTCAGCAAAGGAACAACTCAGCCAAGGAACAACTTAGCCAAGGAACAACTCAGCCAAGGAACAACTCGCCAAAGAACAATTCAGCCAAGAAACAACTCAGCAAAGGAACAACTCAGCCAAGGAACAACTTACCCAAGGAGCAACTCAGACAAGGAGCAACTCAGCCAAGAAACAACTCAGCCAAGGAACAATCCAGCCAAGAAACAACTCAGCAAAGGAACAACTTACCCAAGGAGCAACTCAGCCAAGAAACAACTCAGCCAAGGAACAATTCAGCCAAGAAACAACTCAGCAAAGGAACAACTTACCCAAGAAGCAACTCAGCCAAAAATCAACTTAGCCAAGGAGCAACTCAGCCAAAAAACAACTTAGCCAAGGAACAACTCAGCCAAGGAACAACTCAGCCAAAGAACAATTCAGCCAAGAAACAACTCAGCAAAGGAACAACTCAGCAAAGGAACAACTTACCCAAGGAGCAACTCAGCCAAGGAGCAACTCAGCCAAGGAGCAACTCAGCCAAGAAACAACTCAGCCAAGGAACAATCCAGCCAAGAAACAACTCAGCAAAGGAACAACTTACCCAAGAAGCAACTCATCCAAAAAACAACTTAGCCAAGGAGCAACTCAGCCAAGAAACAACTCAGCCAAGGAACAACTCAGCCAAGGAACAACTCAGGCAAGGAACAACTCAGCCAAGGAACAACTCAGGCAAGGAGTAACTCAGCCAAAAAACAACTCATCCAAGGAACAACTTACCCAAGAAGAAACTCAGCCAAAAAACAACTCAGCCAAGGAGCAACTCAGCCAAAAAACAACTCAGCCAAGGAACAATTCAGCCAAGAAACAACTCAGCAAAGGAACAATTCAGCCAAGAAACAACTCAGCAAAGGAACAACTCAGCCAAGGAACAACTTACCCAAGGAGCAACTCAGCCAAGGAGCAACTCAGCCAAGAAACAACTCAGCCAAGGAACAATTCAGCCAAGAAACAACTCAGCAAAGGAACAACTCAGCCAAGGAACAACTTACCCAAGGAGCAACTCAGCCAAGAAACAACTCAGCCAAGGAGCAACTCAGCCAAGAAACAACTCAGCAAAGGAACAACTCAGCCAAGGAACAACTTACCCAAGGAGCAACTCAGCCAAGGAGCAACTCAGCCAAGAAACAACTCAGCCAAGGAACAATCCAGCCAAGAAACAACTCAGCAAAGGAACAACTTACCCAAGAAGCAACTCATCCAAAAAACAACTTAGCCAAGGAGCAACTCAGCCAAGAAACAACTCAGCCAAGGAACAACTTACCCAAGGAGCAACTCAGCCAAGGAGCAACTCAGCCAAGAAACAACTCAGCCAAGGAACAATCCAGCCAAGAAACAACTCAGCAAAGGAACAACTTACCCAAGAAGCAACTCATCCAAAAAACAACTTAGCCAAGGAGCAACTCAGCCAAGAAACAACTCAGCCAAGGAACAACTCAGCCAAGGAACAACTCAGGCAAGGAACAACTCAGCCAAGGAACAACTCAGGCAAGGAGTAACTCAGCCAAAAAACAACTCATCCAAGGAACAACTTACCCAAGAAGAAACTCAGCCAAAAAACAACTCAGCCAAGGAGCAACTCAGCCAAAAAACAACTCAGCCAAGGAACAATTCAGCCAAGAAACAACTCAGCAAAGGAACAATTCAGCCAAGAAACAACTCAGCAAAGGAACAACTCAGCCAAGGAACAACTTACCCAAGGAGCAACTCAGCCAAGGAGCAACTCAGCCAAGAAACAACTCAGCCAAGGAACAATTCAGCCAAGAAACAACTCAGCAAAGGAACAACTCAGCCAAGGAACAACTTACCCAAGGAGCAACTCAGCCAAGAAACAACTCAGCCAAGGAGCAACTCAGCCAAGAAACAACTCAGCAAAGGAACAACTCAGCCAAGGAACAACTTACCCAAGGAGCAACTCAGCCAAGGAGCAACTCAGCCAAGAAATAACTCAGCCAAGGAACAATCCAGCCAAGAAACAACTCAGCAAAGGAACAACTTACCCAAGAAGCAACTCATCCAAAAAACAACTTAGCCAAGGAGCAACTCAGCCAAGAAACAACTCAGCCAAGGAACAACTTACCCAAGGAGCAACTCAGCCAAGGAGCAACTCAGCCAAGAAACAACTCAGCCAAGGAACAATCCAGCCAAGAAACAACTCAGCAAAGGAACAACTTACCCAAGAAGCAACTCATCCAAAAAACAACTTAGCCAAGGAGCAACTCAGCCAAGAAACAACTCAGCCAAGGAACAACTCAGCCAAGGAACAACTCAGCCAAGGAACAACTCAGGCAAGGAGTAACTCAGCCAAAAAACAACTCATCCAAGGAACAACTTACCCAAGAAGAAACTCAGCCAAAAAACAACTTAGCCAAGGAGCAACTCAGCCAAAAAACAACTCAGCCAAGGAACAATTCAGCCAAGAAACAACTCAGCCAAGGAACAATTCAGCCAAGAAACAACTCAGCAAAGGAACAACTCAGCCAAGGAACAACTTACCCAAGGAGCAACTCAGCCAAGGAGCAACTCAGCCAAGAAACAACTCAGCCAAGGAACAATTCAGCCAAGAAACAACTCAGCAAAGGAACTACTCAGCCAAGGAACAACTTACCCAAGGAGCAACTCAGCCAAGAAACAACTCAGCCAAGGAGCAACTCAGCCAAGAAACAACTCAGCAAAGGAACAACTCAGCCAAGGAACAACTTACCCAAGGAGCAACTCAGCCAAGGAGCAACTCAGCCAAGAAACAACTCAGCCAAGGAACAATCCAGCCAAGAAACAACTCAGCAAAGGAACAACTTACCCAAGAAGCAACTCATCCAAAAAACAACTTAGCCAAGGAGCAACTCAGCCAAGAAACAACTCAGCCAAGGAACAACTTACCCAAGGAGCAACTCAGCCAAGGAGCAACTCAGCCAAGAAACAACTCAGCCAAGGAACAATCCAGCCAAGAAACAACTCAGCAAAGGAACAACTTACCCAAGAAGCAACTCATCCAAAAAACAACTTAGCCAAGGAGCAACTCAGCCAAGAAACAACTCAGCCAAGGAACAACTCAGCCAAGGAACAACTCAGCCAAGGAACAACTCAGCCAAGGAACAACTTAGCCAAGGAACAACTCAGCCAAGGAACAACTCAGCCAAGGAACAATTCAGCCAAGAAACAACTCAGCCAAGGAACAACTTACCCAAGAAGAAACTCAGCCAAAAAACAACTTAGCCAAGGAGCAACTCAGCCAAAAAACAACTCAGCCAAGGAACAATTCAGCCAAGAAACAACTCAGCCAAGGAACAATTCAGCCAAGAAACAACTCAGCAAAGGAACAACTCAGCCAAGGAACAACTTACCCAAGGAGCAACTCAGCCAAGGAGCAACTCAGCCAAGAAACAACTCAGCCAAGGAACAATTCAGCCAAGAAACAACTCAGCAAAGGAACAACTTACCCAAGAAGCAACTCAGCCAAAAAACAACTTAGCCAAGGAGCAACTCAGCCAAAAAACAACTTAGCCAAGGAGCAACTCAGCCAAGAAACAACTCAGCAAAGGAACAACTCAGCCAAGGAACAACTTAGCCAAGGAACAACTCAGCCAAGGAACAACTCAGCCAAAGAACAATTCAGCCAAGAAACAACTCAGCAAAGGAACAACTCAGCCAAGGAACAACTTACCCAAGGAGCAACTCAGCCAAGGAGCAACTCAGCCAAGAAACAACTCAGCCAAGGAACAATCCAGCCAAGAAACAACTCAGCAAAGGAACAACTTACCCAAGAAGCAACTCAGCCAAGGAGCAACTCAGCCAAGAAACAACTCAGCCAAGGAACAATTCAGCCAAGAAACAACTCAGCAAAGGAACAACTTACCCAAGAAGCAACTCAGCCAAAAATCAACTTAGCCAAGGAGCAACTCAGCCAAGAAACAACTCAGCAAAGGAACAACTCAGCCAAAGAACAACTTAGCCAAGGAACAACTCAGCCAAGGAACAACTCAGCCAAAGAACAATTCAGCCAAGAAACAACTCAGCAAAGGAACAACTCAGCCAAGGAACAACTTACCCAAGGAGCAACTCAGCCAAGGAGCAACTCAGCCAAGAAACAACTCAGCCAAGGAACAATCCAGCCAAGAAACAACTCAGCAAAGGAACAACTTACCCAAGGAGCAACTCAGCCAAGGAGCAACTCAGCCAAGGAACAACTCAGCCAAGAAACAATTCAGCAAAGGAACAACTTACCCAAGAAGCAACTCAGCCAAAAATCAACTTAGCCAAGGAGCAACTCAGCCAAAAAACAACTTAGCCAAGGAACAACTCAGCCAAGGAACAACTCAGCCAAAGAACAATTCAGCCAAGAAACAACTCAGCAAAGGAACAACTCAGCCAAGGAACAACTTACCCAAGGAGCAACTCAGCCAAGGAGCAACTCAGCCAAGAAACAACTCAGCCAAGAAACAATCCAGCCAAGAAACAACTCAGCAAAGGAACAACTTACCCAAGAAGCAACTCATCCAAAAAACAACTTAGCCAAGGAGCAACTCAGCCAAGAAACAACTCAGCCAAGGAACAACTCAGCCAAGGAACAACTCAGGCAAGGAACAACTCAGCCAAGGAACAACTCAGGCAAGGAGTAACTCAGCCAAAAAACAACTCATCCAAGGAACAACTTACCCAAGAAGAAACTCAGCCAAAAAACAACTTAGCCAAGGAGCAACTCAGCCAAAAAACAACTCAGCCAAGGAACAATTCAGCCAAGAAACAACTCAGCCAAGGAACAACTTACCCAAGGAGCAACTCAGCCAAGGAGCAACTCAGCCAAGAAACAACTCAGCCAAGGAACAACTTACCCAAGAAACAACTCAGCCAAGAAACAACTCAGGCAAGGAACAATCCAGCCAAGGAACAACTTAGCCAAGGAACAACTCAGCCAAGGAACAACTCAGCCAAAGAACAATTCAGCCAAGAAACAACTCAGCAAAGGAACAACTCAGCCAAGGAACAACTTACCCAAGGAGCAACTCAGCCAAGGAGCAACTCAGCCAAGAAACAACTGAGCCAAGGAACAATCCAGCCAAGAAACAACTCAGCAAAGGAACAACTTACCCAAGAAGCAACTCAGCCAAGGAGCAACTCAGCCAAGAAACAACTCAGCCAAGGAACAATTCAGCCAAGAAACAACTCAGCAAAGGAACAACTTACCCAAGAAGCAACTCAGCCAAAAATCAACTTAGCCAAGGAGCAACTCAGCCAAGGAACAACTCAGCAAAGGAACAACTCAGCCAAGGAACAACTTAGCCAAGGAACAACTCAGCCAAGGAACAACTCAGCCAAAGAACAATTCAGCCAAGAAACAACTCAGCAAAGGAACAACTCAGCCAAGGAACAACTTACCCAAGGAGCAACTCAGCCAAGGAGCAACTCAGCCAAGAAACAACTCAGCCAAGGAACAATCCAGCCAAGAAACAACTCAGCAAAGGAACAACTTACCCAAGGAGCAACTCAGCCAAGGAGCAACTCAGCCAAGGAACAACTCAGCCAAGAAACAATTCAGCAAAGGAACAACTTACCCAAGAAGCAACTCAGCCAAAAATCAACTTAGCCAAGGAGCAACTCAGCCAAAAAACAACTTAGCCAAGGAACAACTCAGCCAAGGAACAACTCAGCCAAAGAACAATTCAGCCAAGAAACAACTCAGCAAAGGAACAACTCAGCCAAGGAACAACTTACCCAAGGAGCAACTCAGCCAAGGAGCAACTCAGCCAAGAAACAACTCAGCCAAGAAACAATCCAGCCAAGAAACAACTCAGCAAAGGAACAACTTACCCAAGAAGCAACTCATCCAAAAAACAACTTAGCCAAGGAGCAACTCAGCCAAGAAACAACTCAGCCAAGGAACAACTCAGCCAAGGAACAACTCAGGCAAGGAACAACTCAGCCAAGGAACAACTCAGGCAAGGAGTAACTCAGCCAAAAAACAACTCATCCAAGGAACAACTTACCCAAGAAGAAACTCAGCCAAAAAACAACTTAGCCAAGGAGCAACTCAGCCAAAAAACAACTCAGCCAAGGAACAATTCAGCCAAGAAACAACTCAGCCAAGGAACAACTTACCCAAGGAGCAACTCAGCCAAGGAGCAACTCAGCCAAGAAACAACTCAGCCAAGGAACAATCCAGCCAAGAAACAACTCAGCCAAGGAACAACTTACCCAAGGAGCAACTCAGCCAAGGAGCAACTCAGCCAAGAAACAACTCAGCCAAGGAACAATTCAGCCAAGAAACAACTCAGCAAAGGAACAACTTACCCAAGAAGCAACTCAGCCAAAAATCAACTTAGCCAAGGAGCAACTCAGCCAAAAAACAACTCAGCAAAGGAACAACTCAGCCAAAGAACAATTCAGCCAAGAAACAACTCAGCAAAGGAACAACTCAGCCAAGGAACAACTTACCCAAGAAGCAACTCAGCCAAGGAGCAACTCAGCCAAGAAACAACTCAGCCAAGGAACAATCCAGCCAAGAAACAACTCAGCAAAGGAACAACTTACCCAAGAAGCAACTCATCCAAAAAACAACTTAGCAAAGAAAAATCTCAGCCAAGGAACAACTCAGCCAGGGAACAACTCAGCCAAGGAGTAACTCAGCCAAAAAACAACTCATCCAAGGAACAACTTACCCAAGAAGAAACTCAGCCAAAAAACAACTTAGCCAAGGAGCAACTCAGCCAAAAAACAACTCAGCCAAGGAACAATTCAGCCAAGAAACAACTCAGCAAAGGAACAACTCAGCAAAGGAACAACTTACCCAAGGAGCAACTCAGACAAGGAGCAACTCAGCCAAGAAGCAACTCAGCCAAAAACAACTTAGCAAAGAAACATCTCAGCCAAGAAACAACTCAGCCAAGGAACAATTCAGCCAAGAAACAACTCAGCCAAGGAACAATTCAGCCAAGAAAAAACTCAGCAAAGGAACAACTCAGCCAAGGAACAACTTACCCAAGGAGCAACTCAGTCAAGGAGCAATTCAGCCAAGAAACAACTCAGCCAAGGAACAATTCAGCCAAGAAACAACTCAGCCAAGGAACAATTCAGCCAAGAAACAACTCAGCCAAGAAACAACTCAGCCAAGGAACAATTCAGCCAAGAAACAACTCAGCCAAGGAACAATTCAGCCAAGAAACAACTCAGCCAAGGAACAACTTACCCAAGAAACAACTCAGCCAAGGAACAACTTAGCAAAGAAACATCTCAGCCAAGAAACAACTCAGCCAAGGAACAATTCAGCCAAGAAACAACTCAGCCAAGAAACAACTCAGCCAAGGAACAACTTACCCAAGAAACAACTCAGCCAAGGAACAACTTACCCAAGAAACATCTCAGCCAAGAAACAACTCAGCCAAGGAACAATTCAGCCAAGAAACAACTCAGCCAAGAAACAACTCAGCCAAGAAACAACTCAGCCAAGGAACAACTTACCCAAGAAACAACTCAGCCAAGGAACAACTTAGCAAAGAAACATCTCAGCCAAGAAACAACTCAGCCAAGGAACAACTCAGCCAAGGAACAACTCAGCAAAGAAACAAATCAGCCAAGGAACAACTTACCCAAGAAACAACTCAGCCAAGGAACAACTTAGCAAAGAAACATCTCAGCCAAGAAACAACTCAGCCAAGGAACAATTCAGCCAAGGAACAATTCAGCCAAGAAACAACTCAGCCAAGAAACAACTCAGCCAAGGAACAACTCAGCCAAGAAACAACTCAGCCAAGAAACAACTCAGCCAAGGAACAACTTACCCAAGAAACAACTCAGCCAAGGAACAACTTAGCAAAGAAACATCTCAGCCAAGAAACAACTCAGCCAAGGAACAACTCATCCAAAAAACAACTTAGCCAAGGAGCAACTCAGCCAAGAAACAACTCAGCCAAGGAACAACTCAGCCAAGGAACAACTCAGCCAAGGAACAACTCAGGCAAGGAGTAACTCAGCCAAAAAACAACTCATCCAAGGAACAACTTACCCAAGAAGAAACTCAGCCAAAAAACAACTTAGCCAAGGAGCAACTCAGCCAAAAAACAACTCAGCCAAGGAACAATTCAGCCAAGAAACAACTCAGCCAAGGAACAATTCAGCCAAGAAACAACTCAGCAAAGGAACAACTCAGCCAAGGAACAACTTACCCAAGGAGCAACTCAGCCAAGGAGCAACTCAGCCAAGAAACAACTCAGCCAAGGAACAATTCAGCCAAGAAACAACTCAGCAAAGGAACAACTTACCCAAGAAGCAACTCAGCCAAAAAACAACTTAGCCAAGGAGCAACTCAGCCAAAAAACAACTTAGCCAAGGAGCAACTCAGCCAAGAAACAACTCAGCAAAGGAACAACTCAGCCAAGGAACAACTTAGCCAAGGAACAACTCAGCCAAGGAACAACTCAGCCAAAGAACAATTCAGCCAAGAAACAACTCAGCAAAGGAACAACTCAGCCAAGGAACAACTTACCCAAGGAGCAACTCAGCCAAGGAGCAACTCAGCCAAGAAACAACTGAGCCAAGGAACAATCCAGCCAAGAAACAACTCAGCAAAGGAACAACTTACCCAAGAAGCAACTCAGCCAAGGAGCAACTCAGCCAAGAAACAACTCAGCCAAGGAACAATTCAGCCAAGAAACAACTCAGCAAAGGAACAACTTACCCAAGAAGCAACTCAGCCAAAAATCAACTTAGCCAAGGAGCAACTCAGCCAAGAAACAACTCAGCAAAGGAACAACTCAGCCAAGGAACAACTTAGCCAAGGAACAACTCAGCCAAGGAACAACTCAGCCAAAGAACAATTCACCCAAGAAACAACTCAGCAAAGGAACAACTCAGCCAAGGAACAACTTACCCAAGGAGCAACTCAGCCAAGGAGCAACTCAGCCAAGAAACAACTCAGCCAAGGAACAATTCAGCCAAGAAACAACTCAGCAAAGGAACAACTTACCCAAGGAGCAACTCAGCCAAGGAGCAACTCAGCCAAGGAACAACTCAGCCAAGAAACAATTCAGCAAAGGAACAACTTACCCAAGAAGCAACTCAGCCAAAAATCAACTTAGCCAAGGAGCAACTCAGCCAAAAAACAACTTAGCCAAGGAACAACTCAGCCAAGGAACAACTCAGCCAAAGAACAATTCAGCCAAGAAACAACTCAGCAAAGGAACAACTCAGCCAAGGAACAACTTACCCAAGGAGCAACTCAGCCAAGGAGCAACTCAGCCAAGAAACAACTCAGCCAAGAAACAATCCAGCCAAGAAACAACTCAGCAAAGGAACAACTTACCCAAGAAGCAACTCATCCAAAAAACAACTTAGCCAAGGAGCAACTCAGCCAAGAAACAACTCAGCCAAGGAACAACTCAGCCAAGGAACAACTCAGGCAAGGAACAACTCAGCCAAGGAACAACTCAGGCAAGGAGTAACTCAGCCAAAAAACAACTCATCCAAGGAACAACTTACCCAAGAAGAAACTCAGCCAAAAAACAACTTAGCCAAGGAGCAACTCAGCCAAAAAACAACTCAGCCAAGGAACAATTCAGCCAAGAAACAACTCAGCCAAGGAACAACTTACCCAAGGAGCAACTCAGCCAAGGAGCAACTCAGCCAAGAAACAACTCAGCCAAGGAACAACTTACCCAAGAAACAACTCAGCCAAGAAACAACTCAGGCAAGGAACAATCCAGCCAAGGAACAACTTAGCCAAGGAACAACTCAGCCAAGGAACAACTCAGCCAAAGAACAATTCAGCCAAGAAACAACTCAGCAAAGGAACAACTCAGCCAAGGAACAACTTACCCAAGGAGCAACTCAGCCAAGGAGCAACTCAGCCAAGAAACAACTGAGCCAAGGAACAATCCAGCCAAGAAACAACTCAGCAAAGGAACAACTTACCCAAGAAGCAACTCAGCCAAGGAGCAACTCAGCCAAGAAACAACTCAGCCAAGGAACAATTCAGCCAAGAAACAACTCAGCAAAGGAACAACTTACCCAAGAAGCAACTCAGCCAAAAATCAACTTAGCCAAGGAGCAACTCAGCCAAGGAACAACTCAGCAAAGGAACAACTCAGCCAAGGAACAACTTAGCCAAGGAACAACTCAGCCAAGGAACAACTCAGCCAAAGAACAATTCAGCCAAGAAACAACTCAGCAAAGGAACAACTCAGCCAAGGAACAACTTACCCAAGGAGCAACTCAGCCAAGGAGCAACTCAGCCAAGAAACAACTCAGCCAAGGAACAATCCAGCCAAGAAACAACTCAGCAAAGGAACAACTTACCCAAGGAGCAACTCAGCCAAGGAGCAACTCAGCCAAGGAACAACTCAGCCAAGAAACAATTCAGCAAAGGAACAACTTACCCAAGAAGCAACTCAGCCAAAAATCAACTTAGCCAAGGAGCAACTCAGCCAAAAAACAACTTAGCCAAGGAACAACTCAGCCAAGGAACAACTCAGCCAAAGAACAATTCAGCCAAGAAACAACTCAGCAAAGGAACAACTCAGCCAAGGAACAACTTACCCAAGGAGCAACTCAGCCAAGGAGCAACTCAGCCAAGAAACAACTCAGCCAAGAAACAATCCAGCCAAGAAACAACTCAGCAAAGGAACAACTTACCCAAGAAGCAACTCATCCAAAAAACAACTTAGCCAAGGAGCAACTCAGCCAAGAAACAACTCAGCCAAGGAACAACTCAGCCAAGGAACAACTCAGGCAAGGAACAACTCAGCCAAGGAACAACTCAGGCAAGGAGTAACTCAGCCAAAAAACAACTCATCCAAGGAACAACTTACCCAAGAAGAAACTCAGCCAAAAAACAACTTAGCCAAGGAGCAACTCAGCCAAAAAACAACTCAGCCAAGAAACAACTCAGCAAAGGAACAACTCAGCCAAGGAACAACTTACCCAAGGAGCAACTCAGCCAAGGAGCAACTCAGCCAAGAAACAACTCAGCCAAGGAACAATCCAGCCAAGAAACAACTCAGCCAAGGAACAACTTACCCAAGGAGCAACTCAGCCAAGGAGCAACTCAGCCAAGAAACAACTCAGCCAAGGAACAATTCAGCCAAGAAACAACTCAGCAAAGGAACAACTTACCCAAGAAGCAACTCAGCCAAAAATCAACTTAGCCAAGGAGCAACTCAGCCAAAAAACAACTCAGCAAAGGAACAACTCAGCCAAAGAACAATTCAGCCAAGAAACAACTCAGCAAAGGAACAACTCAGCCAAGGAACAACTTACCCAAGAAGCAACTCAGCCAAGGAGCAACTCAGCCAAGAAACAACTCAGCCAAGGAACAATCCAGCCAAGAAACAACTCAGCAAAGGAACAACTTACCCAAGAAGCAACTCATCCAAAAAACAACTTAGCAAAGAAAAATCTCAGCCAAGGAACAACTCAGCCAGGGAACAACTCAGCCAAGGAGTAACTCAGCCAAAAAACAACTCATCCAAGGAACAACTTACCCAAGAAGAAACTCAGCCAAAAAACAACTTAGCCAAGGAGCAACTCAGCCAAAAAACAACTCAGCCAAGGAACAATTCAGCCAAGAAACAACTCAGCAAAGGAACAACTCAGCAAAGGAACAACTTACCCAAGGAGCAACTCAGACAAGGAGCAACTCAGCCAAGAAGCAACTCAGCCAAAAACAACTTAGCAAAGAAACATCTCAGCCAAGAAACAACTCAGCCAAGGAACAATTCAGCCAAGAAACAACTCAGCCAAGGAACAATTCAGCCAAGAAAAAACTCAGCAAAGGAACAACTCAGCCAAGGAACAACTTACCCAAGGAGCAACTCAGTCAAGGAGCAATTCAGCCAAGAAACAACTCAGCCAAGGAACAATTCAGCCAAGAAACAACTCAGCCAAGGAACAATTCAGCCAAGAAACAACTCAGCCAAGAAACAACTCAGCCAAGGAACAATTCAGCCAAGAAACAACTCAGCCAAGGAACAATTCAGCCAAGAAACAACTCAGCCAAGGAACAACTTACCCAAGAAACAACTCAGCCAAGGAACAACTTAGCAAAGAAACATCTCAGCCAAGAAACAACTCAGCCAAGGAACAATTCAGCCAAGAAACAACTCAGCCAAGAAACAACTCAGCCAAGGAACAACTTACCCAAGAAACAACTCAGCCAAGGAACAACTTACCCAAGAAACATCTCAGCCAAGAAACAACTCAGCCAAGGAACAATTCAGCCAAGAAACAACTCAGCCAAGAAACAACTCAGCCAAGAAACAACTCAGCCAAGGAACAACTTACCCAAGAAACAACTCAGCCAAGGAACAACTTAGCAAAGAAACATCTCAGCCAAGAAACAACTCAGCCAAGGAACAACTCAGCCAAGGAACAACTCAGCAAAGAAACAAATCAGCCAAGGAACAACTTACCCAAGAAACAACTCAGCCAAGGAACAACTTAGCAAAGAAACATCTCAGCCAAGAAACAACTCAGCCAAGGAACAATTCAGCCAAGGAACAATTCAGCCAAGAAACAACTCAGCCAAGAAACAACTCAGCCAAGGAACAACTCAGCCAAGAAACAACTCAGCCAAGAAACAACTCAGCCAAGGAACAACTTACCCAAGAAACAACTCAGCCAAGGAACAACTTAGCAAAGAAACATCTCAGCCAAGAAACAACTCAGCCAAGGAACAACTCATCCAAAAAACAACTTAGCCAAGGAGCAACTCAGCCAAGAAACAACTCAGCCAAGGAACAACTCAGCCAAGGAACAACTCAGCCAAGGAACAACTCAGGCAAGGAGTAACTCAGCCAAAAAACAACTCATCCAAGGAACAACTTACCCAAGAAGAAACTCAGCCAAAAAACAACTTAGCCAAGGAGCAACTCAGCCAAAAAACAACTCAGCCAAGGAACAATTCAGCCAAGAAACAACTCAGCCAAGGAACAATTCAGCCAAGAAACAACTCAGCAAAGGAACAACTCAGCCAAGGAACAACTTACCCAAGGAGCAACTCAGCCAAGGAGCAACTCAGCCAAGAAACAACTCAGCCAAGGAACAATTCAGCCAAGAAACAACTCAGCAAAGGAACAACTTACCCAAGAAGCAACTCAGCCAAAAAACAACTTAGCCAAGGAGCAACTCAGCCAAAAAACAACTTAGCCAAGGAGCAACTCAGCCAAGAAACAACTCAGCAAAGGAACAACTCAGCCAAGGAACAACTTAGCCAAGGAACAACTCAGCCAAGGAACAACTCAGCCAAAGAACAATTCAGCCAAGAAACAACTCAGCAAAGGAACAACTCAGCCAAGGAACAACTTACCCAAGGAGCAACTCAGCCAAGGAGCAACTCAGCCAAGAAACAACTGAGCCAAGGAACAATCCAGCCAAGAAACAACTCAGCAAAGGAACAACTTACCCAAGAAGCAACTCAGCCAAGGAGCAACTCAGCCAAGAAACAACTCAGCCAAGGAACAATTCAGCCAAGAAACAACTCAGCAAAGGAACAACTTACCCAAGAAGCAACTCAGCCAAAAATCAACTTAGCCAAGGAGCAACTCAGCCAAGAAACAACTCAGCAAAGGAACAACTCAGCCAAGGAACAACTTAGCCAAGGAACAACTCAGCCAAGGAACAACTCAGCCAAAGAACAATTCACCCAAGAAACAACTCAGCAAAGGAACAACTCAGCCAAGGAACAACTTACCCAAGGAGCAACTCAGCCAAGGAGCAACTCAGCCAAGAAACAACTCAGCCAAGGAACAATTCAGCCAAGAAACAACTCAGCAAAGGAACAACTTACCCAAGGAGCAACTCAGCCAAGGAGCAACTCAGCCAAGGAACAACTCAGCCAAGAAACAATTCAGCAAAGGAACAACTTACCCAAGAAGCAACTCAGCCAAAAATCAACTTAGCCAAGGAGCAACTCAGCCAAAAAACAACTTAGCCAAGGAACAACTCAGCCAAGGAACAACTCAGCCAAAGAACAATTCAGCCAAGAAACAACTCAGCAAAGGAACAACTCAGCCAAGGAACAACTTACCCAAGGAGCAACTCAGCCAAGGAGCAACTCAGCCAAGAAACAACTCAGCCAAGAAACAATCCAGCCAAGAAACAACTCAGCAAAGGAACAACTTACCCAAGAAGCAACTCATCCAAAAAACAACTTAGCCAAGGAGCAACTCAGCCAAGAAACAACTCAGCCAAGGAACAACTCAGCCAAGGAACAACTCAGGCAAGGAACAACTCAGCCAAGGAACAACTCAGGCAAGGAGTAACTCAGCCAAAAAACAACTCATCCAAGGAACAACTTACCCAAGAAGAAACTCAGCCAAAAAACAACTTAGCCAAGGAGCAACTCAGCCAAAAAACAACTCAGCCAAGGAACAATTCAGCCAAGAAACAACTCAGCCAAGGAACAACTTACCCAAGGAGCAACTCAGCCAAGGAGCAACTCAGCCAAGAAACAACTCAGCCAAGGAACAACTTACCCAAGAAACAACTCAGCCAAGAAACAACTCAGGCAAGGAACAATCCAGCCAAGGAACAACTTAGCCAAGGAACAACTCAGCCAAGGAACAACTCAGCCAAAGAACAATTCAGCCAAGAAACAACTCAGCAAAGGAACAACTCAGCCAAGGAACAACTTACCCAAGGAGCAACTCAGCCAAGGAGCAACTCAGCCAAGAAACAACTGAGCCAAGGAACAATCCAGCCAAGAAACAACTCAGCAAAGGAACAACTTACCCAAGAAGCAACTCAGCCAAGGAGCAACTCAGCCAAGAAACAACTCAGCCAAGGAACAATTCAGCCAAGAAACAACTCAGCAAAGGAACAACTTACCCAAGAAGCAACTCAGCCAAAAATCAACTTAGCCAAGGAGCAACTCAGCCAAGGAACAACTCAGCAAAGGAACAACTCAGCCAAGGAACAACTTAGCCAAGGAACAACTCAGCCAAGGAACAACTCAGCCAAAGAACAATTCAGCCAAGAAACAACTCAGCAAAGGAACAACTCAGCCAAGGAACAACTTACCCAAGGAGCAACTCAGCCAAGGAGCAACTCAGCCAAGAAACAACTGAGCCAAGGAACAATCCAGCCAAGAAACAACTCAGCAAAGGAACAACTTACCCAAGGAGCAACTCAGCCAAGGAGCAACTCAGCCAAGGAACAACTCAGCCAAGAAACAATTCAGCAAAGGAACAACTTACCCAAGAAGCAACTCAGCCAAAAATCAACTTAGCCAAGGAGCAACTCAGCCAAAAAACAACTTAGCCAAGGAACAACTCAGCCAAGGAACAACTCAGCCAAAGAACAATTCAGCCAAGAAACAACTCAGCAAAGGAACAACTCAGCCAAGGAACAACTTACCCAAGGAGCAACTCAGCCAAGGAGCAACTCAGCCAAGAAACAACTCAGCCAAGAAACAATCCAGCCAAGAAACAACTCAGCAAAGGAACAACTTACCCAAGAAGCAACTCATCCAAAAAACAACTTAGCCAAGGAGCAACTCAGCCAAGAAACAACTCAGCCAAGGAACAACTCAGCCAAGGAACAACTCAGGCAAGGAACAACTCAGCCAAGGAACAACTCAGGCAAGGAGTAACTCAGCCAAAAAACAACTCATCCAAGGAACAACTTACCCAAGAAGAAACTCAGCCAAAAAACAACTTAGCCAAGGAGCAACTCAGCCAAAAAACAACTCAGCCAAGAAACAACTCAGCAAAGGAACAACTCAGCCAAGGAACAACTTACCCAAGGAGCAACTCAGCCAAGGAGCAACTCAGCCAAGAAACAACTCAGCCAAGGAACAATCCAGCCAAGAAACAACTCAGCCAAGGAACAACTTACCCAAGGAGCAACTCAGCCAAGGAGCAACTCAGCCAAGAAACAACTCAGCCAAGGAACAATTCAGCCAAGAAACAACTCAGCAAAGGAACAACTTACCCAAGAAGCAACTCAGCCAAAAATCAACTTAGCCAAGGAGCAACTCAGCCAAAAAACAACTCAGCAAAGGAACAACTCAGCCAAAGAACAATTCAGCCAAGAAACAACTCAGCAAAGGAACAACTCAGCCAAGGAACAACTTACCCAAGAAGCAACTCAGCCAAGGAGCAACTCAGCCAAGAAACAACTCAGCCAAGGAACAATCCAGCCAAGAAACAACTCAGCAAAGGAACAACTTACCCAAGAAGCAACTCATCCAAAAAACAACTTAGCAAAGAAAAATCTCAGCCAAGGAACAACTCAGCCAGGGAACAACTCAGCCAAGGAGTAACTCAGCCAAAAAACAACTCATCCAAGGAACAACTTACCCAAGAAGAAACTCAGCCAAAAAACAACTTAGCCAAGGAGCAACTCAGCCAAAAAACAACTCAGCCAAGGAACAATTCAGCCAAGAAACAACTCAGCAAAGGAACAACTCAGCAAAGGAACAACTTACCCAAGGAGCAACTCAGACAAGGAGCAACTCAGCCAAGAAGCAACTCAGCCAAAAACAACTTAGCAAAGAAACATCTCAGCCAAGAAACAACTCAGCCAAGGAACAATTCAGCCAAGAAACAACTCAGCCAAGGAACAATTCAGCGAAGAAAAAACTCAGCAAAGGAACAACTCAGCCAAGGAACAACTTACCCAAGGAGCAACTCAGTCAAGGAGCAATTCAGCCAAGAAACAACTCAGCCAAGGAACAATTCAGCCAAGAAACAACTCAGCCAAGGAACAATTCAGCCAAGAAACAACTCAGCCAAGAAACAACTCAGCCAAGGAACAATTCAGCCAAGAAACAACTCAGCCAAGGAACAATTCAGCCAAGAAACAACTCAGCCAAGGAACAACTTACCCAAGAAACAACTCAGCCAAGGAACAACTTAGCAAAGAAACATCTCAGCCAAGAAACAACTCAGCCAAGGAACAATTCAGCCAAGAAACAACTCAGCCAAGAAACAACTCAGCCAAGGAACAACTTACCCAAGAAACAACTCAGCCAAGGAACAACTTACCCAAGAAACATCTCAGCCAAGAAACAACTCAGCCAAGGAACAATTCAGCCAAGAAACAACTCAGCCAAGAAACAACTCAGCCAAGAAACAACTCAGCCAAGGAACAACTTACCCAAGAAACAACTCAGCCAAGGAACAACTTAGCAAAGAAACATCTCAGCCAAGAAACAACTCAGCCAAGGAACAACTCAGCCAAGGAACAACTCAGCAAAGAAACAAATCAGCCAAGGAACAACTTACCCAAGAAACAACTCAGCCAAGGAACAACTTAGCAAAGAAACATCTCAGCCAAGAAACAACTCAGCCAAGGAACAATTCAGCCAAGGAACAATTCAGCCAAGAAACAACTCAGCCAAGAAACAACTCAGCCAAGGAACAACTCAGCCAAGAAACAACTCAGCCAAGAAACAACTCAGCCAAGGAACAACTTACCCAAGAAACAACTCAGCCAAGGAACAACTTAGCAAAGAAACATCTCAGCCAAGAAACAACTCAGCCAAGGAACAACTCATCCAAAAAACAACTTAGCCAAGGAGCAACTCAGCCAAGAAACAACTCAGCCAAGGAACAACTCAGCCAAGGAACAACTCAGCCAAGGAACAACTCAGGCAAGGAGTAACTCAGCCAAAAAACAACTCATCCAAGGAACAACTTACCCAAGAAGAAACTCAGCCAAAAAACAACTTAGCCAAGGAGCAACTCAGCCAAAAAACAACTCAGCCAAGGAACAATTCAGCCAAGAAACAACTCAGCCAAGGAACAATTCAGCCAAGAAACAACTCAGCAAAGGAACAACTCAGCCAAGGAACAACTTACCCAAGGAGCAACTCAGCCAAGGAGCAACTCAGCCAAGAAACAACTCAGCCAAGGAACAATTCAGCCAAGAAACAACTCAGCAAAGGAACAACTTACCCAAGAAGCAACTCAGCCAAAAAACAACTTAGCCAAGGAGCAACTCAGCCAAAAAACAACTTAGCCAAGGAGCAACTCAGCCAAGAAACAACTCAGCAAAGGAACAACTCAGCCAAGGAACAACTTAGCCAAGGAACAACTCAGCCAAGGAACAACTCAGCCAAAGAACAATTCAGCCAAGAAACAACTCAGCAAAGGAACAACTCAGCCAAGGAACAACTTACCCAAGGAGCAACTCAGCCAAGGAGCAACTCAGCCAAGAAACAACTGAGCCAAGGAACAATCCAGCCAAGAAACAACTCAGCAAAGGAACAACTTACCCAAGAAGCAACTCAGCCAAGGAGCAACTCAGCCAAGAAACAACTCAGCCAAGGAACAATTCAGCCAAGAAACAACTCAGCAAAGGAACAACTTACCCAAGAAGCAACTCAGCCAAAAATCAACTTAGCCAAGGAGCAACTCAGCCAAGAAACAACTCAGCAAAGGAACAACTCAGCCAAGGAACAACTTAGCCAAGGAACAACTCAGCCAAGGAACAACTCAGCCAAAGAACAATTCACCCAAGAAACAACTCAGCAAAGGAACAACTCAGCCAAGGAACAACTTACCCAAGGAGCAACTCAGCCAAGGAGCAACTCAGCCAAGAAACAACTCAGCCAAGGAACAATTCAGCCAAGAAACAACTCAGCAAAGGAACAACTTACCCAAGGAGCAACTCAGCCAAGGAGCAACTCAGCCAAGGAACAACTCAGCCAAGAAACAATTCAGCAAAGGAACAACTTACCCAAGAAGCAACTCAGCCAAAAATCAACTTAGCCAAGGAGCAACTCAGCCAAAAAACAACTTAGCCAAGGAACAACTCAGCCAAGGAACAACTCAGCCAAAGAACAATTCAGCCAAGAAACAACTCAGCAAAGGAACAACTCAGCCAAGGAACAACTTACCCAAGGAGCAACTCAGCCAAGGAGCAACTCAGCCAAGAAACAACTCAGCCAAGAAACAATCCAGCCAAGAAACAACTCAGCAAAGGAACAACTTACCCAAGAAGCAACTCATCCAAAAAACAACTTAGCCAAGGAGCAACTCAGCCAAGAAACAACTCAGCCAAGGAACAACTCAGCCAAGGAACAACTCAGGCAAGGAACAACTCAGCCAAGGAACAACTCAGGCAAGGAGTAACTCAGCCAAAAAACAACTCATCCAAGGAACAACTTACCCAAGAAGAAACTCAGCCAAAAAACAACTTAGCCAAGGAGCAACTCAGCCAAAAAACAACTCAGCCAAGAAACAACTCAGCAAAGGAACAACTCAGCCAAGGAACAACTTACCCAAGGAGCAACTCAGCCAAGGAGCAACTCAGCCAAGAAACAACTCAGCCAAGGAACAATCCAGCCAAGAAACAACTCAGCCAAGGAACAACTTACCCAAGGAGCAACTCAGCCAAGGAGCAACTCAGCCAAGAAACAACTCAGCCAAGGAACAATTCAGCCAAGAAACAACTCAGCAAAGGAACAACTTACCCAAGAAGCAACTCAGCCAAAAATCAACTTAGCAAAGGAACAACTCAGCCAAAGAACAATTCAGCCAAGAAACAACTCAGCAAAGGAACAACTCAGCCAAGGAACAACTTACCCAAGAAGCAACTCAGCCAAGGAGCAACTCAGCCAAGAAACAACTCAGCCAAGGAACAATCCAGCCAAGAAACAACTCAGCAAAGGAACAACTTACCCAAGAAGCAACTCATCCAAAAAACAACTTAGCAAAGAAAAATCTCAGCCAAGGAACAACTCAGCCAGGGAACAACTCAGCCAAGGAGTAACTCAGCCAAAAAACAACTCATCCAAGGAACAACTTACCCAAGAAGAAACTCAGCCAATAAACAACTCAGCCAAGGAACAATTCAGCCAAGAAACAACTCAGCAAAGGAACAACTCAGCAAAGGAACAACTTACCCAAGGAGCAACTCAGACAAGGAGCAACTCAGCCAAGAAGCAACTCAGCCAAAAACAACTTAGCAAAGAAACATCTCAGCCAAGAAACAACTCAGCCAAGGAACAATTCAGCCAAGAAACAACTCAGCCAAGGAACAATTCAGCGAAGAAAAAACTCAGCAAAGGAACAACTCAGCCAAGGAACAACTTACCCAAGGAGCAACTCAGTCAAGGAGCAATTCAGCCAAGAAACAACTCAGCCAAGGAACAATTCAGCCAAGAAACAACTCAGCCAAGGAACAATTCAGCCAAGAAACAACTCAGCCAAGAAACAACTCAGCCAAGGAACAATTCAGCCAAGAAACAACTCAGCCAAGGAACAATTCAGCCAAGAAACAACTCAGCCAAGGAACAACTTACCCAAGAAACAACTCAGCCAAGGAACAACTTAGCAAAGAAACATCTCAGCCAAGAAACAACTCAGCCAAGGAACAATTCAGCCAAGAAACAACTCAGCCAAGAAACAACTCAGCCAAGGAACAACTTACCCAAGAAACAACTCAGCCAAGGAACAACTTAGCAAAGAAACATCTCAGCCAAGAAACAACTCAGCCAAGGAACAATTCAGCCAAGAAACAACTCAGCCAAGAAACAACTCAGCCAAGAAACAACTCAGCCAAGGAACAACTTACCCAAGAAACAACTCAGCCAAGGAACAACTTAGCAAAGAAACATCTCAGCCAAGAAACAACTCAGCCAAGGAACAACTCAGCCAAGGAACAACTCAGCAAAGAAACAAATCAGCCAAGGAACAACTTACCCAAGAAACAACTCAGCCAAGGAACAACTTAGCAAAGAAACATCTCAGCCAAGAAACAACTCAGCCAAGGAACAATTCAGCCAAGGAACAATTCAGCCAAGAAACAACTCAGCCAAGAAACAACTCAGCCAAGGAACAACTCAGCCAAGAAACAACTCAGCCAAGAAACAACTCAGCCAAGGAACAACTTACCCAAGAAACAACTCAGCCAAGGAACAACTTAGCAAAGAAACATCTCAGCCAAGAAACAACTCAGCCAAGGAACAACTTACCCAAGAAACAACTCAGCCAAGGAACAACTTACCCAAGAAACAACTCAGCCAAGGAACAACTTAGCAAAGAAACATCTCAGCCAAGAAACAACTCAGCCAAGGAACAATTCAGCCAAGAAACAACTCAGCCAAGAAACAACTCAGCCAAGGAACAACTTACCCAAGAAACAACTCAGCCAAGGAACAACTTAGCAAAGAAACATCTCAGCCAAGAAACAACTCAGCCAAGGAACAACTCAGCCAAGGAACAACTCAGCCAAGGAACAACTCAGCCAAGGAACAACTCAGGCAAGGAGTAACTCAGCCAAGAAACAACTCATCCAAGGAACAACTTACCCAAGAAGAAACTCAGCCAAAAAACAACTTAGCCAAGGAGCAACTCAGCCAAAAAACAACTCAGCCAAGGAACAATTCAGCCAAGAAACAACTCAGCCAAGGAACAACTTACCCAAGGAGCAACTCAGCCAAGGAGCAACTCAGCCAAGAAACAACTCAGCCAAGGAACAACTTACCCAAGAAACAACTCAGCCAAGAAACAACTCAGGCAAGGAACAATCCAGCCAAGGAACAACTTAGCCAAGGAACAACTCAGCCAAGGAACAACTCAGCCAAAGAACAATTCAGCCAAGAAACAACTCAGCAAAGGAACAACTCAGCCAAGGAACAACTTACCCAAGGAGCAACTCAGCCAAGGAGCAACTCAGCCAAGAAACAACTGAGCCAAGGAACAATCCAGCCAAGAAACAACTCAGCAAAGGAACAACTTACCCAAGAAGCAACTCAGCCAAGGAGCAACTCAGCCAAGAAACAACTCAGCCAAGGAACAATTCAGCCAAGAAACAACTCAGCAAAGGAACAACTTACCCAAGAAGCAACTCAGCCAAAAATCAACTTAGCCAAGGAGCAACTCAGCCAAGAAACAACTCAGCAAAGGAACAACTCAGCCAAGGAACAACTTAGCCAAGGAACAACTCAGCCAAGGAACAACTCAGCCAAAGAACAATTCAGCCAAGAAACAACTCAGCAAAGGAACAACTCAGCCAAGGAACAACTTACCCAAGGAGCAACTCAGCCAAGGAGCAACTCAGCCAAGAAACAACTCAGCCAAGGAACAATCCAGCCAAGAAACAACTCAGCAAAGGAACAACTTACCCAAGGAGCAACTCAGCCAAGGAGCAACTCAGCCAAGGAACAACTCAGCCAAGAAACAATTCAGCAAAGGAACAACTTACCCAAGAAGCAACTCAGCCAAAAATCAACTTAGCCAAGGAGCAACTCAGCCAAAAAACAACTTAGCCAAGGAACAACTCAGCCAAGGAACAACTCAGCCAAAGAACAATTCAGCCAAGAAACAACTCAGCAAAGGAACAACTCAGCCAAGGAACAACTTACCCAAGGAGCAACTCAGCCAAGGAGCAACTCAGCCAAGAAACAACTCAGCCAAGAAACAATCCAGCCAAGAAACAACTCAGCAAAGGAACAACTTACCCAAGAAGCAACTCATCCAAAAAACAACTTAGCCAAGGAGCAACTCAGCCAAGAAACAACTCAGCCAAGGAACAACTCAGCCAAGGAACAACTCAGGCAAGGAACAACTCAGCCAAGGAACAACTCAGGCAAGGAGTAACTCAGCCAAAAAACAACTCATCCAAGGAACAACTTACCCAAGAAGAAACTCAGCCAAAAAACAACTTAGCCAAGGAGCAACTCAGCCAAAAAACAACTCAGCCAAGAAACAACTCAGCAAAGGAACAACTCAGCCAAGGAACAACTTACCCAAGGAGCAACTCAGCCAAGGAGCAACTCAGCCAAGAAACAACTCAGCCAAGGAACAATCCAGCCAAGAAACAACTCAGCCAAGGAACAACTTACCCAAGGAGCAACTCAGCCAAGGAGCAACTCAGCCAAGAAACAACTCAGCCAAGGAACAATTCAGCCAAGAAACAACTCAGCAAAGGAACAACTTACCCAAGAAGCAACTCAGCCAAAAATCAACTTAGCCAAGGAGCAACTCAGCCAAAAAACAACTCAGCAAAGGAACAACTCAGCCAAAGAACAATTCAGCCAAGAAACAACTCAGCAAAGGAACAACTCAGCCAAGGAACAACTTACCCAAGAAGCAACTCAGCCAAGGAGCAACTCAGCCAAGAAACAACTCAGCCAAGGAACAATCCAGCCAAGAAACAACTCAGCAAAGGAACAACTTACCCAAGAAGCAACTCATCCAAAAAACAACTTAGCAAAGAAAAATCTCAGCCAAGGAACAACTCAGCCAGGGAACAACTCAGCCAAGGAGTAACTCAGCCAAAAAACAACTCATCCAAGGAACAACTTACCCAAGAAGAAACTCAGCCAAAAAACAACTTAGCCAAGGAGCAACTCAGCCAAAAAACAACTCAGCCAAGGAACAATTCAGCCAAGAAACAACTCAGCAAAGGAACAACTCAGCAAAGGAACAACTTACCCAAGGAGCAACTCAGACAAGGAGCAACTCAGCCAAGAAGCAACTCAGCCAAAAACAACTTAGCAAAGAAACATCTCAGCCAAGAAACAACTCAGCCAAGGAACAATTCAGCCAAGAAACAACTCAGCCAAGGAACAATTCAGCCAAGAAAAAACTCAGCAAAGGAACAACTCAGCCAAGGAACAACTTACCCAAGGAGCAACTCAGTCAAGGAGCAATTCAGCCAAGAAACAACTCAGCCAAGGAACAATTCAGCCAAGAAACAACTCAGCCAAGGAACAATTCAGCCAAGAAACAACTCAGCCAAGAAACAACTCAGCCAAGGAACAATTCAGCCAAGAAACAACTCAGCCAAGGAACAATTCAGCCAAGAAACAACTCAGCCAAGGAACAACTTACCCAAGAAACAACTCAGCCAAGGAACAACTTAGCAAAGAAACATCTCAGCCAAGAAACAACTCAGCCAAGGAACAATTCAGCCAAGAAACAACTCAGCCAAGAAACAACTCAGCCAAGGAACAACTTACCCAAGAAACAACTCAGCCAAGGAACAACTTAGCAAAGAAACATCTCAGCCAAGAAACAACTCAGCCAAGGAACAATTCAGCCAAGAAACAACTCAGCCAAGAAACAACTCAGCCAAGAAACAACTCAGCCAAGGAACAACTTACCCAAGAAACAACTCAGCCAAGGAACAACTTAGCAAAGAAACATCTCAGCCAAGAAACAACTCAGCCAAGGAACAACTCAGCCAAGGAACAACTCAGCAAAGAAACAAATCAGCCAAGGAACAACTTACCCAAGAAACAACTCAGCCAAGGAACAACTTAGCAAAGAAACATCTCAGCCAAGAAACAACTCAGCCAAGGAACAATTCAGCCAAGGAACAATTCAGCCAAGAAACAACTCAGCCAAGAAACAACTCAGCCAAGGAACAACTCAGCCAAGAAACAACTCAGCCAAGAAACAACTCAGCCAAGGAACAACTTACCCAAGAAACAACTCAGCCAAGGAACAACTTAGCAAAGAAACATCTCAGCCAAGAAACAACTCAGCCAAGGAACAACTCAGCCAAGGAACAACTTACCCAAGAAACAACTCAGCCAAGGAACAACTTACCCAAGAAACAACTCAGCCAAGGAACAACTTAGCAAAGAAACATCTCAGCCAAGAAACAACTCAGCCAAGGAACAATTCAGCCAAGAAACAACTCAGCCAAGAAACAACTCAGCCAAGGAACAACTTACCCAAGAAACAACTCAGCCAAGGAACAACTTAGCAAAGAAACATCTCAGCCAAGAAACAACTCAGCCAAGGAACAATTCAGCCAAGAAACAACTCAGCAAAGGAACAACTCAGCCAAGGAACAACTTACCCAAGGAGCAACTCAGCCAAGGAGCAACTCAGCCAAGAAACAACTCAGCCAAGGAACAATTCAGCCAAGAAACAACTCAGCAAAGGAACAACTTACCCAAGAAGCAACTCAGCCAAAAAACAACTTAGCCAAGGAGCAACTCATCCAAAAAACAACTTAGCCAAGGAGCAACTCAGCCAAGAAACAACTCAGCCAAGGAACAACTCAGCCAAGGAACAACTTAGCCAAGGAACAACTCAGCCAAGGAACAACTCAGCCAAAGAACAATTCAGCCAAGAAACAACTGCCAGCAAAGGAACAACTCAGCCAAGGAACAACTTACCCAAGGAGCAACTCAGCCAAGGAGCAACTCATCCAAGAAACAACTGAGCCAAGGAACAATCCAGCCAAGAAACAACTCAGCAAAGGAACAACTTACCCAAGAAGCAACTCAGCCAAGGAGCAACTCAGCCAAGAAACAACTCAGCCAAGGAACAATTCAGCCAAGAAACAACTCAGCAAAGGAACAACTTACCCAAGAAGCAACTCAGCCAAAAATCAACTTAGCCAAGGAGCAACTCAGCCAAGAAACAACTCAGCAAAGGAACAACTCAGCCAAGGAACAACTTAGCCAAGGAACAACTCAGCCAAGGAACAACTCAGCCAAAGAACAATTCAGCCAAGAAACAACTCAGCAAAGGAACAACTCAGCCAAGGAACAACTTACCCAAGGAGCAACTCAGCCAAGGAGCAACTCAGCCAAGAAACAACTCAGCCAAGGAACAATTCAGCCAAGAAACAACTCAGCAAAGGAACAACTTACCCAAGGAGCAACTCAGCCAAGGAGCAACTCAGCCAAGGAACAACTCAGCCAAGAAACAATTCAGCAAAGGAACAACTTACCCAAGAAGCAACTCAGCCAAAAATCAACTTAGCCAAGGAGCAACTCAGCCAAAAAACAACTTAGCCAAGGAACAACTCAGCCAAGGAACAACTCAGCCAAAGAACAATTCAGCCAAGAAACAACTCAGCAAAGGAACAACTCAGCCAAGGAACAACTTACCCAAGGAGCAACTCAGCCAAGGAGCAACTCAGCCAAGAAACAACTCAGCCAAGAAACAATCCAGCCAAGAAACAACTCAGCAAAGGAACAACTTACCCAAGAAGCAACTCATCCAAAAAACAACTTAGCCAAGGAGCAACTCAGCCAAGAAACAACTCAGCCAAGGAACAACTCAGCCAAGGAACAACTCAGGCAAGGAACAACTCAGCCAAGGAACAACTCAGGCAAGGAGTAACTCAGCCAAAAAACAACTCATCCAAGGAACAACTTACCCAAGAAGAAACTCAGCCAAAAAACAACTTAGCCAAGGAGCAACTCAGCCAAAAAACAACTCAGCCAAGAAACAACTCAGCAAAGGAACAACTCAGCCAAGGAACAACTTACCCAAGGAGCAACTCAGCCAAGGAGCAACTCAGCCAAGAAACAACTCAGCCAAGGAACAATCCAGCCAAGAAACAACTCAGCCAAGGAACAACTTACCCAAGGAGCAACTCAGCCAAGGAGCAACTCAGCCAAGAAACAACTCAGCCAAGGAACAATTCAGCCAAGAAACAACTCAGCAAAGGAACAACTTACCCAAGAAGCAACTCAGCCAAAAATCAACTTAGCCAAGGAGCAACTCAGCCAAAAAACAACTCAGCAAAGGAACAACTCAGCCAAAGAACAATTCAGCCAAGAAACAACTCAGCAAAGGAACAACTCAGCCAAGGAACAACTTACCCAAGAAGCAACTCAGCCAAGGAGCAACTCAGCCAAGAAACAACTCAGCCAAGGAACAATCCAGCCAAGAAACAACTCAGCAAAGGAACAACTTACCCAAGAAGCAACTCATCCAAAAAACAACTTAGCAAAGAAAAATCTCAGCCAAGGAACAACTCAGCCAGGGAACAACTCAGCCAAGGAGTAACTCAGCCAAAAAACAACTCATCCAAGGAACAACTTACCCAAGAAGAAACTCAGCCAAAAAACAACTTAGCCAAGGAGCAACTCAGCCAATAAACAACTCAGCCAAGGAACAATTCAGCCAAGAAACAACTCAGCAAAGGAACAACTCAGCAAAGGAACAACTTACCCAAGAAACAACTCAGCCAAGGAACAACTTAGCAAAGAAACATCTCAGCCAAGAAACAACTCAGCCAAGGAACAACTCAGCCAAGGAACAACTTACCCAAGAAACAACTCAGCCAAGGAACAACTTACCCAAGAAACAACTCAGCCAAGGAACAACTTAGCAAAGAAACATCTCAGCCAAGGAACAATTCAGCCAAGAAACAATTCAGCCAAGAAACAACTCAGCCAAGAAACAACTCAGCCAAGGAACAACTTACCCAAGAAACAACTCAGCCAAGGAACAACTTAGCAAAGAAACATCTCAGCCAAGAAACAACTCAGCCAAGGAACAACTCAGCCAAGGAACAACTTACCCAAGAAACAACTCAGCCAAGGAACAACTTACCCAAGAAACAACTCAGCCAAGGAACAACTTAGCAAAGAAACATCTCAGCCAATAAACAACTCAGCCAAGGAACAATTCAGCCAAGAAACAACTCAGCCAAGAAACAACTCAGCCAAGGAACAACTTACCCAAGAAACAACTCAGCCAAGGAACAACTTAGCAAAGAAACATCTCAGCCAAGAAACAACTCAGCCAAGGAACAATTCAGCCAAGAAACAACTCAGCCAAGAAACAACTCAGCCAAGAAACAACTCAGCCAAGGAACAACTTACCCAAGAAACAACTCAGCCAAGGAACAACTTAGCAAAGAAACATCTCAGCCAAGAAACAACTCAGCCAAGGAACAACTCAGCCAAGGAACAACTCAGCAAAGAAACAAATCAGCCAAGGAACAACTTACCCAAGAAACAACTCAGCCAAGGAACAACTTAGCAAAGAAACATCTCAGCCAAGAAACAACTCAGCCAAGGAACAATTCAGCCAAGGAACAATTCAGCCAAGAAACAACTCAGCCAAGAAACAACTCAGCCAAGGAACAACTCAGCCAAGAAACAACTCAGCCAAGAAACAACTCAGCCAAGGAACAACTTACCCAAGAAACAACTCAGCCAAGGAACAACTTAGCAAAGAAACATCTCAGCCAAGAAACAACTCAGCCAAGGAACAACTCAGCCAAGGAACAACTTACCCAAGAAACAACTCAGCCAAGGAACAACTTACCCAAGAAACAACTCAGCCAAGGAACAACTTAGCAAAGAAACATCTCAGCCAATAAACAACTCAGCCAAGGAACAATTCAGCCAAGAAACAACTCAGCCAAGAAACAACTCAGCCAAGGAACAACTTACCCAAGAAACAACTCAGCCAAGGAACAACTTAGCAAAGAAACATCTCAGCCAAGAAACAACTCAGCCAAGGAACAATTCAGCCAAGAAACAACTCAGCCAAGAGACAACTCAGCCAAGAAACAACTCAGCCAAGAAACAACTCAGCCAAGAAACAACTCAGCCAAGAAACAACTTACCCAAGAAACAACTCAGCCAAGGAACAACTCAGCCAAGGAACAACTCAGCCAAGGAACAACTCAGCCAAGAAACAACTCAGCCAAGGAACAACTTACCCAAGAAACAACTCAGCCAAGGAACAACTTAGCAAAGAAACATCTCAGCCAAGAAACAACTCAGCCAAGGAACAATTCAGCCAAGAAACAACTCAGCAAAGGAACAACTCAGCAAAGGAACAACTTACCCAAGGAGCAACTCAGACAAGGAGCAACTCAGCCAAGGAACAACTCAGCCAATGAACAATTCAGCCAAGAAACAACTCAGCCAAGGAACAATTCAGCCAAGAAACAACTCAGCAAAGGAACAACTCAGCCAAGGAACAACTTACCCAAGGAGCAACTCAGCCAAGGAGCAACTCAGCCAAGAAACAACTCAGCCAAGGAACAATTCAGCCAAGGAACAATTCAGCCAAGAAACAACTCAGCAAAGGAACAACTCAGCCAAGGAACAACTTACCCAAGGAGCAACTCAGCCAAGGAGCAACTCAGCCAAGAAACAACTCAGCCAAGGAACAATTCAGCCAATGAACAATTCAGCCAAGAAACAACTCAGCCAAGGAACAATTCAGCCAAGAAACAACTCAGCAAAGGAACAACTCAGCCAAGAAACAACTTACCCAAGGAGCAACTCAGCCAAGGAGCAACTCAGCCAAGAAACAACTCAGCCAAGGAACAACTCAGCAAAGGAACAACTTACCCAAGGAGCAACTCAGACAAGGAGCAACTCAGCCAAGGAACAACTCAGCCAATGAACAATTCAGCCAAGAAACAACTCAGCCAAGGAACAATTCAGCCAAGAAACAACTCAGCAAAGGAACAACTCAGCCAAGGAACAACTTACCCAAGGAGCAACTCAGCCAAGGAGCAACTCAGCCAAGAAACAACTCAGCCAAGGAACAATTCAGCCAAGGAACAATTCAGCCAAGAAACAACTCAGCAAAGGAACAACTCAGCCAAGGAACAACTTACCCAAGGAGCAACTCAGCCAAGGAGCAACTCAGCCAAGAAACAACTCAGCCAAGGAACAATTCAGCCAAGGAACAATTCAGCCAAGGAACAATTCAGCCAAGAAACAACTCAGCCAAGGAACAATTCAGCCAAGAAACAACTCAGCCAAGAAACAACTCAGCCAAGAAACAACTCAGCCAATGAACAATTCAGCCAAGAAACAACTCAGCCAAGGAACAATTCAGCCAAGAAACAACTCAGTAAAGGAACAACTCAGCCAAGGAACAACTTACCCAAGGAGCAACTCAGCCAAGAAACAACTCAGCCAAGGAACAATTCAGCCAAGGAACAATTCAGCCAAGAAACAACTCAGCCAAGGAACAATTCAGCCAAGAAACAACTCAGCCAAGGAACAATTCAGCCAAGAAACAACTCAGCCAAGGAACAACTTACCCAAGAAACAACTCAGCCAAGGAACAACTTAGCAAAGAAACATCTCAGCCAAGAAACAACTCAGCCAAGGAACAACTCAGCCAAGGAACAACTTAGCAAAGAAACATCTCAGCCAAGAAATAACTC
This sequence comes from Tritrichomonas musculus, assembly GCA_039105265.1. Classification (NCBI taxonomy): domain Eukaryota; phylum Parabasalia; order Tritrichomonadida; family Tritrichomonadidae; genus Tritrichomonas; species Tritrichomonas musculus. The sequence goes on along the minus strand of JAPFFF010000024.1, from coordinate 7,699 downwards.
AGCCAAGGAACAATTCAGCCAAGAAACAACTCAGCCAAGGAACAACTTACCCAAGAAACAACTCAGCCAAGGAACAACTCAGCCAAGGAACAACTTACCCAAGAAACAACTCAGCCAAGGAACAATTCAGCCAAGAAACAACTCAGCCAAGAAACAACTCAGCCAAGAAACAACTCAGCCAAGGAACAACTTACCCAAGAAACAACTCAGCCAAGGAACAACTTAGCAAAGAAACATCTCAGCCAAGAAACAACTCAGCCAAGGAACAACTCAGCCAAGGAACAACTCAGCCAAGAAACAACTCAGCCAAGGAACAACTTACCCAAGAAACAACTCAGCCAAGGAACAACTTAGCAAAGAAACATCTCAGCCAAGAAACAACTCAGCCAAGGAACAACTCAGCCAAGGAACAACTTACCCAAGAAACAACTCAGCCAAGGAACAACTTACCCAAGAAACAACTCAGCCAAGGAACAACTTAGCAAAGAAACATCTCAGCCAAGAAACAACTCAGCCAAGGAACAATTCAGCCAAGAAACAACTCAGCCAAGGAACAACTTACCCAAGAAACAACTCAGCCAAGAAACAACTTAGCAAAGAAACATCTCAGCCAAGAAACAACTCAGCCAAGGAACAATTCAGCCAAGAAACAACTCAGCCAAGAAACAACTCAGCCAAGGAACAACTCAGCCAAGAAACAACTCAGCCAAGAAACAACTCAGCCAAGGAACAACTTACCCAAGAAACAACTCAGCCAAGGAACAACTTACCCAAGAAACAACTCAGCCAAGGAACAACTTAGCAAAGAAACATCTCAGCCAATAAACAACTCAGCCAAGGAACAACTCAGCCAAGGAACAACTTAGCAAAGAAACATCTCAGCCAAGAAATAACTCAGCCAAGGAACAACTTACCCAAGAAACAACTCAGCCAAGGAACAACTTACCCAAGAAACAACTCAGCCAAGGAACAACTTAGCAAAGAAACAACTCAGCCAAGAAACAACTCAGCCAAGGAACAACTCAGCCAAGGAACAACTCAGCCAAGAAACAACTCAGCCAAGGAACAACTTACCCAAGAAACAACTCAGCCAAGGAACAACTTAGCAAAGAAACATCTCAGCCAAGAAACAACTCAGCCAAGGAACAACTCAGCCAAGGAACAACTTACCCAAGAAACAACTCAGCCAAGGAACAACTTACCCAAGAAACAACTCAGCCAAGGAACAACTTAGCAAAGAAACATCTCAGCCAAGAAACAACTCAGCCAAGGAACAACTCAGCCAAGAAACAACTCAGCCAAGGAACAATTCAGCCAAGAAACAACTCAGCCAAGGAACAACTTAGCAAAGAAACATCTCAGCCAAGAAACAACTCAGCCAAGGAACAATTCAGCCAAGGAACAACTCAGCCAAGAAACAACTCAGCCAAGAAACAACTCAGCCAAGGAACAACTTACCCAAGAAACAACTCAGCCAAGGAGCAACTCAGCCAAGGAGCAACTCAGCCAAGAAACAACTCAGCCAAGGAACAATTCAGCCAATGAACAATTCAGCCAAGAAACAACTCAGCCAAGGAACAATTCAGCCAAGAAACAACTCAGCAAAGGAACAACTCAGCCAAGAAACAACTTACCCAAGGAGCAACTCAGCCAAGGAGCAACTCAGCCAAGAAACAACTCAGCCAAGGAACAACTCAGCAAAGGAACAACTTACCCAAGGAGCAACTCAGACAAGGAGCAACTCAGCCAAGGAACAACTCAGCCAATGAACAATTCAGCCAAGAAACAACTCAGCCAAGGAACAATTCAGCCAAGAAACAACTCAGCAAAGGAACAACTCAGCCAAGGAACAACTTACCCAAGGAGCAACTCAGCCAAGGAGCAACTCAGCCAAGGAGCAACTCAGCCAAGAAACAACTCAGCCAAGGAACAACTCAGCAAAGGAACAACTTACCCAAGGAGCAACTCAGCCAAGGAGCAACTCAGCCAAGGAACAACTCAGCCAAGAAACAATTCAGCAAAGGAACAACTTACCCAAGAAGCAACTCAGCCAAAAATCAACTTAGCCAAGGAGCAACTCAGCCAAAAAACAACTTAGCCAAGGAACAACTCAGCCAAGGAACAACTCAGCCAAAGAACAATTCAGCCAAGAAACAACTCAGCAAAGGAACAACTCAGCCAAGGAACAACTTACCCAAGGAGCAACTCAGCCAAGGAGCAACTCAGCCAAGAAACAACTCAGCCAAGAAACAATCCAGCCAAGAAACAACTCAGCAAAGGAACAACTTACCCAAGAAGCAACTCATCCAAAAAACAACTTAGCCAAGGAGCAACTCAGCCAAGAAACAACTCAGCCAAGGAACAACTCAGCCAAGGAACAACTCAGGCAAGGAACAACTCAGCCAAGGAACAACTCAGGCAAGGAGTAACTCAGCCAAAAAACAACTCATCCAAGGAACAACTTACCCAAGAAGAAACTCAGCCAAAAAACAACTTAGCCAAGGAGCAACTCAGCCAAAAAACAACTCAGCCAAGAAACAACTCAGCAAAGGAACAACTCAGCCAAGGAACAACTTACCCAAGGAGCAACTCAGCCAAGGAGCAACTCAGCCAAGAAACAACTCAGCCAAGGAACAATCCAGCCAAGAAACAACTCAGCCAAGGAACAACTTACCCAAGGAGCAACTCAGCCAAGGAGCAACTCAGCCAAGAAACAACTCAGCCAAGGAACAATTCAGCCAAGAAACAACTCAGCAAAGGAACAACTTACCCAAGAAGCAACTCAGCCAAAAATCAACTTAGCCAAGGAGCAACTCAGCCAAAAAACAACTCAGCAAAGGAACAACTCAGCCAAAGAACAATTCAGCCAAGAAACAACTCAGCAAAGGAACAACTCAGCCAAGGAACAACTTACCCAAGAAGCAACTCAGCCAAGGAGCAACTCAGCCAAGAAACAACTCAGCCAAGGAACAATCCAGCCAAGAAACAACTCAGCAAAGGAACAACTTACCCAAGAAGCAACTCATCCAAAAAACAACTTAGCAAAGAAAAATCTCAGCCAAGGAACAACTCAGCCAGGGAACAACTCAGCCAAGGAGTAACTCAGCCAAAAAACAACTCATCCAAGGAACAACTTACCCAAGAAGAAACTCAGCCAAAAAACAACTTAGCCAAGGAGCAACTCAGCCAATAAACAACTCAGCCAAGGAACAATTCAGCCAAGAAACAACTCAGCAAAGGAACAACTCAGCAAAGGAACAACTTACCCAAGAAACAACTCAGCCAAGGAACAACTTAGCAAAGAAACATCTCAGCCAAGAAACAACTCAGCCAAGGAACAACTCAGCCAAGGAACAACTTACCCAAGAAACAACTCAGCCAAGGAACAACTTACCCAAGAAACAACTCAGCCAAGGAACAACTTAGCAAAGAAACATCTCAGCCAAGGAACAATTCAGCCAAGAAACAATTCAGCCAAGAAACAACTCAGCCAAGAAACAACTCAGCCAAGGAACAACTTACCCAAGAAACAACTCAGCCAAGGAACAACTTAGCAAAGAAACATCTCAGCCAAGAAACAACTCAGCCAAGGAACAACTTACCCAAGAAACAACTCAGCCAAGGAACAACTTACCCAAGAAACAACTCAGCCAAGGAACAACTTAGCAAAGAAACATCTCAGCCAATAAACAACTCAGCCAAGGAACAATTCAGCCAAGAAACAACTCAGCCAAGAAACAACTCAGCCAAGGAACAACTTACCCAAGAAACAACTCAGCCAAGGAACAACTTAGCAAAGAAACATCTCAGCCAAGAAACAACTCAGCCAAGGAACAATTCAGCCAAGAAACAACTCAGCCAAGAAACAACTCAGCCAAGAAACAACTCAGCCAAGGAACAACTTACCCAAGAAACAACTCAGCCAAGGAACAACTTAGCAAAGAAACATCTCAGCCAAGAAACAACTCAGCCAAGGAACAACTCAGCCAAGGAACAACTCAGCAAAGAAACAAATCAGCCAAGGAACAACTTACCCAAGAAACAACTCAGCCAAGGAACAACTTAGCAAAGAAACATCTCAGCCAAGAAACAACTCAGCCAAGGAACAATTCAGCCAAGGAACAATTCAGCCAAGAAACAACTCAGCCAAGAAACAACTCAGCCAAGGAACAACTCAGCCAAGAAACAACTCAGCCAAGAAACAACTCAGCCAAGGAACAACTTACCCAAGAAACAACTCAGCCAAGGAACAACTTAGCAAAGAAACATCTCAGCCAAGAAACAACTCAGCCAAGGAACAACTCAGCCAAGGAACAACTTACCCAAGAAACAACTCAGCCAAGGAACAACTTACCCAAGAAACAACTCAGCCAAGGAACAACTTAGCAAAGAAACATCTCAGCCAAGAAACAACTCAGCCAAGGAACAATTCAGCCAAGAAACAACTCAGCCAAGAAACAACTCAGCCAAGGAACAACTTACCCAAGAAACAACTCAGCCAAGGAACAACTTAGCAAAGAAACATCTCAGCCAAGAAACAACTCAGCCAAGGAACAATTCAGCCAAGAAACAACTCAGCCAAGAGACAACTCAGCCAAGAAACAACTCAGCCAAGAAACAACTCAGCCAAGAAACAACTCAGCCAAGAAACAACTTACCCAAGAAACAACTCAGCCAAGGAACAACTCAGCCAAGGAACAACTCAGCCAAGGAACAACTCAGCCAAGAAACAACTCAGCCAAGGAACAACTTACCCAAGAAACAACTCAGCCAAGGAACAACTTAGCAAAGAAACATCTCAGCCAAGAAACAACTCAGCCAAGGAACAATTCAGCCAAGAAACAACTCAGCAAAGGAACAACTCAGCAAAGGAACAACTTACCCAAGGAGCAACTCAGACAAGGAGCAACTCAGCCAAGGAACAACTCAGCCAAGGAACAACTCAGCCAAGAAACAACTCAGCCAAGGAACAACTTACCCAAGAAACAACTCAGCCAAGGAACAACTCAGCCAAGGAACAATTCAGCCAAGAAACAACTCAGCCAAGAGACAACTCAGCCAAGAAACAACTCAGCCAAGGAACAACTTACCCAAGAAACAACTCAGCCAAGGAACAACTTAGCAAAGAAACATCTCAGCAAAGGAACAACTTACCCAAGGAGCAACTCAGACAAGGAGCAACTCAGCCAAGGAACAACTCAGCCAAGGAACAACTTACCCAAGAAACAACTCAGCCAAGGAACAACTTAGCAAAGAAACATCTCAGCCAAGAAACAACTCAGCCAAGGAACAATTCAGCCAAGAAACAACTCAGCCAAGAGACAACTCAGCCAAGAAACAACTCAGCCAAGAAACAACTCAGCCAAGAAACAACTCAGCCAAGAAACAACTTACCCAAGAAACAACTCAGCCAAGGAACAACTCAGCCAAGGAACAACTCAGCCAAGGAACAACTCAGCCAAGAAACAACTCAGCCAAGGAACAACTTACCCAAGAAACAACTCAGCCAAGGAACAACTTAGCAAAGAAACATCTCAGCCAAGAAACAACTCAGCCAAAGAACAATTCAGCCAAGAAACAACTCAGCAAAGGAACAACTCAGCAAAGGAACAACTTACCCAAGGAGCAACTCAGACAAGGAGCAACTCAGCCAAGGAACAACTCAGCCAATGAACAATTCAGCCAAGAAACAACTCAGCCAAGGAACAATTCAGCCAAGAAACAACTCAGCAAAGGAACAACTCAGCCAAGGAACAACTTACCCAAGGAGCAACTCAGCCAAGGAGCAACTCAGCCAAGAAACAACTCAGCCAAGGAACAATTCAGCCAATGAACAATTCAGCCAAGAAACAACTCAGCCAAGGAACAATTCAGCCAAGAAACAACTCAGCAAAGGAACAACTCAGCCAAGAAACAACTTACCCAAGGAGCAACTCAGCCAAGGAGCAACTCAGCCAAGAAACAACTCAGCCAAGGAACAACTCAGCAAAGGAACAACTTACCCAAGGAGCAACTCAGACAAGGAGCAACTCAGCCAAGGAACAACTCAGCCAATGAACAATTCAGCCAAGAAACAACTCAGCCAAGGAACAATTCAGCCAAGAAACAACTCAGCAAAGGAACAACTCAGCCAAGGAACAACTTACCCAAGGAGCAACTCAGCCAAGGAGCAACTCAGCCAAGAAACAACTCAGCCAAGGAACAATTCAGCCAAGGAACAATTCAGCCAAGAAACAACTCAGCAAAGGAACAACTCAGCCAAGGAACAACTTACCCAAGGAGCAACTCAGCCAAGGAGCAACTCAGCCAAGAAACAACTCAGCCAAGGAACAATTCAGCCAAGGAACAATTCAGCCAAGGAACAATTCAGCCAAGAAACAACTCAGCCAAGGAACAATTCAGCCAAGAAACAACTCAGCCAAGAAACAACTCAGCCAAGAAACAACTCAGCCAATGAACAATTCAGCCAAGAAACAACTCAGCCAAGGAACAATTCAGCCAAGAAACAACTCAGTAAAGGAACAACTCAGCCAAGGAACAACTTACCCAAGGAGCAACTCAGCCAAGAAACAACTCAGCCAAGGAACAATTCAGCCAAGGAACAATTCAGCCAAGAAACAACTCAGCCAAGGAACAATTCAGCCAAGAAACAACTCAGCCAAGGAACAATTCAGCCAAGAAACAACTCAGCCAAGGAACAACTTACCCAAGAAACAACTCAGCCAAGGAACAACTTAGCAAAGAAACATCTCAGCCAAGAAACAACTCAGCCAAGGAACAACTCAGCCAAGGAACAACTTAGCAAAGAAACATCTCAGCCAAGAAATAACTCAGCCAAGGAACAATTCAGCCAAGAAACAACTCAGCCAAGGAACAACTTACCCAAGAAACAACTCAGCCAAGGAACAACTCAGCCAAGGAACAACTTACCCAAGAAACAACTCAGCCAAGGAACAATTCAGCCAAGAAACAACTCAGCCAAGAAACAACTCAGCCAAGAAACAACTCAGCCAAGGAACAACTTACCCAAGAAACAACTCAGCCAAGGAACAACTTAGCAAAGAAACATCTCAGCCAAGAAACAACTCAGCCAAGGAACAACTCAGCCAAGGAACAACTCAGCCAAGAAACAACTCAGCCAAGGAACAACTTACCCAAGAAACAACTCAGCCAAGGAACAACTTAGCAAAGAAACATCTCAGCCAAGAAACAACTCAGCCAAGGAACAACTCAGCCAAGGAACAACTTACCCAAGAAACAACTCAGCCAAGGAACAACTTACCCAAGAAACAACTCAGCCAAGGAACAACTTAGCAAAGAAACATCTCAGCCAAGAAACAACTCAGCCAAGGAACAATTCAGCCAAGAAACAACTCAGCCAAGGAACAACTTACCCAAGAAACAACTCAGCCAAGAAACAACTTAGCAAAGAAACATCTCAGCCAAGAAACAACTCAGCCAAGGAACAATTCAGCCAAGAAACAACTCAGCCAAGAAACAACTCAGCCAAGGAACAACTCAGCCAAGAAACAACTCAGCCAAGAAACAACTCAGCCAAGGAACAACTTACCCAAGAAACAACTCAGCCAAGGAACAACTTAGCAAAGAAACATCTCAGCCAATAAACAACTCAGCCAAGGAACAACTCAGCCAAGGAACAACTTAGCAAAGAAACATCTCAGCCAAGAAATAACTCAGC